>OX422221.1:108126246-109326246 GCA_949130495.1 Sambucus nigra | reverse complement strand
TTATATGAAAATAAGAGTTGTGCAATAATACTAAATAAAAAGTATAATAGGATGTGTGAGATGAGATTAGAAAAGTGCTAAGTAAGAAAACAAGTTATTGGGAATTCAAGAGAGTTTAAGAGAAAGAGTTTGAGAAAGTTGGACCTTCTTGAAGATCTTGAGCTTGATCTTGAATGTTGGAGAGCAGACCTTGATCTTGGATGATGATGGAGAGTGGTTAATTCACCAAGTTTGATGAAAAGGATGATGAAAAGTGAAGGTAAAAGAGGGATTTGGAAGTTGAAATCACGCTGCCTTCGAGAGAGGTTTCTGGGATTCGTTCAGAGAGATTTCTATCAGATCTGGGCTCCCTCCTGCAAATGAGGCCAAGGCCTCCTTTTATAACCCCAGGGGACTACCGATCAGCCCTATCATGGCACTGCCTATCGGCAGGTGCCGATAGGCAGGATCTGGGACCTGCCATTTGGCAGTGCGCCTCAAGATTTTTCGAAAAATTGTCCACCGAGGGCAAACCATTGGTCAGAATCATGCACGGGGAATACCGTTGTAAAGTTATTTCAGAGACCTTCGAAAGTCCTTTGGACCGCTCCCGAGTTCGGGAGCTGACTTTGGGTCAAATGTGGCTCGGAAACGTTTGTCGGTCCATTGGACGGGGAATCGTGCGGACGCAAACAGCGTGTTCGTCCGCATGGTAAGTCCGAATCGCGCATGGGGCATACCGTTGGAAAGGTTAGGAGATGTACTTCGACATTCCAAAGAGTTTGACCCGATTTGGAGAGTTGACTTTGGTCAACCGGGCCCAGGAAGTGCTCGGTGGCTTCTCATAGTCAAACGGATCGTTCGTCCGCATGGAAAGTCAGAATTGCGCACGGGACGAACCGTTGGAAAGGGTATTTAGTGACCTTCAAAAATTCATTTAGCCTCGGTCGAGCTAAAGAGTTGACATAGGTAAAATAGAGCCCGGGAGCGCCCGGTGGCCTCTAGGTCAGGTTTGGGACGCAAATGGCGCGTTCGTCCACATGGTAAGTCGGAATCGTGCACGAGGCGGACCATTGGAAAGGGTATTCAGTTCCCTTCGAAGATTCATTGAGTCTCAATCGAGACGAGGAGTTTGACTTTTGGGTCAAACTGTGCCGGGGGGTGCCCGATGGATTCCAAGTCAGTACTCGGGACGTGACCTGAGTTTATAGTGATGAAAGGAGGTACTAGGGACCTAAGGAGAGTTAAGGGGTAACAGAATGGGGTGTCTACATTGGCATTTAATGTTTATAATGTGGAGACGACTAGTGCATCAGGTATTTAATGTTTATGACATAAAGTATGAGGGAGGCCTTTCACAGGCATTGATGACTGAGTTGCCTCGGGGGTGGTGTGGGGGCTATTTAAGGACCCCAACCACTTTTGAGGAAGAGAGATCTTTTTTAGAGTTCAGAAGTTATTACTAGAGAGAATATACATCAGAAAGAGTTACTATGGACCAGAGAGAGTTTACTCACCCACCATTATCATTTATTACAAAGCTCTTAATATTTGATAGAGATTCTTGAGGGTGATTGGTGTGTTTGGCTGTCTGCCAAGGTGTATCTAGGGTGCTTACTTCTCTCTCCCTCTAGAAAAGTTACTTCTAAGCTCATTACTACCTTCTAAGTTATACACGAGAGATTTGGGAGTTTAAACTGAGTTCATCTTCATTGAATTTGTGTGTGCATGTCCTATAATTAATCCAAGGTTTTGGCTAATTAACTTATTATTATCGTACTCAAAAGGTGTTACGCCTCCATCTTATCTAAACTACCCTATTACATTTGGAGACTCCGCTGGGGAGGCATTCTTCTAAGCAAGGAGTATGGTGCAAAATAACATTAATCGAAGGATCAACTTTGATGACGTCCAGCACCATGAAGAATAAGTTGCAAGAGAACTGGAGGCTCTATGGGATGGGGCTCCTCGAATAGAGGTGCCTTCGGTTCAGGCGACGACAGGCATTCCAGGGGTGACACAAGCTTCCACGAGTGCAGAGTTGGGACCCACTCAGGTGGCGCTCCTCATGAGTAAGTTTTATGAGTTTTTACAAACACCGGTAGCTTCAAACGTGATGGGAGGATTGGAAGCCAATGCCTTCGTAACACCAGGGGCATCCCCAACGGCCCCACCAGGTGTAGGTGTAGCAGAAACGGTCCCAGCAAGCATACCCTCTATTGTGAATCCAGCAGTGGAGCATCAGGAGTATTAACGGCCCCAACTATGACGACTGCTTCAGCTGCGACAGACACTCAGCCCATGGTCCAGTTGGTTGTTGCCCCAATAGCATCACCCATGGAGGAAATGAGAAATGAGATGCAGAAAGAGATGTTGAAGTTCATGCAAGCCTCCTCGTAATCTGCTGGCGAGGTAGCTTTGGTCTATGATGACTTTTGAACACCTTATCCCCAAGAATACAACGATGAGCCCTACTCAAAGGACTATATTCCTCATATTTTTAAAAAATACATAGGGAAAGGTGGGAACCCGAAGGAGCACATTAAGCGCTTTGTTGAACACTTGGGAGTGCATTGCAATAATAAGAAACTTAGGTTGAGGGAGTTTTCCAAGTCCGTAACTGATAAAGCATACACCTGGTATTCTCACCTAGATCCCAAGAGTGTTTCTACGTGGGAGGAGATGCACGTATTATTTGTCCATAGGTTCTTTTTGGTAGAAGACGAGTTTACTTTGACCCAACTGGGGAGGGAGAATCAACGACCAGGGGAGGATGTGGTGGCGTACATTCAGAGGTTCAGGGAAAGGTCCCTCGATGTGAGGGAGGAGGCCAAAGATTCCAAGTTATTGAAGATCTGTGCGGAGGGACTGCTTCCTGAGTACATCTGTCATCTCATTAATGAGACACGCAAGGGGACTATTTTGACATTTTTGAAACCAGCAAGAAATATCTCCTTGGTGGTGTGGCCCAACCCGGTGGTGGTGCCCATGATGTTTAGGCAACCGATACAACCTGCGGGGGGAGGTCTCAGCCCCCACGGATAGGATACACCGAGGGAGGAGATGGGGGCAAGGAACTGAAGAAGTATAATAAGAGGAAGTTCGAAAGAAATAGGGAGGACCAACAACCATTACCTTATACAGTAGAGGAGGTTGTAAGTTGTTACAATGCGATGGTTCAAGGAGGAATGGTCTACGAACCAAAAGACATTCCCATTGGGGAACCCGATGCGACAACGAAGGCGGATCCTAAGTATTACCAAGTTCATCGGAGGATCCAGCATCTGATGGAGAGATGTTTTACACTGAGAAGAATCATCAATAAGTATGTGAAGGCAGGGACATTGCAAATCCCTCCACATAACGTCAACAACAACCCACTGCCAGCACATGGGGCCAATCTCGTGGTGGCCCATGATGAAGAGGCAGAGAGAGGAGAAAGAGAGTCAACGACGAAGCAAGAAGAGTACGAAGAAGCTCTGGAAGATTGTACGAGGGGAATGGATAATGTAGTAATAACCTATGATGAAGCAAGCGCCAAAGACGTGGAGGATGTGTACAACGTTGAAGGTGAGGAAGCATACCCAATCCTAGAGTACTGTGCAGTTTCGAAGTCCCTGAAATTCACCTGGTTCTTCGACCAGGTGGGGATACCGAAAGAAAGTAGGTTGGAGATAACCCAAGCAATACTTGAAATTGCGAGGAAGAATGCGGTCCCTTCGCTGAGATAGAAGGGACCCATGGCCAGGTTGGTCAGGAGATTTCTCTCAAAAGTAACCTTCAACGATGCAGATAGGGCTATAAGGTTACCTTATAACAGGCCATTGTATGTGACCGCCAAAGTTAACGGAGTTAGCTTTGAAAGGACTCTTATGGATTGAGGAGATTTCATTAATATCATGCCAATCAACTCTTTCTATACAGCCAATATTTCGAAAGAAAGGTTGGTCCCCATGCCCTTGGTGATCTCGGGGTATGATAACCAATCTTCCAAATCCATTGAGTATGTTAATGTTGGGATTGTGATGGGAAATTTTAGTTCCCATATCAAGTTCCACTTAATAGAGAGTGCAACTTCCTATCATCTTCTAATAGGAAGGGTGTGGATGCACAACCAAGGGCTAGTTCCTTCTACGTACCACCAATGCTCTAAGGCGAATATCAAGGGGACAGAGGTGACCATTAGGGCTATGAAGAGGCCCTTCGTTGTCGAGGAAGCTCACTTGGTAGACGCAGAATTTTACACTGAGTTAGAAGAGGATGTCAGGGTCCTAATGAGAAGAATGGAGGGAGCATGGGTTCCCTCGATTAGAGAAAGGGCAGGGCCTTCGAACGAGCAGGGTAAAGAGGTTGCAAGCAGCGCAAAAGTAAAGACCGAAGAGGATCACCAAGTTATCCCTCAGCCCCAAAACATCTCAAAGCAGCTCAAAGACAGGATGAGGCCCAGAGTTGATCCGATGGAACATGAGGTCCAACGACAAAGCATGCTGAGACGGTTCTCAAGAGAGAGGGTGGCCAAGGCTTCTAGAGAGAAGAAGAGGAAGGCGGTCACCACTATCAGCAGACAGTGCAAGAAGGTCGTTACCAAGGAAGGAAAAGTGGTATATCAATTATAATGGTGTGAGCGGGCGACCGAATAAACTGGTGATGAGGTTGACCCGATATATAAATTCTTTCTAGTAGATCAATGGGTGGTGATAGATAACTCCAACATACAGGAACTTATGGAGGAAGTCATTGAGGAACCAGATTATATGACGGATCGATCGAAGCCACATGCACAAGAACTGGAGCAGTTGAACCTGGCGAGAGAAGAGGAGGATCCAAGTCCCATTTTCATCTTGAAAGATCTCAATAAAGAGAAACGAAAGGCCTTGGTGGAGTTGATTCGGGAATTTATTGATATTTTTACATGGAAATACACGGAGATAGAGGGGATGGGTGAGGAAGTGAGCTGCCACAAGTTGAACGTAATGCCTTCAGCCATTCCAGTGAAACAAGCGATGAGACCATACAAGCCTGAGCTAGATTTAAAGATCAAGGAAGAGGTTAGGGTTCATCACACTGATACAGCACCCACTCTGGCTATCTAGCCTTGTTCTAGTGGGAAATAAAGATAAAAACCAAATAAGGATCTGTGTGGATTTCAAATATTTAGATAGAGCTTTTCCTAAAGATGAGTTCCCTATACCCTCCATCGATAGCCTGATAGATGCATCGGCTGGTAATGAGATGTATAGCTTCATGGATGGATATGTAGGATACAACCAGATCAAGATGGACCCCATAGATGCAGAGAAAATAGAGTTCAAAACCCCGTTGGGAAACTTCATGTACAAGTTGATGTCGTTCGGTCTTAAGAATGCTGGGGTGACTTACCAGAGAACTATGATGGCCATTTTCCATGACTTTTTCCATAAATTTGTGGAGTTCTATGTGGATGATTTGGTCATCAAATCGAGGAAGGAGGAGTCTCATCTGAGCGATTTGAGGAAGGTGTCATTGCAGGAATTATAAATTGAAGATGAACCCACTGAAGTGTGTTTTTGGAGTGACTACTGGGAAATTCCTAGGCTTTGTGGTTGATCGTCAAAGGGTGCAGATGGACTAAGACAAACAGCGGGTGATCTTGGAAATTCCATGCCCAAGAACGGAGAAGGAGCTAAAGAGTTTCCTCGGCAAAGTCTCCTACCTTAGGAGATTTGCGCCTGGATTGGCCAAAATAGCACACCTGTTGATGCTGCTATTGCGAAAAAACACAAAATTTAGGTGGGAGGAGATTCACCAGGAGTCTCTCGACGGACTAAAGAAGCTGCTCGTTTCACCACAGACCATGGTTCCCCCAAAGATGGGAATACCATTGCAACTGTATCTTACATCCACCACGATGTCCGTAGGAGCTTTGTTGGCACAGGAGATTGATGGGCAAGAACGACCAGTATACTACCTTAGCATGATCATCCATGGGCCAGAAGTCAGATATAGTAGCTTGGAAAGGCATTGTTTAACCTTAGTCTTTGTAGCATAAAAACTTAGACATTATATGCTGTCTTTTACAATTCATATTGTGACTAGATGTGATCATATTAAGTATTTTCTAGAAAGAATGATTTTAATTGGTAGAGCAGCTAGGTGGTTCCTCATCCTATCCGAGTATGACTTGGAGTACGTGGTTCCTCGTGCAATCAAAAGCCAGGCGTACAATAATCCGTTGGCTATTTTCTCCTCAGGAATGTTTGAGCCACCCAAAGAAAGTATTCTAGGAGACGATTTGCAGGCCAATCACCTAGACACAATGGAGGAGGAATGGATAATACAGTTCGATGGATCCTCGGTAGAAAAGAAAGGAGGAGCAGGGGTTATTCTTTCAAAAGGAATAGAGGAGATTTTCCTTTCCTACAAGTTAGATTTCCCTTGTTCTAACAATGAGGCGGAATATGAAGCATTGGTATTGGGATTTCTAGAGGATCTTCGAAGGAGGATTCATTCACTTTGCATCAAAGGGGATTCAAACTTGGTGGTCCAGTAAGTGAATGGAGAGTATGCATTGAAACACATGATCCTGGCACCATACAGGATAATCATTCAGAGGCTCCTCTGCCAGTTCCATCAGGCCAAGATCAAGAGACAGCCCAGAACGATGAATCATCACCCAGACGCATATGCCACCATTGCCCAAAAGATGGTCATGAGGAATGATACAACTACCATTGTAATCCAATGAAGAACATCTCCTTCGATGGTACAATCAATTTTACTAATGGAGGAGGACGCAGACTGGAGGGGGGAGATTAGGAAGAAACTAGAGTCTAGTGAGGGAACGATGGGGCTCAAAGAATTGGCCCAGTACTTTACAAACCAGGGAAACCTCTACTTCAGAAACATAGGAGGATGGTTGTCGAGGTGCATCGGCCCAGAAGAAGCAGAGTGAAGATTGAAGAAAACATACGAAGAGCACGGTGAAATAATTGAGATACCCCTCTACCGAAGAATGCAAAGGGAGGGGTATTTTTGTCAAAGAATGAAACAGGACACGACAGAGCTACAACGAAAGTGCGATAAATGCCAGTTATTCTTCGAGGCAGCTGAATGTCATTTCTTGGAGGCTCAAGCTCACTGGAGACAACCCTATATTGACTTCATTAAAGATGGAGTTATCCCAATGGAGAAAATTAATGCGATGGGACTCCGGTGAAGGGCCTCGAGATTCTACGTTCAGGAGGGTCAGCTTTATCGAAGGGGATACTTCAATAAGATTTTACATTGCATCATAAAGGAAGAAGCAACGGAGGTCCTTAAATAGGCGCATGATCTAGCTCACATAGGAGGGACCAAGTTATATGACCAGTTGATGACTTTGGGATACTATTGGCCAATGATGGAGAAAGACTCTGCTGAGTTCGTTCAGAAGTGCAAGGATTTCCAACTTCATGGAAATATGATCCATGCCCCATCAATGGACCTACATTCCCTATCAATGCCCTATCCTTTTCACACTTGGGCATTCAACCTAGTAGGGGTAATACACCCTTCTTTGAGGGGGAAGATATAGATACTAATAGCAACGGAGTGTTTCATAAAGTGGGCTGAAGCGATACCACTGAGAAGGGAAACAACGGGGGTGGTGAGCAACTTCATCAGAGAATACATCATCTATCATTTTAGGATCCCAAAGTTTATCCTTTCAGATAATGGAACCCCTTTCGTCAATTCAGAAGTAACGATGCTTACAGAAAAGAACTCCATTATCCATCATACCTCGACGATGGCATATCCAAAGGGGAACGGTCAGGCCGAAGTAACTAAGAAAACCTTGGTTAATATCTTGGCTAAAATAATAGAGGATTTCTCAGGATCGTGGGACGACAAGATACCAACTGTATTATGGGCCTATCGAACAACTAAGAGGAAGCCCACAGGGAATACATCGTTCTCTCTTATTTATGGGGCATAGGAGATTCTCCCAGTAGAGTTAGAAGTTCCCTCGACTCGATATGCTTTGCGAAGTAGCATGCTCCCTCAGAATAGACATGTGCAGTTGGAAGCATTGGATGAACACAGAGATAATGCGATGAAACACTTTTAAATGTATACGAAACAGCTCTCCAAGGCATACAATAACTTAGTGAGACCGAGGAAGTTTGTGGAGGGAGATCTCGTATTGAAGGCAGTAGTAAAACACATCAGGGGGCTTCCTCTACCTAAGTTTGCAGCGAATTATGAGGGAACTTTCATCGTAAAAGAGGCTCATGACTCAGGTTTTTGCTTAATTTCAAAAATGGAAGAAGACAAACCATTCAAGATTAACAATAAATGGTTGAAAGTCTATCATGTGTAGGCAGTTATATTTCACCACTGATGTATTTGGCTATTGTTATGAATACACAAGTTCTTTTTATAATGAGTATGCAAGTTCTTTTTTATTATAACTCAAGTAGAGATAAAAGAATTACAGAACTTTATACTTCATAGCCTATGCAAACAGTTGTAACACAAAGAAATGGCATGAGAATAAATATCTTTTTCCATTCATAAACTTTGGGGCATTATAAAATTGGGAGCTATTACCCAAGAATTACATGAGAAGAAAAGAAAAAAATATATATACAAGTTCATTGGCCTAAGAGGAACCGCAGGTCTGGAGAAGAGAAAAAATCTCTAGGGAGACCTGAAGAAGCTGCTTGCCAAGACCGTTGAGCGTTTATAGAGACCTCCAACCTTGTTTATGCCTGTGTATGCTTGATCAGGAGTTTCCCTCGTTTCAGCTTCGCCAGACGCAGAGCTTCTTCGATGTCCTCCAATTCCTTGTCAATGGATCCAAAAAGAGGTGCTAACTCAGCCAACTTAGCTTCCTTAACCTGCTGGCCCTCCTGATGTTTTCGTAAGAGTTCCCTCTGGCTGTCTAGTTATTGTATCTTCAAGGTATTAAAATGCATGATAATCCAGCCAAAGCGAAAGCCGTCGCGACCTAACTCCCTCAGATAATCCAGAAATTGGTTAAGGAGGGGTCTGGTAACATTTGAGGTCGGAGTGTTGGCAATTTTAGCAATGACGGTAGCCATGCCCTGAAGCTTATAACTCATAATGGAGATATTTGAACACAAGCAATCCACCGTGAATGTCTCAGGATGATGATTTACAAGGTGTTCAATGACCAGACGATGGTTGGCAGATATTTGAGGAGAACACAGAAGCACCATCAGGTAGAAGGCATGAGGAGCTAGGTCGGGCAGAGGAAGCTCACATCCAGATTCGCTCTCCACAGCAACACCGATCATGGAACCTTGATCATTATGGAAAGAATCTTCAGAAACAACAGGTTCCCGATGGGGCGAGGCCATGGGAGAAGGAACTGGTGGAGAATCCTCTCGAGCAACCTGAAAATGGTTAGAGGAAATAAGGAGTTGATGAAAAAAAACCTTAACAAGTGTTTTTGTTATTAAGTTACCAATATAGGTGGAGTTTATGAAAAAATATTAACAAGTGTTTTCGTTGTTAAATCACCGATATAGGTGGAGTTTATGAAAAAACCTTAACAAGTGTTTTCTTTGTTAAGTCACCGATATAGGTGGAGTTTATGAAAAAACCTTAACAAGTGTTTTCGTTGTTAAGTCACCTTTATGAAAAAATATTAACAAGTGTTTTCGTTGTTAAGTCACCGATATAGGTGGAGTTTATGAAAAAATCTTAACAAGTGTTTTCATTGTTAAGTCACCGATATAGGTGGAGTTTATGAAAAAAATAATTAACAAGCGTTTTCGTTGTTAAGTCACCCTTATAGGTGGAGTTTGCAATAATTTTTTCAACAAGAATGCAGAGAAATTAGAGAAATACCTCAGACATAGCAAGGGAAAGAACGGGAGCCAACGTGGAGGCCATCGGGGCAGGAACCGTTGGAGGTAGGCTCATTGCCTCAGAAGCCTCAACGGGGCCCCTAGCTGAAGAAGCCTCAATGGTAGCCAAAGCTCCTTCGCCAATAAATGATACCAGGGCTAACGAGGGAGTCTCACCAAAAGAACACGAGGAATCTCCAAGCGATGCCTCAGTATGGGCAGGCACTGAAGAATCACCATGTGAAACAGCAGCATCAACTTCGGCACTGGAAAGAAAAAGGCCACTAAGAGCAAAGGGTGGAGAGAGACTTGGAAAAAGCTGCAGCAACAAAGCTAAATGTTAGAAACGACAAATTAGTACTCAAAAAAAGAGAAATACTTATAAACGTTACTTACCCCTGTTATGGCACTAAAGAGGGGAATTACAGTCAAAGGTCTCGTCAGTACAGGGGGAAGAAGAATGCTGGCTACCAGAGACGCCATCTCAACCTAGGGCACCCCAACATGTCAAGGTTCAGCATATTACATAGAAAGAAAAAATGTGAAGTAGAGACATGTTGCTAGACCTAATAGGTAATAGATAATATGTTACCTCGAGGGAACTTTTTGCAACTGGGACAAGGGGAAGAAGAGCCTCGGGCTGAGGTTCTAATTCAGAAAAAGGTGGGGGGGGGGGGGGGGGGGGCTCATTGCCTTAGTAGATTCAACGGTAGTAGCCCCTGCAGCAGCATCTCTAGCCCGTTGGGAGGATTAACGGCGAGAGTAAGTAAGACTTATCAGGGGGAACAGGGAAGGATAGTGCCTGCTATAGAGATACCGCAACGCCCCCCCCCCCCCCCCCCCCCCACCATGAAATGGCTTATGGGGGGCTGGGGGGACTAGGCCCTTCTTCTTTAACTCCCTACACCAAAACATTTTCTTATTAAGAAATGAGCAAAT
The DNA here is from genome assembly GCA_949130495.1 of Sambucus nigra. NCBI lineage: Eukaryota > Viridiplantae > Streptophyta > Magnoliopsida > Dipsacales > Adoxaceae > Sambucus > Sambucus nigra. Next base: position 109,315,495 of record OX422221.1, on the reverse strand, counting down.
GCAGCACACCTTAAGATAAGGGGAATAATAAGTAAAGAATGCACACATACCTCAGATCCAGAGGGAGAACGAGAAGATATAACCACTGGTAAAGGTGGAAAGGGGGTAGCAACAGAGGGAGTAGTAGATGGAGGTATATCGGCTGTTCGTTTCTTCTGGGACTTAGTGCCCAGAGTTTTCTTCCTTGTGCTCATTGCATCACCAACTTCAGGTACCCTCGACCTTTTTCTCCTCTTTTCCAATAGATCAGTCCTATCAACCATGATCGTGGGAAAGGCAGCCGAAGGAGGAACGACGATAGCACGCCGTTGAAACTCAACATTTATTCTTTCAACCTCAGCTGGCACCTGCCTCCTCAGCTCTTCAGCTACCTCTGGAGACATAGGAGGGGGAACGAAGGCAATGGGAAATGCCTCCAAAGGAGTTTGTGCTTAAACTTAGGGCTTAAACTTTGAGGACTTAGACTTCTTAGCCTTTTTAGCAGGTGGCTGAGAAGGCCCTTCTCCCGTTGCAGCTTCGATTGAAGGGGAAGTTTATTTGGGAGTTGCAATGGCCTTGGGTTTCATGGAGGAAGTTGGGATCATTGGGCAATTAGGGGGTAGCTCCTGGGGAGATTCTTTAATGGTTTTACTCAAGGAAAACTCAACCCCAAGCATGGAGTTCCCCTTAAGACCCAGTTCAGAAGAAGAGAAAGCAAGGACTAGGGGATATTGAGGGGGGACTGAATGTACTCATGGATCATTTCCAACTGCCCTAAAGGGAACTTGGTGGCAAAGGAGGTAGATACATCTCCCTTACTAGTATCACTAGGAAGGGTAACAAAACCATCGATGGTGGATGTCACACCAAGCACCATGGCTACAGTATATAAGGTGCAGGCTTCAAAAAAAGTGGCCCTTGGGTGGTTGTATTGAAACACAGGTCGAGGGGCCCCCTGATCAAACCCGAACTACCTGCTACATCTATCAGGTTTTTAGGGCTCTGAGGTGTACCCCCATTTAGTAGAGGAAGGAAGAAATTCGTGGGTAAATAGAAGCACCACGACTTGTGGGGGATCTTCTACAACTGGGACAAACTTGACCGTTGTGGCTGCAGAAGGAAAGAAAATATAGAATCACTGTATGGCCTCATCATAAAGGAGTCTAAAAGATCAAAAACTTACATTATCTCCTTTCGACTTTGTTTTTTATAAAAACATAGGAGGCGTGGGGGATTGATACCTTGGCTTATAGGTAGAGAAATGGACTTGGAGGAAATGGAAGGAAAATGGGTGTAAAGAAAGCCCATTAAAATGATGGTATTGGCAAAATTGGCCAAGTTATAACGGCCGAGTGATCGTGCCATGTCTATGTGGGTTCGATCCAACCAGGTGTAGAGGGACCCCAAGGCGATGTCGGCCAGAGGAAGATCAAAACCTCTGGCCAAACGAATTGAAATGTTTATAAGATCCCTCTTGGGCTGATCGTTGGGTTTCCCAGTCAGGAAAAAGCATGAAAGCAACACAAGTATATAGGCCGGTAGTTCCAAGGATGTACATCTACCTCAACTCATTGCAGCATTACATCCTTCGAAGTCGAAGCTTCGAAAAAATAGTTGATGAGGGGAGTAAATGTGGCTTTGTTCAAGGAACCAGTGCAACTGGGACAGATTCGATCCATCTCAGCTCGATCAGCGGCCTCTTCGGCATCCAGGGATTCATCGTGATATGTGAACTCACCCATTAGCTCAAACCCCAGGAGCTCACAGATGTCCTCCAACGTAAAAATGAACTCTCCCCACACACCAAAGAAGGTGTGAGTTGTGATGTTCCATCTGGAGACTAGCACTTGGAGCGCCACGTTATGCTTAGAGAGGGTGAACTCCCTAAACCAGTAGGCTCGATAAAGCCCAACCTTTGTAAGAGTAACAGCGTGAGAACTCTACATATGTGTATGCCAGGCACTGAAATGGGCTGGCGACCACGGGTGCTTCGAAGTAAATTTGAGAATAGGGGAAGTCACCACGGTCCAAACAAAAATGCGAGTCCCCTCGGGTGGAAGATAGCCCCCCTTTGATGAATCCATTTTCTCATCACCCAACAGTAAGGGTTTGAATTGGGATAAGAAATGGAAAGTCTTGCATGCATCAGAAAATTTATCATCTTCATCAAAGATGGGCGTCCGGCGATAGAAGCATAGTTGCTCTTGATGAGCAGCATTCAGGGCAGTGCCGCTAGGGGCACCAACAGTGCAAGCAGCGGCAGAGGAGGAGCTTGGCTGAGTGGTGGTGGTGGTGGTGGAAACCTTAGAATTAATTGAAGAAGACATAATAGAGTGGCGATGAATGGTATAGCTGAGTAAGAAGGACTACGAATAAGGAGGGAGCAGCACAACCACAGGTGGTGGTGCAAAAGATGAGAAAGGGAGGAGACTGGGTAAAGAACTGGACAATAATGGAGGTTTTCGCACAGTTTTCTCTCTCTGAGGAAGACGGGAGCTTAAAGAAGATGAGGGAAAGAGAAGGGTTTTGAAATAAAAAGAGACGTTTGAACATTTTAAACCTAACTTTTGAGTTTCCCACCATCGCACGTGCACGGTCGCCTATAATCATTTCAAATGAACACGTGGAACTTCGAGAAGTGTTTTGACAGATGAAAAGACAGCTCCACATCATTTACGAAGCGACGCCTGAGGAATAGAAGGAGTTTCCTTCTTCAGCAAGTTTGAGTTTTGGCGTCATAATTTTTTGTCAGACATATCCAATAACTCCCAATGGTTCAAAAAGCTACGATGTCCCCTCGCCACAAGTTCAAAGGTTGTTTAATTATGAGTCAGCTACATCGGGGAGAATTTGTTCTTTTTTGAACATGGTGAAACATTATAGGGGAGAATTTCACTTACCAAGAATCAAAATGAGTATTTGAGAAGGTTAGCAGGCCTTTCGGGAGAATTTCAAATAATAAAAAAGTAGAACGATGAAGCTCAGTATAAGGAAAAAGTGGTGATGTCCCTTTGTCAAATACCCAATAAGTCGTGACGCTTCGGCTCAAAAACATTGGGGAGAATTTTACTTTTTCCTGGAGATTATAACGATGCAGATCTAACGAAGGAAAGAGGCCAGAATTTTTACCCATAGAGAAGGTTCATCAGATTGAGAAGTTTTCGTGCCGACATTTCTTGTTCCAATAACAAATCTCTCCACGAAGGGGAACATGTAGAGGGGGCTTGAAGTTAATCCTGAGATTATGGATAATTTTCCCATTAGCAACAGTGTTCGGGATTAAGAAGCGAAGGTAACTTAGCGTGGCAACTCAGCATGGCAACTCAACGAGGCAGCTTAGCGTGGAAACTCATACTTTTTCTTATTGTATTAGTCATATTGTATCTTTGTTTATATTGACTGTAAGCTATAATAGTTGTAATGATGTAACGAGAATAATAAAGAGTTTTAGTGTGAGATCAAACAGTACTCGCAAGAGACCAGGCTTGGCAGGGTCTGGGAGAGCTTTCATGCTCTATCGAATGACCTCTCCGTGGGAACTTTAGAGGGACTTGGTTTAGAGGATTAATAAGTGAGGCACCATTGGGTCTTGTTCAACCATCTTAGATACACCTGGTAAAACATCGAAGAACCCTGACCGTGGAAGCTCGGGCGGAGCAGCTCGTAGTTCCATCGGGCATTGAGTTGTGAACCAAACGTCCCTCTACTTAATGTCACACCTATTATAGGTGATGTCACTATCCATCTAAACAATGTCAGACACGTACTTGAGTAAACCACCTTGGTATTTGGGGAGGTCAGGTAGTTGGTGAGCCACCTCTGCGACAACAGCCCCCTGACACACAGTGGTTAGGCAAAAGGCATGTCTTGGCATTTAATGTATATGACTTGGAGACAACTAGTGAATCAGGTATTTAATGTTTGTGACATAAAGTATGAGGGAGTCCTTTCACAGGCATTGATGACTGAGTTGCCTCCGGGGTTGTTTGGAGGGCTATTTAAGGACCCCAACCACCTTTGAGGAAGAGATATCTTTTTGAGAGTTCAAAAGTTATTACTAGAGAGAATATACATTAGAAAGAGTTATTATGAACCAGAGAGAGTTTACTCACCCACCATTGTCATTTATTACGAAGATCTTAATATTTGATAGAGATTCTTGAGGGTGGCTGGTGTGTTTGGCTGTCTACCAAGGTGTATCTAGGGTGTTTACTTCTCTCTCCCTCTAGCAAAGTTACTTCTAAGTTCATTACTACCTTCTGAGTTATACACGAGATATTTAGGAGTTTAAACTGAGTTCATCTTCATTGAGTTTGTGTGTGCATGTCCTATAATTAATCTAAGATTTTGGCTAATTAACTTATCATTACCGTACTCAAAAGGGGTTACGCCTCCATCTTATCTAAAATATCCTCTTACAAGCATAAAGCCACTTTCGCGGGCGATTTGATTGCATTTAGAGTATGAAATAATCCGTTAAACCCCTAGGTTACCTTAGTGGACGAGTGTCATCTCGTGAGGGTTTTCAGGGATGATACCCACAAACATCACATGGTTTCCTCAAAATATGCCCAAACCAACATGCGACAAACCCAACAATGGCGAACAAGATTTCTTACGCATTATTAGTACATTTAACGGATTCAGACAAAAGTCCGAAATCATTAACATTATAGAATGCACCTCATAGAATTGAAACCTTAAGAAGTGGGAGGGGAGCGAGCACATGCAAAGTGTGATTTGGAAAAAACTTATATAAATCGGATACTAAATAAAGCAAGCATATATTCAATCCTCGGGGGCATTACACTAATCAAGTGAATTCACTCGAAACATGGAGGTAACACACAGAACATGTGGGCATAAAGAGTAAATGTAAAGGGAAACTAGGTCGCATACATGTCACAAATGAAGAACGCTATATAGGAAATAAAAACTGTAATCTCAATGAAAGATATCGCACATAAAATGAGGCGAAATGTATTTTCACAGATTATCAAAACTATCTAAACCTTTGAATTACATCTACTTAAGATCACATAGGACTTTAATATGGTTGTAATGTAGGCTAGGCTAGGGTATGAAATGAAGGTATGTAAGGCGAAATGTATTTTCTCATCTTTCTTTTCTTTACTTTTCTCACTCTCATATGCCTAAATTGCAACCGCAACACAATAACATCATTCAATCCCAAGTAACATTCCAAACAAAGGTATGTAGGGTGTATGTATGGTTTAAAACTCCAATTTGGAGTTGGTTATGGGAATTGGGGTTATGAAACGAAAGCCTATATTTAGGCTCAATGGAGTTAACAAGGGAAAACATATAAGGTGAGGTCAAGGTCATTATGGGTGATATAACAAAGATGTCCTATGATCATTTCATAAAGTTTACGCAATTCTTTAGTCAAAACAAACTTTGAAAATCATGCTCAAGTAATACATTTCATATATGAACTCAATTAATGAACGATCAAATAAAAGAATAATGAGATTACCAATGAATTCAACGTTTTTAAATAGGAAAGAATAGTGTATACACTCACAAATGATGAAAGGTACAAAGTTACTTGGTGTAAGTATATACAATGCAACAAAAGAATACCGAGTTATAAAAATCTTAAACGAAATCAATAGAACGATAAAAGTGTATGTGCTCATGGGATTAAAGTTTAATTCATGAAGTTAGTCATAATATCTATGATCGAGGACTAAAGTATAATAACTTCTAAAATCGAGAACATGCATCATTGAGTTGTCTATTGGATCGAGCAATTATTGAAATTTATCATCGAAAACAAAGGCAAAATGCCCAAAAAGGAAAGAAAATATTTTTGAAATTTTCAATTTTTTCTAAGAAAAGCATACTAAGTAACTAACATGTGAGAAAAAACATGGACTAACAAAAGAATTGAATAGAATATCCCACACCCCCTGTTGACGCCACTAAAATAGATAAATGATGAGGATGAGATTGAAGATGAAGATAAACATTCACGTCAAACATATAAGAGACAAAAGGTTTTTAAAGTGGTTCGGCTATGAACAAAGCCAACATCCACTGTTATTTTATTCCCAGGGGTTTACAATAGCACAATATGGTGTAGAGAGAGAAAGAGGTGGTGTATCTTGTGTATGGTCCCTTAGTTGTGAGTTCCCCCCTCTATGATAGGGTTACAATGTATTTATAGCCTTGAGGTTGTCAATATGAAAAGGCAATGTGTTGTCATCTAGTAGACACCTATTGATACAGTAAAAATATACGTTAAGGCTCATTAAATGAGTTGTTATCTTCATTAGTGCGTATTAAATGCATAGTTATCCTTTGATCTAGAGTTGCTGTGCACGCCTTGAGTTTCTCTGCACGCAAGGTTGCTCGTTGCTCGTTGCCCTGCACAGTTGCTCGTTGTTCATTGCTCTACACAGTTGCTCGTTGCTCTGCGCAGTTTCTCGTTGCTCTGCACACCTGCTCGTTGCTCTACACACCTTGAGTTTCTTGGTATGCCTGCCAACTCTCCTCGGGTGTCGACTAGCTCTCCTCGGGTGCCGACTAACTCTCCTCGGGTGCCGAACAAGTATAAATATTGCCACGTAGGATGACATGTGTCCTATTCTGATTGGTCCTCATAGATGAAGAATTTTTTCATCAACAGAAGCCCCCAATGATCCATGCTTGATGGTTCACTGAAAGGATGGAGTATTCATTCTGTAGTGTTGCTCGGTACTCGTGAAATTATTGATCTTCCTTCTTGATTTGTTCAACATAAAGTGTACTATCTCCTGGATGGCATATGATGCAGGCTGATCGATGGTTACTAATCTCTCTTTTGAGGAACTCTATGTGCTATGTATCACCCCTGGAAATTTGGATACATCCATGCCATAGTATGCAGCTTGTAGCTTATATCTTGTCATAATATTCAAGTATATTGGTTGGTTAGTCGACCAATTGCCTCCTGTGCCGAACAACTGAGTGTTAACTTCACATGCTTGATTTTTCTGCTTTATGCTCCTCTGAATACTTTGTCGAGTAACATACTAGCTTTTGAACCCAACTCTTCAATCTGATTAGTACCAAGCTAGTGGTGGACTTCGAAATATTTTCATACAACTTCTTCTTCAATGTTGGTCGGGACAGTAGTAGTAAAGATCCCAGTGATGTAGATGTTGAACCTTACTCTTGAACTTCAATAGCATGTGCACAATAATTCCTGAATATACCTCCTGAACTTCTGAATACGCCTCCTGAACTTCAATAATAACTCTTGAACTTCTGAATACACCTCCTGAACTTCAATAATAAACTCCTGAACTTCAAAAAGATAACTCCTGTACTTGCCTCCTGAATTTCGAAATACGCCTCCTGAACATCAATAGCAAAAATTAACTTCTGAGCAAGAAAAATAACTTCTGAGTGATAATTAGTCGGGGTCCCGACTATGTAAGTTTGTGGAGTTGAATTTGATGCTCGACTGTATGATGTTATGAGAATGTGACATCGAATGAACAACTGAATTTATAATATAAGACCCCAAGTGTGGAATATGAACTTTGAATGCTTTCTCGGCCTTAAAGTATGTTATTTGACAAATTTTCCTATTTTTCATAGACCATAAGATTTGCTCCACCTGCTGTCTGCTGTCCGACCAACCGGAGTTGTTATTTGTTGATTGATCGACCAACCGGAGTTGGTGGTGATAGATGACCGACCAATCAGATTTGGTGGTAATTGAGTTTTCGACCAACCGAAGTTGGTGGTAATTGATAATAAATGCTAGAGACTTCATCGGAACTGACCAACAAATTGTTGGGAATAAGATATAATAAATGTTGGAGACCTCCTTAGCAGATTGTTGGGAATAAGATAATATAAATGCTTGAGACCTCCTTGGAGCTGAATATATGATTATAAATATTTTGTCGAGATCTATGCTGAAATAAGAATAGAATATGCATCCAAATAGATATAAAGAATGATTCAAAATAATAAAGTGTCTCATTGATCTGTCGAGGCAGAATTATATAATGCCGAATAAGAATAAGATTTTCCAGAACATAAGAATATGGCCGAGAACCTTGCTAGGCCTGAATATAAATAAGAATTACCCCGACCAACTATCCGTTGGGGGTGAAATATAATACATGTTATAGTTCTCCTCGGAGCCGAATATGATAATAAGTATCTCGTCGAGCTCCATGATGAGATGAATATAGAATATGAATCCCAATGGATATATAGAATAATTTGTTCTTGAGCATAGATCAGAGAAATAATAAAATGAATAGTGCCTCGCTGAGATAAAACTTCATAATGCCAAGCAATGATAATATTTTCCAGAAGTTTAAGATTGTGACTGAGTATCTATTTATGCTTCATCGAATATATATATCGGAGCATTAATAAGATTCCCAGGCAATCATGGCGGAATACTTAGTTGAGACCGAAAATTGTACCTATAAAAACTAATAACTTGCCCTACCATATATGTAGGCTGAATTGATTAGTTATCATGAGAATAATCTAGTCAATATAATGAATATATGATATGTATTTGCTCGGGCAATAAAAATATCAATTTCAAAATATGAAATAATATATGTCCGGCTGATCTGTCGAGGAAAAATTGAATGATGTCGAGCAGTAATAATAGTTTTCATAAGTTTAGGATTGTGGTCGAGCTTTCGTCGGGATTGAATCTTGTACCCGTGGAATTTAATAAGTTGCCCGAACACCTGTTGAGACTAAATAAAATAGTTATTCTCATTAGAATAATTACTCAGCCAAACAGTATATGATGTGTATTCATTCGGAGATAAGGCAATAAAAATTTCAAAATATACAATAATATCTTTTGTGCCAAATGTGAATCATATGAGCAAATTTTTATCAAGTACGTGCCATATGTAAGGCATAATTATTTAATCTAATTTTTTTGTAAAATTATTTACAATCCCAACAAATATTAAAAATAAGTTGGTTTTATAAATTATTTCAGCTTAAAATATGAAGATTGATGGAAAAACCAAAAAAAAATTAACATAAAATTTTTTGTTTTAATAATAGAAAAATAGGTTGGTGTAAGAAACCCAAAGCTTTTAATAGCGGAGGTTGAATTTTGATGAAGTCGAAATAGGGTGTGGCTAAGCATTAATCAGCAAATGTTTATTTCAATAGGTCAAAGAAATTTTATCTTTGTTCAATCTTTTGCTGCTGACCAAGAGTGATGGCCTAGTGGAGGTTAACGTTCAATAAAAGATGGTCTAAAGTTGATGCCGACCAGTATTATGTAATGCCGACTAGACATGGGTTCCAGATGATGGTCGTCATAACCTCCATCGCTGGTCGGTAACCCCAACTTGTGTAAATACCATGAACCGACCTGAAAACAGATGCTCCGAGTAGCCATAAAATCCGTGGACCAGTCATAGGAAGTCGGGAACACCTTAAGCGGTGAAATACCTGTCGCCGATCAAGTAATAGGAGATATGGAACTCATTATACTGCATAATATCCGTCGTCGATTAGAATGAAATGCCCCCGACTAATAAATGATATTGCCGAGCACCTATAGTTTCCCCCGACCAGTGATATAAGGATGTGAACTCTTCGTTCTCGTTCTATATCTGCCACCGAGCAATTATATGAGGTCGGGAAGCCTCCGACTTGTGCTAATCTGGCGCTGACCTCTTGCAAAGGATCTTTCGACCTGGTCTATTTGTCTTACAAGAAACGCCGAATAACACCAATGTTGCTGATGGATCTTCAAACTCTACCGTCGACCAACGAATTGGTATGGCCGACCAACAATAGGTGTTGCCGACCTAAACGAACACTACTGATGGATCTTTGCACCTTACCGCCCATCAACAAAAATGGCTGACCAATAATTGATCCCTCTGACCAATATTTAGGAGTTCTCAGGTTGTAGAATACATGGTGCCGACCAAGAACCGACCAGCAAAAATGGTCTTTGACCAACAATAGATATCACCGACCAAGAAACAGACGATCGCCGACCAATCAGTATCAATAGATTCGTCGACCTGTGTTAGATATTGTCGACCAGAACTTCACCGACCAACAATGGTCGATCTTTGTTGTTGCAGTGGTGGTCGCCGACCACTAGACTCGATTTTGATGCCGACCAGCATTTAGGAGAACGTCCGATCTGTACAACTTCTTGTATAGAAAAAATATTTTTGATCAACAAATAGGTCTCCGACCAACAATAATACCTTGCCGTTGATAAAAAAATAGTAGCGCCCTGATCTTTGGTCGTGGTGAGTTGACCGAAGGTAAAGAAATAATAGGTATTCCATGGGATCACAATAACAGATATAGAACATCACCTCCGTGTTGATATGTCTTGTTGGTTCTTGGATGGGCAAGGGATTCTTAGGACTTTGGATTACGAATCAGATTGGTTCTTTTGTATATAATGAATTGATTTGATAAGGGATTCAAATCAAGATTTGCTAGTAGATGTAGATAACAGTAAAATATAGATTTGTGCAGAAAATGTTTACAGTGAAAGAGAGAAAAATTTGTTGATGTTTCTCTCTTTCATATATCACAAAAAATACAAAATTAGATGCAAAGGCATCAGATTAGTAATTGACGTCAATTACAAATGGATAATTTATATACGTAATTGATATCAAGAGGTTGACTTTCCATTCTGGACAATCAACAATAAAACATATCTAAAATTGACCCAGTTAAACAGATTTGTAGATGAACAAACTTGAGTTTTAATAAATGAACGATGTGGTTATCCTCTGCGTATAAAGAGAATCGAATTTTTGAAGGCAGTGAAAATGGATCTGTACCTCTGATTTTCAGATTGTAGATAGAATGATACGGCAAATCATTTATTGTATCCTAAATAATACAACAAATATCTCGAAAAGAGAGAAAGAAAGGATTTATATCTCCAATAATACAACAAATCATTTATTGCATTGAATTCCAATATATTGAAAATCAAGAGATGATTTGTTGAATTGATGACTTTTAGAGAAATCTTTATCCCAAATTTTAGGTGGTTTGTGATAATCAGGAGAGAGAAAATGTCATTCTGACTTCTTATTTTTCCATTGTGGAAAAACTAAATCATAAGAGAGAAATTTATCTACTTTTCTTCTATTGCAAAAAGTATCATGTATAAATATGAACATGTAATATCAGGTATTCAGGAGTCATTGAAGACATCTCAAAATAAACAATGAAGAATTTGATACGGTTATGCAGATTCATATATGGATAAAATTGATCATACAAACACAATTACATAATATGATTATTTGTGCAGAGAACATAGTTTTCTTGAAGAGAGAGAAAATGGGTCTGATTCAATTCATGTTAAGATCGGATATGGAAAATACATAATCGTTCCTAATGCTTATCCCTATCCTAACGTATTTGTTCAGAAAATTTTCAAGTGGATCCATATATGTAAGTATTTGTATAATATTTATGAGTTTAAAATTCATCAGATCCCCAAATTGAAATCGATCACACAATTAGTGCATATAAAAATTATGACTAAATTAAAAGATTTCCCAATGAATCAAATATGTATATATTCATGTAAAAGAGATTTATGAATATAGAGAAATTATTTTATCTCCTTAAAAGAGAAATAACATAATATGTACACAAATTTCTCAAACTTTGTGATTATGAAATATACATTTATGCAGATTTGTAAAAATTGATTCAACAATTTGTGAATATAAAATCATGATTGACTTAAAAGATGTATGCACAATATATAATTGATTATACATAGAGAAAATAGAAACTTAGCTTTTGATGGAGAACAATGCTTGTAACACATTCCCACAGACAGTGCCAATCATTTGAAGACAGAAAATGGCCTCTGCCATTTTAGTGGCGTCAACAGCAGATAAATGATGAGGATGAGATTGAAGATGAAGATAAACATTCACGTCAAACATATAAGAGACAAAAGGTTTTTAAAGTGGTTCGGTATGAACAAAGCCTACATCCACTGTTATTTTATTCCCAGGGGTTTACAGTAGCACAATATGGTGTAGAGAGAGAAAAAGATGGTGTGTCTTGTGTATGGTCCCTTAGTTGTGAGATCCCCCCCCTCTATGATGGGGTTACAATGTATTTATAGCCTTGAGGTTGTCAATATGAAAAGGCGATGTGTTGTCATCTAGTAGACACCTATTGATACCGTAGAAATATACATTAAGGCTCATTAAACGAGTTGTTATTTTCATTAGTGCGTATAAAATGCATAGTTATCCTTTGATCTAGAGTTGCTCTGCACGCCTTGAGTTGCTCTGCACGCAAGGTTGCTCGTTGCTCTGCACAGTTGCTCATTGCTTTTTTCTCTGCACAGTTGCTCATTGCTCGTTGCTTTGCACAGTTGCTCTGCACAGTTGCTCTGCAGAGTTACTCGTTGCTCTGCACAGTTGCTCGTTGCTCTGCATACGTGCTCGTTGCTCTGCATACCTTCTTGTTGCTCTGCACACCTTGAGTTGCTTGGTATGCTGACCAACTCTCCTCGGGTGTCGACTAACTCTCCTCGGGGGCCGACTAACTCTCCTCGGATGCCGAACAAGTATAAATATTGCCACGTAGGATGACATGTGTCCTTTTCTGATTGGTCCTCGTAGATGAAGAATTTTTGCGTCAACACCCCCTAACTTAAAACCTGACATTGTCCTCAATGTAAATTAAGAACCAAATTAAAGAGAGGAAAATATCGATATTACTCAAAATTGGAGCGATCCCCATAAGAACAAGTCCAAAGAATCTACAAAACAAGTTAGCACCGAGCATATCAGAAACAAATAACAAAAAGTTAATTAATTACACTAGACAAAATTAAAAAGGAAAGAAAAAATAAAAAGAAATAAAGAATAAAAAGCTAACTATATACAACCTACTATTTAGGCTTCATACTAACTATACACTAGAAGTCTAAATAGCTGATGGTCCACCTCAAAAACAATTTGACTTTAGAGGATAATTGGTGTACCCTCACTCTTAAGCATGCCTTCCGAAAAATATAAATTACGTTCGAAAAACGGAAGGCATGTGTAAGGTGGAAGAAATGAACCATCGTCAATTACAAGTTTTAGAGGGACGATGGAGGATTTGGATTGAACGGGTGACAAAAATATGTGGGGACTGAGAAAAGAAGAAAATCCTCCCAAAGATTTTGAAATTGGAATGGGAGGTGGAGCACACAAAGGCAAAGATGTGATCTTGGAAGGCGACTCGAGCAAGTACTCCTCATCGGCAAAAGGGTTTAAAACATTAAAGTTTGAAACCGAATCATCAGGTACTTGTAATGGTGTGATAACGGAGAATGAAAAGGGGGAGGAAAGAAATTCAAATCAAGAGATGCATCCTTGAAGATTGAGTTTCGAAGGAAATAAGATCATTTTCAATGAAATGCTCTTCTTTAGGGGCCAAAAAAGAAATCATTTCATTGCAAATAGATATTACATCATTTTCATCCTCATTTTCAATATCTATTACGCAATGGGCTAAGTCAACAATGGTTTGTTCCAAAGTAGGCAAAAAGTCCTCATTTGGTTCAAAACATTCCTCGACTTCAAAAGTCTCGGAAGAAAAATCGTCATCGGATTCAAATAATAAATCCAATTCATGTTCCCATAAACGATTTTCTTCTCGATAACGATTTTTAAGTTTCTCATTCTCAAGCATACGCAAGCACTCGCCAAAAGTCATAGGCCGAGGTGCGGATACTTGAAAATGGGAACTTTGAAAATTATCATCGGACTTAAACTTAAACTCATTATTATAGGAATTTTGAAAACTATTGCAATTCATTTCAAAATTCCTATTATAAGGAGTTAAAGGCCCAAAATCATTATCATCCTCCTCAAAATACACGCACTCCAAAGCTTGACTTTTGTAATACTCGCCCAAAGTCATTTTAGATGTTGCAATTTTTTGGGATTCTAAGTATTGACCAAAAGTCAAAGGTTTGCGAGAATTTTGAGAATTATCATAATGATTACCGCAAGAATTGGAATAAGACATGCTTACCCCAAAAATGGCTCGAAGTAGCAAATTCCACAAAGTAAATGCGTGCGGGAAATTCAAGCGTTTCTTGGCGCTCAAATGTAGAAGTCCTACAAATAGAAAGAAAATACTATGAAATACTAAATCAAATAAATTCTAAAACAAACTAGTCTCCGAAAACTGTGCCATTTGATAGGCAGGGTTTTGCCGCGGCGCGAGAGTCATCGGCGCGCCGATCGTTTTGAATTTGGCTCACCTGAACTATACAAAAACCTAAATTACAACTGCACTTGCGATACAAGTGTAGCGGTAAGTCAGGTATCGAAAATCCATAGAGACGAGTTGCTAGAATTTAATTGGTTTAATATTCCTAAATAAAAGTGTAAAAGATAATTACAGCAAAAAGAAAAAGATGCATAAAGGGGAAATATTAATCTAGGCAAGTGAAAATATAGCTAGATTAAGAAAGCGAGTAAAAACTATAGGTTGCGTTGAATATCCCTCATCCGAGTTAATTAGTATAAAATAGTTACATAGTCGACGTCTCGTTTCGACGGTTAATTGAACCAAGGGTTGTCACGCCCCTAAATTCGTATAAATGCCTAATACGATTTTGGCGTCAACAAATACCCCAGAAATTACGCACGCAAGGTTGTAAGCACGGAACATGCATGATATGCCCCGTCAAATCTCCTAGGAATAATAACTAGGACAACGCACCCGAAATAGACCCGTAAACTCCATCACCAAAGCAAAGTAACATGTCAACCCGAAATGAGTTCAATCTGGCACAACCTAGACTAAATTAGCTAGAAAGCATATTAAAAATGCGGTAAACAAACGCAATAAAACTACACTAGAAAGCAAGTAAAGGAAAGCATGTAAACCTAATTACAAAGCAAGAAATAAGTAAATACACATTATATTAATGTAGAGGGAAGATAAAAGTACCAATTACAAACCCAAATGGGTGTCAAACTAATTGAGGAAGAAGAAATAGCTCTCAAACCCCCAAACCCTAACCTATTCTAACCTAAAATTGATTATATTACAAGATATCTGATATTTACAACAAAAATGTGTATATATAGTAATTGGAATTAAATTAGAAAAGAAAAGGCAAAATATCAGTTGGAAACAGGGGATCGATCGATTGATCCCTTTAATTGATCGATCGATGGTAGAAAACTTAGCCCACTGTCTCAGCTCGATGGCAAAAACTGAAGGATTGATCGATCGATCCTTTTGATCGATCGATCGATGGCTACAAGTCTACACTTATTCCTCCTATTTTGGTTGGTTTGGTTTTCTCGTCTGCTAAAACTCCCATAACTTCTTCATACAGACTAAGAATCGTGCACCGTTCATGACCACACGAAGCTTACGAGGAGGGCTACAACTTCCGTGAAGATATTAGGCTAGGTGACCAAGCTATGAATTGACCGAATTTCCCTTGAACGTGCGATTACATACGAAAATTAGCCGAAATGCGTTCGAACTTCACACTTAGCATCTAAATACCTATAAAAGCTCAATTAACCCCTGAAAAATATGTTAACATAGAAATCCAAGATTTCCTTGTTAACGAGCATAAATATAGGGAATAAGATATCCGAGGGGGTTAAAATGTATAGGTTCGAGGGACGAAATATGCAATATTTGCGTCGTATCAATGAGTGACACGCGCATCCCCACTAAATTACCGTAACTGCCGTATTTCTCACTCACGATAATCATAATGCATTCTTACCAATTTATTAGTCATTCACTAAGTAATACTCAATATAATTCTTACAAATAAATATTAACCCTTGTCTCGCTAATTAATATTTATTTTAAACCTGATTAATTTGCCATTTATAATTTAATTAATCTCAAGATAAAAATCATTAAAAATACAGGGTGTTACATGTGGGTGGAAGAAAATTCATATTTTTTATTTTTATGGAGAATCTATGCCTCACCCTTCCCTTTTAAAATTAGTATAACATTTAGAAGTAATTAAGGGAATTTAAAGACTTAAAGTATAAAAGACGTTGGAATATGTTAGTGATGTGTGAAATTTAAATTGTGAAATTATAACAAGAGTGGATAAATATCACTCTTATGTTGATGACCCTACGCATGGGACACTTTTGTTATATTGTTATTATGGATATGTTGGGTGGATAAGGTTGGTTCCGTATATATATATGAGTAAGTCGCGCGCGTCTCGACTAAATTACGGTAACTGTCGTATTTCTCACTCGCGACAATCATAATGATTTCTTACCAATTTATTACACGTTCACTAAGTAATACTCAATATGATTATATATATGAGTGAGGAACGTTATGCGTTATGAGAACACTTAACAAATGGGGAGATTATCCGAGTTTATATATGCTTTATGGCATGGTTATTTGGAACACATCTAGTTTGTTGATATAGTGGAAATTATATATACCAATTGTCTCTTATAATATGGGAACTATGAGGATTTTAAATATTGTTATTGAATTCATAATTTAAAGAAAATTACATAGGTAAGGGTGGGGTATAATAGTTAATTTAATAACTATATAATTATTATTTGTGCTCGTGATATGTATTTTCACTACTTGAGAGAGCAGCTATTATCTTCTTGCGATGATTCTAACCCATCGCATTGTTTCAGGTGCCTCAATGTACCCTACCTAGCTTCTCACTCGAATACTGAGTCTCCCATTCCAATCTCCATCGAGTTTTCGAGATGTAGGTATTAAACCAACCTTAGTTTTATTTACTTTATGTTTGAGAGATGCGAGATTTATTTCATTTCTAACATTTGTACTCAGTTTCCAAGGAGATATGATTTTGAAAGATTTTGCATATATTAGTTCTTGTCACGGGGTTTTTACCTTACTGACGCGACCACAAATGTGTCTAGTGTGCGTACTATGTAGGCTCAAGTGCAAGCCTATCTCTCAAGTAATAATCCGATAAGTCGGGTATTTATCCTCAGGGAAATAGAACGAACGGAGTCATGATGACGTTGGAAAGATGAAGAAATCCTAAATTTGACTCTAAAAAGAACAAAAAGGTGATTTGGGAAACGACACAACTACAACAAGATGAAAATTAGAGAATGATTAATTAATTAGACTACGATTGATTAAATTCAACTACATTAATTAAACGAAAGGCTGGTGACAATTATTTTATGAGCTAAATATAGAATGAGAATAATAGGTCGGGTTACAATACCTCACACCCTTGTAATTCACTTCGTAGGATACTAGATTCGGAATTAGAATTTTAAATGAACTCGGTCTTTAGTACTCCCAAGTATTACACATATGAGGGATCGTAGCCCGCACAGTATGTAAGAAAAGGGCGAGTAAAGCGGTGTTGCACTAACCAATATACGCGTCGCACTCTTAAGCATCCCGGTTACCTAGGGCAAACGAGATCAAAAGTACTACGATGGTTGCACCAGTTACACAACACGATTCATCTAAGATTTTAATTCAAAAGTCTATTTCCACTATCATGAATTACATCGGATAGGGTTCATGCACCCCAACCCTTAGAAAATTAGCTAGACATAATTAACTTAGAGAAAGACATGGTTTTTAAGAAAGAGAACATCAAATCTAAAGAACTAAATGAAAAGAGAATTTCAGATTCAAAACCAGCAATTACAACAAATGAGCAATCAAAAATTAAAGGAAAAGTGTTACTTTAATTGCAGAAATGTAACACAAATCGTTACAGCAGTGCTTCTTATTGAAAACTAGGTTTTTTTACTACAAAAACCCTCTACTCCTACTTTGATAACCTAAAAATATAACTCCCTATATTAGGGAACTAATTTGAATAAATAACCACGACATTTAAAAGAGTTCGACTCCATTACAACTCTGAGAAAGAACATAAAAATTTGTAAAAATCCAATGCGATCTGGACCGGTTGGGGTAGCCTGTCCGGATCGGCCCCTTATTCGAGCCAGTGTTCCTTAGCTGGGGGCGGTCCCGATCCTTTTTGGGGAAAAGGTCCGAATCGTACCCCTTTTTCTTACAGCAATTCTTTTACCAGGCAGATCCGGATCGCCTGGTTTTTTTATTTAGAGAATTATTTTTGGGACCGGTCCGGATCCTTTTTGGTAAAAAGGTCCGGATCACCTTGGTAATTCATGCAGGGATCTTTTTCGTGATTCTTCTCAATTTTAAATCTTCGTAACTTGTTCATCGTAGCTCGGATTAACTTTTCATTTTTTCCAATGCTCTTGAGATTGAATTCTCTTCCATTCTCTAGTTGGCTTCAACTCCGGACGAAGGCTACAAATTTATGAACTCGCCCTTTGACGTTGATCCTTTGACTTTATTCATTGCTTTTCTAGTTTCTTTCTTCCTCAATGCTTCAAATACCTGTAAAACTCAGGAGAAATACACGAAACTAGATATACTTGTTAGAAGGAGTTAGTGTCAAGGAAATGCGATAATTACACTCTTTTTATGCTATTCGAGATGGTAGAAGTCTCTAAATTAAGGGGATAAATTCGAAAGAATTTGAGCCTAATCAATGTAAACGAATGTAACTATGGGTTAACTCTCAAAAATTTCATTTTATTTGGATAGGTTACCACTTTCGCGGGCAAGCGATTGCATTGAGCGTTTGCAACAAGCCTTTAAACCCCTAGATCACCCTAGTAGGACGAGTTGTGTCTCATGAGGGTTGCAGTGAATATACCCACAAAATTCGACTCAAAGCAAATTCAAAATAATCAAAAATTGTATAATTCAAACTTTTCCAGAAAATAGTCATCATCAAGTTATGTTCAAGAGTCTCAAATCATTGTGCATGTGTGCGAAGCTAAAAATTTAACCGTGAATTTCCACTGGTTGACCATTATGCTACTTATCCGAAAATTCATTTTGATTCAAATTCTCACTGGGTGCTATCTCAAACGAATCACTCGAAAATGTTTCTATTTCTCTCGGTGTACGTGATATAAAGAGTAAATGCATTGGAACCAAGTTCATGCACACAAATAGAAAGATGGAATTATATGGTAAATGGATCTCATCATCGGATTACGGTTATTGGGAAATGGGAACATTGTCGCTAATTCACACCTTTGATCTCTTGTATTATTTTTTTGTGTTTTAGCTCTTCACGCGGTAACTAATTTCGTAATTTGGACTCGATTAGGACTTTTTCGGGCTTTAAGGCGTAATGGGTATAAAGAAATCGGTTTGCGAAATTTGGAATTGGAACTATTCTTAAGATGTTCATTAGTGCTTTTCCGAGCTTTTGCTCATTTTTTTCTTATTTTTCTATTTTTTTCACGCTTTTCTTTTCTTGCTATTTTTATTTAGCATTTTTATTCTTTTTCCCCTTTTTGTTGCACTTTTCAGACTTTTTTTAATTTTCTAACTTTCTCAATTTCGGGTCACTTGGGTGTTTTCGGGTTGTCAAACGAAAGGAAAAAAAATTATCGGCTCAAAACGAGTTGCAAAAAGTGGTACTTTTTCATGACTTTTTTTGGCCAATATTTTTGGGAGACAAAAGAGGGCCTACTTCATTGTCCAAATTACTAATTGAATTACCATATGCTTTTCGAGATTGTTTTAAGTTTAGAGACATCTCATCGCGTTTTTCGAGGCAATATTACACACTATTGCCTTAATCGATCAAAACAAGGGTATTGAGATTGTCACGACTTTTTAGACGCTGAATTAGAACTTTGAGTTAACCATTAACTTGAATTAATTTATAAACTCACAAAAAGGATAGGCTCGAATCTCACCGGGTTGGTTAATTTCCACATTTATTCGTTATGTCGTCTATGTTCGCTCAATTTCCATCTTTGGTCAATTTTGGCTTTGTGTACTATGTTTTTACAATTTGAGACTTTAAACTGAATTTTAATGATATTTTTAAAAAATTTGAATTCCAAGTTTTTGTTTATTTTGAAGAAAAATATTTTTGGTTTTTCAAATTTTTTTTTGGGAAATTTTGAAGTTTTCTAAGTATTTTTTTGGCATTTTGAAAATTTGTGAAGTTTTAGACATACACACTCGTCACCCCCCTAACTTAGACTTTTGCATTGTCCCCAATCAAAAAGAACTAAAATCTAAATAAGGCAAAATAAGAGTGCAAAAAATAAACAAACAAATGAAGAAAATGCATATTTTTATTTATACAAACTGTTGTACATCATCAGGAAAGAGCATACAAACAAAAACAAGACAACCAACACAATCACCACACACAAGATTCACTGGGGCGGGGATTGGATCTTCTGGGCGCGCTTGGGTCGTACAGATCATAAAAGTATCTAGGAGGGGGTCCACCAAAATTGAGTTCGGACATGTGAGTTTGGAGAGGATGCATCATGCTCATATCCCGTCGGTAAGCCGCTTGATCCCTATTGTATTGCGTTAGGAAACCGTCAAATTTACCCTCCAAGACTGTTAGGCGCTTGTCCATATCATTCTCGAGTAGCTCAAAATCATAATCTTCTTTGTTCGAATCGGATCCCACCCCTTGGTCGCCCATTTCCACGTCGGCCTCCTCGGCCTCTTCACCCGAATCTGCCACATCAGTTGTTCGTGCACATAAGATAGCCCTTTGGCGCTCACTCTTGGTCTGGGTACCCTGCCCAAAAGGGGTTGGTAGGAGGAGAGAACCAGCAGGTGGCGCAATGAGGTGATCGGCTAGAATGGAAGTAATTAATCGGGCATACGGAAGGGGAGTGATGCCCTTTTTCATCCAACGCCGCAAAGTAAACATCGCGGTAAATGCTATGGGCCAGATTAATGGAGGAAGAGCGGTCAAAGAGGTGGTACACAAGTGTGGCCTGCCGGGGTCACATGCCGAAATCATTGGAATTTTGAAGAATATTCGCGCACATAATTTGAAACGTGAGACGCGCTTTTTTGCTCAACCGGCTGACCCGAAACACACCTGTGCCCCAAACTTCCCCGGGTGCTAAACGTTCAATGATGACGTATTTTTCGAGTGGTTGGGACACGTTGGGATAGAGGAAATTGGTGGGATTGGGAACATCATTTTCAGCGAACTTCTCGGTAAGAGTCTGTATAGTAAATGGGATGCGTTGTCCTCGTACACATGCTTTGGCTATGAACTCCCTAGTGCGGACGAGTGTGCCGTAGAACTCGTGAACCTCGGTTGCCCACACTTTGTTGTAGGTCTCATGAAGGTAGCGACGCCAACCCTTAGGAGTAAAGAGGGTGGTGACGGAATTGGGAAACTCGCCCCAATTAATGGTCCACTCTATTTGGAGGTTGCGCGCGGGTCCAAAGAATGCCTCGCACCACTGCGCTTCTTGGTCGGAGCGGTAGACGTAGGGGTTGTTGCCGATGAAGTTAACAAAGTTGTATTTAATGGGTCAGTCTTGGTCAGTCATGGAGTGAGAGAGTTGTGGGTAAAAGTGTTTGAGAGATGAAGGAGGGGAAAATTCTTGAGAAAAATGGGTGTGGGGGTGAAGGGGGGTTGGGGCTTGTATATATAGGTGGGTTTGGAGGTGGGAAGGAATGGATTTGTAGGGAAATGTGAAGGAGGGAAAAGGGGGTGTATTTTGGGAGGAAAATGGTGGGGGGGGGGGGGGAATTTGGAGGCAAGAGAATGGATTGGGGAAGGAGGGATGCACCTAGGGAATAGTCGAAGAAAAAACGGGGCGGTCCGGATCAGGTGCCCAGGGGCAATCCGAATCGCCTGCCTTTTGGTGACAGAACTCCTCTCTGCTTCAATTATAACTCTCTCTTATTCAATAAAGGCTCTCCCACCTACTTGCAACGCAATCATAACCTTGATTTCTGTTCGACGCTCATTTTTTAATTTCGAAGTGGGTTCAAAGTGTATGCTTCCTACCCTCGAATGTACGCGACACCCATACGGATAACCTACCTACCCTATCCTAAGCTACAACTTACTACTATACACAAGAATCACCCCATACTCATCGGGGGTGCGACGACCTCTCAGTTTCAGCTCACTCTGCCTCGTAGACGGGGTTCGACAACCAAATGGTGTTGACATCCTCTACGCACGCCTCTAGATAGGTTTTTAGGCATTAGCCATTGACTTTGAACATATTTCCCCCTTTTGGATCTTCTAATTCCATAGCTCCGTGGGGAATAACGGTCTTAACAACGAATGGGCCAGTCCAACGGGACCGTAATTTACCCAGAAATAGATGAAGTCAGGAGTTATAAAGGAGTACCTTTTATCCGGGTTGAAACTCTTTCCATCGAATAATCTTGTCATGCACGAGTTTTATCATTTCTTTTGAAATTTTGACATTCTCATACGCATCATTGCGTATCTCTTCCAACTCATTCAGTTGTAGCTTGTGAGCTTCATCGGATTTATCCATGTCATAATTTAATCTCTTGATGGCCCAGTATGCTTTGTGCTCCAACTCAACAGGAAGATGGCAAGGTTTTCCATACATAAAATGGAACAGGGACATTCTGAGTGGGTTCTTATATGCGGTGCGGTAGGCCCATAGGTAATCGTTCAATCTAAGGGACCAATCTTTTCAGTTAGGATCGACGGTCTTCTCGAGGATATTTTTTATCTCACGATTTGCCAACTCAGCCTGCCCATTCGTTTGTGGGTGGTATGTCATTCCAACCTTGTGAACGACCCCCTACTTTTTCATAAGTTTCTCAAATGGCTTGTTGCAAAGCGTGCTATTATCACTGATTATCTCTTTAGGTGCACCGAATCGAGAAAGTCTGTGTTCGTGCAGGAACTTTATCACCACTTTATTGTCATTAGTCTTGGTAGCTATAGCTTCCACCCACTTAAAAACATAGTCTATCATGACTAGGATGTATTGGTATTCAAAGGACGGGGGAAAAGGACCCATGAATTCAATACCCCAGCAATCGAAAACCTCGATGATGATAATCGAGGTTAATGGAATCATATCTCGTCGGGTAATCGCCCCCATCCATTGACACCTTTCGTAAGATTTGCAATAATTGTTTACATCCCGAAACATTGTGGGCCAATACAAATAGCTTTGGATAATTTTAACGGTTGTCTTTTTCACAGAAAGTGGCCTCCACATGCTTCCGAATGACCAAATGGGATGACTTTAGGAATTTTGTCATCTGGTACGCATCGTCGGATGATTTGGTCGGCGCAATATTTAAAAAGAAATGGATCATCATAGAAAAATATGCGCGACCAAGTAATGAACCTCTTCTTATCTTGCGGTGTCCAATCGGGAGGGACGACTCCTGTGATAAGATAGTTCACTATATTCGTAAACCAGGGCAAAGAAAAGGTGGCAAACAGCTGCTCATCCAAAAAGTATTCGTCTATGGGTGTAGAATCACTAGGTACGTCAGACGAAAGCCGTAATAAGTGATCGGCGACGACGTTTTCTAATCCTTTTTTATCTTTAATGGATAGATTAAACTCTTGTAGGAGTAGGATCCACCTTATGATGCACGACTTTACGTATTTCTTCGCAAGGAGAAGCCGCGTGGTCAGTGAAATAAGTGATGGGGGAACTGATAAGATAGAACCGAAACTTGTTAAGAGAGAAGACTACCGCTAGCAATTCCTTCTCCGTGGTGGAGTAGTTGAGTTGTGGTCCGATAAGAGTTCGGATAGCGTAGTAGATGACATGAGCATTTTTATCTTTTCTTTGGCCCAAACCAGCCCCTATCGCTTAATTGCTCGCATCACACATAAGCTTAAATGGTAAGGACCAATCCAAAGCTTGCATGATGGGAGCAGAAACAAACATGTTCTTCAATTTTTCGAAAGTACTTTGGCATGCTTCATTCCACTCGAACGGGGTATCCTTCATAAGAAGGTTGCCTAAGGGTCTATCGATGGCGCTAAAGTCCTTAATGAACCTTCTATAAAACCTCACGTGGCCTAAGAAAGAGAGCACGTCTTTTAGCGATTTTGGTGGGAGTATGTCAGCTATGACATCTATTTTTGCTCGATCAACCTTGATCCCTTTGGATGACACGATGTGGCCAAGAACTATACCCTCAGTTACCATGAAATGGCATTTCTTCCAATTCAGCACTAAGTTCTTTTTTACACATCGAGCTAGTACTTTCTCAAGATTGGCTAGACAAAAATCAAAAGAGGTGCCAAAAATACTAAAGTCGTCCATAAACACCTCTAGCCCTCTCTCAACCTTGTCACTGAATAAGATCAACATGCACCTTTGAAAGGTTGCCAGTTCATTACACAAGCCGAATGGCATATGTTTGTAGGAAAATGTTCCAAAAGGGCAAGTGAAGGTTGTCTTCTCTTGATCAAGTACATCTACCTAAATCTAGTTATATCCAGAATAACCATCTCGAAAGAAATAATAAGGGTGGCCCACTACTCTTTCAAGCATTTGATCGATAAATGGCAAGGTAAATTAGTCTTTCCTAGTTCTCACATTGAGTTTCCTATAATCAATGCAAACTCGCCACCCAGTGATGGTGCATTGGTGGACTAGCTCTCGGTTGGAATTTCTTATCACAGTCATTCTCAACTTCTTCGGGATGACTTGAATGGGGCTCGCCCACTTGCTATCCGAGATTAGGTAGATAATCCCGACATCCAACAACTTTATAATTTTGGTCCTCACCACATCTTTGATGGTGGGGTTTAGCATTCTGTGCATTTATCTTAAGGGCTTAACATCCTCCTCGAGATGAATCTTATAGGTGCAAATTAGAGGGCCTATCCCCTTTAGATTAGCTATATACCAACCAAAAGCACTTTGGTGATTCCTCAAAATATGTAAAAGCTTACCCTCTTGCTCTGCATCTAAGCTAGAGGAGACAATAACAGGAAATGTCTCACTTTCACCTAGGAAAGCATATTTAGCATTGGAGGATAGTTTCTTCAATTCTAGAGTCAGGAATGAGTCGCTAGAGGGTACCATGCATGCATACCTTGACGGTAACTCTTTGAATTGAGAAACCCACCTAACATCTCTGGCGTCCTCGTCCGATGCTCTCTCATCGAGTAAGCCTCTCAACTCTTCAATCTCTCTTTTAAACTCGGTGTAAGCTCCCTCGCTCTCATGACTAGACACTAGGAAAGCTTCTAAGGCGTCTCCACAATAAATTTTCTCAATGTGATTTTCTACGATCTCGCCAATTAAGCTCACCGTGTGAAGATCATCTTCTTCCCCTTCTTGTTGGGCTATGTTGAAGATGTTTATTTCTAACGTCATATTCCCAAAAGTGAGTTGCATCTTTCCATTTAGAGTATTTATCAGTGCATTGGCCGTAGCTAAGAATGGGTTCCCAAGAATAGTGGGAACATGATTTCTCGAGGCGAAGGAGGGTTCTGTGTCCCAACTGACAAAATCTATCGAGAATTAGAAAGTGTCCACTTGGACTATCACGTCCTCAACTATACCCCTCGGTATCTTCACGATATGATCCACTAATTGGAGAGTTATCCTTATGGGATTAAGATCACCCAGATCAAGTTGCCTATAAATTGAATAGGGTAGGAAATTAACACTTTCCCCCAAGTCGAGTAAGGCCTTTTCGAATTTATTCTCTCCAATGGTGCAGGAAATGGTGGGTGCACCGGGATATTTGTATTTAGGTGGGAGATCGTTAAGAAGAACTGAACTCACGTTTTGTGCTAGGAACATGTTTTTCTTTACCTTCATCCTCCTCTTGACTGTCAATAAGTCTTTTATGACTTTTGCATAGGCTGGAATTTTCCTTATTGCGTCGAGGAAAGGTAAGTTCAATTTCACGTTCTTAAGGGATTTTATCACTTCATCACTTTTGGTCCCTTTATGGGAAGGACCAATCTTTGAGGAAATGGCGTGGAGGAGGGTGGATTTACAACTACCTCGGGCTCACTAGTGTTTTCCTTTTCACTCTCGTTCAATGGGATATCTTCGGTCTATTTCGTGCTGGGTAAATTCTCCTTGACTTTTGAAATGTCGTGTGGGGGAGATGATAAATAAATAACCCTCCCACTACGAAGAGTGATTACGTTTGGCAATGCTCCTATTGTTCTGTAAAGGTGAAGCTAACACTAGATTGACCTTGGAGAGGTCTTTGGCCCTAGGCAAAAAAATTTCCTTTCTCTTGGATACTCAACAATGATTTCAACTTGGAGATGTGTGAATTAATGTCAGTGAACATGCATTCATTTATATCATTTCTTGCACTTTGAGAATTTATGAACAGGTTTATTGTATCCTCGAGGTTCCTCTGAGGTGGAGCTACATATGGAGCTGGAGGTGGTGGTGCTTGTTGGTACTGAGGAGGTGGTGGAGGTTGAACAACCTGTGAATGTGGGTTCATCACAGCTTGTGGTTATCCATAGTTAAAACTAGGATGGTTTCTCTACGAAGGGTTGTACAAGTTCCCATGAGGGGCGGCGTTAAAATTTCCCTTGAATCCTCTTATAGTATTTACCTGCTTGGTGTGCATGGGTTTGTAGTAAGAAATTATCGAGCATGCCTTTGTGGAATGGCCTGCCTCACAGATAGAACATACCTTTTTCTTTTAAAATATGACTGGATCCGTAGATATCTCTCAACCGACCGTCAAACCACTCTTTCATATCTCTCTGAAACTGATCGAATCGACGGTCTATTAAGGTATTACTATCCAAATGGTATAGAACGGATGCATTCGGAGGGATAGTTGTTTGTCTAGGCCTGGCTTGGGTATTAGGTTCAGAGGTGTCCCATGCTTGAGTAGTCTCTACGACATACTTAAGATGGGCCTCGGCATCGCTGGAGTTTAAATCCCAAAAAGGTCTGGTTTCTCTGAATCCATGTCGTGAAACGTAGGGAGAATCAGTATCATCCCATTACAAAAGTGGAACTAACCGGTATTATACGGAAGTAAAATTCAACATGGGTGATAGTCCGCTCAGGAAAGAGTAAATATTTCATGGGATGATAGGGTAAATCTCCCTCTCCAGTACCGAAACTCACTGCGTTCGATATTGCGCTCGCGCTTACTTCAAATGACTCTGAATACTCCATTAGTGTCCTAGATATGTGACTCGAAGGTTGACACAGGGTGTAACTACCGATAGAGTGCTTAGGACTTGGAAATGGAACCCAAAATTATGGAACGCGAGGTGTGTGGGGGCTCTCAGAGTTATACTCAACAATCGGGGTTTCGTGGATTCGGGTTGGAGTATTGTGAGGAGTATGAGTATGTTCAGGATTTTGCATTAAAGGCTTTTGAGAGATGATTTTTTTTACTTATTTCTTTTTTTCTTTTTTTTTGTATTTTTTTGTCAAAGTTCTAAATTGACTCGATCTAACCTAGGTCTACCTACTTCCCCGGCAACGGTGCCAAAAATGTAACGCGACCCCAAATATGTCTAGTGTGCATACTATGTAGGCTCAAGTGCAAGCCTGTCACTCAAGTAATAATCCCACAAGTCGAGTATTGATCCTCAGGGAAACAGAACGAACGGAGTCGTGGCGACGTTGGAAAGATGAAGAAATCCAAACTTTGACTCTAAAAAGAAGGAAAAGGTGATTTGGGAAACGACACAAATACAACTTGATGAAAATTGGAGAATGAATAATTAAAGAAACTACGGTGAATTAAATGTAACTACACTAATAAAACGAAAGGCTGACGATAATTATTTTACGAACTAAATATGGAATGAGAACAATAGGTTGGGTTACAATCCCCCACACCCTAGTAATTCACTTCGTAGGATACTAGATTCAAAATTAGAATTTTAAATGAACCCAATCTTTAGTACTCCCAAGTATTACACATATGAGGGATCATAGCCCGCACAGTGTGTAAGCAAAGGACGAGTAAAGAGGTGTTGAACTAACCAATACACGCGTCTCACTCTTAAGCATCCCGATTACCTAGGGCAAACGATATCAAAAGTATTACCATGGTTGCACCGGTTATACAACACGATTCATCTAAGATTTTAATTCAAAAGTCTATTTCCACTATCATGAATTACATCGGGTAGGGTTCATGCACCCCAACCCTTAGAAAATTAGCTAGACATAATTAACTTAGAGAAAGACATGGTTTTTAAGAAAGAGAACATCAAATCTAAAGAACTAAATGAAAAGAGAATTTCAGATTCAAAACCATCAATTACAACAAATGAGCAATCGAAAATTAAAGGAAAAGTGTTACTTGAATTGTAGAAATTTAACGCAAATTCTTACAGCAGTGCTTATTATTGAAAACTAGGTTTTTTTACTACAAAAACCCTCTACTCCTACTTAGCTAACCTAAAAATTGAACTCCTTATATTAAGGAACTAATATAAATAAATAGCCACGAAATTTATAAGAGTTTGACTCCATTACAACTCTAAGAAAGAACATAAAAATTTGTAAAAATCCAATGCGATCCGGACCGATCGGGGTAGGCGATCCGAATCGGCCCCTTATTCGAGCCAGTGTTTCTTAGCTGGGGGCGGTCCGGATCCTTTTTGGGAAAAAGGTCTAGATCGCACCCCTTTTCCTTACAGCGATTCTTTTACCGGGGCGGTACGGATCGGGTACCCAGGGGCAGTTTGGATCATCTGGTTTTTCTCTTCAGAGAATTGTTTCTAGCACCTGTCCAGATCCTTTTTAGTAAAAAGGTCCGGATCACCTTGGTAATTCATGCAGGGATATTTTTCATGATTCTTCTCAATTTCAAATCTTCGTAACTTATTCACCGTAGCTCGGATTAACTTGTTGTTTCTTCCAGTGCTCTTGAGATTGAATCCTCTTCAATTCTCTAGTCGGTTTCAACTCCAGATGAAGGCTACAAATTTATGAACTTGCCCTTTGACTTTGCTCCTTTAACTTTATTCATTGCTTTTCCAGTTTCTTTCTTCCTCAATGCTTTAAATACCTGTAAAACTTAGGAGAAATACACGAAACTAGATGTACTTATTAGAAGGAGTTAGTGTTAAGGAAATGCGATAATTACACTCTTTTTACGTTATTTGAGATGGTAGAAGTCTCTGAATTAAGGGGCTAAATTCAAAAGAATTTGAGCCTAATCAAACCCCCCTAACTTAGAACTTTGTGCATCTCGAGCAATGTAAATGAATGTAATTATGGGTCAACTCTCAAAAATTTCAAAATTTTCTAAAATTTCAAACGAGTGGTTGGTGGAGTGTGGGGACAAAAGGTATTATAGGTTTTTAGTTTTTTAAGATTATATGTACACTCATGCATCCCGTTTTATATAGAGTTTCTTATTTTTGTATGAAAATATATTTTGTGTCTTCAATCTTTGAGGTCTTTCTGTCAAAACCTCACCTTAAGATATCCTGACTGGCGAAGTATGAAAATATATTCTCCATATATAAATATATTTTTGAGAAAAAAATCATAAGTATATCATATGAATTTTTGTTTAGGTTAAAAAATTCATATTTTTTATTTACCTTGTATCAAATCTTTTGTTGTTCATGGTTGGTCCATTCAACGAAGAAAAGATTCACTTCAGGGAAGGATTTCCTTCGCTGGTCACATCTTATCCTAGAACATTTGCCCATAAACTTCTTGGTTTATCGCAACCGACATCTCTTTATGTTCGCCCGTGTAAAGTCCTACTTCACTTCAGCAAGTGTCCTTCGATTGTCTCAAATGTGCCTGGAAAAGTAAATATTTTACAAGATTTCACTAATTTTTTATGGCAAACCGTGTGAATATTTCATGAAGTTAATCTTCATATATTTTATATATAAGATCGTGGTAAATAATCTACTCTTACACGTGTTTACCCTATAACTATGCCAACACGCTATAGAGTATATAAAATGGACCTTAACCTCATTATTAAGTGTGACCTAATAATACATCGTATCATCTCCATAAGTTTTATCAAAAAAATTAGAATTTGATTTTTTTAGGTCAATAGGATTTTTAAAGATTAGGAATTTTTAAGAGAGTTGTCCTTTTTTTTCAAAGTTTGATATGTTTATTTTCAAACTTTGATCAAAAGTCATATTGAATATTAAAATACCTAGACATTTATTCTTGGATAAATATTATTATATATTTTTTCTCGAGAGACTTTTTGTAATATTTCAAATTAACATTGTGAGGTTTGATCAATCCAAATTACTTTCAAAGGTTTCAAAACCTTTTGGAAATCTCACATCCTATAAAGTGGTATCTAAGATTGGTGGATTCCCAACAAGTTTGTCGTCAAAATCATTTTTTTTAATTATATGGTATTAAAGGAAGATATTGGTTGCAGAGAAAAACTGATCGCGATTTTGAAGTGTTCTCCAGTTTTGGACACCTTCCCGTGAGGAAGATATGGTGTGAAAGAGGTTAATAAAGTTATTGCATTATGTAATTGTAAGTTTATGTTTTTCTCTATAATTCTCCTGACATTTTTTTCCAGTGTGGATTTTTCCTCATATGACTTTGTACTGTGTGATTATTTTACCTTTTTTCGCATTTAGATTCATCACCTAATATTGAAGATAAAATTTGTAAATTGGTGAACACTTTGTCACATAGATCTTAATTTTCATATTTTCATATAGCGAGAATTAAAAGAAAAGGATCACCTTTAATTCGACAATATATTTTAATTTGGGTACCCCTGGTCCATTTTGGTTTCGAGTGCACACTATCAGTATTTCCAGTTTTACCTTTTGTCTTTTTGTGTTTAACTTTAAAAAAATATGAAATGTTAACATGTTTGTGGCTACATAGACTTTAAGTCTTAAATGGATTTAGAGGGATTTTTCTATGTCAAATTTGTTTATTAATGGGTCACTAATTGGGTCTGAAATAGGTTATTATGTCTATTGTGTGTCAATTTTTTGGCCAAAATTAGATACGAACACAACATGACATAACGGTGGGTTCAAACACACAAACACGTCAAGTTGTATTTCATTTTGCATCGTGTAGTTGTGTCATTTCCAAAGTTGTCACCCCTAACATTAGCACGATGTACCAACCCTTAGATTAATGGGAGAACGTAAATGATGAATTGAATATTAAAGGATATGGTTAGGGGATGCATTTTATATTTAAATGGAAGTCAAGGGACACATATACCCTTTTCTTTAAACAGCAACAACCAACAAAGTATTAGTACGAAACCAATTGAGGTTTTATATGCACAACTGTACAAATCCCTAATGAGATTGGTTGGATATGCAATAAAGTAGAATATTAGTACTAGACTTATGCATAATACATTAGAGAAGATTCAATATATCCAAGAATGGATCAACGTATCTAAGAATTGATCAACGTTGCACAAAGTAGACATTAGTGATTCGTATCGAATCTTGCACATTTATACCCTCGAATTTGTGCATTTTAGCCCCCTCGGGTACTTTAATGTCTATAATTATGCTCGTTAATCAGATAACCTCCGTTTTATGTGCCAAAACTTTATTTGAGGTATTATTGAGCCTTTATAGGTGTTACAGTGCTTAGTATGAAGTTTGAGCGCTTTTCGGTAAAGTTTCATCATGATTCGCACGTTCAGAGCATTTTGATAATTTCGCACTTTGTGATTTTTACCCAAAGTATTCACGGAAATTGTATTTCTCGGGTCAAGCTTCGCGTGGACACAAACGGTGCTCGAATCGGACTCCAAACGAATATTCCACGGGCCTTTGATCGGAAGAAGAATTATAAGAAAAATAACAATTTAATTAATTCCTTTCATGTCCCTTTTTCTCTTTTATTAAGAACTTCATAAATTCCACCCATGTCCTTATTCTATCTTTTGCAGCAAACATTTGACATCCGATGGCGATTTTGGCTTTGGCTCGGGTTTTGGTTTCGGTCGAAATTTGGGGCTTGGGTACGAAATTGAGCATGAATTTTGATGTCAAAATGCAAATGGGTCTTGGAAATTTACGAATTGGAGGTTTTTGTTGACCATTAATGGTGGTGTGGAGTTCTTGGTTTTTCACCATTTTTGGACATGGAGGTCTTAGTGGGTCTCGATTTATGGGTCTTGATTTATATCCATTGAAGGTCTCGATTTTGGCTTAGCATGCCATGGCAGGTTCTCGGGTTACTGAACATGCAAATAGTTTGTGGTTTGGGCTTGTGGGTATCGTACGATTTGGTGGTAGCAGCGTGGTGGATTGCTACCATGTAGGCCTATCAACGGGTCGGAGTCAGGTCGGGTTTAAGGAGATCCAGATCTGTTTAATCGGGTCTTCATCGGGTTCAAATTCGGGTTCGAGTCTTCATCGGGTCTATAATATTGGATCCAGATCCAGATTCGACAGGTCTTCGGATCTTCGGGTTCAGGTCCGGGTATGACCAGATATATACATTTATTTTATTTTTTATTTTTATTTTATCCATTTTTTTTAATCTTAGATTAAAATATTTTGTAATGTATTATAGTATATGATTAGTATAAACAAAACATATATTACCTATATTTATTATATACATAAATATATATTTTTGAATATAATACTTACAGGTTATATTGATAAGATATATGTATAAAAAATAAAAATGTGCAATTTAGGTCGGGTCTTTGGGTCCGGGTCTTGTATAAGATCCATACCCTACCCGTGTAATAAACGGGTCTTCGGGTTTTCGGGTCTCGGGTTCAAAAAAATATGCACAGACCCTATTATACGAATCGGGTCTGGGTCAGGTCTGGGTCCAGACCCGACCCATTGACAGGCCTACTACCATGGATTGGAGGGCTTGGTTTGTGCGCATATGGAGGTGTTGAATTGCAGTTAGCTGATGCGTGTTGGTGTGCTATCACAACCGGTCAACCAGCGGCTAATTCGCGGTCGACCGGGTTTGGGAATTTTGCCTTGGTGCTTTGACAGTGTGTTCCTCTATTCTCGCACGATCGATTAGCCCTTGACGCGATCAATCGATTCCCTGATTTTTGACCGAGTACCTGTTACCCCTTTCTTTCTTTTTCCTTTTTATTTTCTTTTTCTTTCTTTAGTTAATTGTAACTATTCCTTTTTTTCTTTTCTTTTTTTCTTTTTGTTTTATTTCCTTTATGTAACTTACTATATAAGAACCACTTGGTTTATTTTTGTAGGACACATAATATCATATTTACTTAGTTCTTAGGTTAGGGTTTGAGAGATAATTTGGGTTTTTTTGTGGAGACCACCCCTCTCCTCTATTTTCTTTGTGGTTTAACACCCATCAATGTAAGTGGATATTTTTAATTGTCACCCTCTTTTATGTTGAAAACGCGAGGCTTTCTAAATCAATGCTCTGATACCACTTGTTGGAATTGGTGACCCCCAATTTTTAGATTTTACCAAAAGTAATTTCACTTTCTATAATTTCCTTTTTAAATGCGGAATAAAGATGATTCAAATAAAGGGACTAAACAATGCACAATGCACAAAAAATAATATTATAATTTTAATTCTTCCAAAATTAAAATTAAACTAAACGGGATTTTAATTTTCTCAAAATTAGAATTGCTCTTGAAATCAAACTTGTGAATTTTTTACTTTAATCCCCAAGAACATTTTAACCCAAGTCCTAGAAATTTGCCTAACAAAAAATTAACTCAATTTTGCAAATTAGGCCAAACCAAATTTTATCCAATAAACTAATGACTTGAATTAAATTAACATTTACCCCAATTAAAAGAGCACCAATTTAATTAAGTGTGATAATTAAACCAAATTTTATCTTGAATTATCCTAAGCATGTGTTATAAGTTATTTTGCAAGATCAAAGTAAATCAGTCACACTACGCCGCGATGTACGAGAAAAACCCACAATGGAAAAAACCTCGGACGACCCTAGCCTCAAATCCACAAAGTATGGTTTTACAAGTACAAGACATTAATACTTACAACACTCGACTTGACTCCGCCCAAGCCCCGACGTTTCTTCTTGTACACACCTCTGCCTAGCGAATAACCACGGAGATCCACCGCGGTCTCGAAATCCACGGATCGAACTTTTTCTGGTGACCGCCACCCGAATGTGACAACCCGCTCACCAAAATAAGGGGTGGCTAGCCCAATACTCCAATATAACATGAATCATGGATGGAATCATTCTCAGCATCACAATAATATAAAAAGTATCCAGGATAACCACCCAATATTTCAGAAAACGGGTTGCCAAAAATTTAGTTTTAAAATTAAAGAAAGAATTTTAAACAACCCAATACTGAAAAGAAAAGTGGAAACCCCAATAATATATATATATATATATATATATATATATATATATATATATATATATATATATATATATATATATATATCAACAAGTATACAATTAAAAGGACCGAATATGTTGTCGGTCAACAGACCCTACAACAGTGTTGAACAAATTTAATAAATTATATAATACATTACATTAAACAATTACAAAGGCTTGGGCCTCACGCCCGAGTAAAAGACTTGATATTAACTAGAGAACAAGGATGAGGGCGTCTATTGCAATATGTCCCGCAAAACCCGCAAAGCATCACGGCTCGTCAAAAACACCGAAATAGGAAAGTCAGAACAGGCGTCCTTGCGGCGGAACCACCTGAACAGATACAAGACGCATGCACAACAAGAAATATGAACGGGTCGGGGCCCGATTTTATATGATCACCAGATTAATAAAAAGTATGACAGTTTATGCACAGTAAATCAGGACTAATAGTGATAAGGATTTACCTACACAATTCTACGCACAAACTAGGATAATTCACTTAAACATATATTCAATTTAGTTAAACAGGAAAACAAAGATGATTAACATTAATTACAACTTTCATCACGTACACTTATTCTTTTCATATATTTATTCCTTAACAGGAAAATATATATTCACAATTATATGCACTTTATGGCATCATTAGCTCAATTATACACATTATAAGAAAATCCTTTCCTTATCAGGAATATAATCATTTTCAAATGATCTTTGTGGCATTTCAATGTGCTCTTTATGGCACTTCATTATGCTCTTTATGGCATAGATAATCCATCAAGTCCCATTTAATTAAGA
This sequence comes from Sambucus nigra, assembly GCA_949130495.1. Lineage (NCBI taxonomy): Eukaryota > Viridiplantae > Streptophyta > Magnoliopsida > Dipsacales > Adoxaceae > Sambucus > Sambucus nigra. Next base: position 109,280,546 of record OX422221.1, on the reverse strand, counting down.
ATAGTTATAATTATATTTATATAACGATTCTAAGACCGCCCGTCTAGGTTTTCCCACTGTGCGCGCCCCTAAATGACCATCATCTTCCAGGGCCTAACAATTTCGACACCTGGGCACCTAAAACACAAGACGTCGGGAAGCGACCATGTGCTTGCGGGGTAGTCATAACCACACCCGGAATTACCTACCCATCGCAGAAAAATATACAACAACAAACTCTCACATGGACTAGGACTATATTCACCCTGCATTCATTAGCCAGGGGGCTTCACCTTACGCGTGAACTTCCCTTACGATGGCATTTAGAGAGGGTGAGTTTCAGGAAAAAAATCATTTACCATATTCATAATTTAGTAAATTATCATTTACCAAAATCAATACCATTCCATTTCATTTTCATTTCCATTTTTCATATGTATATTCCATTTATAGGAAACCATAATCATTTACATTTTTGTAAACCATCTTACATTTTCTCCGGAGCCATACCTAATACATCTCATCATTGTAACCTCAATGAATGAATAAACTTTCAAGTTATTCTCCCAACATACTTTTGTGGTGATAATATAAACCATCAAGACTAATATAGCTCAATTAAGCTTCTAAAGTCTCTCAAACATAACACTATGACTCCTAGTTTCATAATAATCAACTAGAAGAAAAATGCCCTAATATCAATTGGCATATCCCCGAAAAAGCCCCCACATAACCCATTCCTAATGTAGGGTAATCACTCAACTCATCTAGGACTCTAGAACTCTACATTTAATTCATACAATAAGGTTCCTAGGGCCTAAGTCCAAAAGAAAGGATTGAAAATAAACTAAGAAAAATCACTCAAAAGTGCAGGGCTTCCGAATCGATTCAACCTGGCCGAATCGATTCGGTCAGAAAAGAGAATCGATTCGGACCATCCGAATCGATTCGGTCAGGAAAACCTGACTTCTGCATAATTACCGAATCGATTCGGGTAGACCGAATCGATTCGATCCACTCAGACCTGGACACTGCCCCCTCTAGCGAATCGATTCGGCCTTGCCGAATTGATTCGCCCCTGTGAATTTTCCAAGTATGGATTTAAGGGTTATAAACCTTAAATTTCCCAAACCTCATATCTCTTCCATTTTAAACACATCCAACCACATTTAACTACCCAAAAATCATCCTACATGATTTATAACCAATATAATCCACAATTTCATCATCATAAACCAAAATCTAGGTTTAAATACCATAATTTCTATTTTTGATTCCCAAATGAAAATATATAAATATCACACAAATTATTCATCTTAAATCACATATTAGCAAGTAGAAAACTTGCCTTAGAGTTGAAATCTCAGATTTCTTTTGGGTAGAAGCAATCCCAAATCTTCAATCTTCAAATCTTTCTTCTTTCTCCACTTTTCTCTTCTTCTCTCTTTCTCTCCTTTTCTCTCTTTGTTTAAGACATATAATAGGGAAATTAGGGGATTTAGAAGACTAAAATCGGGGCTTAACACAAGTCTCCCAACTTAAGTGATTAATACCACACTAAAATGACTCCCAAATACGCATTTGAGTTAAAACCAGGTAAAAGTGCCCGAAATACAAAAATACACTATGGCACTTATTTTGACTATCTCGCACATTCCGAGACTAACTACGCCCTCTAAAATGACATCCAATAATTTTATAAATTATTTCAAGTTCTGGTTTCATTTAAATCTTAATGTAATTTAAATCGTATGACACTGTAACGCCTGCTACATAATGATATTTAATTACACGTACAGTAAATATGTAACGATCCAATAAATAATAACTTCCAACTCATTAATTTAATATTTACTCCAGTTCTAACATTTTATATAATTACCTCATGCGATAAAATTAATATAAAATTAGCCTCCTAAGAGTGAGGGTTGTTACATACTCCCCCCCTTATGAGGGAATTTTCCCTCAAAATTCAAGCGTACCCTAATCATATAAAGGGTATACTATCCTAAACTATCATTTTATCACCCTTAACAAACACCTCGTCATTGTGGCGTCCCAAATGGACTCGGACTAAGGCCGTCTATATCGATCTCAATCTACATTATTTGTTCTCTGGCATAGAACCAAATTATTCATCACGAACTGTTGATCCTACCTATCTATGGCGGAAGAAGATTCCCTCATAACTCGGCATAAATTGCCTTACTTTCGGAATCACGTTACATCACACCTCGGGGATATCTACACCAACGCTAAAGGCTTAACCCCAACGCCACTCAACTTCTCTTTGCATAGGCATATCCCTTCAAAGCATATGACTCAAAAGCTAAATCCTTAAAGAAATGTTCCAGAACTATTCCAAGTCCAAGGAACATATGATCCGCTAGTTCCATCCAACAAATATGCGAATTACTCTGCCGGCTACGCCAGGCCACTCACGGTGCCATGCCTTAGGAAATGATCCATAAGGCCATTCAAAAAGCCCAATGGTTGTACGGTAATTTCCATCCATACACACTACTGCTCCATCAGTTATGTATCCTAAGGCTCACATTCAAGATATGCCTTTCGGCATTAAGTTAACTTCCTTCATTCATCCATCCACTTTAGGGTGGTAAAATATACTCCATTTCCATACGATTCCCATATCTTCATGGAAACTTTACCAAACCTTCGACATGAATATCTAGTCTCGGTCCATCCCCAGGGGCACTCCATACGGCTCTACCATTCCTCCATATAGAGCGGGGTGTACTCTTCTAAATATAGTCCACCCATATCGGCCGAAAAAAAAATAATTTGGTCGAATGATCAATAATTTTCTCAAATAGGATTATGACCAGTTCGGTGCCAGTAATTCAAAGAAAACATCTTTGAATATACCTTTCTTCATTCCACTACTACTCTTCTTCACACGAGTAGGTGAAATGGTCAGTCATAGACATGAATGCTCTTGCTACAAAGTCCTCCGAGTTATGCTCGTTCTACTTAGCTTTCCATACCTTCACAAATTTTCCGATGGGTTTTCTACTCGTCACATCTACTACCCAAATCGCTTTCCCTTAGCGAAAGGGAATATGTCATCGATAGTCCTTTATGAATTTCGTACACCAACTCGATCCCTTCCACAACATATTGCAACAACTTGTTGCTCGCGAGAAAGACCAAATTTTTTACCCAGGAAGTAGTGCCTCATTTCCTTAAGGCGATCACTACCGCAATGAATTTCAAATCAAGCGTGGAATAATACTTCTCACAAAGTTTAAACTTGTGAGACGCATAAACAATGGGTCCATGCTTCAGTATCATTACTCCCCATTCCTGGCAGAGACTTATTCATTAAATCCACCCTCGAGCTTAACAACATGAGCTCAGGAGTAAAATTTAACTCCTCATTTTAACTCCCCGAAAGTTAAGTTACCAAAATAACCCTCCATCCAAGAAGGGCGTCCTCTTCTTCGGCCTAACCTTCCAAACCTCTCGAGATTCCATACTTCTCATTCCTAGGGACCTAATCCCTCTTTAAGTTAACCCACAATCTATTCGTGGTCAACTCCTTACAGCCTTCTTAAATCAACGTCACATGCCTTAGAGGCCCTGCGTCCTAATAATTCTGAAGTCGATCTATATCTATATATCCTATCTAAGTCATAGACGTATTATTCTAAGTATATCCCTAGTGCCCAAGACCTTTCTCAACTCTCGACATTCGCTCGGTTTCATGCGTGGGACGTCTCGCCGAAGCAAAATCCTAATAAGGAATCCTCCCGTTACACTACTACCTCGCATCGTCGGTTATCAATATATGACGGTCTAAGACACATGATTGGGACCAGTAAAATTCTAACTTACAACCCTACTAATAAGATCCTAATTTTATGTATTACCATTTCAAATAATTAAAGGATTCAACTAATCGGACATTTACTTTCTGTAAAGTCTTTCAAATATTTATCCCACTATGTACACAACTTTTTAAACGGCCTTCTCATCAAGGCAGAACCAGAAGTCTCAATTCGACTTCATATCTCAGTCTCCCTCACATCGATCAGAGGAGAGAACTATATACAGTGCTTCTATCTCGCACTTTAATAGCCCTTAATCACTCAACTACGTGATTCTCGGCTAAACCTTTCAACCCAACTCTCAATCAACAAAATAAAATAAAATAAAATAAGAGAAAGGAAGAGTAGCATCTATCCACTCCCAACGTCATTAAGGTTCATGCGTGGAGTGTCCCGCAAAAGCGGAATCCAAACAAGGAACCCCTCCTATGCATTAATACTTAACCTTGTTGGTTATGGAGATAAGGCATAACAACCACATACAATGCAAATAAACAACTAAACACTCAACCAAGGTAACACATACTACACATATACATTTAAAATATTATCACTCACCTCATAACGAGTGAAGAAAACATAAAACTTCCCTACCACGGAAGTCATATAATTGCCCTTTTTATAATAATGTCGATACCATTACAAACTCGATATACACACCCGAATCTAGAGTAAACACAATACTACTCTATCTTACCATGGGGGATGCACCACCCACTACTAAGGTGGAATTCCCACCAACATTCTTTCTAATCACCCCGGGTTAATACTAATGGTTCTCAGACACCATACTAGAGTCTTGACCGACCCAATATTACTTCCGTCAACTCCCCAACTAGACACTTTATCTTTGCCCTTGTTCTCCAAATCAACAGAATCAAAATGAGTGGTTCTACACTCCACGTCATAGCCATTGTTCCGACCCTAGATGTCAAACAATTGTCCATGCAGTCCCTTTTTCTTCTTCAACAAAAGAGATCACGATACCGACCTCCCCTTCTTTAGTTCAATGAATCCTCCCCGGGCGGATATCCACCACTGGGGTTCATGAACACTGTTCCTTCAGGAGTGTTAATAACACTGATTCGGCAGCCTATCATTCCACTGAAGGGCTCTTTCTCTTATATCTACGACCTTCCTAACTGTATATCTCTTTATTCACTGTCGGCTTCTAACCGAACCTCGTGTCAATGTTTGAGAATCCGCCTCCTCATCAGTCCAGTTATCCCAGAGAAACTCGCTATTGCACGTGTCCACCGATTTTTTCCATAGGCAAAACTTCTTGCACCCACAATTACTGTGACTACGTTCCCACCATTTCAACATTACTTCTATGGGTGAAGGATTTTCCTCCATTCTTTTTATCTGGGCACTTCTATACCCCTCTCTAGGCCAAAGCTCCTGGACCTCATGCATCTACCGAACGAGGATGCATCTCCTCCAACTTACTTCAGCATGTGGCCCTCGTCAGGGGATCCTCTTCACTTTAATTTAACGTTGCTTGAAATCTCAAGCTTAGTACCACTCTCTACTTCTAGTGGTACTAGGAAAACTACATCCACTATAATTGGTAGTCGCAGTAGTATAATAAGAAAATGCCACAAAAGGAAGCGTCCTCCCAAGCGGTCCTCATCCCCGACCACAACTTACAGTTCTTAGTAGCCCCATCTCGTGACACCTTCACAACGACCTTCCTTGGCACCCTTCTTCAATCGACCTATGAATCTCACTCGAACGTGCAAAAGATTCTATGGGTTCTACCTCATGGCAGGAGAATGGAATCTCACAAGAGAAATCAACGATCTTAATCCTATGGCTCTATGTCAAATCAAAAGCAACGCTGAAAACGTAAGTTGTCAACACAGATTCCTAAGGACTCTAGAACCTGATGCTCTGATACCATCTGTGACAACCCACTCACTAAAATAAGGGGTGGCCAGCCCAATACTCCAATATAACAGGAATCATGGATGGAATCATTCTCAGCATCACAACAATATAAAAAGTATCCAGGATAACCACCCAATATTTCAGAAAACGGATTGTCAAAAATTTAGTTTTAAAGTTAAAGAAAGAATCTTAAACAACCCAATAGTGAAAAGAAAAGTGGAAACCCCAAGAACATATATATATAATAATAATCATCAAGTATACAATTAAAAGGACCGAATATGCTGTCGGCCAACAGACTCTACAACATTGTTGAACAAATTTAATAAATTATATAATACATTACATTAAACAATTACAAAGGCTTGGGCCTCACGCCCGAGTAAAAGACTTGATCTTAACTAGAGAACAAGGATGAGGGCGTCTATTGCAATATGTCCCGTAATACCCGTAAAGCATCACGGCTCGTCAAAAACACCAGAATAGGAAAGTCAAAACAGGCGCCCTTGCGATGGAACCACCTGAGCGGATACAAGACACATGCACAACAAGAAATATGAACGGGTCAGGGCTCGGTTTTATATGATCACCAGATGAATAAAAAGTATGACAGTTTATGCACAGTAAATCAGGACTAATAGTGATAAGGATCTACCTACACAATTCTATGCACAAACTAGGATAATTAACTTAAACATATATTCAATTTAGTTAAACAGGAAAACAAAGATGATTAACATTAATTACAATTTTCATCACGTACACTTATTCTTTTCATATAATTATTCCTTAATAGGAAAATATATAATCACAATTATATGCACTTTATGGCATCATTATCTCAATTATACATTTTATAAGAAAATCCTTTCCTTATCAGGAATATAATCATTTTCAAATGAGCTTTGTGGCATTTCAATGAGCTCTTTATGGCACTTCGTTATGCTCTTTATGGCATAGATAATCCATCAAGTCCCACTTGATTAAGAATAGTTATAATTATATTTATATAACGATTCTAAGACCGCCCGTCCGGGTTTCCCCACTGTGCGTGCCCCTAAATGACCATCATCTTCTAGGGCCTATCAATTTCGACACCTGGGCACCTAAAACGCAAGGCGTCGGGAAGCGGCCATGTGCCTGCGGGGTAGTCATAACCACACCCGGAATACCTACCCATCGCAAAAAAAATATATAACAACAAATTCTCACATGGCCTAGGACTATATCCACCCTACATTCATTAGCCAAGGGGCTTCACCTTACGTGCGAACTTCCCTTATGATGGCATTTAGAGAGGGTGTGTTTCAGAAAAAATATCATTTACCATATTCATAATTTAGTAAATTATCATTTACCAAAATGAATACCATTCCATTTCATTTTCATTTCCATTTTTCATATGTATATTCCATTTATAGGAAACCATAATCATTTACATTTTTGTAAACCATCTTACATTTTCTCCGGAGCCATACCTAATACATCTCATCATTGTAACCTCAATGAATGAATAAACTTTCAAGTTATTCTCCCAACATACTTTTGTGGTGATAATATAAACCATCAAGACTAATATATCTCAATTGAGCTTCTAAAGTCTCTCAAACATAACACTATGACCCCTAGTTTCATAATAATCAACTAGAAGAAAAATGCCCTAACATCAATTGGCATATCCCCGGAAAAGCCCCCACATAACCCATTACTAATGTAGGCTAATCAATCAACTCATCTAGGACTCTATAACTCTACATTTACTTCATACAAGAAGGTTCCTAGGGCCTAAGTCCAAAAGAAAGGATTGAAAATAAACTAAGAAAAATCACTCAAAAGTGCAGGGTTTCGAATCGATTCGGTCAGAAAAGCGAATCGATTCGGACCATCCAAATCGATTCGGTCAGGAAAACCTGACTTCTGCATAATTGCCGAATCGATTCGGGCAGGACGAATCGATTCGGTCCACTCAGACGTGGACACTGCCCCTCTAGCGAATCGATTCGGCCTTGCCGAATCGATTCGCCCCTGCGAATTTTCCAAGTATGGATATAAGGGTTATGAACCCTAAATTTCCCAAACCTCATATCTCTTCCATTTTAAACACATCCAACCACATTTAACTACTCAAAAATCATCCTATATGATTTATAACCAATATAATCCACAATTTCATCATCATAAACCAAAATCTAGGTTTAAATACCATAATTTTCATTTTTGATTCCCAAATGCAAATACATAAATATCACACAAATTATTCATCTTAAATCACATATTAGCAAGTAGAAAACTTGCCTTAGAGTTAATATCTCAGATTTCTTTTGGGTAGAAAGAATCCCAAATCTTCAATCTTCAAATCTCTCTTCTTTCTCCATTTTTCTCTTCTTCTCTCTTTCTCTCCTTTTCTCTCTATGTTTAAGACATATAATAGGGAAATTAGGGGATTTAGAAGACTAAAATCGGGGCTTAACACAATTCTCCCAACTTAAGTGATTAATACCACACTAAAATGACTCCCAAATACGCATTTGAGTTAAAACCAGGTAAAAGTGCCCAAAATACAAAAATACACTATGGCACTTATTTTGACTATCTCGCACATTCCGGGACTAACTACGCCCTCTAAAATGACAGCCATCAATTTTATAAATTATTTCAAGTTCCGGTTTCATTTATATCTTAATGTCATTTAAATCATATGACACTGTAACACCTGCTACATAATGATATTTACTTACACATACCGTAAATATGTAACGATCCAATAAATAATAACTTCCAACTCATTGATTTAATATTTACTCCAGTTCCAACATATTATATAATTACCTCATGAGGTAAAATTAATATAAAAGTAGCCTCCTAAAAGTGAGTGTTGTTACACCGAATAAGGAGACTTTCTTCAAGTGGGTATGTCACAGCAAACAAACTCTTCTTCTTTATGGGATCTAAAAGCAAACCCAAACTCTCTTTTACGGTAGAGATGAATTCGGTGCTAAACAAACTCTCCAAGAAAGATAGATAGATAGATAGATAGATAGATAGATAGATAGATAGATAGATAGATAGATAGATAGATAGATAGATAGATAGATAGATAGATAGATAGATAGATAGATAGATAGATAGATAGAAACTTGGGTTAAAACAAACAATTGGGTATAAACTTGGTTTTGTTGTTTGAATAAATCAATTTGAATAATAAACACCAAGGGAACTTTTTATGAAAGAATTAAACTCACAAAACCTCTCTAGGAGATGGAAAAAGTTCTTGAAAAAATTATGGTCCCGAAGTCAATAAATTCTATGAAATAGTAGTGGGACAAAGTAGGGGGAAAGTGCCAAAAATTGTTTCCGTCGAAATCTCGTTCGAACGAATTTTCTAACGAAGTTCCTCTGGCAAGTTGTTGGCAAACCTCGTTCGAACAAAATTCTTGTTCGAACAACAAACTCATTCGAACGACAATTTCGAATGAAATCCCAGAAAGTTTAAAATCCGTTCTTAAGCTCAAAAAAATTATTTAAATGTTCTAAAATAACTTTCTGAAAATAAAATTCATTTTAAATAAGATTACACCTTTTATAAAACTATTCCAAGTCTCCCTATATATATATATATATATATATATATATATATATATATATATATATATATATATATATATATATAAATGCATTCATACCTTTTGAAGACTATGGAATATGATGTTGAAGACGTAGAAATATGGCACTTGAAACTCGGCATTTGATGAAGCTTTATAATCTTGGCCGCTACGTTTTCAACTCTTGCACGTCATAGTCTTGGAGGATACTCACTCAATACTATCGTATGACACAAATATTTTTGTCCAGAATTGAGCCAACACTACATTAAGACTCAATTGAAAATTTGTGTCCTTACAAATCTCCCCCTTTGACTATTCTGGGACAAAAACCAAAACAAAATCCTAAAGGGACACCAAGCACTACCAGACTAAAAAAAATCCCACCCAAAATAAAAATACATAGCTTGACTCAAAACCCAAGGATCAATATCTTTGCAGACGAAAGTTGTCATTTAAAAGAATTCCTGCACACTTTAGAAAACTATCAAATGCATAAGGAATATCAGAATATTAAATGCAATTAAAATAATTACTCCCCCTAAATTAATTCTCCCCTTTATCAACTATGATCAACCTAAGAAGATAGCGCTCTCCCCCTAAGTTGAATCTCCTAAACTTAGATATGATTATAATAGGATTAGATACCATTTCTCCCCCTATCATTCTCCCCCTTTTTGTTCAGGAATAGACAAAGGCTAAAGAATCAAAAATTAACTTATCTCCCCCAACTAAAGAATATACACCCTCTAAACTAAACAAGGGATAAATAGAATGGGATAACAAGATAAACATGCAATTGTGCATAAAGAGATGAGAACATTAAAGCACATGGGCAACTAAAATTCAACCAATCCACATAAAGATATGAATATCAACTATGATGCGATAACAAAAGATATGAATTGATCGTAGTAATCTAAGCATGTGATATCGAAACAAAAATTCGCAACAAGATAGATACCAAAACTGAATTACAAGCATAAATGAACTAGCTAATCATGGAAAAGACTCAAAAACAAACAAAATATCACATATATGTATACACAATATATTCAAACTAAGCATAAGTACACACATATAGATATAAACACCAAAATGACACAAAACTAAATAACATAAGTTTTTTCACACTCTTATAGCATAAATGTGTCATATGGAAACGGAAGTGAAGGGTTGTGAACTAGATACTAATGAATTTAAAACCCAATCACTTAAACATGTTCACGGAGTTCGCATTTGATTGCAAAATTTTATCACATTTAGATATAGCCTCATGTGATAATATAAATTGAACTCATTGAACAAACAAACACAATGCATACATGCCTAACATGTTGATGATTCTACAAACCAATAGAGTCATGACACTGAAAGCTCAACTGTGATAAACGGACATTGTGCAAACCATTGATATACCATCCAAACTCCCTCAATTTAAGCATATAGAGTTTAATCTTTTGAGTGAATAAATCAACTAAACAAAATATGCCTTGGAAAATATTTTCTTTTAATGTCATTAATCTTTTAGGCCTTTGGACCACGTATTTATTTTAGGTCCCATCCAAACGGTGGCTTACTCGCAAAGGATGATATTTCCTTTCGGAGCCCTTCCCCGTGCACATTTATATATATTATTTTTATATCACACAAATCTCACGTGCAATGGATTTTGACATGCACTAGTCCTCCTAAGTCATAGTATGTATATGACTAGATTGGTAGGAGAACACCTCACAAAGCTCAAATATAACATGTGAAGTTAAGGTTCAAAAATCCCGTGCATGTGTGTAAAGGCATATAAAAGTGAATCCATTAAGCAAGCCAAACTTAACCTACTCCATGTAAGCATGATAAAGAACATTTTAAGGATTAAAATTTTAACCAAAAGTTCTAGTCACATGGAAACGAAATGAGGATTCAAACACAAACATATGCCACAAAATGTGTGTAAAACCAAAATACACACAAAAATAAAATCATTTTGAGTTTTTCAACAACCACAAAAATTAACTCAAAAGATAAATAAAAATCAATTTGTATTTTTCATTTAATGAAAATTAAAATGAAGGAATAAAATACACAAGATAAACACAAATCATAATTCTAGCATGTGATTGGTTATGAAGCATAGACTAGAAAAATGATGAACAAAACATACAACTAGCAAAAGATATATCATTACGCACAAAAGCTAGAGTATGTAAGACATGCAAGCAATTACTCATAAGATAAGGCAAGAGAAGAGTCATGTGCAAGCATGAGAGAACCATCAAACGTAGAAAATATTGAAAGAGGCATATTTTCCATTTTAAACAAAAATGCCCCAAAAGGACCTAAATGCAATAACTCTTTGATACCAATTTGAAAACGAGAGGCTTTCTAAATCAATGCTCTGATACCACTTGTTGGAATTGGTGACCCCCAATTTTTAGATTTTACCAAAAGTAATTTCACCTTCTATAATTTCCTTTTTAAATGCGGAATAAAGATGGTTCAAATAAAGGGACTAAACAATGCACGATTCACAAAAAAAATATTACAATTTTAATTCGTCCAAAATTAAAATTAAACTAAACGGGATTTTAATTCTCTCAAAATTAGAATTGCTCTTGAAATCAAACTTGTGAATTTTTTACTTTAATCCCCAAGAAAAATTTAACCCAAGTCCTAGAAATTTGCCTAACAAAAAATTAACTCAATTTTGCAAATTAGGCCAAACCAAATTTTATCCAATAAACTAATGACTTGAATTAAATTAATATTTACCCAAATTAAAATAGCACCAATTTAATTAAGTGTGACAATTAAATCAAATTTTATCTTGAATTATTCTAAGCATGCGTTCTAAGTTATTTTCCAAGATAAAAGTAAATCAGTCACACTACGCCGCGATGTACGAGAAAAACCCACAATGAGAAAAACCTCGGACGGCCCTAGCCTCAAATTCACTGAGTATGGTTTTACAAGTACAAGACATTAAGACTAATAACACTCCACTTGAGTCCGTCCAAGCCCGGACGATCCTTCTTGTACACACCTCTGCCTAGCGAATAACCACGGAGATCCACCGCGGTCTCGGAATCCACCTATCGAACTTTTTCTGGTCACCGCCACCCAAACAAAGAGCCTTTCTCCAAGTGGATATGTCACAGCAAACAAACTCTTCTTATTTGTGGGATGTAGAAGTAAAACCAAACTCTCTTTTACGGTAGAGATGAATTCGGTGCCAAACAAACTCTCCAAGCAATATGTATATATAGAGAGAGATAGAAACTTAGATTAAAACAAACAATTGGGTGTAAAGTTGGTTTTGTTCTTTGAATACATCAATTTGAATAATAAACACCAAGGGAACTTTTTATGAAAGAATTAAACTCACAAAACCTCTCTAGGAGATGGAAAAAGTTCTTGAAAAAATTTTGGTCCCGAAGTCATCAAATTCTATGAAAGAGTAGTGGGACAAAGTAGTGGAAAAGTGCCAAAAAACTGCCAAAAACTATTTTCATCGAAATCTCGTTCGAACGAACTTTCTAACGAAGTTCCAGTGGCAAGTCATTGGCAAACCTCGTTCGAACAAAATTCTCGTTTGAACGACAATTTCGAACGAAATCCCAGAAAGTTTAAAATCCGTTCTTAAGCTCAAAAAAATTTATTTAAAAATTCTAAAATAACTTTCTGAAAATAAAATTCATTTTAAATAATATTACACCCTTTATATAATATTCCAAGTCTCCCTATATATATATATATATATATATATATATATATATATATATATATATATATATATATATATATATATAATGCATGCATACCTTTTGGAGACTATGGAATATAATGTTGAAGACGTAGAAACATGGCACTTGAAACTCGGCATTTGATGAAGCTTTATAATCTTAGCCGCTACTTTTTCAACTCTTGCTTATCATAGGCTTGGAGGATACTCACTCAATACTATCCTATGACACAAATATTTTTTTTCGGAATTGAGCCAACACTACATTAAGACTCAATTGGAAATTTGTGTCCTTACATATGTATGCTTTTTTCCTATTTTCTCATGCTATCCATTTATTTTCAAGCCTAGTTTAAATCGTTTAGTTAATTTAATTAGTTGTCTTAATTACTTAGTTTAATTTATTTAATGCTTTTAATCATTCTTAGAGTCTAATTTAGTCTAGGTTGCATTTGATTTAACTCACCTAAGGGTTGATTGGTTGCTTTGCTTTGTTGATGGAGTTCTACGTGTTTATTTCAATTTATTGTCCTAGTTATTGAGCCTAGGGGATTTAACGGGATATATCATGTATGCTCCGTATTTACGACCTTGCGTGCATAATTTCTAGGGTATTTATTGACAACAAAATCTTATTGGACTTTTATGCGAGTTTAGTGGTGCGAAAACTCTTGATTTATTTAACTGTCGAAACGAGATGCAATCTTAATAACTCGTGAGCCCATGTAACCATTCATACCAATTAACTCAGGGTGAGGGATATTCGACGCATCCTTTAGATTTTATTCATTTTTGTTAATTTAGTTTAAATACACTCATGCCTAGTTTATCTTTTCTTTCGTTTTAGTTAGAAAAATATCTTTTACTTTTTTATTGAGAAGTAATAAATCCATTAAATTCTAGGACTCATCTCTGTGGATTTTCGATACTCGGACTGGCTGTTATACTCCCTTAAAAGAGTGTAGTAATAGTTTAAGTTTTTGTATTAAGGCGGTGAACAGAAAACAACAATAAGAGTGATGATTATGCACTAGTTTTCACTCTTAATCAATTAGTTATGCCAATCATAGATGATAACCACTAGGTCTACCATTAGAAATAAGGTTTTATTGAAGGTGTACTATACGAATGGGATGATGCGGTGTGGGAAGAGAGATAAGTTGGCACCATATTTCGTAGGTACCTTCATAATCATATGTACAATGGGATATATAGCTTACCTATTATAATTATTAGATTAGTTGCAGTGGGTCCGCAATTTGTTTCATGTGTCGATGCTTTAAAAGATATTCGTGATGATGTTTCTTATCAGCACATTGATCTTAGCCCGATGGATATTGCATAAAGCATCCTATGAGATATGACCATATTTTCCTTACTAATGTGGTCTCGTTCGTATGTGTTTCGTGGAGCCACAGTGAGACTGAGTCCACATGAGAACGTGATAATGTGATGCACAACTAATATCCATACCTTTTTTAGGTAGGTATCTAGTGAATTTTAAGGACGAAATTCATATTGTAATGGGAAAGACTATAACATCTTTTATTTTTATTAAAATAAATAAATTGCTAATTAGTAGAAAATAAATCGGATTAAAATTTTGTAATTAAATAAATAAAATAAATTAGGCTAGCTTTGAAATGGAATTGCAATTTTAATAAAATAATTGGATTTAATTTATAAATAAATCGACCCTAATTATGATGCAAGCTTGACTATGTAATGGAATAGGGATAGAAGGAAACCTTAAGGTTTTGCAAGGGTTTTTCAGGTAACTTTGGAAGCATGAATAGTATTATAACTAATAAAAATGTGGACGAATGAGTGTGAGTGATTTATAGGAATTAATCGGGGGTTTTCAATAAAAACTTCTTTAATAAAGTAACTTTAGGGATAAAATGTGGTTAGGGTTTCTGTAGTGAGGCGAGGAGGCTACTACAACTAGGGGTGTTCGCGGTCCGGTCCGGTTCGGTTTTAACATTTTTTTTTACCTGACCGACTTGGTCGGTCCTCTAAAAAAATGGACCAAGACCGGACCGATAATGTCGGTTAACCGACCCTAGTCGGTTCGGTTTTTTAAAGGGTCGGTCCGGTCTAACCCGTCGGTCCTCACATTAATGAATTACATCATTTATAATATACAAATATACCCGAGTCTATTTTTTCTAAACATTAAAAACTAAAAAATATTAAAATTTGCAATTAAAACAAACCTACTATTAGATTAAACTATAATTTAAACTAATCAAATATTAAAGTATATACTTTTATTATTTATTTATCTTATGTATTACATATATATATATATATATATATATATATATATATATATATGTAAAAATATATTATTTTATATAGTGTCAGTCCGGGTCGGTCCAAACATGGTTTTTAAAATTATAAATCGTGGACCGGACCGACTAGGTCGGTCCGTCCAAAAAATAAACCGATACCGAACCGATTATGAAAAAAGACCGAAAAAATAGGGTCGGTTCGGTTCGGTCCATCGGGCCAGTCGGTTTTTTGAACACCCCTAACTACAACGGGACTAGATAGCCACTATGGCAGACCATGGCGCTATAGCTGGCATGTTGATTGTTGTAGTGGGAACATTAGAGATTTTGTCTAATTTCCTTATTTAAATATATTTTGGATAAAATTTCATGAGTTTACTCACATCTTTTCACAATGAAACGCCCTAAACCTATTATTTCATTCATACCACCATAACCAAATAATCGATGCATATAATTTGAGACTTTTGAAAATTAATTTCAGATAAAGACAAGAAGCAAGGTTGATCACGAGAGGAAGAAGAACAAGTTTACAATTATTCTTTGGGAAATCTATTAAATAGGAAAGTTATATTCCGCTTTACCATTTTAGGTTTCATATAGTACATTATCTCCTAATTTTTTTTTTTAAATTCCTAAAATTTGATTAGACGTAAAATTAGGTTTCTCATTAAAATGATTTTATGTAGTATTCCTATGAGACTAAAAATGATAAATTGAAATAAATTGTTACCTTAATTTCTAAGTAGATATTTCAATCTAAATTTAGTCTCTTCACATGACTTTATCGAAGAGTTTGATTAAATATGGTCAACATTTTATGTAGAGAACTCGATGTGTACCCTCATATGATCAAGTAGAATTTAAAATTAATTATAATTGTAAGAATATGAAATAACACGTTGTCTCGTTTATCTTTGTCATATGTGATAATTTCATATTTAAGGGGACATTTATTCCATAGATTAAGTATTGGACTTAGATTGATAATTGAGAATATAAAGTTTACTAACATTGATGTGAATGTGAAAGCCATGTGCAAACTGTGGGGACCAAACCATAATTAGGCCCAACTCCGGCCTACTCGAGAAAGCCCAATAGCGCCTATAGCAAGTCCAGCCCAATCTATCAAGGATGATGAGCACCAACATTTATCACGTGGATAATTATGGAGTAGTAATCCTTTAAATAGGCCCATATCGGTTACCTAAAATCTTGGACAAGATAACCAGGGAATCACCACACGTGTCAATAGTAAGCCAAGGGAGTTCCTTGAATAATTCAACCAATGTAGTTCTATATGAATATAAATACAGCCCATGCCCCAGGGTCAAGGGGGATGTAATTTTCTAATTTTGAGAGATACTAATAAAAATTCAGTGACCTCTTCGTGAACGTATGCAATTTATCGAGCGACATATATTTGTGTGTTATGTGTGACATTTGCATGCTCTTTCTTTAATTGCTTTCTAGAAATTTATTAATTGTGATTAATTGCACTCACATAAACTAATTTTACTATGAATACTTGAGACATACTTATGTAGTATATTATCAAATTTTGGTAAAAGATAATAAGAATGTAATTTTGAAATTTCCTTTTAAATTAAGATTCAGACCAATTTTTTTGTAACCGAAAAAGAACGTGTACAAATCAAGTTAGTGTGTGTAGACTTGTGCGTAAACATGGTGAAAAGGCTTAAGTTCATAATTTACATGTGAGTTTCAAATTTAATGGATGAAACAAGAGTAATCAATTTGATTTGTATAGTAAAATGATCCAAGAAAACATTTCACATTTAAATTAAAATTTCCTATAATTAAAACAATTTAACTCGGTTTAAGACTTTGATTAGTGAAATTATCCAAGATATCAATAATTTAAAATTAGATTTAAAATGATTATGTGCATGTGAGGTAATTAACAAGATCAATCAAACAATTCAACCAGAAAACCAAATTTAAGAGGAAAATATCGCCCAGAACCTCAGGATGCACGATCTCATTCATTAAACTTTAAAAAAAATAACAAGATGCATAGAATATCCAATCTTGGGATCCTTTATAAATTATTATGTTCTTACATTTCACTTCCCTCATCTAAAAAATTCTTCAACTATGCTTCTGTTACACCCCAAATACAACCAAGATCACGTCTATTTGAATCATGCTTACACTATATAATATATATAATGTTTTATTTACATATTATATGGTATGTTATCATATTTTAGTCTATGTGTACCTTCAAGTATTATTGAATTTCAAGTTGGATGCAAACGATGAAATTCCAAGGTTTCAGTAGTAGTTTTCATATAAGAGACAAGTTTTGACCCATATGATGTGACAATTTGGTCAAGGCCATAGAAATAATTTACTCGACATAGGGATACTTAACTTGGCCTGAAATTTGGGGGTATCTCGATAGTTAGGCCTAGGCTGTAACAACCCGTCCTTTTGGAGACAATTAAATTCCATAAATGGATATAAGTTGGCAATTTGGAGAATTTCTCAAAATAGTGATTTTCGGGATTTTCGGGATTTTCAAGGATTTGATGATTTTTAATGGTTGCTGTAATTTCTTTTGGGATTAAATAGGTCGAAGTAATTTAATTATATGTCACCGTGGGGAAAAGTGACAAAAAGGTCAGATTTTAATTGGAAAACCCGCATTTATTTATTTTGGGTTGAAATAGTGATTTGCGGTCAAGTACCTCGGATGGAAATTTCGACGGCGCCATGAGTCTCGAAATGTCCGAGATAGTAGGAAAAGATTGTCCAAAAGTCGAAATTGAGTTTCGGATAATTTTAGAGTTAAAAAGGACTCGAAATTGAGTAAACGAGTCGTTTTGGGGTTTTAAGGGGTATAAACTCTTTTTCTTTCTTTATAAAGAGGGAGAGAGTGAGAAAAGAGAAAGAGAAGAAAGAAAAGAGAGAGAAGAGAGAGAGGATGAGAGAAAAGAGGAGAAAAAGGGAGATTCGGGCCAAACTCCGTCGGATTCGACTCGAGGTCGTCGGATTTCATCCTCCACGCAAGTGTGTACTTGCTTTATTTCATTTTGTGCATTTATTTCATATCATAGTTGGTAAACTATATGATTTTGGGTTAGGACCCTTAAAATAAATTTGGTAAAAGTTGAATATGAGTTTACATATTGATGTAATGTAAACTCTTAATAATTTCTAGTGTTAAAACCATGTTAATGGAGTATATAAAAATGGATTGAAATGGGTTTAAATGATAAGTTGGGGTTTTTAGGGTTTTAGGGTTTAAAACTAAGAGAAATGGTTTAATACCCCAAAATAATTGATGTGTTAGTATTAAAACATAGATTAAATGTTTATTGAGTTGTTGTATGAGGTTAGAAGCAATAAAAATGGAGAAAAAATGAGTTTGGGATTTTGGGGAAGATGATGAATAGTAAACACGTGGATTGTAGGGCCATTTCGGCCAGGAAGAGGAATGATTTAGCTTTCAGTCAAAACACGAAAGTTGTAGATCTTTTCGACAAGGTCGCGTGGACGCCGACCGCGTATTTTTCTTACTTTTTTTCGATTTGATATGATTTTTACAAGATGGCAGTTCCGGGTTGAAATCATCAAATCGGGAATTGGAAAAATAAAGGTTAAAATTAATCGTGTAGATATTTGGGATGATTTTTGGTGTAGTCTATAAGCCCCGATAATGAATTTAGGTTGTTGGATAAAGGATTTGAGGAATTTAGTTTTGGGGATCTGGTGTGATTGGTCGACCGCGCCCTTAGGGCCGATCGACCGCGTAAGGGAAAAAGGGCCCACTGCTTTGTTTCGAGGCTTATTTGCAAACTGCGGTCGATCGGGGATCCAGGACCGGTCGACCGGTACCCTGTTTTCAGCCCAAGATTTTGGAGATTGTTATTGCTTCTCCTCTTGAGTTTAAATTTTAAGGGTTTTCTAAATTAGAGTATTATAGAGGGTTATGTCCTAAAGGACTTGAGGAATTGGGAATATATATATATATTCACTTAGAGTGAATTAGTATAATTGGAGATAACCAATAAAATCCTTAGATGGGATTTAAGTATGTATTACTTATTAAAGTAAGGAAATACTTTGGGTTTAGTATCATGCATATATGAATGCTTGATTATGATTCTTCGAGAGAATCTTTGGGATTATTGGTCATCGTTAGATGGTTTGGCAAATATGACCATTTATATATTTGAGGAGGAATATATATATATATATGATTTTGAAACTATAAAGATGAATGTTTTCAAAATGGAAAAGATATGATTTTTCATAATTAATAAATTATGGTTACACACCTCCCTAAATCGCTATCATAAGGGAAGTTGCGTGCGTATGGTGATGCCCCCTGGCTAATGAATGCAGGGTGGATATAGTCCTATAGGCCATATGAGCGATTATTGTTTACTGCGCTGGTTACGAGATTCTGGGTGTGGTCTTGACTTTCCCGCAGGCATATGGCCGCTTCCCGACGTTGGTAGGTTCCCAGGTTGTCATGTTTGATAGGTCCTGGAAGATGATAGCCATTTAGTGGCGCGTCCAGTGGAAAAACCCGGAGGGGCGGTCTTAGATTTGTTAAAGCAATTTATGATAATAAATTGGCTTTAATTTACATTTCCTGGATGGGAGAAGGGAAATGGGGTAAATAATTTGGCTTCGGTAACACTTCCCGGATGGAAGAAGGGATGTGGAAGCATATGATGGTAAAAGAATTTTTAGTATAATAAAAATGTCTTTTAATTTCATTTCCTGGATATGAGAAGGGAAATGGGTTGTTTTAAAAAGGAAAAGCATTTTTATGTTAATAAAACTGGATTTTTAAAAGTATATGACATGTTAAAGCGATTCATGCTAATGAATTGGCTTTTAAATACATTTCCTGAATATGAGAAGGGAAATGGCAAGTTTTGAGATAAAAATGATAAGTGTTTGGTAAATACTATGTATAGAATACACATTCAGGAAATGTAAATTTGTAAAGATGTGTGTTATAAAGATGGAAATGAAGTAATTCTCATTCCGGGAGATATATCCGGATGTATATTGAAATATGAACATATATATATGGATAAATTGGGTGCCGATGGTCTAATGGATCCCGATGATCGACCTTGCCGCATAGTAGTGTATCGGGGGGTTCCTTGTTTGGATTTCTCCTTGCGAGACACCCCACGCACGAATATGGCATTGTCTTGAGACGGGGGAGAAATTTAATCCTTAGTGCTCTAATATTAGTATCTCTTATATGGCGTATGTATATATATATATATACGTTACGTACTGAGGGTCTGATGGATCTCGACGATCGACCTTGCCGCGTAGTAGTGTATCGGGGGGTTCCTTGTTTGGATTTCACTTTGCGAGACACCCCACGCACGAACATGGCATAGCGTTGAGACTGGGGAGAAGTTTAGACCTTAGTACTTGGACTATCTAGGATTGATAGTGGTTGGGAGATAAACTAGTTTAGCAGGGTAGCTTGACTAGAAGGTTCTAGATAGATGTGTTAGGTGTGCACTATTAGAAGAGGGGTGAGGGGTATCTCATGGGAGAGCGATACCAATTTAAATATGAGACAAAACATATTTTTAAAATAAAGAATTTATGCACTTGCTAAATATTTTCACAACTCAGGCTCTGACCCGTTTATCTACTTTCCCTTTCTTGTTATATATATATATATATATATATATATATATATATATATATATATATATATAGGTGTCCAGACACAGGGACGCCTGGATGGCACTTCTTTCGAGTCAGACATCAGCTGTAACAGCTGTGGATGCGTGTAGGTTTTAGATAGCCGCTTCCATTCTTGTACTCTAGATAGGAGGTACTGTATAAATATTCGGCCAATGGCCCAATTGCATTTTTTTATTCTTTTGAGCATCATTCGATATGGTTGTATAATTTGAACCGAGTGTTCGGTTATTTTATTTCATTTCATTTTCATTTCAGTTTCATTTACGCATAAACTGTGTGGATGTTTTAACCGTAATTGTTAAAAAGAGTAGTTAAGTAAAAGTTTTTTTGACGCCAGCCTAATAGGTTATTAGTAATTAAATGGATTTTCGACAGTGATGCTAAGAATGATCCATATGAGACTCCTATTAAAATTTGATATAGGAGTGATCGCCCGGTATCTTATTAGGCGGGTTGTCACCGATGGTATCAGAGCATCAGGTTCTAGTGTCCTTAGGAATCTGTGCGAACGTACTATGCTTTCAGCGTTGCTCTCGATTTGTTATAGAGCCTCAGGATTAGGATTGTTGATTTCTCTTCTGAGATTTCGTTCTCCTGCCATATTATGAGATTATAGTAATCTTTTACGCGCTCGTTTGAGATTCGTGTGCGAGGCTTGGATGGTAGCAGGAGGTGAGGCTTAGCTGGGGCAGCTGGTAGAAGTTGGGGACGAGGACCTTAGTAAAGGTCTTTCTCCTTATGGCAATTTCTAAGGATTTTGGATGTGACTACTACATAATAGTAGTTATGAGTTTTACCTCAGAAGGAAGAGGTATAAGTGGCGTGGCTAGATAAAGTCACAGTTTTTGTTAGCCCTAGACTCGTGTGTGTAATTTGAGTTATGGCGGTATCGATAACATTATATAATGTCTATCTATGTGTTGTCCGCAGTAGCGGAGTTTTATTTTCCTTCATTCGCCATAAAGGCGGGTACTGATTATTGAATATATATATATTTGGGTTTTGATACTCGTTTTATATGTTTATACGAGTATGGTACTATGATGAGTATAATACATTATGGTATTTTCGGAGCGATAGCAGGCTAAGGATGGAAAGACTATCGTGTTCGCAGTTACTGGAGGGAACGGGTTGTTGTTGCGGTGTCTCACCTGGATACAGGTTGAGTTCACCTTTATTGTTATGGGTTAATGGAACTTCGATGAGTAGAGGTTTCCTTATCGTTATTTGAGTATATGACGACCATATATATATGATATAAGGCTTCACGATTATTGTGAACTGTAGGATTAAGCTCATTATTGTTTGCGCAAGGACATAAAATTAGTGCGAGCACTGGGTGGTGTGACTCTTAGTTAGAGATAGGAGTTCAGACCACCTTTTTGTTGGAATTGGGGATAGGGTTATCCCGGTTGCATGTTTGAAATAACGGACCTCCGTGACCGACGAAGTTAAGGGTTAATGTGTGGAGGGGTTCCGTGTTTGGATTTCACTTTACGAGACGCTCCACACATGACTCTTTACGACGTCGGGAGCGGAGAGACGTTATAGGATGCAAGGATGTTGGTTTGGTGGAAAGGTCTTATAGTGTTGACGAACCACTATAGGCTATGAGTCACATGATAATGATATACTTATGGAAATATTGTGCTATGGAAAAGCACTAAAGTGGTCCTCTCGCCACAAGTAGATGGGTGGAGTAGGACTTAGAGAAATTGATTTGAGGATAATGGCAAGGCCTTAATAAAAAGGCAAATTTTGAGGAAGTATGTTTTGGGTATTATGTTCGTGACACTTTTTATAGAAAGTGGGAACTTTGATTGGCTAGGTTTCCTTCCGTATGGGCGGGAGGATAAGATAGTAGAAACGCGTTCGTAGGTTAGCGTAGGTAGACTTAGGATGTCCCGCTGGTGTGCTTTAGGTCGCTATATCTCAATGACCGACAACGCGAGGGAGTAGTGTAATGGGAGGGTTCCTTGTTTGTATTTCGCTTTGGCGAGACGTCCCACGCATGAAACCAAGCAAATGTCGAGAGTTGAGAGAGGCCTTGGGCACTAGGGACATACTTAGGATTATATTCGTTCCGCGTAGGTAGGACATCGCATAGTCCTTAGTATTATTAGGACGTAAGTTAGATAGTGTTAGTGGCGCCGAGGTTAGGAGAATTGAATTTTGTAGGTTTAGAGGACCCATAGTTGAGTATTACACCGAGGAAAGGAGACCCTTATTAGGAGAGAGCGTTATGTATCAGACGTTCACAATGGTTGTGCAGATGTGCACAGGTTAGAAAGGTGTATGGGTACCTTAGCGAGCTAGTTTATATACCACCTGAAACAGAAGGGGCGCAGTATATAAAGTTGAAGTTTATGCCGGGAGGCACTAGAAATGATGAGTGCAATGTATTGGAGTCACTTTACAACCGTGGTAGCCGTATGGCATATGGTTGGGAATCGTTGGGTTAGTGTCATTCCCTTTGAGGTATTAGGATTTGGAGTGATCTTAGGATTGGCGGTGTAGGTTGTATCTGAATTTCAAGGACAAAATTCTGCTGTAAGGGGGGGAGTATGTAACAACCCGTCCTTTTGGAGACAATTAAATTCCATAAATAGATATAACTTGGCAATTTGGAGAATTTCTCAAAATAGTGATTTTCGAGGATTTGATGATTTTTAATGGTTGTTGTAATTTCTTTTGGGATTAAATAGGTCGAAGTAATTTAATTATATGTCGCAGTGAGAAAAAGTGACAAAAAGGTCAGATTTTAATTGGAAAACCCGCATTTATTTATTTTGGGTTGAAATTGTGATTTGCGGTCAAGTACCTCGGATGGAAATTTTGACGGCGCCGTGAGTCTCGGAATGTCCGAGATAGTCGTAAACGATTGTCTGAAAGTCGAAATTGAGTTTCGGATAATTTTAGAGTTAAAAAGGGCTCGAAATTGAGTAAACGAGTCGTTTGGGGGTTTTAAGGGGTATAAACTCTTTTTCTTTCTTTATAAAGAGGGAGAGAGTGAGAAAAGAGAAAGAGAAGAAAGAAAAGAGAGAGAAGAGAGAGAGGATGAGAGAAAAGAGGAGAAAAAGAGAGATTCGGGCCAAACTACGCCGGATTCGACTCGAGGTCGTCGGATTTCATCCTCCAGGCAAGTGTGTACTTGCTTTATTTCATTTTGTGCATTTACTTCATATCATAGTTGGTAAACTATATGATTTTGCGTTAGGACCCTTAAAATAAATTTGGAAAAAGTTGAATATGAGTTTACATATTGATGTAATGTAAACTCTTAATGATTTCTAGTGTTAAAACCATGTTAATGGAGTATAAAAATGGATTGAAATGGGTTTAAATGATAGGTTGGGGTTTTTATGGTTTTAGGGTTTAAAACTAAGATAAATAGTTTAATACCCCAAAATAAATGATGTGTTAGTTGTAAAACATAGATTAGATGTTTATTGAGTTGTTGGACGAGGTTAGAAACAACAAAAATGGAGAAAAATGGAGTTTGGGATTTTGGGGAAGACGAGGAATAGTAAACCCGTGGCTTGTAGGGCCATTTCGGCCAGGAAGAGGACTCATTTAGCTTTCGGTTGAAACACAAAAGTTGTATATCTTTTTTATACGATCGCGTGAGCGCTGACCACATATTTTTTTGATTTTTCCTCAATTTGATATGATTTTTACAAGATAGAAGTTCCGGGTTGAAATCATCAAATCGGGAATTGGAAAAATAAAGGCTAGAATTAATCGTGTAGATATTTGGGATGATTTTTGGTGTAGTCTATAAACCCCGATAATGAATTTGGGTTGTTGGATAAAGGATTTGAGGAATTTAGTTTTGGGGATCTGGTGTGATCGGTCGATCGCGTCAAGGAAAAAGGGCCTACTGCTTTGTTTCGTAGGCTTATTTGCAAACCACAGTCGACCGGGGGTCCAGGACCGATCAACCTGTACCCTATTTTCAGCCCAAGATTTTGGAGATTTTTATTACTTCTCCTCTTGAGTTTAAAGTTTAAGGGCCTTCTAAATTAGAGTATTATAGAGGGTTATGTCCTAAAGGATTTAAGGAATTGGGAATATATATATATATATTCACTTAGAGTGAATTAGTATAATTGGAAATATCCAATAAAATCCTTAGATGGGATTTAAATATGTATTACTTATTAAAGTAAGGAAATACTTTGGGTTTAGTATCATGCATATATGAATGCTTGATTATGATTCTTTGAGAGAATCTTTGGGATTATTAGTCATCGTTAGATGGTTTGGCAAATATGGCCATTTATATATTCGAGGAGGAATATATGGTGTATATATATATATATATATACATATACAATGTGATTAAAGTATATATGATATGATGTAAATGATTTTGAAAATATAAAGATTAATGTTTTCAAAATGGAAAAGATATGATTTTTCATAATTAATAAATTATGGTTACACACCTCCCTAAATCTCTATCATAAGGGAAGTTGCGTGCGTATGGTGATGTCCCCTGGCTAATGAATGCAGGGTGGATATAGTCCTATAGGCCATATGAGCGATTATTGTTTACTGAGCTGGTTAGGAGATTCTGCGTGTTGTCTTGACTTTCCCGCAGGCATATGGCCACTTCCCGACGTTGGTAGGTTCCTAGGTTGTCTTGTTTGATAGGTCCTGGAAGATGATAGCCATTTAGGGCACGTCCAGTGGGGAAACCCGGAGGGGCGGTCTTAGATTTATTAAATCAATTTATGATAATAAATTGGCTTTAATTTACATTTCCTGAATGGAAGAAGGGAAATGGGGTAAATGATTTGGCTTCGGTAACACTTCCCGGATGGAAGAAGGGATGTGGAAGCATATGATGGTAAAAGCATTTTTATTATAATAAAAATGGCTTTTAATTTCATTTCCTGGATATGAGAAGGGAAATGGGTTGTTTTAAAAAGGAAAAGCATTTTTATGTTAATAAAACTGGATTTTTAAAAGTATATGACATGTTAAAGCGATTCATGCTAATGAATTGGATTTTACTGCATTTCCTGGATATGAGAAGGGAAATGGAAAGTTTTGAGATAAAAATGATAAGTGTTTGGTAAATACTTTGTATAGGATACACATTCAGGAAATGTAAATTTGTAAAGATGTGTATTGTAAAGATGGAAATGAAGTAATTCTCATTCCGGGAGATAAATCAGGATGTATATTGAAATATGAACATATATATGGATAAATTGGGTGTCGAGGGTCTAATGGATCCCGATGATCGACCTTGCCGCGTAGTAGTGTATCGGGGGGTTCCTTGTTTGGATTTCGCCTTGCGAAACACCCCACGCACGAATATGGCATTGTGTTGAGACTAGGGAGAAGTTTAATCCTTAGTTCTCTAATATTAGTGTCTCTTATATGGCGTATGTATATGTATATACGTTACATACTGAGGGTCTGATGGATCTCGACGATCGACCTTGTCGCGTAGTAGTGTATCGGGGGGGTTCCTTGTTTTGATTTCGCTTTGCGAGACACCCCACGCACGAACATGGCATAGCGTTGAGACTGGGGAGAAGTTTATCCCTTAGTAGTTGGATTATCTAGGTTTGATAGTGGTTGGGAGATAGACTAGTTTAGCAGGGTAACTTGACTAGAAGGTTCTAGATAGATGCGTTAGGTGTGCACTATTAGAAGAGAGGTGAGGGGTATCTCATGGGAGAGCGATACCAATTTAAATATGAGATAAAACATATTTTTAAAACAAAGCATTTATGCACTTGCTAAATATTTTCACAACTCGGGCTCTGACCCGTTTATCTACTTTCCCTTTCATGTTATATATATATATATACACAGGAACGCCTAGATGGCACTTCTTTCGAGTCAAACGTCAGCTGCAGTAGCTGTGGATTCGTGCAGGTTTTAGATAGCCGCTTCCATTCTTGTACTCTAGATAGGAGGTACTGTATAAATATTCGGCCAATGGCCCAATTGCATTTTTTTATTCTTTTGAGCATCATTCGATATGGTTGTATAATTTGAACCGAGTGTTCGGTTATTTTATTTCATTT
This sequence comes from Sambucus nigra, assembly GCA_949130495.1. Taxonomy (NCBI): domain Eukaryota; kingdom Viridiplantae; phylum Streptophyta; class Magnoliopsida; order Dipsacales; family Adoxaceae; genus Sambucus; species Sambucus nigra. The sequence goes on along the minus strand of OX422221.1, from coordinate 109,253,429 downwards.
CATTTTCATTTCAGTTTCATTTACGCATAAACTGTGTGGATGTTTTAACCGTAATTGTTAAAAAGAGTAGTTAAGTAAAAGTTTTTTTGACGCCAGCCTAATAGGTTATTAGTAATTAAATGGATTTTCGACAGTGATGCTAAGAATGATCCATATGAGACTACTGTTAAAATTTGATATAGGAGTGATCGCCTGGTATCTTATTAGGTGGGTTGTCACATAGGCCTACGTCGATTGGTAGACCCTCATCTCCAAAAATTTCCTATTTAAGGAATCCATGACCTCATTGTCAAGAATCTTTTTTCATATTCAAAGACCACTTTTTCCTTGAAATTAGTGTGGACTCTTTTACACATATCTTTCAAAACATTCCCCCAACATTCCATTACATCATCCATAGACATTACCTTTCTAACATACTTTACCATCATTACACCCCTATCAAAATCAGCCTATATCACCATCAAAGTCAAAATTCAAGCTTCATAGAAGGTCTGAATTCTATTCATTCAAACTGGCTACATTAGTTCAATTACTTTCTTTTTTATGTGCTAGTGTATTGTTCACATTTATTTTTTATTTCCTCGCCTTAATCAAATTTTTACTATTTATATATTCACCAACTTAATTTTCATAAACTCAAAAAGACAAAAAAAAATAGGATTTAATCCTTAAACCCCAAATTAGCACTTTTCTTCCATTTTCACTAAACTTTACTCATTTATGCGCATTTTTCAACAAACAAAAAAAAATCTATCTTGGGGGTTTATGGGTTAAATCCCGCCCTTGTGTATTTTCGAACTACGTGGGCATTAATATCATTTTCGGCTATACTGGTATGTGTGGACTTAAGTCGTGTCACCTACTGAGTCGTGTATGGGTGCATGTCTCATATGTATGAGACAGTGATATATGAGAATCCATATCCCAATAAAGGATGAGAAGTGAAGAAAATAATATTACATGATTATGATGAGACTTAAAATGTTATAATTTGATATATTATTGTACTAACCTATAGATATTTGAAATTATTCTACTCTTGCGTATGCATATTAAATTTAAATGAAAATAAATAAATATGATTTAAAAATATTTACTCATGTTTCATAACTTACTAACACATAAGTTTAAAATATGATAAGTATTACAATTACTAGTGAATAAAGGGTGAATGTAATGAAGATTCATATCATTTATAAGCTTGGTTGTAATTGTGGTGTACAAATATTACTTTATGATGATATTTTAAACTTATGTGTTAGTAAGTTATGAAACATGAGTAAATATTTTTAAATCATATTTATTTTATTCCAAGAAGAATATTCAAGACAAGTGAAGCTACTTGGGTAGAGTTGTTCAAAAGTAAGACAATTGAACCTGAAATAACAAAATGAGGTTTGAATGTGAGTAAGTGATTGGGTGGCGTATACTTTGAATTATGTGGAGAGTAAAATAATGATATTTATTCCTTAATAAAGGTACATGAAGAACTGGTGTTATATATTGTATACGAATTAGAAGTTGGTTATAACAATAATTATTTAAAGGCGTGTAAGGTTGGAGATAAATTCGCTAGGATTGAGTTAAAAGGATATTTTGTAACACCCTGTATTTTTTAGGATAAATAATTTATTTAATTTGGTGAATTAGAATTTAAACTAAATTGATGATTTGGGACATTATTTAATTTGGGAAATTTATTTAATTTGGAAGACTAAGTTTATTTAGAGAATAAGAGTTAAATTAACTCGGGTAATTTCTTTTAAAAATACACGTGTCGCAATTTAAGGATGAAATTTGAGATGTTAGTTAAATAACTCGAATGATAATTTTGAGTGCACGGTTGGTTCTGAATAGGTCGAGATAGTCGAAAAAGAATATCCAGGGGTAGTAATTGAGTCTCGGGGAATTTTTAGGCATAACCTGGCTCATACAGGAGTGTTTGGGCCATTTTAATAAATCCCATAATACTAAAAAGGTATTGGCATAATAAAACTTAAATGTGAGAGGGTGTGGCAGTCATAACTCATTTAAGAAAACCTTAGGTGTAGAGGAGAAAAGAGGGATCCAGTGGGAAAGCCTTTGGGAGTCAAACCAAGAAAAGATTGAGGTGTTCTTCATCACAAATATTATCTATAACAATGGAATGAGACACTACAAATTTTCCAGGCAAGTAGTTAAACTTACTCTAATTTAATTTGCAGTATTTCAATTCATATTATGGTGGGTGTAAATCATATTCATTTGGGGAATGAATTTTTAGACAAAATTGGGTTTTGGTGAATTGAATATATTGGGTAGGTTAAAAACTACAATTGGTGATGATCTATGATTTAGTGAAATTTAAATTAGAATTAAATTACATATTCAGCAGCAAATTTGGAGTAATTGGTATTTTAGGATTGAAATGGTGAAAGTGATTGTTTGAAATCGTAAAATAACCAAATCGGGGGTTTCAACTCTTAGTATGTTAAATAAGTTAAGTTTAGAGATGTAAATGAAGTTTCAGATGTATAATAATATTTAATACATGATGAGGAGTATGGGTTATATTTTGGGTTAACAGAAAAGCTTGAGATGGTTGAAAATGGCAGAAACAACGCCTGAGAAGTCAAAGGGGGGGCTGGACTTAACTGCTTGGAGAGTCGTTCCAATGACAACAGAAGTCATTCGAACGACCCCTGATTTCGTTCGAACGATGACAAGGGAAATTCTCTCTCTCCAGTTTCTTTTGGTGATTAATTTGTAAGTTGCTGGAATTGTTAGTTGGTACAGATTTTTACTGAGAATTCCTATTATAGATTTTAGTTTTCCCGATCTTATTTTGATCAGTTCGTGGTGATCATTTCGTGATTGAATTGAAATTATTGTTGGTACAAATCCTTGAGTCAGTTAGCGTACAGAAAAGTTAGCATATTTATCTCCTGAATATTCGGGAGATATATATGCTAGGTATGGGATAAGAAGTGTAAATTAGAATTAAATAATACATAGGATATTTGAGTGACTTACCTATATTGATTTGTATGATTTATTATGTGTATGACATACCTACGTTGCTTGCTATCGGAAGGAGGTTTCACATCGAGGACAGTCTTATCCTGATGATTACATTAGGCGGGATTTTAGACTTATACCCAAAACATAGAACATTGGATACGTGCTATCTGAGAGTATGATAGTTTCGACGGTTGGATGGGAGGTATGTGCGTGACCCATTTGGCTAGGGGACTATTTTTGCCTCTAATATGTGTGATTTGTGATGATGGTTCAAGTGAGATACTGAACCAATAGTCTTTTATACAATGCGTGATGTACCAGGGCTTTATAGCAGAATTCATGCACCGTATGTCTCAGTGTCGGGTTATTCTATTCTATTCTATTCTATATATATATATATAGCCATTCTCTTAAGCGGACTTCCTTAAAGAACGGATTAACGAATTTTTGTCCTTATCCGGCTGTGGTCCCCTCATAGTCCCTAAGACATTTTATTATTTTCTTTTGATGGTCCCCCTCTTGTCTTATACTAAAACCTTATTTAAAGACTATATAATTAAAAGATTTGTAGTTTAGACCTATATTGGTATCAAGACCTTAAGAACTTTAGAAACTCACCAAATTCCAACCAATCCCCTAATTGTGGTATCAAATCCATAAGATGCTCCTTTCAGACTTATAGTAAAAAGACATTAATGCCCTTGGTATTTATCCCTCACATTTACAAAGATATTTTTGGAACCAACCCAGACTACCAACCTATACCCATAACTGATTTAGACTCGGTAGGTTGTTTAACCTCTCATATAGACAGTTGTTCACACACTGAACACATCCCAGTCAAACACGCAGATAGTAGACAAGCTACTGCTAGTGCTATTAATAACATAATAGACCAAAATAAGTATATACTCCGTATATTAAGACAATTAATAAAAGAAACTCAAACCCTAGAGATAGAGATCAAAAATATCTCTAAGAGACTACTCGAAATAGATAACCAAATCCCAATAGACCTAGTACATGTTTTACAAGAAATATATATTAAGACTAATCATATAGAAGTCCTTAACAAAGACATTTTAGAAATTAAAACTCTAACTAAAAATCAAGACAGTGAGTTAATTAAACTTACAAAAGAACAGGATAAGCTTATCCCTAGATTAGATTAGTTATCTTCCTAATGGAGATAGTTAGATCAGACTGGAATGAGGTACCAAGAGACCTCTCTATTCAGACCTTATCAGACGTTTATCACAGAATTTTAGAAAAGATAAATGATGATAGATTTTATTATAAGACAAATGAAAATGAGATTGCCAATGCTGCTAAAGCAACTAGACTCATATTAAAAATATTAAATTTCATTTTTACATCCATAGTAGCTACCCAAGACTATAATAGTAGATTTATTAAAGACTTGCATTTAGATTTAAAATCTAAGACGGAAGGACTAACCACCTTCTACCCAGACTTTGTTAAATTCCAATAAATTTTAGCAAATTATCTTAATAATATGGAAAGCCATAACCTATCCAAAATGGATAGTATTATTAATGAACTTAGACTAGACATGGCCCAAGTAGAAGAAAAATACGAAGAAATTATAAATGGAATTAAGGTTGTATATAATAAGCCTTCCCAAGAAGAAATAGACTCGCCTTTTATTCTAACTCGTTTAGATAAAATAGAAAAAATTATAGAATCTATAGAAGTTATATCTATGCAACAACATGAAAAAGATAATGAAGTAAAAGACTATATTACAAATGTTCCCAAATTCCTAATTAATTCTCTAGTTGGACATAGTGAAGAAATTTCTGATAAGACTAAAAAAGAGAATAATAGTTTTGAAGAAAAAATCCTTAGTTAGATAAAAAGATAAAAAGATTATTCAGACTTCTTAGAAAGAATTAAAAAAAGACTTGAACAAAAACAGGTATCCACCTGTATATTTAGAGAACCCCCTCGTATAGAAACTAGAGAAAGGCAGACCATAGGTAGAAGAGTCGTAAATGATGGATTAGATAAGACTAGTAAAATAGTTAGCTTTATCCCAAATATTGGACAGAGTAATCATACGCTCCAAAGACTTAAGGATTCATCCTCCAATGTTAGGACATGGTGGAAGGAAAGAAATTTCACCAATCCTCTCCAATGGAAAGAATGGGGTGAAGTTGATTGGAAAATTATTGAAGATTCCATTTATAATGGACAACTTCCAACCATTAGATACATAGACTTGTTTAAAGAAGGTGCCACTCCTAAGACTCCTAATTATAACATGACTTACCATTATAGGAATCATATGTCAAACAAATCCTATACTGAGATCCAAGTATTTGACTCAGAATGGCTTAGATCTAGAGGAACTGATAGGAAGCTCCAATTACTAAGCTTTGGTCTTTTTCAAGTAAGAATCCAATGATTACATAGACCTCAAAATGACATCAATATATTATGTTGTTTAGTAGATAAAAGATGGAAAGATTTTGAGAAAATACTTATTGGGATAGCCCAATTATAAATGTCAGACAACATAGGATACTTTAATGTCATTCCGGCATTTACAGTAATCGTAGACACAGCCAAACATTTTAAGTTAATATTATATGCTAGTGGCTATGAATACTATATTATCCCAAACGCTAATATAAATATAGAATTCCAAAGCTATGTGAAGTTTTCCCAATTTCCTTATGAAGGAATGCAATCAGGAATTCCTAGTGATAGACTTAATGAAGAAATCTTAGTTAGAACCAATGTTTCAGACTATAATCATACTTACAGTATTAGGAATACCGGACCTATGAAAGAAAAAGCTAAGACCCTTTAGAAATTGTCAGAATTCTAAGAAACTAAGACTACACAGAATAAACCTTTGTTTATTAATACAGACGATGTCACTGGAAATGTTACTATCCAGTTTGGCCCCCCTAAGATTGTCAATAAGAATATCCAGACTGGAGAAGTTAAATTTAGGAATATGGGAGAAGCCATAATCATTGATCCTTCAGAAGGAGAATGTAGCAGTAAGACTAGTTCTAGTTTACTAAGATAAACCCCTGTAATTAGACCTAAAAAATTATTTGAATAAAAAGACTTAGTTAAAGAAAAAGCTAGGATCCAAAACTTTGGACATGAACCCTCAGAATTGGATATGAAGACATTTAAAGATCACCTTAAGAAAAGTCATTCTCTTAGATTTCAAGAAAGGGAAAGATTTAATATGATAGCCCAAGACCGCATATTAAAATTAAAGGAATCTAAGAATATAAAAGAACTTCTTAGAAACTTAATATTAATAGAAGAAGGAGAAGAAAGATTAATGCCAGCTACATAAGTAAATCCTAATAAACAAGAGATAGAAAGTGGTAGTAGGTTGGAAGATACTCCTAGACTTTTAAGTAAACCAATAGGAATAGATATTCCTATATACTCTAGCAGTATAGTCAAGACTAAACCAGACTATATAAAAGACTTTTCAACTAGTGACAAGAGTTTTACTCCTATTAAGACCATGGCAAGTCAAGCCACAAATCCAGTAGGTATATACCTTAACCTAGACAATGTTCAAGATAGGAAAAAGGCCTTAGATGAATGGCGTAATTAAAAGAACATGTGTTTTGCATCTAATGAACAATGGGATGCAAGTTCATGTAAACAATACGCTGAGCAATCCATTAGAGGAATTGCGAAAGATTATTTTGATAGTTTAAGAAAGGCTACAAATGAAGACTCCTTAGCTAAGATTGAGAAGATGAAAGAAAACTTAGAAGAAAGATCAATTGAAGAATATATTCAATTGTTCACGTCAGAATTCATTGAAGCTGGACATCTAGCTCAAATCAATGAACAAGTCCTAGAAAAAACTAAGTTATCCCTCCTTGGCATTTGCAAACTAGATAAGATAAATGAATATAGAAATAATTATGAGCAATTATATTACCAAATTAAAGAATTTGGAGAGACCTTAAAAGATGAATACTTTAGAAAGATACCAGTCATAGGACAAATCCTAATTAATGAATATAGGAATTGACCAGGAGTAGCTGTAGTTAAGAATAACTCCCTTGGTGAAAGAATCAATTTTGCCAAAGACTATATCATATCTAAGAGACGTGATGTAACTCAAGAAAAGTTAATAGAAGAAACTTTCAAGCAGATCCCTCTAGTTAAAGATGAAAGAGACATCGCTCCAATCCAATGGGGATGTGGAAGTGAATCTAAGAAATTCAAAAAGAAATTAGAATGGAGACATTGGAAGTTTAAGACTAAACCTCTAGGATTTCCAAAGAAGTATACATTTAAACCATCTACTACCTTTAGGGAAAAGAACTCTAAGACTAAGAAAAATAAATTTAACCAAAGAAGATATTTTAAGAAGAACACTAGTAAGTATAAGAAAGTTCCTAATTATAGGAAGGAAAAAGACGTAGCTCAATCTAATACTGCCATCAAAGAATGTTGGACTTCCGGTAAAGAAGGACACTATGCTAAAGACTGCCCTAACAAGAAAGATAAAGAAGGTATTAAGATTATTAATACAATATTAGACTATGCAGATAAAGAAGAATTAGATATCCTATATGCTATAAAAATATCAGACATAGAAGATGATGATAATACTAGTATCTATAGTGCTTATACAGATTGTGATTCGGAAGACTATAATAGTGATATTTATGAGTATGAAGACTCTCAGGATACTTTAGATTTATATATGATGCAAGTTAATCAAGACGATTTAGATGATGAATATATAGACTTTGAAGAAGCTTGGTATAAATGTATATTGAGCCCCTTTTTAAAGAAGAGATGGATTGTTAGTAATCCCTGAGGTGACCCCAAAAATGCGGGTCGGTGCGCAAAGACTTTATATGCGGAAGTAAACTATTGTTGAGTAAACACCTTAAACCTACGAGTTTATATGAATGATGCAAAGGGGGACCAAATTAAACTATTACTTAATCTGATTAACTTTTATGAAAATAATTTTAATTTTCAAAGTTAATTAAAGTCCAAAACAGATTCAATTTTTAGGCGAGTTTCTAATTATTTAGTCCTACCTTTTCGTGTGAGGTGAAATGCAAGAAATGTACAACACACAGTATTTATTTAACGTGGCAAAAACCCTTCCCCGGGAAAAACGACGAACTCCTCTAGGAGTTACCTAAACTACTTCCACTAAAACAATAAAAGAATAGGTACGAGTTACAAACAACAAACTTAACAATTAAAGAAGAATGATCTAGCTATTACCCCACACGACCAAGTCTACCCTGGTTGCTTATTCTATTCTCTCTTTAACTTGTCCTCACTTGTTTTTGCGTTCTTCACTTCTCAGCCTCCCCTCTAACTTCTTTAAGCGCATGTTGGCTCAGTGCCTATTATTTACTTTCTAGTGAAGTGTGTGTGACGCAACAGAATATATATCACCTATATCTTTGCAAGTCTTGTGCTATTCAAATCAAATCAGTTTGACTTTGAATACACCTTTGAAAAACTTCTTTTACCTTTCTTTAAATCTCAAACACTAGACTTGTTCAGATATTACACAAACATGTGTCTACGTGAATACAAAGTGAGTGATATGCGAGTGATATGAGATGCAAACAATTTCGGAAAATCACTTAAGCAATCAAGTAATCAAGTTCGCACAGATATATTCTAGACTGAACAGAAATAAAACATATCAAGCATACAGTCAGAAATAATACAAAATGTTTATAACTATTTTAGATTAAAATGATTTAATCCAGTTTAGTTCAAGTTCCAATCAGTCTGAACAGTTCAGGTTCTTGATTAGGTCCAGTATGTTCTTGTTCTCAGTCCAACTCCTTGGTCAAGTACACAGGTATAAATTTGTTTAGTCCAAGGTCATATTTCCAGTATCAGGTAATTTTGTTCTGGTTCACAACTCGTATTAGGTTTAAGTCTCTAAACCTAGAATCAGTTATACTTTAGTGTAAATCAGATTTCCAGAAAAATCAATTTAAAATAAAGTGTTTTAAATGAAGTAGGATCACTACCAGTTCTAGTGTGTGTAGTGTTTATAAAATATATACCAGCACAATACTTACACAAACACTTTAGATCTAGCACATAACAAATCTGAAATTACAAGAAAACAAGAACAATGATAGAGAGACTTACAAAACGATTTTTCAGAATGAAAAATCAATTGATTTGGAAATGCAGAATTTCTGAGATTAAAAACCTTCCATTTTTGAATCCACAAAACGACTTGAAGACTCAGCAATGTTTTGTAAAGAATACACACAAGATTTCTCCGAAAATACTGGTGTTTAGTCTCTCTCTCTCTCAGAATTAATTTTGGTAGAATTTATGCTCAAAAACGAATTTTCTCGGGTTGAAAAAATGAAGACACAATGTCTCTATTTATAGAGTGTACAAGTGTGTGCTGATAGGTGTAAAAAGGTTCACACGGATTGACAAAGAATACACACCAGCCACTGATGAAAATAGATCTAAGGGCTCACAAAGAAACACAAAATGGTGTGTTAAAATTGTGACACGTGTTATGCAAGTTGTTACACACTAACAGACTAACAAAAACAAATTCGTTTTAAAGAAAACTGTGTCGTTTTAAAAAAATGCCAGGTGTAAACACTGCGTACCATGAAAGCTACCAATATTACCGTTACACCAAAAAAAATAAAACTGCGTCGTTTTAAATGAAAATCCAAAAACCATTTTCGGTTTTGCAGAATACCGTGGGCGAACAAACCGGACTGAGATCCAGCTATAAAGCAATTACGAAAATTACCGTTGAAAATAAACCCAACGAGACACACGACGTCGTTCTATAAAAAACAGTTTCGGTTTTTAAAATAATTACTGTGAGTAGTAATGGTACGTCAATCATAAATGCAACTGACATGGGTGGTCAAAACAGTAACATTCTGATACACGCCAATACCTATAAAGTCGCTACAGGGCCATCTCGGCCAGCTCAACAAAACAAGGGGTCAAGTCTGCAGGGCATGGGAAAATCTAATGGTATGCACAAACAGGTCTTATCACATGGGAAAAAACATAAGGCCACATAACATATATTAATATATATATATATATATAATATCACAAGGGAAAGGCATGCATACACACATACATATATTAACATATATATAAAAACGCACGCACGCACACAACATATATTATGTATATATATAATATATATATATATATATATATATATATATATATATATATATATATTAATATACACGCATACATAAAAACATATATTAATACATATATATGTAAGAGCCACGCACATGCATAGTTCAAGAACAAAAAAATTTTAACTTCAAAAAGAATATTTTGCAACTTTTATATAAAAAAATATTTAGTGTCAACTTATTTTACAAAAACATTTTTCTTATAAAAATTTCAAATTAAAATTTTGAACTCAAAAATAATTTTATTATGACAAAACAAAACATTATCATTAGATATGATAAAAATGCAAAATGCAACGTGGTGTCGTCCTACGTGACAGAAATCCCTATGAGCCATAAGATTACCTTTTTCTGAGATGGCCGACTGAATGGAGTGCACATTTGATGTAGATGGACAAGGAGCGCTTGGAGTCGATATGGGGACACGCAATCTAACTTACAAAAATATTTTGTCAAAATTCAAGTCCAACTAGATGAAGTCCTATATAGCTAAAGCACGAAAAGCAAATCCTAGGTGTGCTCTATATAGGGCCTTCAAACTCCCCTATTGGACTAATTTTGACAAAACCCTTGAGTACATCAAATGATATACTAAGGAAAAATAATTCCTAATATGTCCTATACAAAAAATATCTATCTACCCACCCATCCTAGAAAAGAAAAAGACACAACTCGATCGGATGCACGGTTAAGAAAACCTGCAAAACATAAATACACAATCTGCCAAGAAATCAAGTTAGTAGCATTTGTTCTACCAAAATATGAAAATGACAGAATGAACTGTGCAGAAATTATAAAACATGATACGTACGAAAAATATCAACAACAAAGGAGTAAAATACGTACTCAATTCTCCCCCATTTTGTCTAAATTAGACAATGGAAAAGAAAGAAAAAAATAAGTGTTCATAATCTGCAAAATAAGCGTCTCCTACATTACACATGGCTTTAAGAGATACCGGTTATTAGTAGGTACCTTTATCCTAAAACCTCGGAGATCTAGTATACAGAAAGAAGATTAAACACAACTAATTGTCGAGTACTGTCATTCTAATCATATGTCTCAATTTCTCAAACCGGGATTTATCTAACGGTTTGGTGAATAGATCTGCTAGTTGATTTTCAGTAGGAATATGTTCAATTACAAGTTCTTTTTCTTCAACCAATTCTCTAATAAAATGATGTCTTATGTTGATGTGCTTTGTCCTACTATGCTGGACATGATTTTTGGCAATACAAATGGCACTTTCATTATCACAATAAAGGTGTACTTTGGACTGAATAATACCTGAATTTGATAGCATTTGTTTAATCCAAATTAGTTGAGCACAACATGCACCAGCAGCAACATATTCAGATTCAGCAGTTGATAAAGTTACACTAGTTTGCTTTTTACAAGACCATCCAACGAGATTCTGTCCTAAATAATAGCAACCACCCGAGGTGGAACGACAATCATCCGTGGTACCGCCCCAATCCGCATCCGAGTATCCAATTATCTCACAAGAAGAGTCATTGGTATACCAAAGACCAAACTCAATTGTGCCTTTAACATATTTTAAAATATTTTTAGCACAAGTGAGGTGAGACTCTTTCGGACTGGATTGAAACCGCGCACAAATACAAACAGCATACTGAATATCAGGTCTAGAAGCAGTTAAGTATAATAGACTACCAATTATGCTACGGTATAATGTGGGATCTACATCTGGGCCACTATCAGATTTAGATAATTTAGTTTTTAGAGCCATAGGTGTAGATGAGATTTTAGCATTTTCAAGTCCAAATTTAACAAGTAAATCCTTAGCATATTTGGATTGTGAAATAAAGAGGCCATCACTTTGTTGTCTTATTTGAAGTCCTAGAAAATACTGTAGCTCCCCCATAAGTGACATCTTAAATTCACTACTCATGTCTTTTGAAAACTTTTTAACTTCATTTGGTGAGGTTGACCCAAAAATGATGTCATCTACATAAATTTGAGCAATCAAAATGTCATTTTTATTAGATTTCTTAACAAAAAGAGTTTAGTCAACACCACCTCTAACAAACCCATGTGAAGATAGAAAAGCAGTCAATCGTTCATACCAAGCACTAGGGGCCTGTTTTAAACCATATAAAGCCTTCTTAAGTCTATAAACATGATTAGGGAGTTTGGGATCTTGGAAACCTTTGGGCTGCTCAACATATACTTCTTCGGAAAGAATACCATTAAGAAAAGCAGATTTTACGTCCATTTGAAAAAGCTTAAATTGTAAGTGACAAGCAACAGCTAGAAGCAATCTCACTGATTCAAGACGGGTAACCGGGGCAAACCTCTCGTCACATTCTATTCCTTCTATTTGAGAATAACACTGTGCTACAAGTCCAGCCTTATTTCGAATGACTATCCCTTTTTCATCGGTCTTGTTTTTGAAAATCCATTTTGTACCGATTACTTTGATATCCTTAAGCCTTGGAACTAAATACCATACGTCATGATCCGTGAATTGAGCTAGCTCCTCTTGCATCGCATCAATCCAATATGAATCACTAAGTGCCTCATTTACTGATTTTGGCTCCACTAGGGATACAAAAGCATCCATATGAGCTACTTGACGTAATTGATTTCTAGTCCTCACGGGCGCACGAATATCACCAACAACTTCGGCTGAGGGGTGATCTTTTGAAACCCAGTTAGGCACGGCGAGGGTTGGTGCGGGTAAAGATTCATCTTCTGTCAAAACTGAATTATTTAAAATATTTATATCCAAATCAGTTTCTACAGGTGGACCTTTACTAACAGGTTCAATAGTGCTATCAATTACAACAACATTAATAGACTCCACAATGGATTTGGTTCTTAAGTTGAAAACTCTTAAAGCTCTACTATTCTGAGAATAGCCAAGAAAAATAGATTTATCGCCTTTGGCTTCAAATTTTGAAAGATTATCACGATCATTGCAAACATAACAAATGGAGCCAAAAGTACGAAAATATTTAACATTGGGCTTTTTGTTGAACCAAAATTCGTAAGGAGTCATTTTGGTATTCTTCCTAAGATATACACGATTGATAATATGAACTGCAGTAAGACAAGCTTCTTCCCAAAAGTATAGAGGTAAATTTTTAGCATGGATAAGGACTCTAGCCATTTCTTGTACAACTCTGTTTTTCCTTTCAACCACTCCATTTTGTTGAGGAGTTTTTGGAGCACTAAACTCATGAGAATAACCATTAGCCTCACAATACTCAATGATACCAGTTTCTTTAAACTCACCACCTCTATCACTTCGAATTCGAGTTACTTGGGTGTCTTTCTCATTTTCTATCCGAGTCAGAATTTTCAAGAAATTGTTAAATGTTTCTGACTTAGCTTTCATGAAAGCTAGCCAAGTAAATCGAGAAAAATCATCCACAATAACAAGGATATAAGAATTTCCATTCAAACTAACAGTCCTAGTTGGACCCATTAAATCCATGTGGAGAAGTTCAAGAGGTGCCGAGGTGTTAATGTCTTTAACCTTTTTGTGAGGAGATTTGGTAATCTTACCCACTTGACATGGACCACAAATAGCAGAGGGGCATTTCTTTATATTAGGTAGGCCTATAACAATGTCTTGTGAGGATAACCGATTTAAGGTATCAAAACTGATGTGCCCCAACCTATTGTGCCATAGGTCGGTATTATCCAAAAGAGTTACATTACAAGACAAGGAGCCAGAAGCTTTGTAACAGTTATTCGTGGTACGATTGCCTTTTATGTAATTTTCTCCCATATTAGTCAAAACATCACAGGAGGTTTTGGAAAATTTAACTTGGCAACCATTATCACAAAACTGACTGATAGAAAGTAAATTAGCTCTCATTCCTTGAACTAATAACACATCATTAACATTGGGTAAACCTTCTTCATTAAGAGTACCTTTGCCAATGACATGGGAGGTCTTACCATCTCCAAAGGTCACGTTGCCACCTTTATAATGAACAACATCCTTAAGCTTGGTAATATCACCCGTCATATGACGCGAGCATCCGCTGTCTAAGTACCAACCAGCACTATGCATCTCATAGCGTAGGGCTGTTAAGACTACAAAAGATTTTAAATTCGAATGTTTTAGCTGGGGTCTTAGATCATCAGATCTGATCCAAATAGGCACCGTTTTAAATTTGTTTTGTGCAATAAATTCAGATCTGAGAAAGGATTCACCAAATGGTCTTGATTTGTGATTAGTCCAAGTTCTAGGCTTACTAAAATAGTGAAATGATCCATTGCAATTTGAGGTTTTATAACCAAATCTCCCACTTTTTGGGTTAAAGTAAAAATTGTCATTTTTCTTTTGAAACCGTTGGCACTCAAAGTTTTGGTGTCCAAAAACATCACAAATAGTGCAGAATTTATTAGATGTAGGAAGGCCAGAATTACCATGTTTTCTAACAAAGCAAGTTTCAAATTTCTTACAAGAATTGGACATAACATGTATAGAAAGTCTCTTAGCAGGGGGACAGTATCTAGAAGAGGATGTATCCACAAAATTTTCAATGAAGTAATAAATGTCATTTTCAAAGTCATTTTCGATTAAAACTTGTTTTCCTTTAGCCTTTTCATTTGACTTGCTTTCCAACGGAAGAGCCATTTCTTCTTTGGCTTTAACAAAGAGGACTGGTTTGGAAAAATCATTTATTTCCATAATAGGACCATCATAACCAAACCCTCTTGTATCACCATGATAACGTTGGACAGCAATCAATTCTTCAAGGTCAAAGAATTTTATGTCACGACTACGACACATTTTAAAGGAAGTTTCACAAACTTCTTTAGACTTCTCAACTTGCAAAAGTGCAGCATTATATTTGTCTTCTAAAGAAGTCATATTTTCATTTAAAGTCGTAATCTGAATTTTAAATTCAAGTGACTGTTTTTCAAAATCAATTTTGACATTGCACATTTCCACAGAATTTTGTTGAGTTATCTTATATTGATTCTCTAGGGATTCACTAAGAAATTTAACCATATTAGATAATTCTTGTCTATTTTGCAAGGTCCTCACAAACAGTTCAGCATAGTCATCATAGCCAACAAAATTTTCATGCTCATTAGTGTCCTTGTGTGAATTGTTGCTATCATCAAATTCAACATCATTAATGGCACGTTTAGCATCAAACGGAGCAGTTATTTCTAGCATAGATGGTTGACTAGCTAGTAAAGACTTAGCAGCAGCAATTAAATCAAAAACTTCATCAGAATCAGAATCATCTTCAGAATCTAACATTCCAGTAAGATATACATCTCCACAACAGTCATAAACTTCTCCTAAAAACGCAAGGTAATTTGATTCAGTTTCAGCTTGGTCTTCATCTGATTCAGAATCAGAGGAATCATCCCAAGTTTTTGTAATGTTTACCTTGAGCTTTTTAGGATACTTTGACTGTGGTTTGGATCTACATTCAGCAATAAAATGTCCAAGTTTACCACAATTGTGACAAGCCATTTTTGATTTATCAACCTTACTAGTAGAACTATCATGATCAGTCTTTACTTTAGAATTTTTGTTATGGGGTCGATTGGCCTGACGAGATTGATTATTCTCTTGCATACGTCTTTTAGCAATAGAGTTTCTATGCTTTAAGAGTTTCTTAAATTGAGAAGACATAAGTGCAAGTTGATTGTCAATCTTATCAATGTCATCCGACTCAACATCAGAATCATTATCAGACTCAGATTGTTGCTTAACTACCTCATGTTTGTATTTATTAGGACAGGCAGTTTTAAATGCAACTTTAGAAGAATTAGTCAGATCATTCTTAGCATAAGAAGTAAGAGTCTTTCTAAAAGCTGTTTCAAGTTCCATAGTTCTCAATTTAGAACTAAGCAATTCAGGCGTAAGAGAAGGATCATCCATTTCTTCAATGATATAACGTTTATGATCAAATCTAGGGGCAAGGGATCTCAAAATCTTAGCACACACTTCTTGATCAGTATACTCAACATCATTAGCATGCAATTGGGTAATAATATCAGTCAAACGCATATAGAAATCATCAAATGGTTCGTTATCTTTCATAACAAGCATATTGTACTGTTGGATAAGCATTTAAGTTTTGCATCTTTTTACCCTAGCATCGCCTTCATGTGCTATTACTAAAGTATCCCAAGCATCCTTACTAGTAGTGCAGTGACATATACGTTTCAATTCATTTTCACTTACACTCATGAAAATCGCATTCTTGCCCTTATTATTGAAATTACTAATCTTTTTCTGATCAACATTCAATTCAGGGGTTTTAAGTTTTCTAAAGATAGTGCTACCTTCTGCTATAGGAGTAGTGGGGTGTTTATAACCATTTTCAATTAAATCCCACACGTCATCTCCTAAAGTGCCTTGAATAAATGCTAACATTCTGATTTTCCAGTATGAAAAATTTGAGCCATCAAAAATAGGAGGTCTGCTAAAATTACCAAGCCTAAGTAATTGACTTGAATCATCCATTAAAACAAGGTGAAAAGTGTTTAACAAAAGTTTTGAAAACGATCTTTAAAAGTTTAGCTCTGATACCACTTGAGGTGACCCCGAAAATGCGGGTCGGTGCGCAAAGACTTTATATGCGGAAGTAAACTATTGTTGAGTAAACACCTTAAACCTACGAATTTATATGAATGATGTAAAGGGGGACCAAATTAAACTTTTACTTAATCTGATTAACTTTTATGAAAATAATTTTAATTTTCAAAGTTAATTAAAGTCCAAAACAGATTCAATTTTTAGGCGAGTTTCTAATTATTTAGTCCTACCTTTTCATGTGAGGTGAAATGCAAGAAATGTACAACACACAGTATTTATTTAACGTCGCAAAAACCCTTCCCCGGGAAAAACGACGAAATCCTCTAGGAGTTACCTAAACTACTTCCACTAAAACAATAAAAGAATAGGTACGAGTTACAAACAACAAACTTAACAATTAAAGAAGAATGATCTAGCTATTACCCCACACGACCAAGTCTACCCTGGTTGCTTATTTTATTCTCTCTTTAACTTGTCCTCACTTATTTTTGCGTTCTTCACTTCTCAGCCTCCCCTCTAACTTCTTTAAGCGCAGGTTGGCTCAGTGCCTATTATTTACTTTCTAGTGAAGTGTGTGTGATGCAACAGAATATATATCACCTATATCTTTGCAAGTCTTGTGCTATTCAAATCAAATCAGTTTGACTTTGAATACACCTTTGAAAAACTTCTTTTCCCTTTCTTTAAATCTCAAACACTAGACTTGTTCAGATATTACACAAACATGTGTCTACGTGAATACAAAGTGAGTGATATGCGAGTGATATGAGATGCAAACAATTTCGAAAAATCACTTAAGCAATCAAGTAATCAAGTTCTCACAGATATATTCTAGATTGAACAGAAATAAAACATATCAAGCATACAGTCAGAAATAATACAAACTGTTTATAACTATTTTAGATTAAAATGATTTAATCCAGTTTAGTTCAAGTTCCAATCAGTCTGAGCAGTTCAGGTTCTTGATTAGGTCCAGTATGTTCTTGTTCTCAGTCCAACTCCTTGGTCAAGTACACAGGTATAAATTTGTTTAGTCCAAGGTCATATTTCTAGTATCAGGTAATTTTGTTCTGGTTCACAACTCGTATTAGGTTTAAATCTCTAAACCTAGAATCAGTTATACTTTAATGTAAATCAGATTTCATGAAAAATCAATTTAAAACAAAGTGTTTTAAATGAAGTAGGATCACTACCAGTTCTAGTGTGTAGTGTTTATAAAATATATACCAGCACAATACTTACACAAACACTTTAGATCTAGCACATAACAAATCTGAAATTACAAGAAAACAAGAACAATGATAGAGAGACTTACAAAATGATTTTTCAGAATGAAAAATCAATTGATTTGGAAATGCAGAATTTCTGAGATTAAAAACCTTCCATTCTTGAATCCACAAAACGACTTGAAGACTCAGCAATGTTTTGTAAAGAATACACACAAGATTTCTCCGAAAATACTGGTGTTTAGTCTCTCTCTCTCAGAATTAATTTTGGCAGAATTTATGCTCAAAAATGAATTTTCTCGGGTTGAAAAAATGAAGACACAATGTCTCTATTTATAGAGTGTACAAGTGTGTGCTGATAGGTGTAAAAAGGTTCACACGGATTGACAAAGAATACACACCAGCCACTGATAAAAATAGATCTAAGGGCTCACAAAGAAACACAAAATGGTGTGTTAAAATTGTGACACGTGTTGTGCAAGTTGTTACACACTAACAGACTAACAAAAACAAATTCGTTTTAAAGAAAACTGTGTCGTTTTAAAAAAATGCCAGGTGTAAACACTGCGTACCATGAAAGCTACCAATATTACCGTTACACCAAAAAAAATAAAACTGCGTCGTTTTAAATGAAAATCCAAAAACCATTTTCGGTTTTGCAGAATACCGTGGGCGAACAAACCGGACTGAGATCCAGCTGTAAAGCAATTACGAAAATTACCGTTGAAAATAAACCCAACGAGGCACACGACGTCGTTCTATAAAAAACAGTTTCGGTTTTTAAAATAATTACTGTGAGTAGTAATGGTACGTCAATCATAAATGCAACTGACATGGGTGGTCAAAACAGTAACATTTTGATACACGCCAATACCTATAAAGTCGCTACAGGGCCATCTCGGCCAGCTCAACAAAACAAGGGGTCAAGTCTGCAGGGCATGGGAAAATCTAATGGTATGCACAAACAGGTCTTATCACATGGGAAAAAACATAAGGCCACATAACATATATTAATATATATATATATATATATAATATCACAAGGTAAAGGCATGCATACACACATACATATATATAAAAACGCACGCACGCACACAACATATATTATGTATATATATATATATATATACACGCATACATAAAAACATATATTAATACATATATATGTAAGAGCCACGCACATGCATAGTTCAAGAACAAAAAAATTTTAACTTCAAAAAGAATATTTTGCAACTTTTATATAAAAAAATATTTAGTGTCAACTTATTTTACAAAAACATTTTTCTTATAAAAATTTCAAATTAAAATTTTGAACTCAAAAATAATTTTATTATGACAAAACAAAACATTATCATTAGATATGATAAAAATGCAAAATGCAACGTGGTGTCGTCCTACGTGACAGAAATCCCTATGAGCCATAAGATTACCTTTTTCTGAGATGGCCGACTGAATGGAGTGCACATTTGATGTAGATGGACAAGGAGCGCTTGGAGTCGATATGGGGACACGCAATCTAACTTACAAAAATATTTTGTCAAAATTCAAGTCCAACTAGATGAAGTCTTATATAGCTAAAGCACGAAAAGCAAATCCTAGGTGTGCTCTATATAGGGCCTTCAATCCCGACTTACTAACATATATACCTAGATGTTACTTTGATGAAAGACATTATTGCACATTTGAAATGAAATGTAGCAAGAAAGACTTTAGATGCGTAGAATGCTTTGAGATTATACAAAAAGAATTGTTTATGGTTTGTGTTATTTGTCAATTACACTACCATAAAAATTATTGAAGAACTAGATTTAGAGAAATTTATACTAGACAATATAATGCTCAAATAGACTTATATATTAAAACATATTATCAAGACATTGATATAAATATAGCCAAAAGATTGCGAAAAAATGAAGACTTCAAAGGAAAGGGAATTTCCTATAATTTAGAAGGATTCCATTCTGATAGTAGTTCAAAAGACCTAATACCCTTAGATTTTATAGATAAACCTCAGAAAGGAATATCTATTTTAGAAAAGAACAATTTAGGAATTTCTACTAAACCACATGCTTGTTTTGTAGAATTATTCATTCAACACAAAGACTAACCTAAAAGACTTTCAGCTTTTATAGATACATGATGCTCTCAGAGTATTTGCAAGGCTACTGCCTTCCCTGAAGACTATTTTTTAGAAAGTACTCAGGAAATCTATGGTAAAGTGGCTAATGGAGATCCATTTACCTTATATTTCCAGACTATTCCTATTTATTTTAAATTAGGAAATCAGACCAACAAAACCGTTAATCATCGGTTTTGGATAATGGATCCTCATCCTAATTTCACAGGAAACATTATTTTAGGACAATACTTTATTAGTAAATATCATCCTTATACTCAGTATAACGATAAGATATTAATTAGTGATAGAGAGGAATTTAATATTAAAGCCCCTCTAACAGATCACAAAACTGCCTTTGACCTTATGCAGGTCAAACCCAACTATAGACCCATAAAACATCAGAGTTCTTCAGCTGAGCATGGTGGACCTAGACTTACAACCCAACAAGAAGCCCTAGAAATTACTAAACCCTTACAAAAAAATATAAGTGTCTAGACCAAAAGTGTTATAAGCAAATAGCGCTTATACAACAAGACATTCTAGATCAAGCTCAGCACACCTTATCACAGGTCCAAGCTATATTCAAACAGAAGAAAATGGATATAGAGATAGAAAAATAAAAGATTAGGCAATTAGTAGAGCCTACTTTAGGAAAAATTCCCATCACTAAGTGGGATAAAGACCAAAGTTATTGTAAAATCATCCCTATTAACCCAGACGCCACCATTAATGGTGGAACCTGAAAGAAAGGATATTCACAAGAAGATAGGGAAGAATTTTAAAAAAACATAGATGAAATGCTTAAGTTATGCATTATTAGAGAAAGTAAAATTAGACACAATATCCTTGCCTTTTATGTTCAAAATGAATCTGAACGTAAAAGAGGAAAAAGACGAATGGTTATAGACTATAAATAATTAAATAAGAATTGTGAATTTGATTCTTATAAGATACCAGACAAGAATAATTTAATCAATCTGATTGAAGATAGAATTATATTCAGCAAGTTTGATTGCAAATTAGGCTTTTGGCAAATCAAGATGCATCCAGACAGTATTACATGGACAGTCTTTAGTGTGCCCCAAGGAAAATACGAATGGCTAGTAATGCCATTCCTCAAGTATTCCAAAGAAGAATGGATAACATATTTAGACCTTATTCAAGATTTTGTCATGTTTAAATAGATTACATTCTTGTAGCTAGTAAGACTGAGACAGAGCATATAGACCATCTTAAAGAGATTATTTTAGAATTACACAAACATGGTATTGTTATTTCTGAAAGGAAAATGCAATTATTTCAGACTGAGATAGACTTTGTGGTAATGCATATTAATAAAGGTAAATTATCCTTAGCAGAACACATAACTAAAAAGATTCTTGAGTTTCCAGATTAACTCAAAGATAGAAAATAATAACAATCATTTTTAGGATTGTTTAATTATGCTGCAGACTTTATTAAAGACCTTGCTTCAAAAAGACAAAGCCTAACATCCAAATTAAAAGGAATAGACAAAACTAATCCTTTTATTGGACCAAAGATGATTTTGAAGTCATAAGACAGATTAAAGATGCGGTCAAGAGCATTACTTTACTTGAACTGCCTAATGCAGAAGACCAGTTTATAGTAGAAACAGATGCCTCTGATAAATAATGGGGAGCAGTATACTTTGCCATTGATCATCAGATAAAAAAGAAGAAACTTTATAGATATAGTTCTGGAACCTTTACAGACCCACAAACAAGATACACTGCCCATGAAAAAGAAGTTTAAGCCATAGTAAGGGCAATAGAAAAATATATGCTTTTTCTTAGACCTAAACAGTTTACTCTTTATACAGGCTCCTCTTATGCAGTAAAATTCAGAGACTTAGACTTGCCCAAATCAAGGACTAATAGACTTATTAGATGGCAACAATTGCTTAATGGTTATGACTTCTATATTATACATATTAAGGGAAGTAAAAATATCATTCCAGACATTATATCAAAGGAGCCAATGTTTGCTAACACTAATATGATTTCATGTTTTATGTTGCAAACAGAAGATCTAGACATCATGAGTTCCTTTGGGATGAATAGAATGAACAAAGAAGACGTTGCAGACTATCTTAGACGCGTAAGGTCAAATGCTGGTATAACGCAAAGATATACTCATATTCAAGACTCTCAAGAAAGACCAATCCTTGAGAACTTTGATGATATCCTAGTTCCTCCTGGAAAATCTAGACATGAGATTGTTTCTCAAAATAAACTCATTGGGAAGATGTATTTTCCCCAATATAGACCTGATCAAAGATATCCAAACTTAATAAAATTTAGATGAGAATTTTTAGATGATGAAAATACTCTCATAGACGCTATATGGTGAAACGTGAAGAATAGACTATGGATTAAGTTCAAACAAAATTTGGTAGCCATTGCCAGATTCATGAGGACTCAATCAGTTACCCAACTAAGTGGTACTGCTATGCCTAGACCTCAAACTCAGACTTATGCTCAGACTGTTGGAGAATCCTCTAAAACTAGACCTGCTGATTTTTGTTATCAGAAAAAGACTTTTAAGACTATGATTATTACACCATTTGGTCATAATAATCTCCCATTAGCAGAAGACTTTTAAAAAGAAAATAATAACATTATTGATCATTTTAATATGTTATTATCAGAAATAAATGGAGATACTTTAATGATTAAAGGTTTCTTCAAAGACATTCCAAAAATATATCTTTTTAGAAAATCATATATGGCTCATATAACTCTTGCAGACCACGGGTTCATTAGACTCGTTCAGATAAAGGATATTGAAGACTCTGTTGCTCTTGGAAAAATAGTACATGAGTATGTTAATAAGGTAAAAGACTCCCTTCCTCTATTTGCGAGAATCTATCAGATTTCTCCAAGTTCCTCTAGAGGAATGAGAGTTGAAGGATTTAGACTTGTTAGATTTTCCAATTATATATTCAAAGACATTGAGATTCTATCAGAAGACGAGACTAAAGATTTAATTGTTAATAAGTCCAAGCTCCAGATTGATCATGCCATGGAGACAATAAAAATCATGGAATTATTGATAGGCGAAGACAGATGGTATACTGCCTACCATAAAGAAAACCTAATTATCCAAGTTGATGAGCCATTCAATAGAAGGCTTAAGAAAGAAGCCAAGGAATTGGTAGAGAAATCTTTTCCAGCTAGCCTTAGAATTATGGGCCTCATTGATGAATTTTTCAATAAAGCCCTCCCAGGCCAAGACAATATAGAAGAAGACATGGACGGGACAATGACGAATTCCTCGCTAGCAGAAGATTCCATGTGTAACAACCCGTCCTTTTGGAGATAATTAAATTCCATAATTGGGTGTAAATTGGAAATTTGGGGAATTTATCGAAATAGTAATTTTTGGGATTTTTTAGGATTTGATGATTGTCGATGGGTGATGTATTTACTTTTGGGATTAAGTTAATATGTTGAAGTATTTTAATAATATGTCACCGTTGAGTAAAGTGACAGAAGATAATATTTTAATGGGAATACCGCATTTATTTATTTTGGGTTGAAACAGTGATTTGCGGTCAAGTACCTCGGATGGAAATTTGGACTGCGCGATGAGTCTCGAAATGGCTGAGGTAGTCAGAAAAGAGTGTTCAATTTTCGAAATTGAGTTTCGGGAAATTTTAGAGCTAAAAGGGCTCGTAATTGAGTAAACGAGTCATTTTTTGGTTTTAAGGGGTATAAACCCTTTTCTACTTATATAAGGAGGGAGAGAGGAAGAGAATAGAAAGAAAAGAGAAAGAAAGGAGGGAAGAGAGAGAGGAAGGAAGAAAGTGGAGAGAAAAAGAAGATTTTGGGCCAAACTCCGTCGGACTCGACTCGAGATCGTCGAATTGTATCCACGAGGCAAGTGTTTAATTGCTTTATTTACTTTTGAGCATAAATCTCATATTTTAGTTTGGTAAAAACAAACCCTAAAGATTTTGGGTTGGGTTTTCGTGGATAAAACGGGTTTTCGGGAGTTAAAACGAATAAAGCCCAAAAATTTCCTAATTGGAGAAACTTAGGATTTAATCGAAATTAATTATTGGTTTCGGGTTCTAGGACGTGTAGAACCCTTATTGTATGTGTAGATGTTGTTGGTTGAGGTTGTAGGATGTCGGGAGAGGTGAAAAAGCTTTGGGGAAGCTTTAATGGAGGAAAACAGCTTCTCGGAGAAGAATCTGTTCGGCATGATTGATCGATCGACTGGCAGAGGTCGATCGATCGAAACCTCGATCCATCGATGACCAGGGGATGATCGATCAATGACCAGGGGACGATCGATCAATGACCAGGGGCCGATCAATCGACACCATCTGAAAGTTAGGCAATTTTCTTAGGGTGAATTGGATGGGATGAATTCCAATTCTAATGGATTCGAGGTTAATTATGGGATAACATAATGGATCTCTTAGGAGTATATAGTCCTCCAATTGAGGAAATGTAGTAGGGCAAGGTGAGGGTTTTAATATGTAACCCTTAAATTATATTTTTGAAGAAAATAGCTAAGTTGAGGATTTAGAATGTTGGGGTTCCTAATATAGATTGGGGATCTCCAAATGATTGTTTGGACGAGATGAAGTCCGTCGGTTTGTGGTTAGGAAATCCACAACCTATTTAATTTAAGGGTATTCGGGGGAGAATAATCCCTGAGATATTTCGATAAGGCATTTAGTCCTATATAATTATGCGTGTAGGAAAACATAATTATATTGATATTGGTTGGGTGAATCCTATGAGATTAATAGTATGAATCGGAGATACCCACTAAATCCTTAGATGAGAATTAGGTAATTATTATTTATAAAAGTGAGGAAATACTTTGGGTTTAGTATCATGCGTATATGAATGCATGATTATGATTCTTTGAGAGAATCTTAGGGATTATTGGTCATCGCTAGATGTGATTGGCAATTATGGCAATTTATATATATATATTCGAGGAGGAATATATAGTATGCATACTATGTGATTAAAATATATATATGATATGATATAAATGAATTTTGAAAATATAAAATATGAATGTTTTCAAATTGGAAAAAGAAATGATTTTCATAAATGATAATTTATGTATACACACCTCTCTGAATCGCTATCATAAGGGAAGTAGCGCGCGTGAGGTGAAGGCCCCTGGATAATGAATGCAGGGTGGATATAGTCCTAGGCCATATGAGCGATTATTGTATGTTTTCTGCAATGGTGAGGTAATTCTAGGTATGGTTATGACTCTCCCGCAGGCATATGGCTGCTTCCCGACGTCTTGCGTTATAGGATCTCAGGTTGTCTTATGTGATAGGCCTTGGAAGATGATAGTCATTTAGGGACGCGCACAGTGGGAAAACTCGGACGAGCGGTCTTAGAAACGTTATATGATATGTAATATAACTATTCTCAATAATGTGGGACATTATTGGTGTTAAAGCAATTTATGATAATAAATTGGCTTTAAATACATTTCCCTAATAGAAGAAGGGAAATGGGATAAATGATTTGGCTTTAAATACATTTCCTGGATGGAAGAAGGGAAATTGGAGCATATGAGATGAAAAGGCATTTTTATGATAATAAAATTGGCTTTTAAGTACATTTCCTGGATATAAGAAAGGAAATGGAAAGTTTTGAGATAAAAATGAAAATAAAGTAAATCTCATTCCGGGAGATATATCCGGATGTGCATTATAAAGACGGATATTGAGTAAATGAATTCTCATTCCGGGAGATATATCCGAAAGTGTAACATGATAAGTATATTAAAAGATGAGTATATATATGGATAAATTTAGTACTGAGGGTCTAATGGATCTCGACGATCGACCTTGTTTCGTAGTACTGTATCGGGGGGTTCCTTGTTTGGATTTCTCTCCGCGAGACACCCCACGCACGAACATGGCATAGTGTTGAGACTAGGGAGAAGTTTAACCCGTAGTGCTCTAATAATATGATTTCTTATATGGTGTGTGTGTGTGTGTGTGTGTGTGTGTGTATATATATATATATATATATATATATGTGTGTGTGTGTGTGTGTGTGTGTGTATCTTTCGTGTACTGAGGGTCTAATGGATCTTGACGATCGACCTTGCCGCGTAGTAGTGTATCGGGGGGTTCCTTGTTTGGATTTCGCTCTGCGAGACACCCCACGAACGAACATGGCATAGTGTTGATACTGGGAAGAAGTTTATCCCTTAGTACTTGGACTAACTAGGGTTGTTAGGAGTTGGCTGATAGTTTAGTTAGTTAGTGTGGTCTGACTAGGATGTTTAGAGGGACGCGCTAGGAGTGCACTATTAGAAGAGAGGTGAGGGGTATCTCATGGGAGTGCGATACCAAATTTAAATATGAGATGAAAATCTATTTTTCTAAAAATAAGGCATTTATGCACTTGCTAAATATTTTCGAAACTCGGGCTCTGACCCGTTTATCTACTTTTCCTCTCTTGCTATATATATATATATATATATATATATATATATATATATATATATATATATATATATATATATATATATATAGGTGTCCAGACACAGGGACGCCTGGATGACACATCTTTCGAGTCAGACGTCTGCTGCAGCAGCTGTGGATGCACGCAGGTTTTCGATAGACGCTTCTATCCTTGTACTCTAGATAGGAGGTGTTGTATAAATATTCGGGCCAATGGCCGAATTGAATTTATTTATTCTTTATCGCCTTTTTTTGCGGCATTCGATATGGTTGTATATTTTGAACGAGTGTTCGGTCATTTTATTTCACTTTAGTTTCATTTACGCAAACTGTGTGGATGTTTTATTTGTAGTTGTTTAAAAAGAGTAGTTCAGTTAAATTTTGACGCCAGCCTAATAGGTTATTAGTAATTAAAATGGATTTTCGACAGTGATGCTAAGAATGATCCATATGAGACTCATGTTTTAATTTGATATAGGAGTGATCACCCGTTATATTATTAGGCGGGGTGTCACAGATGGTATCAGAGGATCTGGTTATAGTGTCCTTAGGAATCTGTGCGGACGTACTACGCTTTCAGCATTGCTCTCGATTTGATATAGAGCCTCAGGATTAGGATTATTGATTTCTCTTGTGAGATTTCGTTTTCCTGCCATATTATAAGATTATAGTAATCTTTTGCGCGCTCGTTCGAGATTCGTATGCTGATCGAGGAAGGCGACAAGAGGTGGGGTTCGAAAGGGATGTTATGAATAGTTTTAACCGTGAGTCCCCATGATTTAGCAGGATTGAAAAGAATGTTGTTTAGGATTATTCACATAAGGATCGATGAGAGGACGACAGTGAATAAAGAGTGATATGGAGTATGTGTGTATCCGTGGGACCCATTGGTGGACATTCACCCGGGGAATTTATTGAAATAGGGTTGAAGCTTGTAGTGGAGTTTCCTTTTAATGGAGAAGTTAAGAGGACTAGTAAGATGATTGGAAGGAGCAAAGCAAATTTATTGTTATGAGTTTCACCTCAGAAGGAAGAGGTATAATTGGCGTGGATAGATAAAGTTGCGGTGTTCATTAGCCCTAGACTCGTGTGTGTAATTTGAGTTTTGTGGAGGTCTCGATAACATTATATAATGTAGGCCTATGTGTTTTCCGCGATAGCAGAGTTTTGTTTTCCTTCATTCGCCATAAAGGGGGGTGTTGATATTTTGAATACATATATATATATGGATTATGATACTCGTCTTATGTGTTTATACGAGTATGGTAATATTATGAGTATATAATGTTATTGGTTGTTCGGAGCGGTAGCAGGCTAATGATGGCAAGACTATCGTGTCCGCAGTTCCAGGGTGGAACGGGTTGTGGTTGCGATATCTCACTTGGATACAGGTTGAGTTCGCCTTTATTATGTGCATGGATGGAACTTCGATGAGCAGAGGTTTCATTATCATGATTGGAGTATGTGGTGACCTTATAGATGTGATTTGAGGTGTGCCGGGTTAACTGTTGAGCTGCGAGTTTAAGATCATCATTGATTGTGTAGAGACTTATTGTAGTGAGATGCGCTTAGTGGTATGGCTCCTAGATGGAGACGAGAGTTCAGACCACATTTTTTTGAAAGAGGGGATAGGGTATCCCGATTGCGTGTTTGAAGTTTACGGACCTCCACGACCAACAAAGTTAAGTAGTAGTGTAATTGGAGGGGTTCCTTGTTTGGATTTCGCTTTGCGAGATGCTCCGCACATGAACCTTAATGACGTCGGGAGTGGAGAGATGTTATAGGATGCGAGAATGTTGGTTTTGTTGATAAGTCATATAGTGTGGATGAAACACTATAGACTATGAGCCGTATGATAATGGTATGTTTATGGAAATATTGTGCTATGGAAAAGCACTAAAGGGGTCCTCTCATCACAAGGGTGTGGGTGAAGTAGGACCTAGAGAAATTGATTTGAGGATTATATCCAGGCCTTAATGAAAAGGAAAATTTTGAGGAAATATGTTTTGTGTATAATGATTGTAACGCTTCGGCAGAGAGTTGGCACTTCGATTAGTTAGATTTCCTTTCCGCTCAGGTGGGAGGATAGAATAGTAAAAAAGGGTTAATAGGTTAGTGATGTAGGATTTAGGATGTCCCTCTGGTGTGCCTTACGTCGCTATATCTCGATGAGCGACAACGCGAGGGAATAGTGTAATGGGAGGGTTCCTTATTTGGATTTCGCTTTGCGAGACTTCCCACGCATGAAACCAAGAAAATGTCAGAAGTTGAGAGAGGCCTTGGGCACTAGGGATATACTTAGGATTATACTCGTTCCACGTAGGTAGGGTAACGCATAGACCTTAGCATTATTAGGATGTAAGTTCAATAGAGTTAGTGGCGCCAATATAAGGAGAATTGAATTTCGCGGGTTGGGAGGACCCATATGTGAGTATTACACCGAGGAAAGGAGGTCCTCATTTAGAGAGAGTGTTATGTGTCAAACGTTCGGAATGGATGTGAAGATGTGCACGGGTTAAGAAGGTGTATGGGCACCTTAGTGGGTTGGTTTATATACCGCCTGAAATAGAAGGGGCGTGGTATATAAAGTTAAAGTTTATACCGTAAGGCAGTCACGAAAGGATTTGGAGTGTGTTGGATGGGATATCATGAGAGGTACATGATATTTCGAATGTATAAGGGGCAATAAGAGGTAACTTGCCCAAGATAAGAGACGAGACTACTGGAAGTAGTCAAATCTTAATAGAGTTTCCTTTTTTAAAGGAAATCAGTTGTCCTGCTATGGGTGAGAGGACACTTGTTAGTAACAGTATCAGCTTTGCTAGATGTAGAGCGGTAGTTATAGACTAGTTTCTCTTTTTGGCAACAAGAGAAGCCATCGGAGTAACGCGTCGTTTTTTATGCTTAGCAGGAGGAAATTAACATAAGCTTGTGGTGAAACTAGTATATTTGAGTACACCTTGAGGTAGGTGGAATATGGTAAGGGACCATCGCGTTAGCACCTTTTTGATTTTGGGGGTACTAAGATGTAGTGGAATTTGTAATCCTAGGTTGGTGGTGTAGGTTCTATCCGAATTTCGAGGACGAAATTCCATTGTAAGGGGGGGAGAATGTAACAACCCGTCCTTTTGGACATAATTAAATTCCATAATTGGGTGTAAATTGGAAATTTAGGGAATTTCTCGGAATAATAATTTTTGGGACTTTTGATGATTGCCGATGGGTGATGTGTTTACTTTGGGGATTAAGTTAATATGTCGAAGTATTTTAATAATATGTCGCCGTTGAGTAAAGCGACAGAAGATAATATTTTAATTGGAATACCACATTTATTTATTTTGGGTTAAAATAGTGATTTGCGATCAAGTACCTCGGATGGAAATTTCGACTGCACGGTGAGTCTCAGAATGGCCGAGATTATCGAAAAAGAGTGTTTGATTGTCAAAATTGAGTTTCGGAAAATTTTAGAGCTAAAAGGGTTCATAATTGAGTAAACGAGTCGTTTTTGGGTTTTAAGGGGTATAAACCATTTTCTCCTTATATAAGGAGGGAGAGAGGGAGAGAATAGAAAGAAAAGAGAAAGAGAGGAGAGAAGAGAGAGATGAAGGAAGAAAGTGGAGAGAAAAAGGAGATTTTGGGCCAAACTCCGCCGGACTCGACTCGGGATCGTCGGATTATATCCACGAGGCAAGTGTTTGCTTGCTTTATTTACTTTTGAGAATAAATCTCATATCGTAGTTTGGTAAAAACAAACCCTACAGATTTTGGGTTGGGTTTTCGTGGATAAAACGGGTTTTCGGGAGTTAAAATGAATAAACCCCAATAATTTCCTAATTGGAGAAACTTAGGATTTAATCGAAATTAATTGTTGGTTTCGGGTTCTAGGACGTGTAGAACCCTTATTATATGTGTAGATGTCATTGGTTGAGGTTGTAGGATGTCGAGAGAGGAGACAAAATCTTGGGGGAAGCTTTAATGGTCGAAAATACCTTCTCGAAGAAGAAGCTGTCCGGCATGATCGATCGATCGATCGACTGACAGAGGTCGATCGATCGAAGCCTCGATCGATCGATGACCAGGGGTCGATCGATCGACACCATCTGAAAGTTGGGCAATTTTCTTAGGGTGAATTGTATGGGATGAATTCCGATTCTAATGGATTAGAGGTTAATTATAGGATAACATAATGGATCTCTTAGGAGTATATAGTCCCCCAATTGATAAAATTTAGGAGGGCAAGGTGAGGGTTTTAATGTGTAACCCTTAAATTATATTTTCGAGGAAAATAGATAAGTTGGGGATTTATAATGTTGGGGTTCCTAATATAGATTGGGGACCTCCAAATGATTGTTTGGACGAGATGTAGTCCGTCAGTTTGTGGGAAGGAAATCCACAACCTATATAATTTGAGGGTATTCGGGGGAGAATAATCCCTGAGATATTTTGGTAGGGCATTTAGGCCTATATAATTATGCGCGTAGGAAAACATAATTATATTGATATTAGTTGGGCGAATCCTATGAGATTAATAGTATGAATCGGAGATACCCACTAAATCCTAGATGAGAATAAGGTAATTATTATTTATAAAAGTGAGAAAATACTTTGGGTATAGTATCATGCGTATATGAATGCATGATTATGATTCTTTGAGAGAATCTTTGGGATTATTGGTCATCGCTAGATGTGATTGGCAATTTATGGCCATTTATATATATATTCGAGGAGGAATATATAGTATGTATACTATGTGATTAAAGTATATATATGATATGATATGATATAAATGACTTTTGAAAATGTAAAATATGAATGTTTTCAAATTGGAAAAAGAAATGATTTTCATAAATGATAATTTATGTACACACACCTCTGTAAATAGATATCATAAAGGAAGTTGCGCGCGTGAAGTGAAGCCCCCTAGATAATTAATGCAGGGTGGATATAGTCCTAGTCCATATGAGCGATTATTGTATGTTTCTGCGATGGTGAGGTAATTCTAGGTGTGGTTATGACTCTCCCACAGGCATATGGCCGCTTCCCGACGTCTTGTGTTGAAGGATCCCAGGTTGTCTTATGTGATAGGCCCTGGAAGATGATAGCCATTTAGGGGCGCGCACAGTGAAGAAACCCGGACGGGCGGTCTTAGAAACATTATATGATATGTAATATAACTATTCTCAATAATGTGGGACATTATTGGTGTTAAAGCAATTTATGATAATAAATTGGCTTTAAATACATTTCCCTAATGGAAGAAGGGAAATGGGATAAATGATTTGGCTTTAAATACATTTCCTAGATGGAAGAAGGGAATTGGGAGCATATGAGATGAAAAAGCATTTTTATGATAATAAAATTGGCTTTTAAATACATTTCCTGGATATAAGAAAGGAAATGGAAAGTTTTGAGATAAAAATGAAAATAAAGTAAATCTCATTTCGGGAGATATATCTGGATGTGCATTATAAAGATGGATATTGAGTAAATGAATTCTCATTCCGAGAGATATATCCGGAAGTGTAACATGATAAGTATATTAAAAGATGAGTATATATATGGATAAATTGAGTATTGAGGGTCTAATGGATCTCGACGATCGACCTTGCCGCGTAGTAGTGTATCGGGGGGGTTCCTTGTTTGGATTTCTCTCTGCGAGACACCCCACGCACGAACATGGCATAATGTTGAGACTGGGGAGAAGTTTAACCCTTAGTGCTCTAATATTATGATTTCTTATATATATATATATATATATATATATATATATATATCTTTCGTGTACTGAGGGTCTAATGGATCTCGACGATCGACCTTGCCGTGTAGTAGTGTATCGGGGGGGTTCCTCGTTTGGATTTCGCTCTGCGAAACACCCCACGCACGAACATGGCATAGTGTTGAGACAGAGGATAAGTTTAACCCTTAGTGCTCTAATATTATGATTTCTTATATAGTGTGTGTGTGTGTGTACATATACATACATATATATATATATATATATCGTGTAATGAGGGTCTAATGGATCTCGAAGATCGACCTTGCCGCGTAGTAATGTATCGGGGGGGTTCCTTGTTTGGATTTCGCTCTGCGAGAAACCCCACGCACGAACATGGCATAGTGTTGAGACTGGAGAGAAGTTTATCCCTTAGCACTTGGACTAACTAGGGTTGTTAGGAGTTGGCTGACGGTTTAGTTAGTTAGTGTGGTCTAACTAGGATGTTTAGAGGGATGATCTAGGAGTGCACTATTATAAGAGAGGTGAGGGGTATCTCATGGGAGTGCGATACCAATATGAGATAAAAATCTATTTTTCTAAAAATAAGGCATTTATGCACTTGCTAAATATTTTTGAAACTCGGGCTCTGGCCCGTTTATCTTCTTTTCCTCTCTTGCTATATATATATATATATATATATATATATATATAGGTGTCTAGACACATGGATGCCTGGATGACACATCTTTCGAGTCAGATGTCTGCCGCAGCAGCTGTGGATGCACGCAGGTTTTCGATAGACGCTTCTATCCTTGTACTCTAGATAGGAGGTACTGTATAAATATTCAGGCCAATGGCCCAATTGTATTTATTTATTCTTTACCGCCTTTTAGTGCAGCATTCGATATGGTTTTATATTTTGATCGAGTGTTCGATTATTTTATTTCATTTCAGTTTCATTTACGCAAACTGTGTGGATGTTTTATTTGTAGTTGTTTAAAAAGAATAGTTAAGTAAAATTTTGACGCCAGCCTAATAGGTTATTAGTAATTAACATGGATTTTCGACAGTGATGCTAAGAATGATCCATATGAGACTCATGTTTTAATTTGATATAGGAGTGATCGCCCGGTATTTTATTCGGCGTGGTGTCACACCCTGCTCTAGACCTATACATTATTATAAGACTTATCTAGATTACCTTACAGTGTGAATAAGAAGACAACTCAGACATGCCCCACAAGAGCCCCCAGAAAGCTTTTTTTCATAAGGAAGAAAGATACCCAAACAAAGACGTTAGGTTAGAATTATTGCTAGACGACAGACTTACTTTATGTAAAGCAAATAGTATAGACTTTAATAATTTGTATATCTTTAACCGGGTAGCTTTTTAGCCTCCGATAGCCAGTCATATGTAGTTCCCTTGTGCTATAAAGAGGAGCGTCCAATTGAGTGTTAGAGATATCGAAGTTTAGAAGCTATAAAGAGTGTGTAAGCTTTTAGTAAGTAATATGTACATGAGTGAGTAAACCTCTCATAGTTAGGGGAGAGGAGAGAGTTGTATTTACTTATGTTTTGCAATAAAAGTATTTTCTTTTCCATAAATCTCTTATGTTAAGTTTTTATTATTTTCCAAATTGTCTCCAACTTTTTTTTCATAGAGGACTATTGTGTGGAACATCTAGTGTAGCACACAAGGTGTTATACTGGTGAACCGCCATCAGGTGCCGATTTGCCGTGAGCCGTTAGCAAGGTGGGCGTTAGGCGTAAAGGCGTGCAGGCAGGAAACGGGTTCAACGCCAAAATAGTGGATTAAGGTGCGACACATAAAGAGAGAGCTGTAGGAGGCCGAGACCGGAAAAGAATAGTAGCAAGGCTGAAGAGAAGAAGGAAGGAAGATAAAGATATTGCAGACCCGAAGGAAGGTATAACTTGAACCAAACGCTTAGATATTTTACATATTATTTCTTTAAAAGAATCTTGTATGAGCCTATAAATCACTACAGACTTTTTAGAATTTGTTAATCAAACAAATTTAGACTTAACTAGAGAAATTCAAGATTGGACTCTTACAGACCCTAAAGATAAAGAGTTTATAGAAATTGCTTTAACATACGCAGGTGGTACTTTCAAATATATAGACCAGGTTATTGAGTCGTTAGTATATGAAGTACCTAGAATAGAAATAATTAGAACAGGGATCCGAGATCTCTTTAGACAAAAGATAAGAACTGAAGAATTTGCAGAAGAACTTTCAAAACCGAAAAAATATCAAGAATACACTTGGCTACTTGAAGACAGTATAGACATATTAAAATTTATTAGACGAAAAAGGTTAGCTGAAACAAAGGCTATTCTAATTAGAGCCGGAGGAATCCGCCCTCTCCTTAAAAACGTAGAGACAGCTTCCCCTAGAACATACCGTAGATTTTTATCATCTTATGGTGATAATAATTTAGACAAATTTATAAATAACAATATAATTGATATTTCTAATCAGATATACAAAGAAACTAGACTGTTAAAACCACAATACCGTATAAGGTATTTAACACTAGAATATTTTCCATTAAAACCACTTGCAATTTCCAAACTCCCTGAAGAAACCATTTATATAGACAATCCTTGCTATTCAGAAACCCAGTACAATATTGACGGAAGAAGCTTGAGAAGTAGCAGTAGCCCTGAAACTTCTACACTTAGAATTCCATATTAATTAGTCCTTAGAATAAGCTTAAAAGACTTTAAAAATCATTGGGGTAGAAATTTTTATTCCGAAAATATTAGAAAAAGATATAGGTATAAAAAGACAAAGTGGTCCCCCAAAGGTGGTCCTAAAATGACAAAGCGGTCCCAAAATCGTGTGGCTTACATTAGCCTGTCATTTAAGCTCGTCGGAGAGACGTCCCGTATATATATATATATATATATATATATATATATATATATATATATATATATATATATATATATATATATATATATATATAGAGAGAGAGAGAGAGAGAGAGAGAGAGAGAGAGAGAGGCAGGCTCCTGTGCACACTAAGTTTGCACATTACCTTTTATATATAGTAAAAAAAATATTTTTGAGTTGATTTTTTTTGTGTGATATTTAAACATTTCAAGGAACCCATATAAAAAAAATCAGCTCAAAAAAACTTTTTTGCTATTTTTAAAAAATCGGTCAAACTTTCGCAGTTTTTAAGCCCTTTAAAAACTGCGAAAGTTTGACCGATTTTTTAAAAATAGCAAAAAAAGTTTTTTTGAGCTAATTTTTTTTATGTGAGTCCGTTAAAATTTTAAAATATCACATAAAAAAATTGGTGTGCGCCAGCACTAAGTTTGCACACTTTTAAAAGGTAATGTGCAAACTTAGTATGCAAACTTAGTGTGCACAGGAGCCTGCCTCTATATATATATATATATATATATATATATATATATATATATATATATTGTGTTTTATTCCACTATATGTGCTTGATAGATGATGTATTGGGTTAGTATATATGTAACGAAGTGATAAATATACTCTTATGATTTATTCTACGGTGTGCAATTAGTAGATGAGAAAGATAGTGACATCAAAAATAACCCTCATGGGTGGAGGATTAAACATATAATGAGGAATTCATAATAGGCAAATTAATATAAAGAATCCAATAATGTATTGTACAGGAAATACGGGTGGGCATAACAAGTTAGTATGTAGAAAGAGAGTTGATATGGCTAGTTAGGTGGGGTAGGTTAACTAGAAGAGGTTAGTAGGCAAGCATTAGGTGTGCATAGTAGATTAGGGGTGAGTTATACCTCAAGAGAGTGCGACATTAACTTAAATATCAAAAGTGTACATGCATCTTTAATTACTGCAATTTAACAACTTGCTAAATATTTTCTAAATCTTTTTCAAAACCTTTTAGGTGTCTAGCCACAGTAAAGCCCAGTTTGAATATTCTATTCAGGGATGCGCATCTGCAGCTCATGTGGAAGTTGTAGAACTTGCTATAAACGCTTCGTTCATGTATTCCTAGTGTAAGATCTTTACTCAGATATTCATTTGGGCATGTCGCCCTTAGATGCAGTATTCAGTTAATTATTTGATATTATGTATTCCGAATATTGTTTCAGTTTACTGTTATATTTTATTATTGAACCGATAATTAATTCAGTTACTTTTATTTACATTGTCCATATGTGGTGGATTTATTTATCAGGTTGTGATTGATGGTTTAATTATTATTTACTTTCGCTTGTTGTTAATTAATGGAAGATAAACTGTGGCACTAGTCCAATTAAATTACTAGGTGGTTAGTAACTTTAAAAAGTTTTTGACTGTGATGCTAAGAATGAGCCATATGAGACCAATGTTTTACTTTGATCACGGGTTGTCCACCCGGTATTTTAATAGGTGGGGTTTTATGGATAGTATCAAAGCATCAGGTTCTAGAGTCCTTAGGATCTGTGAGGCTTATTACGTTTGAGCGTATTATTCTTTGATATAGAGCCTTATTATAAGATTATTGTATTCCTTCACGTATGCGACTTATGTTCTCCTACTATTAGGTATAGTTGATGCGATTCACATACTATTTCGGTTAGGCTTCATACACCGAACAATTTTGGAAGACCAGCGAAAGTCGTCAGAAGAATTGCAAGAGAAGAGAAGCTCAGCAGGAACCATGAAATATTTCGACAATGCTAACTGTGATAGGAGTTACAATATAAATAGAAGGAGAATATCCAAAGACAATTGTGTAGGGTGGCGTGCTGTAGAACCCGGGACTAAAGTTCGAACAAATTTTTGGCTTGGTGGAGCGGTGCTGTAGGATGGGAGTTAGTCACTATAACTATGGAGAAAAACCATGAATAACGAGGAAATTAGGGTGCAGTTTGACCAAAAATCCTCCCATTATCTGTTTAAATAGAGAGGCAAAGGGGATTTCAAGACTTGTTTCAAAGGGTCCATACAGTGGTCAGTCATGAAGAGAGTTGATGTGTTTAGCGAACTTCATGGGCAAGTCTAAAGATAACGGTTGGTATCGTTGATGTCATTTTCATGAGAAGGGAGCCAAGAGAGTTGGAGAATCCAATCGAAGAGCGAGACTGGAATTAACAGTGCTAGTAAGGCCCCGCAGGAGGGGATACTCAGTAGAGAATTCATTTTAATGATTGAGATCAATAGAATTCAAACCAAGTGACGGTGGATTCAGTCAGGGATGTCAAGGCCAACAATAATACCATAGAACCAGGGGAGCCAAAGGGAGAACGAGTTAGCTATTAGGATTAAGACTACCAAGTCCTCGAGAAGGATAACCCTAACATGGACAATGGGTCCAGAGAAAAGGGAATGACAAAGAGAGGTGTCTTACGTGTAAAGTGTAGGAAAACATGTGTGAATATTATCTACGATAAACTGGGGGATAGGATGGGGATGCCCAGTAGGGGCAACAGTTATAAGAAGTTTTAGTTCAGTTGGGATAAGGGTGTTATGTCCAAGAACTATTTAAACTGCGAGTGTTATTGGTAATTGAAAGTATGAGTCTTATATCGAGGTGATTGGGTTTGTTCTGTGTGACAAGAGCGGGTCACAGTAATTTATTAGTACTAGATCACGTGAGAAACAAGTTTAGCAGAGGTATCGTTAATATCACTATAGTAGTAGATTCTCACCATAAAGGTCGCGGGCCTCTCTTTTATTTTACCTTCAAGGGAACAGGTGTGGACACTGAGAGGACATATTTTATGAGGTTAGCTAGTTTTTAAAGGTGATATTCATGGTATAGTTTATCCTTGGGTACGAACTATTGTGTGATGATGGGCGGTTACAGCAAGGCTATCGTGTTTCCCGTTTTGGGGAAGGACGCATATTTTTAGGGATGTCTCACCTGAGAGAAGGTCGAGCTCTCAGCGATATATTTTTATGATGAAGACTTCAGGAGGGTGAAATTATCTAGTTATAGGGGATCCCGATGCGTAGGGACTTTATTTGATGTGATTAGGGGTATATCGGGTTCATCATTGAGCATATAGTGTTAACTCATTATTGTTTACATGCTGAGAACTTAGTGATAATGAGATAATCATATCGTTTGACTCCTTGAAAGACATGGGCATAACTGATTTCATTTATATGTCAGGAGATAGGATTTATGATACCTTAGTCGTGTATTTTGGAGCCACAGATTTCGATGATCGACAATGCTAGAAGATAGTGCATTATGGAAAGCTCTTTTGGGCTTCGTTGCGAGATGATATGCATGGAACTTAATAAACGTTGGGAGTAGTGAGACGTTGATGGATGCTAGTGCACTGGTTTTAAATGTAAAATTATCGAACGTGTAGAGGAAACACTTTAAGCTGAGAGCTATTACAATATATAGCTAGGGGAGCCGAGTAGTGCTGTGAAGGAAGCACTGAGCGAACTTTTTCACCATAAGTTAATGGGTGGGGCAGCATCGAGAACAATTAAATTGCAAATTGGGGGGTAATCGAGAATACTTTTATGATATAGCCACTCTGAGAGAGTGTGGATATGAACTTGAGATAAGTATCTTATGTACGATACGTTAATGATATCGCATAATAGACTTATAGCAAAGTGGTTGTATTGTTATAATTGATCTCGGTGAGTATGGATGGTTACTAATGGGCTTCAGGGTGGATATATTTATTGTCAAGCGGGGAGATATAGCTCGTGATTAATTCACTCCAAGAAACTAGTAATAGTAAGGGGTACAATATTGTACGATGTCTTTTGTAACATGAGAGTGGACAAGTATACTATTATGTCAAGAGATAAAAATTTGGTGGTACGTGATATGGACTGAGGGCCTAGCAGATCTCAACAACCAAAAATGTTAGGTAGTAGTGTAACGGGGGGGGGGGGGGGGTTCCTTGTTTGGATTTCACTTTGTGAGACGTCCCATGCATGAAACTTAGCACAACGTTGGAAGTGGGGAGATGTTTGGTCATTAGGACATGGGTTTTGGTACCTGGGTTATTCTATATATATGTGGTTATAACGGTGAGTTTAAAGCTATATTACGATTTAAGGCTAATAAAGTCGGGTGACTTTCATGCTGATGAGCATGGGTATAGGGTGTATGGGTGCCCTGGGTAATTAATTTAATTCTAATATAATTCGCAATTATGAGGGATAGAGATATGGGTAGTTATCTTAAGGGCATGTGAGTAGGGAAGTATTCGAGGCTTGCAGTACTAGACTCATCTGAATTTTGAGGACGAAATTCCATACAGAATTTATTTAATTTGGAAGACTCAATTTATTTAGAGAATAAGAGTTAAATTAATTCGGGTTATTTCTTTCAAAAATAAACGTGTCATAATTTGAGGTTGAAATTTGAGATTTTAGTTAAATAACTTAGATGACAATTCTGAGTGCACATTTAGTTCCGAATAGGTCGAGATAATCAAAAAAGAAAACCCAGGGGTCGTAATTGGGTCTCGGGGAATTTTTAGTCATAACCTAGATCACACAGGAGTGTTTGGGCCATTTTAATAAAGCCCATAATACTAAAATGGTATTGGCATAATAAAACCTAAATATGAGAGGGTGTAGCAATCATAACTGATTTAAGAAAACCTTAGGTGTAGAGGAAAAAAGAGGGATCCAATGGGAAAGCCTTTGGGAGTCAAACCAAGAAAAGATTGAGGTGTTCTTCACCACAAATATTGTCTACAACAAAGGAATCATACACTACAAATTCATCCAGGCAAGTAGTTAAACTTACTCTAATTTAATTTGAAGTATTTCAATTCATATTATGGTGGCTGTAAATCATATTCATTCTGGGAATGAATTTTTAGAAAAAAATGGGTTTTGGTGAATTGAGTATATTAGATAGGTTAAAACTGCAATTGGTGATGATCTATATTTTAGTGAAATTTAAATTTGAATTAAATTACATATTCAGCAACAAATTTGGAGTAATTGGTATTTTAGGATTGAAATTCTAAGAATGATTGTTTGAAATCGTAAAATAACCAAATCGGGGGTTTCAACTGTTAGTATGTTAAATAAGTTAAGTTTAGATATGTAAATGATGTTTCGAATGTAGGATAAGATTTAATACATGATGAGGAGTATGGAATATATTATGGGTTAAAAGAAAATCTTAAGATGGTTGAAAATGGCGAAATCAGCGCCTGAGAAGACGAAGGGGACGGGTTGGACTCAATAGGTCATTCGAACGACTTGGAGAGTCGTTCTAACGATAGCAGAAGTCGTTCGAACGTCCCCTGATTTCCTTCGAACAACGGCAGGGGAAATTATCTCTCTCCAGTTTCTTTTGGTGATTAGTTCATCAGTTGCTGGAATTGTTAGTTGGGATAGATTTTTGTCCAGAATTCTTATTATAGATTTTGGTTTTCCGTGTCTTGTTTTAATCAGTTCATGGTGATCATTTCGTGATTGAATTGAAATTGTTATTGGGACAAATCCTTGACTCAGTTAGCTTATAGAAGAGTTAAAAGGGGACTGGATAAAAAGGATTATTTTTCTATCCAGTTAAAATATATAGAACCTTGGAAAAAGGGCTTTTCAGATGTATTTTTTTAGAGAGGGTGTCAAATAAAAATATTCGAAATTGAGTGAAATAAATTCAAAGGTTTAGACTACGAACTAAGAAAATGAATTCTGTGTATTTTGGTTGAGTGACACCATTTTGGTGAAATTTATGGAGATAAAATTAGTTAATAAGGCTCGGGGATTTGACTCGTATATTTAGGCTAGTGCTACGGGAGTTTAGGCATGGGGTAGCCATTGTAATTTATTATAGGTATATATT
The DNA here is from genome assembly GCA_949130495.1 of Sambucus nigra. NCBI lineage: Eukaryota > Viridiplantae > Streptophyta > Magnoliopsida > Dipsacales > Adoxaceae > Sambucus > Sambucus nigra. The sequence continues at coordinate 109,212,332 of OX422221.1, read as the reverse complement.
ATAAATTATTGTATATTAAATGTGACGGGAGGTGTTAACCTTAATAGTGGAATAAATTATAAGAGATAAGAATACGGATTGGGTGACACTACCTTAACAAATTAATTGATGTGAAATTGATGATATTAATCGATGTAATTTAAAATGTAACGAAGTCGGGGAATAAGGGAACCTATGACTTAGATCAGTAGAACTTGAGTGACTTACCTACTGAAATATTTGAAAGGATACTGGGTATATTTCGAGTAGTGAGGGATACTCGGGAATATACAATAAGAAGTGTAAATTGGAATTAATAATACGTAGGATATTTGGGAGATATATATGCTATGTATATGATATATGATATAGGTTGTGTGTATACTTATACTGAATTATATGATTTATTATGTGTATGACATACATACGTTGCTTGCTATTAGAATGAGGTTTTGTGTCGTAGACAGTCTTATCCTGATGAGCCCATTGGGGGATTTTAGACTTGTACCCAGAACATAGGACTTTAGATACGTGATATTTGGGAGTATGATTATTTTGACGGTTGAATGGGAATATAGGTATGTGCGTGACCCATTTTGTTGGGGACAATGTTCGCCTCCAATATGTGTGATTTGCGATGATGGTTCGAGTGAGATATTGAATCAATAGTCCTTTATACAGTGTGTGATGTACCGGAACTTGATAGCAAAGTAGGCATGCACCACAGGTTTCAGTCTAGGGGTAATGTATTATATATATATATATATATATATATATATATATATATATATATATAGAGAGAGAGAGAGAGAGAGAGAGATAGAGAGGCTCAAGTGCACACTAAGTTTGCACACTAAGTTTGCACATCATTTTTTTAAAATAGTAAAAAAATATTTTTGAGTTGATTTTTTTTATGTGGTATTTGAACATTTCAACGGATCCATGTAAAAAAATCATCTCAAAAAAACATTTTTTACTATTTTTAAAAAATGGTTCAAACTTTTGCTACTTTTAAGTACTTTAAAAGCTGCGAAAGTTTGACCAAATTTTTAAAAATAGTAAAAAAAGTTTTTTTGAGCTGATTTTTTTTACATGGGTCCATTGAAATGTTTAAATACCACATAAAAAAAATAAACTCAAAAATATTTTTTTTAATGCTTTAAAAAAATTGGTGTGCACCAGCACTGTGCAAACTTAGTGTGCATAAGAGCATCTCTCTCTCTCTCTCTCTCTCTCTCTCTCTTTATATATATATATTTGTGTTTTATTCTACTATGTGTGCTTGGTAGATGATGTATCGGGTTAGTATATATGTAACGAAGTGATAAATATACGCTTATGACTTGTTAACAGTGTGCAATTAGTAGATGAGAAAGATAGTGACATCAAAAATAACTCTAGTGGGTAGAGGATTAAACATATAATGAGGAATTCATAATTGGCAAATTAATATAAAGAATCCAGTAACGTATTGTACGGAAAATACGGGTGGGCACAACAAGTTAGTATGTAGAAAGAGACTTGATATGTCTAGTTAGGTGGGGTAGCTTAACTAGGAATGATTAACATGAAAGCGTTAGGTGTGCACAGTAGATTAGGGGTGAGTTATACCTCAAGAGAGTGCGACATTTACTTAAATATGAAAAGTGTACACACATATTTAATTACTGCAATTTAATTTCTTGCTAAATATTTTCTAAATGGTTTTACTTGGGCTCTGACCCGTGTTAAAATATTTTTCAAAACATTTTAGGAGTCCAGCCACAGGTAGGGGTGGAAATTTTAGAAATGACACGAAAAAATGACACAGAACGATACAAAATTGACCTAAAATTGACACGATATGTCATGTTCGTGTCATGTTTGTATAGTGTTTTTTTATAGGAAGTCGTGTCGTGTCGTGTTCTTATCTGAATTATGAGTCGTGTCGTGTCGTGTTATCTTGTTTTTTAGGCGTGAAATTTAAGAAATTCTAGTATTCGTGTTGTGTCATGCCGTGTTATTTTTTATTCGTGGTGTGTTGGTGTCAACTAAAAAAACACGAGTTCGTGTTGTGTTATGTTCGTGTTCAAAAAATCTTTGTCGTGTCGTGTCGGGCCGAAACACGATCCGTTGACCCAAATTTCCAACCTTAGCCAAAGGGACGCCCATTTTGAATATTCTATCCAGGGATGCGCAGCTACAGCTCATGTGGAAGTTGCAGGACTTGCTATAGACGCTTTGTTCATGTATTCCTAGTGTAAGATCTTTACTCCAATATTCATTTGGGCATGCCGCCCTCAGGTGTAGTATTCAGTTAATTATTTGACATTGTGTATTTCGGTTATTGTTTTAGTTTACTGTTATATTTTATTGTTAACACGATAGTTGATTCAGTTACTTTTATTCATATTGTTCATCTGTATTGGATTTATTTATCAGTTTGTGATTGATGGTTTAATTATTAGTTCCTTCCGCATGTTGTTAATTAACGAAAGATAAAATTTGGCACCAGTATAATTAAATTACTAGGTGGTTAGTAACATTTTAAAAAATCTACAGTGATGTTAAGAATGAGCCATATGAGACCAACGTTTTATTTTGATCATGGGTTGGCCACCCGGTATTTTAATAAGCGGGGTGTCACATATTTTGGTGAAGAGATATAAATTATATTTTCTGTGATTTGTGTATTATAATGTTATATAATGGTTGAAAATATTGGACAAGTTAAGATCTATGATAAAGGTAAAATGAGAAGTTTAGTAGTTGTTGTAGATGTTCGAATTTAATATGTGAAAAGGTCACGCATAGAAGTAAAATTCGGTAAAATGCACTAATAGTACCTAAACTATCGCTCGAGTTATTAAATAGTCCGTAAACTAAAATTGTATCAATTTAGTCCTAAACCACTATTTTAATCCTTTAACTATTCATGTTTCAATTAAGTCCCTAAATCATAACAAGTGTTTTAACCAAGTCCCTAAAAAATTTAAAAAAATCATAAATAATTACTTAGCCACATTAAATCCTCATATATTGTACTATAAACTTGAGTATACTTGTTTTAATCATATAATCATAACTTTATTTGTTGTGTATCAAGCTAGGAGGACACATACTTGAATTTGGTACCAATTTAAAAATTACAAAAGATTTTATAATATAATATTACGTGAATATAATGTGACCAGGTAATAATTTATTACATTTTTTTAATTTTTCAAGGAACTGAGTCGAAACACTTATTATCATTTAGGATCTGAGTTGAAACATGTATAATTAAGGGACAAAAGTGGTAGTTTAGGAACTAGGCTGACACGATTTTTAGTTTATGGACTATTTAAAAACCCGAGTGATAGTTTATGGACTATTAGTGTATTTTACACAATGAAATTATTTAACTGTTAGGTAATATCTCAAAATTTATTCGAATATGGGTTCATAGTGAATTATGTTAAGGGAAGGAAAATATTAATGGGATTTGAGATGTACGTCTTTAATAGTATGAGTACATGTGGTGGATACTACTCTTGTGGTGTTTTGGGATTCTTATATGAATAGTAAAGAGTATGCGATTAGTTAAAGACTTGGAAGTTTAAAATAATGAGGAGACCTCATAAGAGTATGTGTTATGTATTATGACAACGAGTTTCTTGTCGAATGAAAGGTAAGAGTTGTTTATGTGAATTGAAGATGTATTTGGTAATGAAGGGTGGTAAGTTATTGTTATCTAGTGTAGATGATAACTAATAGGAAGATACGGTTATTGTGTACTTCTACTTAACAACAACAAAACCTAAGAGGAGGTGGTTATGGTAAGATATAAATGAAATATGACTAGGTGTGAAGATTTTGTCCTAAAGCATAATCGAGCCTAAATAGGATGTTCATAGTTAATAAATAGTGGAGATTTAAACTTTAAAGTAATGATGAATAAGGAATAATACATGAGTATGAGATATATGTTAATTGGATTTGAATATTAGGGACTGCTTTGAAGATATTGAGTTATATTTTTCATTGTATGTATGTGCTATCACTGAGGGTATGAGATATAATGAATATAGATTTAAATAATACGGAGTCACCAATATGTAACACACCAACCTGAATTTATGGGTCACGAGTGGGTCAACCCGAACTGGTCCGGATGTGTTAGTGTGAAGTGATGTGAAACAACCCTTGATAATGTTTCAAGTTCATTTTTAGCTAGTAAAGTTCGTATATTTAGCATGCAATTCTGTTTTCTATCAATATATTACAATATAACAAGTGTAGAAACCATTGGAGTGCCTCCAGGGTTCAAGTAATTAGATCTATTAGAATAAGAGGATAAGGAACATTTACCCATAAAATGCTCTAAAGTATGAAACCACATTTACCCTATCATAACAAATGAATGGTGTGAGCTAATGCTCAGTGGAATTCCCAACAAAATGCACTATAGAAACGAATAACATAAGAAATGAATGTTATAACATAGCTATAACTATGCATGTGCTATATATATATATATATACAAAGACTTTTTTTTATCAAAAACATTCATTTGATTCGGTTAAATTTCATTAACCCCTTTTTATTTATACATGTTCCATTAACATTTTCACGACCTCTTTTAATGTCATTAACTCAATCTGGTTAATTTAAGAAAATGCATTCTTTATTATTAAAACCTAATTTTTAATTCATAAAAAACACCAATTACCTAATTACCATCTCCACAAACACAGTCGGTATTCTAAGATAATCCTTCAAAATTCTTAACCTTATTATCCTTAAAGTATAACTTAAAGGACATGTTACCGTGTAAACTTGGTTTTACGCCACTTTAGGTCATATATTTACTCGTACTTTATCCTTTATTAGATATTTCTAATTAACTCTGTCCATGGACTTACTGCGTTTACATTAAATTCCCTTTGTTGTCCATTTTAATCCATTACTCGAAATAAAATATGTATCTATTTACTGTCATTTACTCTTTTCAAAATTTTAACAAATTAAAGTTATCCCTTTATCAACCTTGAGTTAATAGTAGTCCCATTTGGGTTTATGGGCTTTCATTGTTCTCCATAATTATTGTAGCCCATGATTTACTAGCTTGTTATTTTGGGTCTTTCAACCTAGGGATCTAGGACCTTCTTAATTATTCCCAGGTACTCTTCTGTGAAAGCTCTTTCACATTACAATAATTCCTTTTTTCTTGTGATCCAATCATCATTTCATCAAAACACCTGGCTTATTATCATATTTTACTTGCATAAATGTGCCTTTATTCACTTAGTGTTACTTTAACCGCTTTTTATGGTCCGAAGACTAAAACCCAAGGTACATCCTTCTTGGGGAGGAAAAGGCATCAGGCCCTATTTTATTAAATAATGGAGAAATACCCTCTCCATGGTGGCCTTACAAGCATACTGAAAATCTTTGTTATATTGAACATGTTTTGACGTTTATTCGTTGTCCAGCAACTTAGATATATTACTAATATCTTCCTTTTTTGAAAATATTATTCCATTTCCAACTTTAAGAACTATTTTCATCACTTGGTGTTCATTTAAAGTCTTATATGACAACTCCCCTTAAATATGTTGAACAACATTTTTATATTTTCTTTCAATTTAAAGTCACATTATTTGCTCTAACAATATCTTTAATTAGTAACACAATAATATCACATTAAACATCATCTTGATATGTTACTAGTTATTCGAAAATAACAAGTGACTTTTGTGATACTTTTACACATAAAGTTATAGCGTTGGTGTCCCAAACACTTAAATATAAACCAGCATTTTATTAACATGAGGTAACACCAAATTGATGGAATAATATCATTCAAGTGTGATTTATTAACAAAATAATATACTTTTCGTTTCAATTTTTATTTTAACTTTGAAACCCACTTGAGATCCTAATTTTTAACGTATTCTCCAATTTGTTAAAAATGCCAACATAGCTATTACTTTTTGGGCACAAATCTTATGTTCACCAACATTAAAGTCTAATTTGCAAAGTCATTAGTTTCACTCATTACGTTGAATTCTACTCATTTTTATGCACAAATGTCAACATTCATCATGCCAACTTTTACTCAGAATGTGTCTCTAAAGTGTGTACTCTCTAGGCTCAAGTGCAAGCCTGTCGTTCAAGTAATAATCCGACAAGTCGGGTATCGATCCTCAGGGAAAAAGGACAACAAGAGTTGTGACGACGGAATAAGACTGAGGAATCCTAACGATGACTCTAAAAAGAAAAGAAAATATTGATTTGGTTTTTGGGATTCGATTACACTAAATGCAATTATGAAAGTATGGTGAAAAATGCAGCTAACTAAATGACCTAGATTAAGAATGAAGGATTGAATTGAACTTTTAAATGAGATGATGAAAAATAGGACGGGAATACAATCCCCCAATCCTAGTGTATTGCAGTATAATATTAATCGTAAATTTAACTGATTAATTTGACCCAGAATTTAGTACTCCCAAGCATTACGTATACGAGGTTCAAGCCCGCGTCATACTTAATCAAAGGACGAGTAAATCAGTATCACGATAACGACACTCGAATTGTATTCTCAATCATCCCGGTTACCCAGGGGCAAACGAGATATTTAGACCTACAATTGTTGTGTCCCTACGCAATACGGTCAAAATTAATTACTAAATACAGAGGATTAACTTTATACATACAATGACCACATCAGGTTGGGTTCATGTAACCCGACCTTGGAAATCTAGCCGGACATACCGAAAATGATGAAAACAATGTTTAACATGCAAGAGTTCATGATTAATCTAAGGACAATTGATAGAATACTGTAAAATAGAATCACAAAGAAGATACAACTTATTAAAATTACCCAAGGAACAATTGCAGCAATGAATAAACTTGATGATCACATAAACTTTGAATAACCTTCAATCTTTGAATAAAACTTGAAATTGTATCTACAGCTAGGGTTTGTGGAAGAAAATGAGAAATTAAAATTAACTCCCCACCTTCTAGCCTGCTTTACAACGAAAATAATTCGAGTTTTTATACCCTACATGAAATTCCAAGAAGTTGAGTATAAGTCGGAGTCTTTAGAGGAGAATCAGAAAACAAATCTCGATGGGCGGACCGGTCCGGCCCTTAGGCGGATCAGTCCGCTTCTAAACCGGATCGGTTCTTTTATTTTCTAGGCGGACCGGTCCGGGGCGGACCGGTTCTTTTATTTTTTTGGCTCTTCGGTTCTCCATCGGTTCGCAGTCCACTGGAGTTTTCACATCGGACCGGTCGGGGTTGAGGGCGGACCGGTCTGCCTATTTGACTTTTCCTCCAAACTTTGACTGTCCATATCTTTTGCTCCGGGTATCCGATTGAGGTGCCGTTTCTTCCTAGGTGCTTGTGAGGATGATACCATCAACTTCTCTTAAGGTACCTCATTCGGATTCTGGGTAGAAATGACTCTTTTGCCCTTTTGACTTTTCTTGTTGACTTTTTATATTCTTCCGGTTTCCTTCTTCCATTTCTTGACGTTAGATACCTGTGAAATCATAACGAAATACCAGAAACTCGGTGTATTTGTTAGGATAAGTCAATAGCAAGATTATGAGATAAAGTCAATCCAATTACGTTGTTCGAGCTGATTAAAGTACCGAAATTAGGGGATAAATTGGGAAGAATTTATGCCTAATCAAACCCCCCTAACTTAAAACTTTGCGCGTCCCGAGCAATGTAAAAGAATTCTAGCAAGGCTCAACTTTTGGAAAACATTTTATTGGGATAAAATACCTCTTTCGCGGGCACGCGATTGCATTTAGCGTATGCAACAAGCCTTTAAACCCCTAGGTTACCCTAGTGGGACGAGTTGTGTCTCGTGAGGGTTTGCAGAGAATATACCCACAAAATTCGACTCAAAGAACTTCAAAATAACCAAAAATTGTATAATTCAAACTTTTCCAGAAAATAGTCATCATTAAGTCATGTCTACAAATCTCAAACAAAAGTGCGTGTGTGCGAAGCCAGAAATATAACCGCCAATTTCGACTGATTAATCATTACGTTACTTATCTGAAAATTCGTTTTGATTTCAAATTCTCACGGGAAGCTCTCTCAAACGAACTACTCGAAATATGGCTTTTTCCGCTCGGTATGCGTGATAATAAGAGTAAATGTAATGGATGCAAAATCACGCATACAATTAGAAAGACGGAAATTTCGTGGTAAAAGGATCTCGTTAATGGATTACGGTTTTAAAAAATGGGAACATTGCCTCTATTTCGCGCACCTAACCTCTCATATTATCTTTTGGTGTCTTATCTCTCCACGCGATATTCAATTTTGCAATTTTGACTCGGTTAGGACTTTTTCGGGTTAAAGGTTGCATTGGGTAATATGAAAATGGTAGGGAAAGTTGGAATTGGAAAAACCATTCGTGATGTCCCTTTGTGCTTTTTCCGGGCTATTGTTCAAGTTGTTCTTCTTTTTCTAATTTTTTTTTGTTGTTTTTGTTGAGCATACACTTTTGTTTCTTGCCCCTTTTCATGCACTTTTTGGACTTGAAATCTGAATTTTTCATTTTTCACAATTCCGGCTATTTTGGGTTTTTCGGGTTGTCAAACGAAAGGGAAAAATTATTCGGCTCAATTTGGGTTGCAAAAGAGGTGATTTTTCGCATCTTTTTCTGGCCAATACTTTTGGGATGACAAACGAGGGCCTACTTCATTGTCCAAAATGCTAATTGCGTTACCATATGCGTTTCGAGGTGAATTTAAGCTAGAGACTAATTTGGCACGTTTTTCAAGGCAACATTGCACACATTTTTCAAAACCGATCAAAATGAAAGAATTAAGATCCTTGACAACTTATAAAGCGCTAAAAATAACTTTGAGTGAACAATTAACTCGGATTGATTTAAAATCTCGCAAAACGTGATAGGCTCGAATCTCACCGGGTTTGTTAATCTCCACATTTATTCGTTAAGTCGTCAATTTTTTTCACAATTTCCATCTTTGGTCAATTTCGGCTTTGTGTATGTTGACTTTTTACACTTTGAGACTCCAATTTGACTTTTAATGATATTTTTGAAAATTTTGAATTCCAAATTTTATTTCTTTTGAACAAAAATATTTTTAGATTTTTCAAAATTTTATTATTTTTTTTGGAAATTTTTGGGCATTTTTTGAAAATTTGTGAAGTTTTAGAAATATGCACTTGTGACCCCCCCCCCTAACTTAGACTTTTGCATTGTCCTCAAGCAAAAAAAGACTAAAATCTAAATAAGGCAAAATAATAAGTGCAATAAGTAAAACAAACAAATATAAAAAAATGCAACTTTGTATAACATAGGACTGTGGTACAAACAGGAATACAGCATATGTAGGATGTGAGAATAAATACATCAAAACAGTCCATAAGCAACAAAACATCACGGGGGAGGGAAATGGGAAGAGCTGGGCGCGTCGGGGCCATAGGGGTCATGAAAATGTGATGGGAGTGGTTCATAAGGATCCCCTAGGCGTCGGTAGATATCCGCTTGCCTTCGAGCCGCCCGATTCTGATCGCGTTGGTAGTCAATCACAAAGGTGTCGAACTTGTTCTCAAAGTTCTCGAATCTGGTCTCAAGGGTGGAAAACCGGGTCGAAATATCAGTACCCGCCCACTCAAAGTCCGGGTCGTCCTCTTCGTCCGCCGACTCGTCGGCGGCGGCGACGTCACCCATCTCAACATCCGCTTCGGCGGCCTCCTCGTCCGCCGACTCTTCCGAGGAAGCCTCTTCCTCGCTATCATGACCTCGCCGTGCCCGGATTATGGTGAGTTGTTTGTCACTCTTAGTGCGAGTGCCTTGTCCAAAGGGACCGGGAATCCGGGTGCGGTCGGCAAGGGCCTCAATGCCGGCGTCTAGGAGGATAGACGTGATCAGACGGGCATAGGGCAACGGGGCGGTGCCCTTCTCATCCAAAGAAGCGGCGATGATGTTGGCATACAATGTGCGGGCCAAATGGATGGTGGTTTGGGGATCGAAGAGGTGGTAGGTCAAGGTGGCCTGCCGAGGCCTCATGGCGGAATCGTTGGACGTTTGGAGGATGTTGGCGCATACAATTTGAAAAGTGAGGCGCGCCTTTTCATTGAGTCGTCCAACCGCGACGGTTTGGCCCGTCCAAGCCACGTTTGGATCAATGCGCTCCATGATGACGTTCTTAGCGACCGGAGGAACGTTCCGTGGATAGGTGTAGTCTTGGGGGTCCGGAACGCCAAAGGTGGACAATTTGGCCGTGAGGATGGCTAAGGAGAATGGAACGACCATCCCATCGACGTAATCTTGGGCCTCAAATTGGTCCGTCCGCACGAGTGTGCCATAGAATAAGCGGACTTCGGAAGCCCACACGGTGTCATGGGGTTCGTTAAGGAAACGACACCATCCCCGGGCCATGAATAGGGCCGTGACAGAATTGGGCAGCGCGTTCCATTGGACCGCGTGCTCCATATGTAGTTTACGGTTTGACCCGAAGAAGGCGGTGTACCATCGCTCCTCTTGGCGGGAGCGGAACTCGTTGCTCCCGGAGTGTAGGAGGTCGGTGGATGCGTATTTGGTGGGAGCAGCACGGGGGGCCATGGAGACTAGGCAGAGAGAAGGACTTTAAGAAATCTGGAGAGAGAGAGGAGAGAAGTGGTGTTTGAGGTGTGAAGAGAAGGGGAGGGGGGTAGGGATGAATTTATAGTGGAGGGGGAAGGGATTTGGAGGTAAAGGGTGGTTGGAGGGAAAGGGTGTATGGGGAAGTGGAGAACCGAATGGGAGGGAAGGATGGGGATTGAGGGGAAGGGGGGGTGAATGGGGGGAAGAGATTCAACAAATCTGCAGAAGGCGGACCGTTCCGGTCCAGGGGCGGACCGGTCCGGCCCTTTAATTTCCAGAAAATTCGACAGGCGGACCGGTCCGGCCTAAAATTAAAGGAACCGATCCGAGGGCGGACCGGTCCGGCCTTAAATTAAAGGAACCGGTCTAGCTTGGGGATTTTGGGCTGGAATTTCCCGAAACTGGATTTCAACCTCTCTTCCTCGAAATATTGCACTTTTAAACGCGCTCCTCTCCAAATATAGACTAAGGACCTCTCAACATCACCGGTCACCCGAATTGCCCAAAATCTCGAACCTGCACATGCTAACCCTGAATGTACCAAAATCCTAACGACACTCACTAACGCACACGACACACATGACTCTCACCCCATATGTGTCGGGGGTGCGACGACCTAACTGAACCTGTTCACTCTACCCCGTAAATGGGGTCCGACAACCAAACGGTGTCGACTTCTTCTTCGCACGCCTCAAGATATGGCTTTAGGTGTTGTCCATTCACTTTGAATGTGTTCCCCCCTTTTAAATCTTCTAATTCGACAACTCCGTGGGGGAAAACATTCTTGACAACAAACGGGCCAGACCATCGCGACCGCAACTTGCCCGGAAAGAGATGAAGCCGAGAGTTATAGAGAATAACTTTTTGCCTGGGAAGAAACTCTTTGCGTTGAATGATGCTATCGTGAGCGAGTTCCATCCTTTCTTTAGAAATTTTGGCATTCTCATACGCATCATTGCGTATCTCCTCTAACTCATTTATTTGAAGCTTGCGAGTTTCACCGACTTTATCCATGGCATAATTGAGCTCCTTAATTGCCCAATACGCTTTGTGTTCTAACTCCACGGGGAGATGGCAAGGCTTTCCATACACGAAGCGGAAAGGGGACATGCCAAGCTGATTTTTGTATGCGGTGCGATAGGCCCATAGCGAATCGTTCAGTCTAATTGACCAATCTTTCCGGTTAGGATTGACGGTCTTCTCGAGAATGTTCTTGATCTCACGATTCGCTAGTTCGGCCTGCCCATTTGTTTGTGGGTGATACGTCGTTCCAACCTTGTGGACGACGCCATACTTTCTCATGAGCTTCTCAAATGGCCTATTGCAAAAATGCGTGCCATTATCACTAATTATCGCCTTCGGTGCGCCGAAGCGAGAAAGTATGTGTTCCTGTAGGAACTTTATCACCACCTTACTGTCATTAGTCTTAGTAGCTATAGCTTCTACCCATTTAGAAACGTATTCTACCGCGACTAGGATGTATAGGAAACCAAAGGATGGGGGGAAGGGACCCATGAAGTCAATACCCCAACAATCGAATATCTCAATGATGAGTATGGGGGTAAGGGGCATCATGTGGCGGCGAGAGATGGCTCCCATTCGTTGGCACCTATTGCATGACTTACAAGCGTCATTTGCATCCCGGAAGATTGTGGGCCAATAGAGGCCGCATTGCAGAATTTTAGCGGCCGTCTTTTTCGCTGAGAAGTGGCCTCCACATGCTTCTGAATGACAAAACTGGATGACCTTTGGAATCTCGTCATCCGGTACACATCGTCGAATGATTTGGTCGGCGCAGTATTTAAAGAGTAAGGGATCATCGTAGAAGAACATGCACGACCAAGTAAGAAACCTCTTCTTATCTTGCGGTGTCCAATCGGGAGGGACGGCTCCCGTGACAAGATAGTTCACTATGTCCGTAAACCAGGGATATAAAGAAGTAGCAAAGAGTTGCTCATCCGAAAAATACTCGTCTATGGGTATGGGATCACTAGGTACGTCGGACGAAAGCCGAGACAAATGGTCGGCAACGACGTTTTCTACTCCTTTCTTATCTTTGATAGAGAGGTTGAACTCTTGTAGGAGTAGGATCCACCTTATGAGGCGCGGCTTGGCGTCTTTCTTCGCAAGTAGATACTTTAAAGCCGCGTGGTCGGTGAAGACAATTATAGGAGAACTAATGAGATACGATCTGAACTTATCAAGGGCAAAGACTACTGCTAGCAACTCCTTCTCCGTGGTAGAGTAGTTGAGTTGAGGTCCGGTAAGGGTCCGGCTAGCGTAGTAGATGACATGAGCTTTTTTATCTTGACGTTGGCCCAAAATGGCCCCAATCGCGTAATCGCTTGCATCACACATGAGTTCGAATGGTAGAGACCAATCCGAAACTTGCATGATGGGAGTGGACACGAGCATGTTCTTTAATTTGTCAAAGGAGCTTTGGCATGCCTCGGTCCACTCAAACGGGTTGTCCTTCATGAGAAGGTTGCTTAAGGGTCTAGCGATAGCGCTAAAGTCCTTAATGAACCTGCGATAAAACCCGGCGTGACCCAAGAATGAGCGCACGTCTTTAAGCGATCTCGGTGGGGGAAGGTCAGATATGACATATATCTTAGCCCTATCAACCTCTATGCCTTTAGATGATACTATGTGGCCAAGAACTATTCCTTCAGTGACCATGAAATGGCACTTCTCCCAATTCAGCACTAAGTTCTTCTCCACACACCTAGCAAGTACTTGTTCCAATTTTTCTAGACAAAGATCGAAAGAGGTGCCAAAAACGCTGAAATCGTCCATGAACACTTTGAGTCCTCTTTCGACCATGTCACTAAATAAGCTCAACATGCACCGTTGAAAAGTCGCGGGTGCATTACACAAGCCGAATGGCATACGTTTGTAGGCAAACGTACCAAAAGGACAAGTGAACGTCGTCTTCTCTTGGTCAAGTACATCTACCTCAATCTGGTTATATCCGGAATAACCATCAAGGAAGCAATAATATGGGTGTCCCGCAACTCTCTCTAGCATTTGATCAATGAATGGCAAGGGGAAATGATCTTTTCTCGTTCCCGCTTTGAGTTTCCAGTAATCAATGCAAACACGCCAACCGGTGGTGGTGCGTTGGGGAACAAGCTCTCCCTTAGCATTCTCAATCACAGTCATATCCGACTTCTTCGGGACGACTTGAATAGGACTCACCCATTTGCTATCCGAGATTGGGTAGATAATCCCGGCATCTAATAGTTTAATGATCTCGGTTCTCACAACTTCTTTCATGTTGGGGTTCAGTCTTCTTTGCATTTCTCTAGAGGGTTTGACATCCTCTTCGAGGTGAATCTTGTGGGTGCAAATCAGAGGACTTATCCCCTTCAAATCAGCTATACACCAACCAAAAGCACTTAGGTGCTTCCTCAGAATTTTTAACAACTTACCCGCCTGCTCATCATCTAGGCTAGAGGAGATAACAACAGGAAATGTCTCATCCTCTCCTAAGTATGCATATTTGATATGGGAGGGGAGTTTCTTTAATTCAAGAGTTGGAAACTTCTCGTCGGAGGGAACAACGCGTGTATCCCGTGGTGGTAACTCCTCGAATCTAGAAACCCAATTCACATCTCTCGCGTCCTCGTCCGACTCTCTCTCATCGAGTAACTCTCTTAATTCCCCAATCTCCCTCTCATACTCCGTATACGTCCCCTCACTCTCATTGCTCGAAATCAGACAGGATCCTAAGGCATCGCCACAGCAATTCTCCTCAATGTACTCCTCTACTATCTCATCTATGAGACTCACCGCGTGAATATCATCTTCCTCTCCCGTTTGTTGGGCTATATTGAAGATGTTGGTCTCCAATGTCATATTCCCAAAAGTGAGCTGCATTCGCCCATTCCTTGTGTTAATAATAGCGTTAGCTATCGCTAAGAATGGGCGCCCGAGAATGATGGGAACATGATTGGTCGAGATTAATAAGGGCTCCGTGTCCCAAATGACAAAGTCTACCGGGAAGTAGAAAGTTTCAACTTGAACGATCACGTCCTCTACTACACCTCGTGGGACCTTCACAGTTCGATCCGCTAGTTGGAGAGTGATTCTTGTGGGCTTGAGGTCGCCCAAATCAAGTTGCCTATAGATAGAGTAAGGGAGAATGTTGACACTTGCTCCCAAGTCTAGTAAGGCTTTTTCAATTTTGTTCTCTACAATGATGCAGGAAATGGTGGGTGCACTGGGATCTTTGAATTTAGGAGGGAGCTCATTGAGTAGGATAGAGCTCACGTTCTGTGCTAGGAAGACATTCTTCTTTACTTTCATCTTCCTTTTTACCGTCAAGAAATCTTTGATGACTTTTGCATAAGCTAGAATTTGTTTGATGGCATCGAGGAATGGTAAATTCATCTTTACATGCTTTAGTATTTCTAGCACGTCATCACGTGGGTTTCCTTTCTGGGAAGGAATCAACCTTTGAGGAAACGGTGCCACGGAGGGTGGTTTCACAACTACCTCGGGCTCACTAGTGTCATCTTTATCACTCTCATTTGAGGTGACATCTTCGGCCTCTTTCGTGCCGGGTGAAATCACCTTATCTTTGGTTGTGTCGTGTGGGGGAGGTGATAAATCAACGACTCTCCCACTACGAAGAGTGGTCACAGCTTGACATTGCTCCTGATGATCAGTAGAAGTGGAGCTAACACTAGTTTGACCTTGGGGAGGTCTTTGGCCCTGGGCAGGAAACTTGCCCTTTTCTTGAACGCTCAACGAGGATTGAATTTTGGACAGATTTGCATTTATGTCGCCAATTAGACGATCATATTTGGCATTGGTTGCGGTCTGGCTAGTGATGAATTGATTCATCGTATCCTCGAGAGTTCTCCGCTGTGGCGGAATATAATTTCCATGGGGTGGCGGTGCTTGCACATGACCTTGCATGTGTGGAGCTTGTTGAAATTGTTGTGGAGGAGGAGGGGCAACATGCGAAGGAGGGTGCATTACGGCATGTTGTTGCCCGTAGCTAAATCCGGGATGATTTTTCCATGAAGGGTTGTATGAATTCCCGTGCGGGGCACCGAAATTACCCTTAAAGCCTCATATACCACTAACTTGCTCCTGCAATATTACTTTGCAGGCGGGTATCGTCGGGCATTCCTCAGTTGAATGTTCCGCCTCACAAATTGCACACACCTTATCGACGGGATTCTTGATAGATCCAACTACCTCGCATAAATCTCGAAATCCTTTCTCAAGGGAGTCCAATCGACAGTCCGACATAGAAGTCTTATCTACCTGGTGTAGGCCGGACGCCGATGGAGTGGTGGTCACTTGACGATTTCGATTCTGAGCATTAGGATCAGAAATATCCCAAGATTGGGTAGTCTCGGCGACATACCTCAGATGAAGCTCAGCATCGTGGCAATCTAGTTCGATAAACGGACTACTGCCCATGGTTTCAATGAGTTGCTTGGAGTTAAGGTTCAACCCACTATAGAGGAAGGAAATGATTTGGGCTGTATCAAATCCATGATGGGGGCATGAAGCAGTTAACTCATTGAAACGCTCATAACATCGATGGAATGTCTCATTATCCAATTGCCTGAACGATTGAATCTGAGCCTTTATGGAGATTGTTCGATGTGGTGGAAAGAACTTCTTGAGAAATCTGGACTGTAACTCGTTCCAAGATGGAATCGAGCTCGGAGGTAAAGACCAAAGCCAGGTCTTAGCTTTACCTTTTAACGAGAACAGGAAGAGTTTGAGGTGAATCACCTCCTGTGTGCAAGTTTGATCGTTGAGGGTATCACACACGTCCTCAAATTCCCGTATATGCAGGTATGCCTTTTCTGAATCCATACCGTGATAGTGTGGTAGCATCTGGATCATCCCATTTTTGAATCGGAACTGCCCGGCATTATACGGGAGTATAATACATCCCGGAGTGACAATGCGCTCGGGATATAAGAATTCTCTCAACGGGCGGTACGGAGGCTCTTCCTCCCCGGTAGTTGCATTACTGTGCTGCGACATCTCCCTCTCACTCGACGATTCGGCGCTCTCACTGGGTGTGCACGACGTGTGTCCTACGAAGGAGAAGGGAGTGTTGCTAGAGATTGAGTGTGACGGTGTGGGAGGTGGGATCCAGAATTGTGGGGCTTGTGGAGTGTGGGGACTATCAGGATTATACTCAACAAGTGGATTTTCGTGAATGCTGGTTGGAGTATTATGGGGTGTGGGAGTGGTTTCAGAATTTTGCATTAAGTTTGTGAGAGATGGTGGTGAATCTTTTTGTGCTTTTTATTATTTTATTTTTTTTTTATTTTTTTTTTTTTTTGAATTTTTGAATTTTTTGGTCAAAGCTTTGGATTAACTCGATCTAATCCTAAGTCTACCTAATTCCCCGGCAACGGCGCCAAAAACTTGACACGACTCAGAATGTGTCTCTAAAGTGTGTACTCTCTAGGCTCAAGTGCAAGCCTGTCGTTCAAGTAATAATCCGACAAGTCGGGTATCGATCCTCAGGGAAAAAGGACAACAAGAGTTGTGACGACGGAATAAGACTGAGGAATCCTAACGATGACTCTAAAAAGAAAAGAAAAGATTGATTTGGTTTTTGGGATTCGATTAAACTAAATGAAATTATGAAAGTATGGTGAAAAATGCAGCTAACTAAATGACCTAGATTAAGAATGAAGGATTGAATTGAACTTTTAAATGAGATGATGAAAAATAGGACGGGAATACAATCCCCCAACCCTAGTGTATTGCAGTATAATATTAATCGTAAATTTAACTGATTAATTTGACCCGAAATTTAGTACTCCCAAGCATTACGTATACGAGGTTCAAGCCCGCGTCATACTTAATCAAAGGACGAGTAAATCAGTATCACGATAACGACACTCGAATTGTATTCTCAATCATCCCGGTTACCCAGGGGCAAACGAGATATTTAGACCTACAATTGTTGTGTCCCTACGCAATACGGTCAAAATTAATTACTAAATCCAGAGGATTAACTTTATACATACAATGACCACATCAGGTTGGGTTCATGTAACCCGACCTTGGAAATCTAGCCAGACATACCGAAAATGATGAAAACAATGTTTAACATGCAAGAGTTCATGATTAATCTAAGGACAATTGATAGAATACTGTAAAATAGAATCACAAAGAAGATACAACTTACTAAAATTACCCAAGGAACAATTGCAGCAATGAATAAACTTGATGATCACATAAACTTTGAATAACCTTCAATCTTTGAATAAAATTTGAAATTGTATCTACAGCTAGGGTTTGTGGAAGAAAATGAGAAATTAAAATTAACTCCCCACCTTATAGCCTGCTTTACAACGAAAATAATTCGGGTTTTTATACCCTACATGAAATTCCAAGAAGTTGAGTATAAGTCGGAGTCTTTAGAGGAGAATCAAAAAACAAATCTCGATGGGCGGACCGGTACGGCCCTTAGGCGGATCGGTCCGCTTCTAAAGCGGATCGGTTCTTTTATTTTCCAGGCGGACCGGTCCGGGGCGGATCGGTTCTTTTATTTTTTTGGCTCTTCGGCTCTCCTTCGGTTCGCAGTCCACTGGAGTTTTCACATCGGACCTGTCCGGGTTGAGGGCGGGCCGGTTTGCCTATTTGACTTTTCCTCCAAACTTTAACTGTCCATATCGTTTGCTCCAGGTATCCGATTGAGGTGCCGTTTCCTCCTAGGTGCTTGTGAGGATGATACCATCAACTTCTCTTAAGGTACCTCATCCGGATTCTGGGTAGAAATGACTCTTTTGCCCTTTTGACTTTTCTTGTTGACTTTTTCTATTCTTCCGGTTTCCTTCTTCCATTTCTTGACGTTAGATACCTGTGAAATCATAACGAAATACCAGAAACTCGGTGTATTTGTTAGGATAAGTCAATAGCAAGATTATGAGATAAAGTCAATCCAATTACGTTGTTCGAGATGATTAAAGTACCGAAATTAGGGGATAAATTGGGAAGAATTTATGCCTAATCAATGATCTTATATCGCGCATAAAAAAATATGCCAAGGTGGAAGATGCGGTCACCCTTAGCCAAAATGATAATGATCGCGCAAAGGCGACCAAGGGAAACGATAAAGAGATTGACCCTAAGAAAGGGAAAAAAGTAGAACAGAGGATCCAAGAATGGGGATAAGACATTCCCATCCAAATATTTCCAGGCAATCAACCCAGTTTTTAAATAGCCAATTTATAAGATCTTGGGTAAGATCAAAGACCAACAGTTCCTCAAGTGGTCGAAAAAAATGGGCGGTGATTCAAGAAAGAGATATAATGAACTTAGATGTCCCTACCATAAAAAGAACAGGCACAAAATAGATAACTAAAAGGCCCTAAAATCCTATCTAGAAGAGTTAGCCTAGGTAGGGCACATGAACTAATACGTTGAGACAAAAGCTGATAAGGTCATCGCCAGTACCGATACAAAACCAGATACAATTAAACTAGGGCATGTGTTTTTCATTACCCGTGGTGATTAAAATCCTTAGAAGATTCAAGGCAACACATTTCAGATGGAGATGAAGAATGTCAGCGCGGTTATGGAGGCCTTCCAAATTAACCTTGCCAAAACTCTAGTTGGCAAGCACAGACGACCAGAGGACATGGACTACGATAAGCACATAGTCTTTATGGAATATGATTTGATCAGACTGAGGACCCCACACCATGATGGGTAGTGATCACCCTCAAGATTGAAAATTAGGACGTGGATAAGCTACTAGCCGATCAAGGGAGTTACTTTGAAGTTATATGCTTGGAGTTTTTTCATAAGCTCAAACTAAAGTTGGAAAACTTAAAGGAAATTATTGCTTTCCTGGTCAACTTTGTTAAAAAAATTGAATATGCCATTAGGAAAAGTGATCCTACCAGTTAGGGAAAGTATTATCTCAAATTTGATTGAGTTCTTGGTGGTGGATATTGACTTACCATATCATGCCATTCAGGGAAGAGGGTGGTTACACACCATGTAGGCTATTCCCTCCACTTACCATTAAAAACTCAAATGCATTATAGAGTGAGGAATAATGGAAATTACAGTCATACGGGCCATTGATCAGAAGCATTTTATCACTTCCATCAGGCCTAAATAAGAGAAGAAGAAAGAATAGGAGGTTATTCGTAAAATGTCTCAAGACGGACTACACCGTCCAAATAAAAAAAAAGTTGGAAGACTAGGGTGAAAGAGATGTGATACATCCCCATCGATAGGGTCATGGAAAAATTAGAGGAGATAACTTTTGGAAAGACATGGCCAAAAAGGAAATTCCTAATTAGCACCACACTATCTGAGCAGGAGAGAAAGGAGTTAAATTAGTTTTTGAAGCATAATTAAGAGGCATTTACATTGCAACCATACGATATGCTTGAGATTAATCTTAAAGACACATTCCATAAACTTCATATTGATCCACATATCCTTCGATTGTATAAAAGGCTCACCGACCTGACACGAAGAAAGAAAATGTGGTGTAAACAGAGGTAGGATAGCTTTTGGAGACAAAATCCATCAGGATAGTTCAATTCCCAAAATGTCTTTCAATCCTCATAGTGGTTAAAAAAGTAACGATAAATGGAGAGAGTGTGGGGACTTCACCAGCCTCAATAAATCCTACACCAAAGATAGTTTTCCTCTGCCTAAGATCGATCGGTTTGTCGACGCCACATCGAGCCATGGGCGGATTAATTTTTTAAATACGTACCCAGGGTATCACCATATCCCTTTGTTCATCCTCGACTAAGACAAAACTTCATTTATAACCACAATGGTCTTATATTGTTATAAGGTCTTGCCTTTGGGGTTTAAAATTTAAGCATTGCATACCAAAGACTAGTTACAATGATGTTCAAGCAATAGTTGGGAGAGAAGACGGAGGTGTATATTAACGACTTGCTCGTCATGTGAAGGCTAAAAGACGATCATCTGAAGGATTTAGCGAAGACTTTTAAAATCCTCAGGCATTAGAAAATGAATCTTAACACAGCCAATTTCTCCTTTGGGGTTCAATCCGAGAAGTTCCTTGGGTATTTGGTTAGTAAGAGGGATATTGAGGCCAACCGTGACCAGATAGTCGTGTTCAACAATGTCTTACCTCCAAAGATGTTGCGAGAGATTCAAAAATTAACATAGATGTTAACAATCCTTAACCATTTTATCTCAAAGTCCTCCGAACGATGCTAACTAACTTTTCAAATGTCAAAGAAAGGAAAAAGCCTCACCTGGAACGAGGAATGCTCAAAGGACCTTGAACAAATCAAGACCTATATGAGCAAACCTACTTTAGTAACTAATTTAGATACAGGAAACCCTCTTTATCCTTACCTAGATGTTTCAATACATGCAGTCAGCTTTGCTTTAATTTTTGAAAAAGAGGGATGTCAATCCCCCGTTTACTATGTCAATAAAATAATCCTAGAATTTGAGCAACGCTATCTTCCACTAGAATAATTGGCATACTCTTTGTTCGTCATGTCACGCAAGTTATAGCACTAATTTGAAGCTCACTAAATCATAATCATCACGTCCCTTCCCCTCAAAGTCGTCCTTTAAAAGTCCGACATGTCTGGGTGGATATCTAAATGGTTAATCTAACTTGGGAAATTCGACATACACTATCAACTAAGAACGCCAATTAAGGATCAAGTGTTGGTTCATTTCATCGTAGAATTATAAGAGAAAATGGGTCAAGCGACCAACAGATAGCCAATTAGTTGATGAGTCAGATGATCGACGAGTTCAAAAAATGGACACTTTGTGTGTATGGAACCTCCAAGTTTAAGGGGGCGGGAGAGGGAATTATGATCGTCTCCCTAGAGAACGCAATGATCGAGGAAGGGATCAAATCTGTTTTTGAGGCATATAATAATGAGGCTGAGTACGAAGCCCTCATCGCCAGATTACGCAAAGCTCACTCATTGGGGCAAAAACATATTGATATATACTACGATTAAAAATAGGTATATATCCAACTAATTAAAGGGAGATTTAAATGCCGAGGATGAATGAATGGCGGTATACCTATAGGTCGCCTATGATTTTATGTCAAAATTTGAAGATTTACACATTCAATAATTTTCTCGGACGAATAACAGCCATGACGATGCTTTTACAGTCCTAGGGTCAGCAGTGGACTCCGATCTTAAAAGAAATATTGAAGTGGAGTTCCTCACCAAACTTAGCATCATGAAGCCCATGGTCACCGAATAGCTTCTCACTGTGTAGAAAAGTCCTAGCTCGATTGAATCAATAATAGCTTATTTGTAAAGTGACATCCAGTCGTCTGATAAAAATAAATCCCACTAAGTCAAGATTAAATATGGGTAATTTGACCTAGCACACAAAGAAAAACTCTACAAAAGTTACTTCACTAGTCCTTACCTTAAATGCTTGCATCCAAGTGATGTCGACCATGTTCTGTACAAACTACATGATAAAATCTATAAAATCCATGCCAGAGGAAGGTCTCTTGCCTTCTGAGCAATCAAATAAGGCCATTGGCGATCGTATATGTAGGAAGGTGCAACCTCCTACGTTTAAAAGTGTGAGAAATGCCAAAATTTCACCCCATGCTCCATCAGTCGGTCAGTGACTTAAAGTCACTGACTAGACCATAGCCATTTGCCCATTGGGGATTGGATATTGTAGGTCCACTCCCAAAAGCATGAGGGAATCGCAAATACCTCTTGATCAGTATAGATTACTTCATAAAGTGGATTAAGGTTGAACCATTTTCGAACATCAGGGACACGGATATAATCAGGTTAATTTCAAGGAACATCGCGACATGATTCGGCATACCTAAGATGATTATCATGGACAATGGCACACAATTTGAAAGTGAACCATTCCAAGGTTTATGCGACAGCCATAGCATCAAGCATTACTTTTTATTTGTAGCCTACCCTCATAGCAATGGGAAAGATAAGGCTACTAATAAAATGATGCTCGATGGCATTAAGAATATATTAGATAAGTCAAAAAGATCTTAGGGAGATGAGCTTCCTCACATCCTATGGGCATATCATACTACACCCAAAAGACCTACTGGGGAAATGCCTTTCATTCTGACATATGGTATGGAGGTTTTTATTCTTTTGAAAGTTTATCTACTAACCAGGAGGATCACTATTACTGAGCACAGTTTGAATGAAGAAGTTGTAAGGACTGAACTTGACCTAGCTAAAGAGCAAAGGGTGAAGTCCTTAAAAAAGTTGCCTCTTACCAATAACGGGTAGCTAAGCAATACAAAAAGGGCATCAATTCGAGAAAAATCTAGGTTGAGATTATGTCCTCATGAAAGTCCTCGATAGTTCTAAAAAACCTTTAGATGGCAAGTTGGGACCTATTTGGGTGGGACCATTCAAGATCATCAAAGACAATTTGCAAGGAGCTAACTATTTAGAAACAATTAAAGGGGGGAGATACCAAGGGCATGGAATGTAGCCAACCTTAAGAAGTTTTATTATTGAATTTGATTTTTCGTAGTTATTTCCAACTTAGTTATTTGTTGTAAACTTTTATTCTAGAACTTATAATGCTCACAGTATGTTTTAATTTTTATAATGAAGTACAAGCCCAAAATGGTTCATTTAGTTATTTAACATTGTTCCAAAGTGGCTAGCTTACCCTTTAGTTGATGGTCAAAACATTGATTAATATCACACTATTTTTATTATAATTAAAAGTTATATAACTACAATTAAACACAAGGTACCACGGTCATTGTCACGAAAAACACAAAAATATCATGAATTTCCAGGCAAATAAAATACCTAAGGGGGATCCCTAGGCGATAAGTAAACTCGATCTATGTCAGATAAAAATCCAGAATGGGTGGATGGCCCAGAATCAGATGCATTTTTTCCAGAGTCTGCTCTAGGCCTAAGGTAGAGTGGCGATATGACCTGAAAGGTAAGGCAGTATAATAGAACACATGATTAGCATAACCAAATGGGAAAATGCAAAATGTGAAATGTGAAATGTGAAATTATTCAAACAACTTTTTTATTACATAAAGTCGAGATAAATATCATTTACAGATCTGAAAAGAACAAAACCAATACAATTGTTATCTCCAACGACCAATCATCTTTGCAACGGCCGCTCTTAGATGATCATCGGGACTAGGTTGAAATTCATCTTCACTTGCATGTTATGATAAATAATCCTTAACTAGTGGGAGAGGAACGGCATCCAAGGAACCCAACTCTCTTCACTTCCAAAGGGGGGATGGTGATATGTCGGACAATCAAATTGGTACCTGTACAAAGTTTAAAGTCCTTTGGGACTTTTAGGACCCTTAAAGAATTCAACCAAATATGTTTATGAGCAATATGCTTTGCCTCGTCCATCTTACTAGGGGAATCCATCCACCCCTCATCATAGCTGGCAGTCCACGCCACATGAGGACCTTTCTTTAAATAGATAAAGGAGCTTGATTATGTCATGAATCAGCCCCAACTTCACAATTCCTTCCCTATCTAGGTCCCCATTTCCTTCAACAAGTTTCTTCCTGAGAGAATCATTTTTAATTTGTAAAATTTCCCCAACATCACCAATGTTTTTGGTCTCAGTGAGTTGTCTTTTTAAAGTGTTCATGTCTTCTTGGATCAGAGATCCAACATCACCAAGGTCCTTTACATTATAATTTAACTTAGCCACAAAGGTAGACTTCTTCTTATAGGTCCTGGTCATGTTGTTAAGATCCTTCCAAATAGAGATAAAGGTAATAAGTTCTTGAGCACCAGCCTCATGATCAAGGATGGAATCTAAGTTATTAGGAAATAAGGTCTCCATAGGAACATTGCTAATCTACAAGAATAAAGTTTTTAGGAAATAAGGTCTCCATAGGAACATTGCTAAGCTACAAGAATAAGGTCTCCATAGGAACATTGCTAAGTTATTAAGAAATAAGGTCTCCATAGTAAGGAATGAAATTAAAATATTATAAAGTTTTTTCATTGAATATCAAAATAAGTAAAGTCCTTTACAAGTGAGAAAAAATGAAAGATATAAAAAGATCCCTAGAACTAATAATTCCTAACTAGTTATTGACCTGCTCCAAGATCTCTTAGGACTTTCCTTGATTTGCATCAGAACTACCCAGGTCGATTATGGGGGTTGCTCAACGATCTTCCTCATCCCTTGGAGGAGAACTAGGATTGTTCTCCCCAAAGAGATCCGAATTAGCCGGGATATTTCTTTCATAAGGGAAGCATCCCAAATTTTTTAAAGTTATATTTCTCAATGAACGCCAACTGATGCTTGGCATCGTCAAAGGCCTCTTCGTATCCAATTTGGTTTCCCTCATCATTGGAATCAGTAATAGCCCTGGGTTATTATTCTTTTAACAGATCACGCTTGACCACCACTTTGTCATGATCAGTCTTCATCTTGTTACACTAAGCCTTTAATGGATCAAGCTTATCGTTTGGGTCATCCATCGCCAAGCTGGTGGACATCTTATTTGCCTCATAGGCCTTCTTAACAGGAATTAGAGAAGAATCAAAAATTTTAAAGGCAATTACTAAATCATCCACCTTGGGTTGCTTGGGGCGCTTTTCCAGAATGGCGATAAAGTCAACCTTAAATGGCATAAAGGAAAAGATGGATAAGTATCAACACTAGAGAAAAATATTAATGTTTGAAAGAAAATTCATGATTACCAAAGTTAATTCCTGATAGGCATGAGAAGATAGTTGATCATGGGTCATATTATCAACTTGCTCGTAAATAAGGGCAAGCACAGCCCCCGTTAACTGGCTTAGGGCTAAAGAAGGATTTTTGGCCACCGACATTACTTGTTGGGCCTTCCCATGACCATGGGCTTCAACCCTCTAGAAGAGAGACAGAACAGTTGAAGAAGAATAGGTTTTCTCCTTATTCTTCCCTCGAACTGAGATATTGAGCACAGATATAGGGGTAGATGGACCCTCAAGCTTAGTTTCCTTGGGAACCTTAGCCCTAGGAAAAATAGGCATCATATCATCATCCACCTGTAGGATACTTATCTTAGGACCTATTATCTCGTCCTTAGTTGTGGTAATAAACTCAACGTTCAAAGACTCAAAGAAGGAGGAAGTAGAAGGTTCCTTGCTTACAGAAGGAAGAGGAACCTCGGGTATTATGTCTATCGGGTGAGTAATGAAACTATTGGTAGAATTATTATATTACACATGAAAAGATGTCGACCTTGGGTGATCACCACCAACACCCAACGACCTTCTCAAATTCTAAACTTTGATGAGCTACACCCTATAGAAGTGAGAAAAGGAGGGATCTCTCTTCTTTGATCGACATGGACAAAAGAAAATAAAAAAATTCATCAGTAAAAGCATAATTGAATAAATCTCAGTACAAGGAAAATAAAATTCAACCTATATCACTTCCCCTCTCCATACATAATAACTCACGATACTACTCGCCCTCAGGAAGAGGTGGGTGTTTCCAATTTCTGGCAATAAAACTTTAATCCCAATATGGAACCAAAATAAGCGGTTGGGCGATACCACCTCAAAAAACTCACATAGCTGATTGTAGGAAAACATACAAATCAACTTTTGAGGTGGTCTCGCCCAATAAAGTTTTATTTCCAGAAATTGGGCAAGACCACCTCAAAAATATCAAAAATCAACTTCTCCTAGAATTTTGTGAGTTTTTTTATTTGTGGAAACTTTAATTCCAATTTCTGGCAATAAAACTTTATTAGGCGAGACCACCTTAAAAAACTCACTAAATTCTAGGAAAAGTTAATTTGTGGGAAATGTAATTCCCCATTCAGCCACTGAGAAGGTGTGAATCCAAGAACCACCCTCAACAACAACACAATTTCTAGGGATCGAAGCACACCCAATCATTACCCAAGGAGGAATTGAATATATTTTCCTAAACTCTCCCACAGTCCTCTCACTAACAGTATAAATCATTTTTTACAGAAGAAATGGAAGAAAGGACTACTCATTGAAAATAGAAAAGATCAAAAGAAGTTACTAAACTCATAACAGTTAGAGAATTATTACAAAACTCTAAGGTTGACTTCACAGTAATGGACCTTGTATGACAAAATTATTATGTTCTAAAGAAATTGGCATATCATGCCCTAATAAAGCATAAAAAAAATTCATCGTCGCTAACATTGGAAAGTATATTCATATATGTTTTCATATTAGTAAGGTTGGACACACGTATTTGTACATTTTATGATTTTATAATGCTTAAGAACAAATGACAATAATATGACGCCATACTAGATACCTCATGAAAGAATATTCATATCCCCTCTTTCCACAGGGTATTTTGAGTACATGTTCTATGATTATATATATTGAGAAGGATGCTTTCATGAGTATTTAGTTATATTTAAAAAGTCCATAAGAAGTGTTTTCTATTATTGAATGTTTATAACTTAATAAACACATATACCGCTGCATCATCTTTACATGAGTTTCACAAAATTATACTTTGAGTGGGACTATGGTATAGTTGTACGAAAATTGAATGTCATATAAATATATTAATATGATATTTGTGAGTTTAATGAAATACAAATTTAGGTATATTGGCAAGTTCAAGGTCTACTCCACCAAGTTTAGCTTGTTTTAGGAAAAAGTAGATGTATAGTTGAGAGCTCAGGGAGAGTGTACTCACTCAAAAGATGTATATGTATATTGTTAAGATCTAATTCTACCATTATGAATTTGGATATAATTATTACAATAATAATATGGATATGATTATGCCACTATGAATACTATTATGGATATGATTATTCCATTATCAAAGCTTTCTAAACAAAAATAAATAATGATCAAACAAAACAAATGTTTCTAATTCTCTTATATATATATATATATATATATATATATATATATATATATAATCAGGATAAATTCGTCTATGTTTAAAGGAATATGATTTCGCGTCAACCACTATCATATCATGTCCTTACGTTTAAAAATATATAAACTGATATTTAAAAATGATGTGAAATAAGTCATTTCAAATAAACTTCTGTATTTTCCAGATCACAAAAAATAACTACTCACCTCCTTATATTCAGATCTTGTTAGATTAATTCCACATCTATTTGAGACCCTTTTAAAGTGAAAATGGTTATCCTCAAATTATGTAATTCATTTACTTTTTTAATAATCAAAAGAAACTCTATGAGGATTACTTCTCATGTAGAGTTTGAAAAAAATAGACGTGTCAACACATTACTCAACACAAGGAAACCATCTCGTTCGCCAAAATATGGGAGAGGCCCGAATCCAAAGTGATTTATATAAGGGTAATATTTTTTTTTCATCCAAGATAAACCCATTTACTTTCGAATCCTTCCACGCATACTCGTGATTTCGACACATGTTGTGCGACACACCACTATGTCGCACAAATCTTGTCGCATTCATGAGTCGACCTAGAATTGTTGTTTACTTTTTTCATAAACTAAGTGCATTCTAAAAGCCTAAAAACAAAGTATTCAAAAGTCCAAAACTTGTAAGTGTAAATGGTCCCATAAAAATACACAAACTAGGACCTGAGGATTTTATTTGGCCTTTGATACTATTAAAATAAATACAAAAATAAATAAAGCGAGAGGTTTTTCCTTATAGCTCGCCTAGCCTCTTTGATAATGGTAGGTCTTCCATCATTATCATTAGAGGTGTTGAGTATTTTCGAACTTCCACATTTTCTATATTCTGATCTAAATTTTATTAACTTTAGCACCATTTTAATTTTTTCGATCCGAATTTTTTAGATTTTTTAATTTTCCAAAAAATAATTAGAATGAAATTGGAAATCAAATATAAATTTTGAATTTTCGAAAAAATAATATTTTTATTTATTTTTATATTTTTTTTAAATGTCATTTTTACTACCCTTATTAATACAATAAGCTTATTATTTGTTAGTTTAACTAGAACCCTCCATTTGAAAAAATCCAAACATTTAAGGGATAGTATTAAGAATAAGTAATAACTTTTTACCTTGATCCAAAGAGTGATTAATGTATATGACCTAAAGAGAGCATCCTTTCATATTGGACTTTTACCACCTAGTGTACAACTCAAATATAAAATACTTATCCCAAGTAAACCTTTAGAATAACCATTTCTTTAAAACCCATTTTAGAAGCTAACTTTATACACGTATGTAACTGTAAGGACATAAATTTCCAATTGAGTCCTTTGTAGTTTTGGCTCAATTTCGGATAACAACGTTTGAGTCATAGGGTAGTGTTATTGACCATCCTTCAAGCCTATGACATTCTAAAGTTGAAGACGTAGCGGCCAAGATTATAAAGCTTCATCAAATGTCGTGTTTGTAGTGCCTCGTTTCTACGTCGTCGACATGGTTCCATTACTCTTAAGGTATGAATGCATTTTAATATATATATATATATATATATATATATATAGGAGCTTGGAACAATATTTATATGGGTGTACTTTGATTAAACTGTTGTTTATTTTCAGAAAGTATCTTTAAATGTGACACCCCGCCTATTTAAATACCGGGCGATCACTTCTTTATTAAATTAAAGCCAAGGTGAACAGTTGGTTCATTTTTAGTATCACAGTCATAAATACTTTTCAAATTTAAACACCCTAAATAATTAAGCTAAGTGTCAAAACCATTTTCGACATTACTTTCCAAATTGTATTTTATATAAACCAACATTTAAGACTTTTCATAATTCCCAATTTAACAGTCACACCACAACTATCATGGAACATACAATCCAAATAATCAAACATTCAACTAGTTGAATCCAACATTTAATACTTTAAATGAAAACATTCTGGCAATAATAAATCCCAAAGTGCAAGTACTGGAAATACATGGATTACAATATCCAATAAAACATCTGAATAATGGAAAGGGTGACACAAGCCCAACTGAAATAAATAATACTAAGAGTAGAATCAAATGAATGAGGTCGTCTAAGCAAGAGGCCTGCAACTCCCACCTAAGTTGCAGCACGTTCCTTCCAAAAGATCCTATGCAAGACGCCCATGTGGCTGGGCACCTGTAATATATACATATAGATATACAAGAGAGAAAGGAAAATGGAAACGGGTCAGAGCCCGATTGTGAAAATGATTTAAAATTTGTTTAGCAAGTATTTAAAATGTTTACAGGCCAATGCAACAACATATTAGTGCGGCACTCCCTTGAGAAATTATCACCTCTCTTCTAATGTGCACGCCTATCGTACTAACCTTCCCAACGGTTTAACTCATCTTATCTTAGGTTACTCGTAAGATTTCAACTAAACAATTCAACTGTTTAAGAAGTAAATTTCATTTAGTAACAAGGCTCTCATTTTTAACTTTATTTATTAATAAAGTTTTCCAGAAATATACTAATATACTTTTCAAAACAAGCATTTCCAATTTGAAGTTATTATTCATTTCTTACTTACCATAAACACAATAGGAAGTTCTAAATTTCAGAAATTTATATATATATTAAATACTCTTATAATATATATATTCTAACAGCACCCCACATAAAAATTATGGTGCGGGCATACTCTGCTATCCAATCCCCGTATCACTCGTACTAAGGGAAATACAAGTTCGGAATCACTCTCGAACTGTATTAATAGATACACAAACAATATTGAGGCGAAGCGTAGTTTCCAAGTCCAAGAGGTCGGCACATACCCTCTCATCTCTTAGGACCGTGACTATCGATACGATAGCCTGTACCTAGGATTCCTATCTTCTTGGGTACAAGTCAATATCCCCCATAAAGGTCCCATCGAGATAAGACAGTCCCAGCGCGGTAACCTCAGGGATAGCAAGTAGCACGGGCATGATTTTCACACGTATATAGTATATGCATAAACACAGACATATAAATATACTACTTTTACCATATCAAATTTAGGTTCATCTCATAACCCATAATTATAACATTTATCCTTATTTCTCATTATTTAGTTATCGCTTATAATGGTTCGTCTCTTACTTTAATTTGAGGGATTATTCCAACCCACTACGTAACACCCATGGACTCTATCCTCCCAAGTGTAGAATTTCAGTAGGTACTCATCTATTTTCCATCGTAACTATCTTACGTGTCTCTCCCTTTAATACGAAATTCTATCCTCCCTTATATGTAAACATCCTAAAAATGCAAATCTCGTCTTACATTAAAGGTCTCATAATTATAAAAAAGTCCTACTGGTCTTCTTTATCTCCCAAAATATTTTAGTAAGGATGTCCGAATATTTTTACTCATTTAAATTGAATTTAACTATTTACAAAGGGGAAATATGAATCTGCCAGAAGGGGTCGATCAATCGATGGCAAGGGCTCGATCGATCGATGCGTCGATCGATCGACACTCCTGGTTCGATCGATCGATCAAACAGGTATGCGAATTCTGCAGATTAACAGTTACGGGTTCTATCATCCAACCTCAACCAAATTCAGATTTTTAACACCCAAACTCCCAAAAATTCTTACTACAAACATGATAAACACAAACTAACAATCTTCTACGTAAAGCATGTGAATTTTCATCAATAAACATGGATTAAAAAGGGGCAAAACTTATAAAAACCTTATGAACAATAGAAATTTATTTAACTTTGTTCTAATCAATATTTTTCCAGAATTTCATCTTCCAAAACATCATAAATCCGCGGTTCAATCTCTGCATATGAAGGGGGATTTCCAGATTTTCCATTTATATCATTGCTACATGCAATTTCCAATCTCCAACATGATTTTTCTTCCATGAAACTCATCCTAATCTACCCTAAACTAACATGAGTGTTGCATTAACGAAAATAAGCAAGATAAAAACTTGCCTGGAAATTTGTTAGTTCTGATTTGAGGACGAATTTGGTGTGGTCGCGTTCCCCGTCGCGCGATCTACGCGTTGGTGGTGGTGGCGGTGCAACCGGATGAATTTTCGGCCTAGAACAGCTTGGCAACCTCTCTCCTTCCCTCTCCTATTTCCGTCACTTGTCTTTGGTTGAGTTAACCCTAGAAGGAAACCTTAAACATCTGATATAACCCTTGGAAATTCGTGGGTTTAATTTCCCAAAATTACAAAATGTCCAAAATGCCCTCCCGGGGAGCTAAATAAGCCTAAAAACTCCCCGAGACCCAAACTAAACCCCCGGGTACACTTTTCTGACTATCTCGGCCCTTCCGGACACTTTGGCGCACTCAAAACGACCATACGAGCAACTTATAATTTATTCACTTTTATTAATCAATATTTAGTCCCGACGCGACATGGGCGCCTCCCGACTCAAATTTCCAAAGTTGTCATTTTATTCACTCTTGACATTTAATAGAACAGATATTATATATTACTCTGCTCATTAGTAATATTCAACAAGTTTCCCTTAATTACTAACTCACATCACGTTAATAATTATAAAGTAATTAATTTTCGGATTTATATTAAATTAATAACTCACATTAAATTTAATAAATCCCCAAATTTATAAAGCATAAAAATACGGGGTATTACATACTTCCCCCCTGATAATTAAATTTCGTCCTGAAATTCAGAAAATAAGGCATACCTGGTAAGAATAAATCTGGATATCTCTCGCGCATATCTGCCTCGCGCTCCCAAGTGGATTCCTCCACATTATGATGCTCCCACTGGACCCGTACAAGTGGAACTACCTTCGACCTCAATCTTATCTCATTATGGTCTAGGATAGCCACCGGTCTCTCCTCGTAAGAGCTGTCAGGCTGTAAGTCTATCTCATCTATTGCAATGTGGGTATGGTCCATATCATCCCGAAGATATTGTCTCAACGACGAGATGTGGAATACATCGTGAATGCAATATAAATGCTCTGGCAGTCCCAATCTGTATGCTATTGGCCCAATCCTCTCGATAACGGGAAATGGTCCCACGTACCTCGGGGCCAATTTTCCTTTCTTCCCGAACCTCATCACTCCTTTTATAGGAGATACACGTAGTAATACTTGGTCCCCCACATTAAACTCCAGAAAGAACCGTTTCGCATTGGCGTAGCTTTTCTGTCTGTCCTGGGCTACTCGAATGCGACTTCTGATCATCTCAATCCTAGCGGAGGTTTCCTGAATCACCTCTGGTCCGAGCAACTTGTTATCCCCCACCTCTAGCCAACAAGTTGGGGAACGACAATTCCTGCCATACAAAGCCTCGAATGGAGCCATGCCAATCGTGAACTGATAAGAGTTATTATAAGCGAACTCTACCAGTGGAAGATGTGGCTCCCAACCTCCTCCAAAATCAAGGACACACATGCGTAGCATATCCTCCAGCATCTGATTAATATGCTCTATTTTCCCGTCTGTCTGTGGGTGATAAGCTGAACTCAACCTCAACTCTATACCTATAGCCTCCCGAAAGCTCTCCCAGAAACGCGACACGAAAATCTTGTCTCTATCTGACACAATATTCAGGGCCACCCCATGTAATCTGACAATCTCAGCAATTAACAACTGAGCATACTGACCCGTGGTATAGTCTGTTCGCACTGGCAGAAAATGAGCCACCTTGGTCAAACAGTCTACAATCACCAAGATAGAGTCGTGGCCCCGCTGTGATGTAGGCAACCCTGTAATAAAATCCATGTAAATACTCTCCCACTTCCACGCGGGTATTTCCAATGGCTGAAGAAACCCTGACGGTTTCTGATGGTCCACCTTTACCAGCTGGCAGGTAGAACACTTGGACACGAACTCAGCAATGTCCTTTTTCATCCCACTCCACCAGTACTGTCGCCTCATATCCTGGTACATCTTATCTCCCCCAGGGTGTACTGCAAATCGGGACCCGTGAGACTGGGTCATCACTGCATGACGTAATTTTGCTCCTTCTGGAACCACTAATCTCCCAATAAACCTCAAACCCCCATCAGAACTAACAAAATAGGACTCAGCACCCTCACCTAAAAGTTGTACAATCTGCTCCTGGCAAAATGGGTATGCGGTCTATGCTTGTATCACCCTCGTAACAATCTTGGGTGTCACTGTCATAACAGATATGAAGCAACGGGCTACTGCGTCCTGGTGACCCAACTCCTTCCACTTTGCTTTCCAGACGTCCGCTACATCGTCTACCGGTCTATGGCTTAACGCATCAGCAACTACGTTGGCCTTCCCCGGATGGTATTGTATGTCAAACTGATAGTCCTTCAAAAACTCTAACCATCTGTGCTGACGCATATTCAGCTCTCGCTGAGTGAACAGGTACTGCAGTGACTTGTAGTCTCTGAACAAGCGGAATTTCTACCCTAATAAATAGTGCCTCCATATCCTCAATGCAAAAACAACCGTTGTTAACTCCAGGTCGTGGGTGGGGTAATTCTTCTCATGCGGCTTAAGCTTGCGGGAGGCAAAAACTATAGCCTTCTCCTCCTGCAGAAGTACTACCCCAAGTCCCCGTAAAGAGGCATCGGTGTAAACCAGGTACTCCACACCCGGCTTCGGTAAAGCAAGGACCGGTGCTGAAGTAAGCTTTTCTTTTAGCTCGTCGAAAGCCAATTGACAAGCATCATCCCAAATGTATGGTACCCCTTTGCGAGTCAGGTTCGTTAATGGACCCGCTATTTTAGAGAATCCCCGAATGAATCTCCTGTAGTATCCGCCTAATCCTAAGAAACTACGCACATTTGTCGGTGTCGTGGGCTGTCCCCACTCCCTCACCGCTGACACTTTATTAGGGTCAACTGCTATCCCCTGTTCAGAAACAACATATCCTAAGAACTGTACTTCTCGTAACCAGAATCCTCACTTCTCATACTTAGCAAACAACTGATGCTCTCGTAGAGTCTAAAGAACCTGCCTCAAGTGCTCGGCATGATCCTCCTCGAAGTGTGAATATATCAGAATGTCATCTATGAAAATAATGACGAACTGATCCAAGAACTCTCTGAACACCCAGTTCATCAAGTCCATGAATACGAATGGAGCATTTGTGAGTCCTAATGTCATCACTCTGAACTCATAGGACCCGTATCTTGTCAAGAAATTAGTCTTTGAAACATCCTGCTCCCTAATTCGTAGTTGATGGTACCCTGACTTCAGATCTATCTTCGAAAAGAAAGTTGCTCCCCTCAGCTGGTCAAACAGATCATCGATTCGAGGCAACGGATACTTGTTTCATATCGTGACCTTGTTCAACTCCCGGTAGTCCACACATATCCTCAGAGAACCATCTCTCTTCTTCACAAACAAGACTGGAGCGCCCCAAGGTGAGGTACTCCTGCGAATGAAGCCCTGACCTAACAGCTGCTCTATCTGATCTCGTAACTCTCGTATCTCTGCCGAAGCCATACGGTATGGATCACGTGCTATAGGTAAAGTATTCGGTAATAAATCTATGACAAAGTCTATCTCTCGACTTGTGGGTAGGCCTGGTATCTCCTGAAATACATCGGAATACTCACGAACAACTGGGATCGAGTCTAAGGGAATCACAACCTCCTTAGAGGTATCCTCCTTTATGTAATACAAATGAGCGGTCGAGCCTCCCTCTGGGCGAGACATCGCCACTACAAACATCTCTTTCCCCGGAATGGCAAAGACAATACTCCCACCAAAACAATCTATCATGGCCCTGTAAGCAGCGATCCAATCCATACCGATAATAACATCATGCTCATGCATATCTAAGACTAACATGTCTGCAGGTAATACCAAGCTACCAATATCTACCCCCACACCCCGGCATATAAAGAAAATAAGCGAACCATTTCCCAGTGGTGAGTCTACACACGTCACAGTGCTCTCTGCTGTGGCTAATAATCCTAAGGCCTTCGCAAAATGAGTAGCTATAAAACAATGCGTCGCCCCAGTATCAAATAAAACTCGACCCATAGTACCATGGATAGAAACATACCCTCAATCGCGGGTGGTGCCTGTGGAGCTGCTGCCTAGTGGACGTTATAGACACGTCCATACTGTAATTGCCCCAGCTGCACTGGAGCTGCTGGAATGGCTGGTGCTGGGAGGGCGGCTGGAAAAAGTGGCCTATGTCGCTCATTACGGGCACCCTGCTGCTGTGGGGCCCATCACCCTCTGGGCAATCCTGGCGCTTATGGCCATACTTGCCGCACACAAAACATCGGCCTCTGAAGTTACCTACCCTCTGACCCTGCTGGCCGTTACCACCCCGCCACTGGCCCTGTTGGCCCAGATGAAAATGTTGTTGCCCCTACTGCTGACCCTATTGTTGTCGATGTTGGCCTTGTTGGCCCTGCTGATTAAGCTGGCCCTGCTGACCCTTCCTATAACCACTAAATCCCTGCCTAGAATTAACTGACCGAAAGCGCTTGGCAGGGTCCCCCTGATGGAAACTCTGCTCATGCTGACGAGTCTGTCCCTGGGATGTCGGTGCTCCACCAGCGCCACTACCCCCTGTCCTTCCCTACTGGTTGGACTCTCCTGCTCGCTTGCTTCCCTGCAGATGGAAGCGATGATCCTGGCAGTGTAGTAAGGCAACATTGAGTACATCTGTGAAGGTACTCAGAGACAAATTCCATATAAGATGCTGACGGATCCTCCAAGCTAACCCATCCACAAACAACATTATCTTCTTACCCTCGGTAGGTGCCTCATCTGGCACTATGGTGAGAAGTCTCATGAACTCCTCCTCATACTCAGCAATGGTATAATTTTCTTGCTTCAAGTTCAGTAATTTCCACCACATCTCAGTTTTCACGGCGGGTGGAAAGTACTTGCGGTCAAATCGCTCCCAGAACGACTGAATTGGGATCGTATCCCTCTCCTCCAAGGTGGTGGAGGATTCCCACCACTGCAAAGCGGCCCCCACTAACTTGAAGGAAGCCAACAACTATTTTTGTACTTCTATGCACTCATACATACACAGATGCCGCTGGATATCTTTCTTCCATTGGCTGACGATGATGATATTTGAAGTACTCGAGAACTCAGGGGGATGCACCTTCTGAAAGGCATCCCTAACCCGCTCCCATGCAGATGGAAGTTGTGCAGGTACTGGCGCCACTGCCTGAATCTGGGGTGGAGCCTGTTGTACCACCGCTAGCACTGCATTCATCTCCTGGGCAACAATAGCGTCTTCCTCATTAGCATTCATCGAACCCTGAGCCGGAGCTGCTGGCTGCTCGGCTTGGGCACGCCTATCCTTTGGTGCACGTCTCGGAGGCATCTGAAACGTGAAGAAATTTATTAGTCTGCAGTTATTACTAAATCTCAAATAGTTGAATACGTAAACGTAAAAGCAAGAATAAAACAATCCTAAAGTAGGGTTCTATAGCAAAAATGCTAAGCTGAAAGCGAAATAAGCCGTACAGATCCTAAGGATACTAGAACCTGATGCTCTGATACCACCTGTGACACCCCACCAAGTTAAATACCGGGCGATCACTCCTTTATTAAATTAAAACCAAAGTGAACAGTTGGTTCATTCTTAGCATCACTGTCGGAAATACTTTTCAAATTTAAACACCCTAAATAATTAAGCTAAGTGTCAAAACCATTTTAGACATTACTTTCCAAATTTTATTTTATATAAACCAACATTTAAGACTTTTTATAATTCCCAATTTAACAGTCACACCACAACTATCACGGAACATACAATCCAAATAATCAAACATTCAACTAGTTGAATCCAACATTTAATACTTTAAATGAAAAAATCCTGGCAATAATAAATCCCAAAGTGCAAGCAATGGAAATACATGGATTACAATATCCAATAAAACATCTGAATAATGGAAAGGGCGACACAAGACCAACTGAAATAAATAATACTAAGAGTAGAATCAAATGAATGAGGTCGTCTAAGTAAGAGGCCTGCAACTCCCACCTAAGCTGCAGCACGTTCCTTCCAAAAGATCCTATGCAAGACGCCCCTTTGACTGGGCACCTGTAATATATACATATATATATATACAAGAGAGAACGGAAAATAGAAACGGGTCAGAGCCCGATTGTGAAAATGATTTAAAATTTGTTTAGCAAGTATTTAAAATGTTTACAGGCCAATGCAACAACATATTAGTGTGGCACTCCCTTGAGAAATTCTCACCTCTCTTCTAATGTGCACGCCTATCGCACTAACCTTCCCAACGGTTTAACTCATCTTATCTTAGGTTACTCGTAAGATTTCAACTAAACAATTCAACTGTTTAAGAAGTAAATTTCATTTAGTAACAAGGCTCTCATTTTTAACTTTATTTATTAATAAAGTTTTCCAGAAATATACTAATATACTTTTCAAAACAAGCATTTCCAAGTTTAAGTCATTATTCATTTCTTACTTACCATAAACACAATAGGAAGTTCCAAATTTCAAAAATTTATATATATATTAAATACTCGTATAATATATATTCTAACAACACCCCACATAAAAATTATGGTGCGGGCATACTCTGCTATCCAATCCCCGTATCACTCGTACTAAAGGAAATACAAGTTCGGAATCACTCTCGAACT
Organism: Sambucus nigra; assembly: GCA_949130495.1. Lineage (NCBI taxonomy): Eukaryota > Viridiplantae > Streptophyta > Magnoliopsida > Dipsacales > Adoxaceae > Sambucus > Sambucus nigra. The sequence continues at coordinate 109,174,259 of OX422221.1, read as the reverse complement.
GTATTAATACATACACAAACAATATTGAGGCGAAGCATAGTTTCCAAGTCCAAGAGGTCGGCACATACCCTCGCATCTCTTAGGACCGTGACTATCGATACGATAGTCTGTACCTAGGATTCCTATCTTCTTGGGTACAAGTCAATATCCTCCATAAAGGTCCCATCGAGATAAGACTGTCCCAGCGCGGTAACCTCAGGGATAGCAAGTAGCGCGGGCATAATTTTCACACGTATATAGTATATGCATAAACACAGACATATAAATATACTAATTTTACCATATCAAATTTAGGTTCATCTCATAACCCATAACTATAACATTTATTATTATTTCTCATCATTTAGTTATCGCTTATAATGGTTCGTCTCTTACTTTAATTTGAGGGATTATTCCAACCCACTACGTAACACCCATGGACTCTATCCTCCCAAGTGTAGAATTTCAGTAGGTACTCATCTAAAAACTCCCCGAGACCCAAACAAAACCCCCGGGTACACTTTTCTGACTATCTCGACCCTTCCGAACACTTTGGCGCACTCAAAACGACCATTCGAGCAACTTATAATTTATTCACTTTTATTAATCAATATTTAGTGCCGACGCGACACGGGCGCGTCCCGACTCAAATTTCCAAAGTTGTAATTTTATTCACTCTTGACATTTAATAGAACCAATATTATATATTACTCTGCTCATTAGTAATATTCAACAAGTTTCCCTTAATTACTAACTCACATCACGTTAATAATTATAAAGTAATTAATTTTCGGATTTATATTAAATTAATAACTCACATTAAATTTAATAAATCCCCAAATTTATAAAGCATAAAAATACGGGGTATTACATACTTCCCCCCTGATAATTAAATTTCGTCCCGAAATTCAGAAAATAAGGCATACGTGGTAAGAATAAATCTGGATATCCCTCGCGCATATCTGCCTTGCGCTCCCAAGTGGATTCCTCCACATTATGATGCTCCCACTGGACCCGTACAAGTGGAACTACCTTCGACCTCAATCTTATCTCGCTATGGTCTAGGATAGCCACCGATCTCTCCTCGTAAGAGCTGTCAGGCTCTAAGTCTATCTCATCTATTGCAATGTGGGTATGGGCCATATCATCCCGAAGATATTGTCTCAACGACGAGATGTGGAATACATCGTGAATGCAATATAAATGCTCTGGCAGTCCCAATCGGTATGTTATTGGCCCAATCCTCTCGATAACGGGAAATGGTACCACGTAACCCGGGGCCAATTTCCCTTTCTTCCCGAACCTCATCACTCCTTTTATAGGAGATACACGTAGTAATACTTGGTCCCCCACATTAAACTCCCGAAAGAACCGTTTCGCATCGGCGTAGCTTTTCTGTCTGTCCTGGGCTACTCGAATGCGACTTCTGATCATCTCAATCCTAGGGGAGGTTTCCTGAATCACCTCTGGTCCGAGAAACTTGTTATCCCCCACCTCTAGCCAACAAGTTGGGGAACGACAATTCCTGCCATACAAAGCCTCAAATGGAGCCATGCCAATCGTGAACTGATAAGAGTTATTATAAGCGAACTCTACCAGTGGAAGATGTGGCTCCCAACCTCCTCCAAAATCAAGGACACACATGCGTAGCATATCCTCCAGCATCTGATTAGTACGCTCTATTTTCCCGTCTGTCTGTGGGTGATAAGATGAACTCAACCTCAACTCTATACCCATAGCCTCCCGAAAGCTCTCCCAGAAACGCGACACGAAAATCTTGTCTCTATCTGACACAATATTCAGGGGCACCCCATGTAATCTGACAATCTCAGCAATGAACAACTGAGCATACTGACCCGTGGTATAGTCTGTTCGCACTGGCAGAAAATGAGCCACCTTGGTCAAACAGTCTACAATCACCAAGATAGAGTCGTGGCCCCGCTGTGATGTAGGCAACCCTGTAATAAAATCCATGTAAATACTCTCCCACTTCCACGCGGGTATTTCCAATGGCTGAAGCAACCCTGACGGTTTCTGATGGTCCACCTTTACCAGCTGGCAGGTAGAACACTTGGACACGAACTCAGCAATGTCCTTTTTCATCCCACTCCACCAGTACTGTCGCCTCATATCCTGGTACATCTTATCTCCCCCAGGGTGTACTGCAAATCGGGACCCGTGAGACTGGGTCATCACTGCATGACGTAATTTTTCTCCTTCTGGAACCACTAATCTCCCAATAAACCTCAAACCCCCATCAGAACTAACAAAATAGGACTCAGCACCCTCACCTAAAAGTTGTACAATCTGCTTCTGGCAAAATGGGTCTGTGGTCTATGCTTGTATCACCCTCGTAACAATCTTGGGTGTCACTGTCATAACAGATATGAAGGAACGGGCTACTGCGTCCTGGTGACCCAACTCCTTCCACTTTGCTTTCCAGACGTCCGCTACATCGTCTACCGGTCTATGGCTTAACGCATCAGCAACTACGTTGGCCTTCCCCGGATGGTATTGTATGTCAAACTGATAGTCCTTCACAAACTCTAACCATCTGTGCTGACGCATATTCAGCTCTCGCTGAGTGAACAGGTACTGCAGTGACTTGTGGTCTGTGAACAAGCGGAATTTCTCCCCTAATAAATAGTGCCTCCATATCCTCAATGTAAAAACGACCGCTGTTAACTCCAGGTCGTGGGTGGGGTAATTCTTCTCATGCGGCTTAAGCTTGCGGGAGGCAAAATCTATAGCCTTCTCCTCCTGCTGAAGTACTACCCCAAGTCCCCGTAAAGAGGCATCGGTGTAAACCAGGTACTCCACACCCGGCTTCGGTAAAGCAAGGACCGGTGCTGAAGTAAGCTTGTCTTTTAGCTCGTCGAAAGCCAATTGACAATCATTATCCCAAATGTATGGTACCCCTTTGCGAGTCAGGTTCGTCAATGGACCCGCTATTTTGGAGAATTCCCGAATGAATCTCCTGTAGTATCCGCCTAATCCTAAGAAACTACGCACTTTTGTCGGTGTCATGGGCTGTCCCCACTCCCTCACCGCTGACACTTTATTCGAGTCAACTGCTATCCCCTGTTCAGAAACAACATATCCTAAGAACTGTACTTCTCGTAACCAGAATCCGCACTTCTCATACTTAGCATACAACTGATGCTCTCGTAGAGTCTGAAGAACCTTCCTCAAGTGCTCGGCATGATCCTCCCCGAAGTGTGAATATATCAGAATGTCATCTATGAAAACAATGACGAACTGATCCAAGAACTCTCTGAACACCCAGTTTATCAAGTCCATGAATACGACTGGACCATTTGTGAGTCCTAATGGCATCACTCTGAACTCATAGGACCCGTATCTTGTCAAGATAGCAGTCTTTGAAACATCCTACTCCTTAATTCGTAGCTGATGGTACCCTGACTTCAGATCTATCTTCGAAAAGAAAGTTTCTCCCCTCAGCTGGTCCAACAGATCATCGATTCGAAGCAACGGATACTTGTTTCATATCGTGACCGTGTTCAACTCCCGGTAGTCCACACATATCCTCAGAGAACCATCTCTCTTCTTCACAAACAAGACTGGAGCGCCCCAAGGTGAGGTACTCCTGCGAATGAAGCCCTGACCTAACAGCTGCTCTATATGATCTCGTAACTCTCGTATCTCTGCCGAAGCCAACTGTATGGAGCGCGTGCTGTAGGTATAGTATTCGGTAATAAATATATGACAAAGTCTATCTCTCGACTTGTGGGTAGGCCTGGCCATCGAAATACTCACGAACAACTGGGATCAAGTATAAGGGAATCACAACCTCCTTAGAGGTATCCTCCTCTATGTAATACAAATGAGCGGTCGAGCCTCCTTCTGGGCGAGACATCGCCACTACAAACATCTCTTGCCCCAGAATGGCAAAGACAATACTCCCACCAAAACAATCTATCATGGCCCTGTAAATCCATACCGATAATAACATCATGCTCATGCATATCTAAGACTAACATGTCTGCAGTTAATACCAAGCTACCAATCTCTACCCCCACACCCCGGCATATAAAGAAAATAAGCGAACCATTTCCCAGTGGTGAGTCTACACACGTCACAGTGCTCTCTGCTGTGGCTAATAATCCTAAGGCCTTCGCAGAATGAGTAGCTATAAAACAATGTGTCGCCCCAGTATCAAATAAAACTCGACCCATAGTACCAAGGACAGGAAACATACCCTCAATCGCGGGTGGTGCCTGTGGAGCTGCTGCCTGGTGGACGTTATAGACACGTCCATACTGTAATTGCCCCAGCTGCACTGGAGCTGCTGGAATGGCTGGTGCTGGGAGGGCGGCTGGAAAAGTGGCCTATGTGGCTCATTACGAGCACCCTGCTGCTGTGGGGCCCATCACCCTCTGGGCAATCCTGGCGCTTATGGCCATACTTGCCGCACACAAAACATCGGCCTCTGAAGTTACCTACCCTCTGACCCTGCTGGCCGTTACCACCCCGCCACTGGCCCTGTTGGCCCAGATGAAAATGTTGTTGCCCCTGCTGCTGACCCTGTTGTTATCGATGTTGGCCTTGTTGGCCCTGCTGATTAAGCTGGCCCTGCTGACCCTTCCTATAACCACTAAATCCCTGCCTGGAATCACCTGACCGGAAGCGCTTGGCAGGGTCCCCCTGATGGGAACTCGGCTCATGCTGACGAGTCTGTCCCTGGGATGTCGGTGCTCCACCAGCGCCACTACCCCCTGTCCTTCCCTACTGGTTGGACTCTCCTGCTCGCTTGCTTCCCTGCAGATGGAAGCGATGATCCTGGCAGTGTAGTAAGGCAGCATTGAGTACATCTGTGAAGGTACTCAGAGACAAATTCCATATAAGATGCTGACGGATCCTCCAAGCTAACCCATCCACAAACAACATTATCTTCTTACCCTCGGTAGGTGCCTCATCTGGCACTATGGTGAGAAGTCTCGTGAACTCCTCCTCATACTCAGCAATGGTATAATTTTCCTGCTTCAAGTTCAGTAATTTCCACCACATCTCAGTTTTCACGGCGGGTGGAAAGTACTTGCGGTCAAATCGCTCCCAGAACGACTGAATTGGGATCGTATCCCTCTCCTCCAAGGTGGTGGAGGATTCCCACCACTGCAAAGAGGCCCCCACTAACTTGAAGGAAGCCAACAACTATTTTTGTACGTCTATGCACTCATACATACACAGATGCCGCTGGATATCTTTCTTCCATTGGCTGACGATGATGATATTTGAAGTACTCGAGAACTCAGGGGGATGCACCTTCTGAAAGGCATCCCTAACCCGCTCCCATGCAGATGGAAGTTGTGCAGGTACTGGCGCCACTGCCTGAATCTGGGGTGGAGCCTGTTGTACCACCGCTAGCACTGCATTCATCTCCTGGGCAACAATAGCGTCTTCCTCATTAGCATTCATCGAACCCTGAGCCGGAGCTGCTGGCTGCTCGGCTTGGGCACGCCTATCCTTTGGTGCACGTCTCGGAGGCATCTGAAACGTGAAGAAATTTATTAGTCTGCAGTTATTACTAAATCTCAAATAGTTGAATACGTAAACGTAAAAGCAAGAATACAACAATCCTAAAATAGGGTTCTATTGCAAAAATGCTAAGCTGAAAGCGAAATAAGCCGTACAGATCCTAAGGACACTAGAACCTGATGCTCTGATACCACCTGTGACACCCCACCAAATTAAATACCGGGCGATCAATCCTTTATTAAATTAAAACCAAGGTGAACAGTTGGTTCATTCTTAGCATCACTGTCGGAAATACTTTTCAAATTTAAACACCCTAAATAATTAAGCTAAGTGTCAAAACCATTTTAGACATTACTTTCCAAATTTTATTTTATATAAACCAACATTTAAGACTTTTTATAATTCCCAATTTAACAGTCACACCACAACTATCACGGAACATACAATCCAAATAATCAAACATTCAACTAGTTGAATCCAACATTTAATACTTTAAATGAAAAAATCCTGGCAATAATAAATCCCAAAGTGCAAGCAATGGAAATACATGGATTACAATATCCAATAAAACATCTGAATAATGGAAAGGGCGACACAAGACCAACTGAAATAAATAATACTAAGAGTAGAATCAAATGAATGAGGTCGTCTAAGTAAGAGGCCTGCAACTCCCACCTAAGCTGCAGCACGTTCCTTCCAAAAGATCCTATGCAAGACGCCCCTTTGACTGGGCACCTGTAATATATACATATATATATATACAAGAGAGAACGGAAAATAGAAACGGGTCAGAGCCCGATTGTGAAAATGATTTAAAATTTGTTTAGCAAGTATTTAAAATGTTTACAGGCCAATGCAACAACATATTAGTGTGGCACTCCCTTGAGAAATTCTCACCTCTCTTCTAATGTGCACGCCTATCGCACTAACCTTCCCAACGGTTTAACTCATCTTATCTTAGGTTACTCGTAAGATTTCAACTAAACAATTCAACTGTTTAAGAAGTAAATTTCATTTAGTAACAAGGCTCTCATTTTTAACTTTATTTATTAATAAAGTTTTCCAGAAATATACTAATATACTTTTCAAAACAAGCATTTCCAAGTTTAAGTCATTATTCATTTCTTACTTACCATAAACACAATAGGAAGTTCCAAATTTCAAAAATTTATATATATATTAAATACTCGTATAATATATATTCTAACAACACCCCACATAAAAATTATGGTGCGGGCATACTCTGCTATCCAATCCCCGTATCACTCGTACTAAAGGAAATACAAGTTCGGAATCACTCTCGAACTGTATTAATACATACACAAACAATATTGAGGCGAAGCATAGTTTCCAAGTCCAAGAGGTCGGCACATACCCTCGCATCTCTTAGGACCGTGACTATCGATACGATAGTCTGTACCTAGGATTCCTATCTTCTTGGGTACAAGTCAATATCCTCCATAAAGGTCCCATCGAGATAAGACTGTCCCAGCGCGGTAACCTCAGGGATAGCAAGTAGCGCGGGCATAATTTTCACACGTATATAGTATATGCATAAACACAGACATATAAATATACTAATTTTACCATATCAAATTTAGGTTCATCTCATAACCCATAACTATAACATTTATCCTTATTTCTCATCATTTAGTTATCGCTTATAATGGTTCGTCTCTTACTTTAATTTGAGGGATTATTCCAACCCACTACGTAACACCCATGGACTCTATCCTCCCAAGTGTAGAATTTTAGTAGGTACTCATCTATTTTCCATCGTAACTATCTTAAGAGTCTCTCCCTTTAATAAGAAATTCTATCGTCCCTTATATGTAAACATCCCAAAAATGCAAATCTCGTCCTACATTAAAGGTCTCATAATTATTAATAAGCCCTACTGGTCCTCTTTATCTCCCAAAATATTTTAATAAGGATGTCCAAATATTTTTAGTCATTTAATTTGAATTTAACTATTTACAAAGGGGAAATATGAATCTGCCAGAAGGGGTCGATCGATTGAGGGCAGGGGCTCGATCGATCGATGCGTCGATTGATCGACACTCCTGGTTCGATCGATCGATCAAACAGGTATGCGAATTCTGCAGATTAACAGTTACGGGTTCTATCATCCAACCTCAACCAAATTCAGGTTTTTAAAACCCAAACTCCCAAAAATTCTTACTACAAACATGATAAACCCAAACTAAAAATCTTCTACGTAAAGCATGTCAATTTTCATCAATAACCATGGATTAAAAAGGGGCAAAGCTTATATAAACCTTATGAACCATAGAAATTTATTTACGTTTTTTCTAATCAATCTTTTTCCAGAATTTCTTCTTCTAAAACATCATAAATCCGTGGTTCAATCTCTACATATGAAGGGGGATTTCCAGATTTTCCATTTATATCATTGCTACATGCAATTTCCTATCTCCAACATGATTTTTCTTCCATGAAACTCATCCTAATCAACCCTAAACTAACATGAGTGTTGCATTAACGAAAATAAGCAAGATAAAAACTTGCATGGAAATTTGTTAGTTCTGATTTGAGGACGAATTTGGTGTGGTCGCGTTCCCCGTCGCGCGATCTACGCGTTGGTGGTGGTGGCGGTGCAACCGGATGAATTTTCGGCATAGAACAGCTTGGCAAACTCTCTCCTTCCCTCTCCTATGGCCGTCACTTGTCTTTGGTTGTGTTAACCCTAGAAGGAAACCTTAAACATCTGATATAACCCTTAGAAATTCGTGGGTTTAATTTCCCAAAATTACAAAATGTCCAAAATGCCCTCCCGGGGAGCTAAATAAGCCTAAAAACTCCCCGAGACCCAAACAAAACCCCCGGGTACACTTTTCTGACTATCTCGACCCTTCCGAACACTTTGGCGCACTCAAAACGACCATTCGAGCAACTTATAATTTATTCACTTTTATTAATCAATATTTAGTGCCGACGCGACACGGGCGCGTCCCGACTCAAATTTCCAAAGTTGTAATTTTATTCACTCTTGACATTTAATAGAACCAATATTATATATTACTCTGCTCATTAGTAATATTCAACAAGTTTCCCTTAATTACTAACTCACATCACGTTAATAATTATAAAGTAATTAATTTTCGGATTTATATTAAATTAATAACTCACATTAAATTTAATAAATCCCCAAATTTATAAAGCATAAAAATACGGGGTATTACATACTTCCCCCCTGATAATTAAATTTCGTCCCGAAATTCAGAAAATAAGGCATACCTGGTAAGAATAAATCTGGATATCCCTCGCGCATATCTGCCTCGCGCTCCCAAGTGGATTCCTCCACATTATGATGCTCCCACTGGACCCGTACAAGTGGAACTACCTTCGACCTCAATCTTATCTCGCTATGGTCTAGGATAGCCACCGATCTCTCCTCGTAAGAGCTGTCAGGCTCTAAGTCTATCTCATCTATTGCAATGTGGGTATGGGCCATATCATCCCGAAGATATTGTCTCAACGACGAGATGTGGAATACATCGTGAATGCAATATAAATGCTCTGGCAGTCCCAATCTGTATGCTATTGGCCCAATCCTCTCGATAACGGGAAATGGTCCCACGTACCTCGGGGCCAATTTCCCTTTCTTCCCGAACCTCATCACTCCTTTTATAGGAGATACACGTAGTAATACTTGGTCCCCCACATTAAACTCCCGAAAGAACCGTTTCGCATCGGCGTAGCTTTTCTGTCTGTCCTGGGCTACTCGAATGCGACTTCTGATCATCTCAATCCTAGCGGAGGTTTCCTGAATCACCTCTGGTCCGAGCAACTTGTTATCCCCCACCTCTAGCCAATAAGTTGGGGAACGACAATTCCTTCCATACAAAGCCTCAAATGGAGCCATGCCAATCGTGAACTGATAAGAGTTATTATAAGCGAACTCTACCAGTGGAAGATGTGGCTCCCAACCTCCTCCAAAATCAAGGACACACATGCGTAGCATATCCTCCAGCATCTGATTAATACGCTCTATTTTCCCGTCTGTCTGTGGGTGATAAGATGAACTCAACCTCAACTCTATACCCATAGCCTCCCGAAAGCTCTCCCAGAAACGCGACACGAAAATCTTGTCTCTATCTGACACAATATTCAGGGGCACCCCATGTAATCTGACAATCTCAGCAATGAACAACTGAGCATACTGACCCGTGGTATAGTCTGTTCGCACTGGCAGAAAATGAGCCACCTTGGTCAAACAGTCTACAATCACCAAGATAGAGTCGTGGCCCCGCTGTGATGTAGGCAACCCTGTAATAAAATCCATGTAAATACTCTCCCACTTCCACGCGGGTATTTCCAATGGCTGAAGCAACCCTGACGATTTCTGATGGTCCACCTTTACCAGCTGGCAGGTAGAACACTTGGACACGAACTCAGCAATGTCCTTTTTCATCCCACTCCACCAGTACTGTCGCCTCATATCCTGGTACATCTTATCTCCCCCAGGGTGTACTACAAATCGGGACCCGTGAGACTGGGTCATCACTGCATGACGTAATTTTTCTCCTTCTGGAACCACTAATCTCCCAATAAACCTCAAACCCTCATCAGAACTAACAAAATAGGACTCAGCACCCTCACCTAAAAGTTGTACAATCTGCTCCTGGCAAAATGGGTCTGCGGTCTATGCTTGTATCACCCTCGTAACAATCTTGGGTGTCACTGTCATAACAGATATGAAGGAACGGGCTACTGCGTCCTGGTGACCCAACTCCTTCCACTTTGCTTTCCAGACGTCCGCTATATCGTCTACCGGTCTATGGCTTAACGCATCAGCAACTACGTTGGCCTTCCCCGGATGGTATTGTATGTCCAACTGATAGTCCTTCAAAAACTCTAACCATCTGTGTTGACGCATATTCAGCTCTCGCTGAGTGAACAGGTACTGCAGTGACTTGTGGTCTGTGAACAAGCGGAATTTCTCCCCTAATAAATAGTTCCTCCATATCCTCAATGCAAAAAGGACCGCTGTTAACTCCAGGTCGTGGGTGGGGTAATTCTTCTCATGTGGCTTAAGCTTGCAGGAGGCAAAAGCTATAGCCTTCTCCTCCTGCTGAAGTACTACCCCAAGTCCCCGTAAAGAGGCATCGGTGTAAACCAGGTACTCCACACCCGGCTTCGGTAAAGCAAGGACCGGTGCTGAAGTAAGCTTTTCTTTTAGCTCGTCGAAAGCCAATTGACAAGCATCATCCCAAATGTATGGTACCCCTTTGCGAGTCAGGTTCGTCAATGGACCCGCTATTTTGGAGAATCCCCGAATGAATCTCCTGTAGTATCCGCCTAATCCTAAGAAACTACGCACTTTTGTCGGTGTCGTGGGCTGTCCCCACTCCCTCACCGCTGACACTTTATTCGGGTCAACTGCAATCCCCTGTTCAGAAACAACATATCCTAAGAACTGTACATCTCGTAACCAGAATACGCACTTCTCATACTTAGCATACAACTGATGCTCTCGTAGAGTCTGAAGAACCTGCCTCAAGTGCTCGGCATGCTCCTCCTCGAAGTGTTAATATATCAGAATGTCATCTATGAAAACAATGACGAACTGATCCAAGAACTCTCTGAACACCCAGTTCATCAAGTCCATGAATACGACTGGAGCATTTGTGAGTCCTAATGGCATCACTATGAACTCATAGGACCTGTATCTTGTCAAGAAAGCAGTCTTTGAAACATCCTGCTCCCTAATTCGTAGCTGATGGTACCCTGACTTCAGATCTATCTTCGAAAAGAAAGTTGCTCCCCTCAGCTGGTCGAACAGATCATCGATTCGAAGCAACGGATACTTGTTTCATATCGTGACCTTGTTCAACTCCCGGTAGTCCACACATATCCTCAGAGAACCATCTCTCTTCTTCACAAACAAGACTGGAGCGCCCCAAGGTGAGGTACTCCTGCGAATGAAGCCCTGACCTAACAGTGACCTAACAGTTGCTCTATCTGATCTCGTAACTCTCGTATCTCTGCCGAAGCCATACGGTATGGAGCGCGTGCTATAGGTATAGTATTCGGTAATAAATCTATGACAAATTCAATCCCTCGACTGGTGGGTAGGCCTGGTATCTCCTGAAATACATCGAAATACTCACGAACAACTGGGATCGAGTCTAAGGGAATCACAACCTCCTTAGAGGTATCCTCCTCTATGTAATACAAATGAGCGGTCGAGCCTCCCTTTGGGCGAGACATCGCCACTACAAACATCTCTTGCCCCGGAATGGCAAAGATAATACTCCCACCAAAACAATTTATCATGGCCCAGTAACAAGCGAGCCAATCCATACCGATAATAACATCATGCTCATGCATATCTAAGACTAACATGTCTGCAGGTAATACCAAGCTACCAATATCTACCCCCACACCCCGGCATATAAAGAAAATAAGCGAACCATTTCCCAGTGGTGAGTCTACACACGTCACAGTGCTCTCTGCTGAGGCAAATAATCCTAAGGCCTTCGCAAAATGAGTAGCTATAAAACAATGCGTCGCCCCAGTATCAAATAAAACTCGACCCATAGTACCATGGATAGGAAACATACCCTCAATCGCGGGTGGTGCCTGTGGAGATGCTACCTGGTGGACGTTATAGACACGTCCATACTGTAATTGCCCCAGCTGCACTAGAGCTGCTGGAATGGCTGGTGCTAGGAGGGCGGCTGGAAAAAGTGGCCTATGTGGCTCATTACGGGCACCCTGCTGCTGTGGGGCCCATCACCCTCTGGGCAATCCTGGCGCTTATGGCCATACTTGCCGCACACAAAACATCGGCCTCTGAAGTTACCTAGCCTCTGACCCTACTGGCCGTTACCACCCCGCCACTGGCCCTGTTGGCCCAGATGAAAATGTTGTTGCCCCTGCTGCTGCCCTGTTCTTGTCGATGTTGGCCTTGCTGGCCCTGCTGATTAAGCTGGTCCTGCTGACCCTGCCTATAACCCCTAAATCCCTGCCTGGAATCACCTGACCGGAAGCGCTTGGCAGGGTCCCCCTGATGGGAACTCTGCTCATGCTGACGAGTCTGTTCCTGGGATGTCGGTGCTCCACCAGCGCCACTACCCCCTGTCCTTCCCTACTGGTTGGACTCTCCTGCTCGCTTGCTTCCCTGCAGATGGAAGCGATGATCCTGGCAGTGTAGTAAGGCAGCATTGAGTACATCTGTGAAGGTACTCAGAGACAAATTCCATATAAGATGCTGACGGATCCTCCAAGCTAACCCATCCACAAACAACATTATCTTTTTACCCTCGGTAGGTGCCTCATCTGGCACTATGGTGAGAAGTCTCGTGAACTCCTCCTCATAATCAGCAATGGTAGAATTTCCCTTCTTCAAGTTCAGTAATTTCCACCACATCTCAGTTTTCACGGCGGGTGGAAAGTACTTGCGGTCAAATCGCTCCCAGAACGACTGAATTGGGATCGTAACCCTCTCCTCCAAGGTGGTGGAGGATTCCCACCACTGCAAAGCAGCCCCCACTAACTTGAAGGAAGCCAACAACTACTTTTGTACGTCTATGCACTCATACATAAATAAATGCCGCTGGATATCTTTCTTCTATTGGCTGACGATGATGATATCTGAACTACTCGAGAACTCAGGGGGATGCGCCTTCTGAAAGGCATCCCAAACCCGCTCCCATGCAGATGGAAGTTGTGCAGGTACTGGCGCCACTACCTGAATCTGGGGTGGAGCCTGTTGTACCACCGCTAGCGCTGCATTCATCGCCTGAGCAACAATAGCGTCTTCCTCATTAGCATTCATCGTACCCTGAGCTGGAGCTGCTGGCTGCTCGGCTTGGGCACGCCTATCCTTTGGTGCACGTCTCGGAGGCATCTGAAACGTGAAGAAATTTATTAGTCTACTATTATTACTAAATCTCAAATAGTTGAATACGTAAACGTAAAATCAAGAATACAACAATCCTAAAATAGGGTTCTATAGCAAAAATGCTAAGCTGAAAGAGAAATAAGCCGTACAGATCCTAAGGACACTAGAACCTGATGCTTAGATACCACCTGTGACACCCCACCAAATTAAATACCGGGCGATCACTCCTTTATTTAATTACAACCAAGGTGAACAGTTGGTTCATTCTTAGCATCACTGTCGGAAATACTTTTCAAATTTAAACACCCTAAATAATTAAGCTAAGTGTCAAAACCATTTTAGACATTACTTTCCAAATTTTATTTTATATAAACCAACATTTAAGACTTTGTATAATTCCCAATTTAACAGTCACACCACAACTATCATGGAACATACAATCCAAATAATCAAACATTCAACTAGTTGAATCCAACATTTAATACTTTAAATGAAAAAATCCTGGCAATAATAAATCCCAAAGTGCAAGTAATGGAAATACATGGATTACAATATCCAATAAAACATCTGAATAATGGAAAGGGCGACACAAGACCAACTGAAATAAATAATACTAAGAGTAGAATCAAATGAATGAGGTCGTCTAAGTAAGAGGCCTGCAACTCCCACCTAAGCTGCAGCACGTTCCTTCCAAAGGATCCTATGCAAGACGCCCCTTTGACTGGGCACCTGTAATATATACATATATATATATACAAGAGAGAAAGGAAAATAGAAACGGGTCAGAGCCCGATTGTGAAAATGATTTAAAATTTGTTTAGCAAGTATTTAAAATGTTTACAGGCCAATGCAACAACATATTAGTGTGGCACTCCCTTGAGAAATTCTCACCTCTCTTATAATGTGCACGCCTATCGCACTAACCTTCCCAACGGTTTAACTCATCTTATCTTAGGTTACTCGTAAGATTTCAACTAAACAATTCAACTGTTTGAGAAGTAAATTTCATTTAGTAACAAGGCTCTCATTTTTAACTTTATTTATTAATAAAGTTTTCCAGAAATATACTAATATACTTTTCAAAACAAGCATTTCCAAGTTTAAGTCATTATTCATTTCTTACTTACCATAAACACAATAGGAAGTTCCAAATTTCAGAAATTTATATATATATTAAATACTCGTATAATATATATTCTAACAGCACCCCACATAAAAATTATGGTGCGGGCATACTCTGCTATCCAATCACCGTATCACTCGTACTAAAGGAAATACAAGTTCGGGATCACTATCGAACTGTATTAATACATACACAAACAATATTAAGGCGAAGCATAGTTTCCAAGTCCAAGAGTTCGGCACATACCCTCGCGTCTCTTAGGACCGTGACTATCGATACGATAGTCTGTACCTAGGATTCCTATCTTCTTGGGTACAAGTCAATATCCTCCATAAAGGTCCCATCGAGATAAGACTGTCCCAGCGCGGTAACCTCAGGGATAGCAAGTAGCGCGGGCATAATTTTCACACGTATATAGTATATGCATAAACACAGACATATAAATATAAATATACTACTTTTACCATATCAAATTTAGGTTCATCTCATAACCGATAACTATAACATTTATCCTTATTTCTCATTATTTAGTTATCGCTTATAATGGTTCGTCTCTTACTTTAATTTGAGGGATTATTCCAACCCACTACGTAACACCCATGGACTCTATCCTCCCAAGTGTAGAATTTCAGTAGGTACTCATCTATTTTCCATCGTAACTATCTTAAGAGTCTCTCCCTTTAATACGAAATTCTATCGTCCCTTATATGTAAACATCCCAAAAATGCAAATCTCGTCTTACATTAAAGGTCTCATAATTATTAATAAGCCCTACTGGTCCTCTTTATCTCCCAAAATATTTTAATAAGGATGTCCGAATATTTTTACTCATTTAATTTGAATTTAACTATTTACAAAGGGAAATATGAATCTGCTAGAAGGGGTCGATCGATTGAGGGCAGGGGCTCGATCGATCGATGCGTCGATCGATCGACACTCCTGGTTCGATCAATCGATCAAACAGGTATGCGAATTCTGCAGATTAACAGTTACGGGTTCTATCATCCAACCTCAACAAAATTCAGATTTTTGACACCCAAACTCCCAAAAATTCGTACTACAAACATTATAAACCCAAACTAACAATCTTCTACGTAAAGCATGTGAATTTTCATCTATAACCATGGATTAAAAAGGGGCAAAACTTATATAAACCTTATGAACCCTAGAAATTTATTTAACTTTGTTCTAATCAATATTTTTCCAGAATTTCTTCTTCCAAAACATCATAAATCTGTGGTTCAATCTCTACATATGAAGGGGGATTTCCATATTTTCCATTTATATCATTACTACATGCAATTTCCTATCTCCAACATGATTTTTCTTCCATGAAACTCATCCTAATCAACCCTAAACTAACATGAGTGTTGCATTAACGAAAATAAGAAAGATAAACACTTGCCTGGAAATTTGTTAGTTCTGATTTGAGGACGAATTTGGTGTGATCGCGTTCCCCGTCGCGCGATCTACGCATTGGTGGTGGTGGCGGTGCAACCGATGAATTTTCGGCCTAGAACACCTTGGCAAACTCTCCTTCCCTCTCCTATGGCCGTCACTTGTCTTTGGTTGTGTTAGACCTAGAAGGCAACCTTAGACATCTGATATAACCCTAGGAAATTCGTTGGTTTAATTTCCCAAAATTACAAAATGTCCAAAATGCCCTCCCGGGGCACTAAATAAGCCTAAAAATGCCCCGAGACCCAAACTAAACCCCCGGGTACACTTTTCTGACAATCTCGACCCTTCCGAACACTTTGGAGCACTCAAAATGACCATATGAGCAACTTATAATTTATTCACTTTTATTAATCAATATTTAGTCCCGACGCGACACGGGCGCGTCCCGACTCAAATTTTCAAAGTTGTCATTTTATTCACTCTTGACATTTAATTGAACCAATATTATATATTACTCTGCTAATTAGTAATATTCAACAAGTTTCCCATAATTACTAACTCACGTCACGTTAATAATTATAAAGTAATTAATTTCCGGATTTATATTAAATTAATAACTCACATTAAATTTAATAAATCCCAAAATTTATAAGGCATAAAAATACGGGGTATTACATAAAACTTTAAACTAAAGTTTCTGGGCTAAAAATAGAACTTTTATACGGGATATTATCGTTCGAACGAGTTTGTCGTTCGAATGAGTTTGCCAACGAGGTCCCACATTGGCCACTGGAATGTCGTTCGAAGTGTCGTTCAAACGAGAATGATATTCGAATGATAATTCCAACAATATTTCTAATGAGTTCAACTTTTAATACACTGGAACTTCGTTAGAAGGCTCGTTCGAACGAGTTTTGGCGGGAACAGTTAATTGGCAGTTTTTTCACTTTCCCACTTCTTTTCCCACTAACTTTTTACCGGATTAATTAAGTGCGAAAACCAACTTTTTCTTTTCAACTTTTTCACTACCCTCCATCTCCTAGAGAGACTTTTGAGAGCTCAACTTTTCAAGAAAAAGTTCATTGTTTTGAGTGTCTAATTTTTCAAGAAAAAATCATTTAACACTATTTTTTACACCCATATTATTTAATCCAAGTTTCTTTATATATATACATTGCTTAGAGTTTTGGCACCGATTTACTCTACCTATTGAAGAGTTCGTTTGGGTTTTCTTCTAAATCCCTCAAAGAAGAAGAAGAGTGTTTTGCTTCGGTATTCTCACATGGTGAAAGGCACCTTGTGTGGTTGACGGTGTACCTAGGTCTCATTGGTGATTCCAATATTTCAGTGGAGCTCCGGGGTTGTCGACTAGGCGGAGGTACTTACAAGAAAACGCGTCAAGGCTTAAAAGGGATCAAGTCGAGAAAGTAATTCATCTATCTTGTAATTGTAAATTCATACTTAGTGGACTTAAGGCTAGGGTTGTCCGAAATATTTTCTCGTTGTGGGATTTTCTCGTACATCGCGGCATAGTGGATTAATTGTTTATTTTATCTTTTGCAAAATCACTTAGAACGATGCTTAGGTAAAAAGATAAAATTGGTTTATTTCACTACTTATTTAATTTGGTGCTAAATTAATTTGGGTAATGTTTATGTTAATTTAATTCAAGTCGTCACTTAATTTGATAAAATTGGTTTGGCCTAACTTGGTAATATTAAAAATATGACTTAGGCAAATTTCTAGGACTTAAAGTGAATTAATTTGGTTGAAGTGAAATTTAAATTGTGTGAGTGTTTCGATCTTATTTCACTTTGTTTAATTTTAATTTAAAAAGAAATTAAAATTTGTTGTTTAATTGAACCATCTTTCGCTTCCGCGTCTCATAAAAGGAAATTACTCTTTTTGAAGTAAAAAGTTTTTAAAATTGTGGGCGTCGCGCAGCATCGAGTGTTATTGGAGAAGGAGCCCTAATTTATCGCGCCAAGATCCATTTTTTCGGCTTTTATAATTTTTGTGCTCCTTGTAATTTTAGATGGTTCAATTTTTACTCACTCTCATTTTTTTTGTATCTCTTGATGGGACGTCTTACTGATAATTTGTCCATTTCTAATGATAATGAAGTTTTTGCTATCCGAGAGGAATTTAATGGGCTTAATAAGTGTAATGAAAAATTAAGAGAATTAAATTTGAGATTTTCAAAAAGAATTAAATTTCTTGAAGATGAAAATTCTTGATTTAAAGCTAAAGTTGAATTTTTGCAAACTTCGCTATCTTAAAAAGATATTTTTCGTGAAAATACCATGGACATAAATTACAATTATAATCTTTTAGAAATATCCAAGAAAGAGAGTGATAGTCGAGAAAAGACTCTTAGGGACAAGTTTGCTCACATTAAGGGGGAGCGTGATAACCTTCTAGGAGTTATAGAAAATTTAAAGAATGAGTCCCGTAAAATTTAAGAGCCTAATTTATTACTTGAGTCCAAAATTTTAAAAATAAAAAATTATTTACAAGACTCCAGTAGTTGTGATAATGGTTCTAGCTCATCTTGTTCAAATACTTTTATTGCTAAAGCTAAGACCATGGTTTGTTTTAGAGGGTCAACTTTATCCAAGGACTTCAGAAAAGGTCACACCTTAGGTATCATTCCTCGTGTTTTCACATGCTTGCGTTGTGGTAGGAAAGGTCACCTTAGGTCATTTTGTTTTGGTCTTAAAAGAAGTCCAATGAAGTCTATGTCTAGCATTTCATTAATTCTCAAATCCCATCATTTTAAATATACATCTATATGGGTTAGGAAATCATTTTTAGACGTGATAGATATTAGATTTGTTGATTCTCATTTTCTTTCACATGAAACCTCCCTTACTAAATCTAAAGATTGAATGTGTTAGTTTTGTTTGCATACTCTAGCTTTTTGTTCTTCATATTATATATCATTGCTAGGTGTATGCATGTTTAGTCATTTTCTAGTCATTGCTTTATTTCATATCTAATGCTAGAAATCATGACTTGTTTATCTTTTGTATTATATTTCCTTCATTCTTGTTTGCATTAAATGAAAAATACACAAAAAAAATTGTTTATCATTTGGGTTTTTATCTCTTGGAAATTTAAGCTTAATGAAAAATTCAAATGATTTTTGTTTGTCTTTTGAGTAAATATTTTTGTTGTTTGGTTTAAAAATTTTAAAAAATCAAAAATATTTTTTTGTGTGTGTATTTTAGTTTGACACACTCTATGTGGCATACACTTGTGTTAGATCCCATCTTTTTCGCTCCCATGTGTCTAGAACATTTGGTTTAAATTGTCAATCCTTATTATGTTCTTTACCATGCTTACATGGAGTAGTTGGATTTTGTGTTGATTAAATGGATTCTATTTTTATATGCCTCATTTTCACACATGCACGAGCTCTTTTGAAACTTAACTTCACATGTTATATTTGAGCTTTGTGAGGTGTTCTCCAACCAATCTAGTCATCTACATATTTGTGACCTAGGAGGACTAGTGCATGTCAAAATCCGTAGCACGTGAGATTTGTGTGAGATATAAAAATGGTAAATATAAATGTGCACGGGGAAGGGCTCCGAAAGGATTTATTATCCTTTACGAATAGTAAGACACCATTTGCTTGGACCTAAAAGAAAGACGTGGTCCAAAGGCCTAAAAGAAAATGTGGCATTAAAAGAAAAAATAATTTTCCAAGGCCTAATTTGTTTAGTTGATTTATTCATTCAAAAGAATAATATATATATGCTTATTGAGGGAGTTTGGATGGTATTTCAACGGTTAGCACAATGTTCGTTTATCGTATTTATACTTCCAATGTCATGACTCTATTAGTTTGTAGAATCATCAAAATCTAGGCTTGTATGCATTGTGTATGTTTGTTCATTGAGTTCAATCTATATTGTCACATGAGGTTATATTCAAATGTGATGAAGTTTGCAATCAATTGAGAACTCCGTGAACATGTTTTAAGTGAATGGGTCTAAATTTAATTGTTACTAGTTCACACTCCAACACTTCCGTTTCCATATGACACATTTTTTCCATACGAGTGCGAAACGTCTATCTTATTTTGTGTCATTTGTGTGGTTATATCTGAAAAACGTCGCTAATGCCGTTTAACACAAGGTTAAACTATATAAGAAACTCCGAATGTTTGTTGGAGAAACCCTTTTCTTTTGAAAATAAAAATTATAAACAAGATGTGTTTACAAAGAAACTTATGTACGAGAGTAATTAAGATTGTATAATCAGTTTTTAAAACTAAGGCAGTTTTAAAAAAAATTCAGCACACTTATAGAATGAGATGAGTAGATGAAGATAATCAACACAATGATTTTAACATGGTAAAACCTCTCCCAACAGAGGAAACATCCACGGTGACTTCTAAGTCACAAAAGCAAAAATCCACTAATAACAAAAATCAGTTACAAACAATACAACATGCAAGCACACAAATCAACCTATTCTAAGTTTAGGAATATACCCCCTTGGTGTCCTTCTAACTTCTCATAGATCTGATTTGTTGATGATGTTCTTCCAGTTTGCTAACTTCCTTTGCTTTAGCTTCTTTACATCGACTCAATGATCTCAGATCTTAAACACAACACTTCCAGTGTAGTAGTGTGTTAAGTGTTTGTGTAGTGATTCCTATTCACATGCATGAACTCACACACACTTACATTTACAAACAGTCCTAGTAAATTACATATAAAGTCTATATGCAGTGATTTTAGTTTATTTCTTTCTCACAGAACTCGAACCCTTTTTGACCTTTAAATATAACCCAGATTCCACGGAGATCTTGCTTCAGAAATTGGTCAAGACCTTAATCAATCTCTTTTGAAAATATTAATGAGATTGAAAACCATCCAAGTGCGAATCCAACTAGGTCAGAGTTAAGTTTTGTAAAAACAGAAACTGTAAAACATTTTAAAACCAAATCAGAAATGATTTTCTTAAACCAAGTAGAAAATATGCAGATCTAGTGAAAAATGTAACATGCAGAGTATAGATCTAACGTTTCTATGGAAAAAGAAACAAGATCTTCACTCTAAAGTTTAAGTTATGAACAAGATCAAAAGATCACGAGGTTACGGCAACGATATGAACAAACCACTCTCTCTCTCAAACACTCAGGTTGTGTTTGGGGTTGAATGTATACGAAGGTTTGTTTCTGAGTTGAAGTGTTTAAGGGTTAGGGTTTGGTTTTGGGCTAACTGTTTCCCTTTCTCTCTCTTCTCTCTATTCTTTTCTCTCTTCTCTCACTTCTCTCTTCTCTCTTATCTCTCTTATTTTTTTCTCTCAGAAAGACGAATGCCCAAAAGTCTTCTAAGGCTGAGAAGAGGAGGGTATATATAGGGCTGAGGGAAGGTTCTGGACGTTCGAGGGTAATCAAGGGCTGTGATCAAGTCTTGAAAGGTTTGACTTGATCCAAAGGTTATAAGACAGCGGTGGATTAAAATAATTCTGATTGGTTCATATGGATAGCACCGGGATTAACCAAGAACACATGCAGACCCTTGATAAGGAATGATCCAACGTTCATCAAATATCCATCCAGCCCTCTCACATAACAAACACAAATACATTCACCCGGAGGATGACAAGTGTTGAACTGTGAGTGGCTCTCACACGCGCATCAAAATAATTACAAAACATCACCCTGAAGTCTCTAGCGCTTTGAGTTTCTACCCAACCAAACATTTTAATGAAAACAGAAGTTTCCAAAATAGAATATTAACCCCACAAATTTTATTATCCCATTTTATTAGTAAAAACCTTTATTAAAAATATTCCCAAAAATTATTAAAGCTCCAATTCTAGGGGAATTAAACACACACTCAATTTTAAGCAATATGAACACATGTATGCACTTCTAATTGTGTGTAGTGTGATTCATTTTATACCATCATGGATCATTGAAGAGGATTAGAGAGATAAGTTCTGAGGATTTTTGGTTTCTAGGATGGACTACCAATTTTGTCAATATTTCCAAATTAGTTGAGCACTTATACAATGTAGACTTAAGCAAGTCAAAGGTATAAGGTGCTTCAATCTCCCCCTTTGGAAATATGAGGCAAAATCTCCTTTGAGTTAGCTTAAAACTCGTATGGAACCAAAAATAAAACCTAGTCCTATACAAAAGATACTATCTACCCAATTCCTAGAAAGTCAAAAATTACATAACTCAACTATTTACAAATTTTTACACTAGAAACGGTAGACAATCAGTAGAAGAGATTCCTGCAAATATGCACACTAAGATCAAGCAGTTTAGATGAAATGTGAACAAAAAAAATGAACTCATAAAAATCAAATTTCTCCCCCATTTTGTCTCAAATGGACAAAGGGTAAAACTTAAAGTCTTGAGAGTTTAATCAGCGCATACCATTCCTATAGAATTTCGCAAATACAAAAATATGTTATAGTCTAAAGGTTTAGTGAACATGTCTGCAAGATGCAGATCAGTAGGCAGGTAATGAATTTCTAATTCCTTAGTTTCAACAAGTTCGCGTATAAAATGATGCCTTATTTTAATATGTTTAGTTCGCGAGTGTTGAACCGGGTTTTTAGATATGTTAATGGCGCTTTGATTGTCACAATACAATTGTAATTGATCTTCTTTAATCGCATAATCACTTAACATCTGTTTGATCCATAACAATTGAGCACATCAACTTCCTGCTGCTATATATTCGGACTCAGCCGTAGATAATGATGTGCAATTCTGTTTTTTGCTACTCCAACCAACTAAATTATTGCCGACATAATAACAGGCACCTGATGCACTTTTACTATCATCAGTACAACCGGCCCAATCAGCATCAGTATACCCTATGATGGTGCTACAGGTATCCTTAGTGTACCTAAGTCCAAGATTAAGAGTGCCTTTTATGTACTTTATTATACGTTTTACACTCGATAAATGGATCTCTTTAGGGTTATTTTGGTAACGAGCACACAGACATACAGCATACATTATGTCTGGTCATGAGGCAGTTAGATAGAGTAGGCTACCAATCATTCTACGATAGAGTGTGGAATCAACTGACTTTCCAGTTTCATCTTTACATAATTTAACAGTAGTACTCATAGGCGTTTTGGCAACTTTAGCATTATCTAAACCAAATTTCTTAACAAGATCTAAGGCATACTTGGTTTGAGAGACAAATAATCCATCAGAGTTCTGTTTCACTTGAAATCCTAAGAAAAGCTGTAGCTCCCCCATAAGGGACATGTGAAATTACTTATGCATTATAACAGAAAAAGATTTAACTTCAGAGTTTGAAGTTGACCCGAAAATAATGTCGTCTACATAGACTTGGGCTATAATAATGTTTTTGTCAAAATGTTTGACAAAGAGAGTCTGGTCATTTCCTCCTCTCTTAAAACCCTTATCCAACAAAAAGTTGGAAAGACGTTCATACCAAGCTCTAGGAGCTTGTTTTAAGCCATACAAAGCCTTTTTTAGACGAAAGACATGGTTAGGGTATTTAGGTTCAATGAACCCTTTGGGTTGTTCTACATATGTTTCTTCAGACAGAATTCCATTTAGGAAGGCAGATTTGACGTCCATTTGATAAAGTGTGAATTTTAAGTGACACGCTATGGCGAAAAGAAGTCGAACAGATTCAAGACGAGTGACAGGAGAAAATGTCTAGCTAAAATCTATCCCTTCTATTTGAGAGTAGCCTTGAGCAACTGCTTTGTTTCTAAGGATTACCCCATTTTCATCAGATTTGTTCTTGAAAATCCAACGTGTTCCAATAACATTTTTATTTTGAGGCCGAGGTACAAGATACCAGACATCGTGAATGACAAATTGTAAAAGTTCTTCCTGCATAGCAGAAATCCAGTGTGTGTCATTCAATGCTTCATTAACATATTTTGGTTCCACAAGGGAGACGAAACATGCATAATTAGCATAATTTCTTAACTGGGATCTAGTACGAACTGGCTCATTAAGATTACCGACCACGTTGTCAATGGGATGATCTTTAGATACCCAGCCAGGTACTTCTGGACTCTCAATAGGTAATGAGTCATCTATTTCTGGTGAATCAGTTTTGAAATCATTTTCAGATTCAACCACAATAGGTGATTCAGATATCTTATTTTCGACAATAATGTCACTTACAATTACATTTATCGATTCCATAAGGGCCTTAGTACGCAGATTGTATATACGATAAGCACGACTGTTTGGAGAGTATCCTAAGAAGATGGCTTTATCACCACGAGTTTCAAATTTAGACAGATGTTCTCTATCTTTACAGACATAACACTGACTTCAAAAGGTTCTTAGGTATTTCAGATTAGGCTTTTTACCGTACCACAACTCATAAGGGGTTTGTTTAGAGTTTTTCCTAAGACAGACCCTATTAGTGATGTGACAGGCAGTTCTAATAGATTCTACCCAAAAGTATTTAGGTAGAGATTTGGCATGCAACATGACACGTGCCATCTCTTGAAGAGTTCGGTTTTTCCTTTCAGCAATGCCATTCTGCTGAGGAATTTTAGGGGCACTAAATTCATGTTTGTAACCGTTGTAGTCACAATATTCAACTATTCCTATGTCTATGAACTCTCCCCCTCTATCACTACGAATGCGATTGACTTGTGTGTCCTTCTCATTTTCAATTCTTAGAAGAATTTTCAAAAAATTCTGAAACGTGTCAGATTTATGTTTTAAGAAGGCAACCCAAGTGAATCGTGTGAAATCATCAACCATGACAAGGATATAACTGTGTCCACAAAGACTAACAGTTCTAGAGGGACCAATAAGGTCCATATGGATGAGATCTAAAGGTCTAGAGGTGAGAATGTCTTTAACCTTTTTATGTGAAGTCTTAACTATTTTTCCTTCCTGGCAATGACCACAGACAATACTTGAAATAGGTTTAATTTTAGGAATTCATCTAACAATCTCTTGACTAGACAATCTTCCAAGGATATCATAACTTAAGTGACCCATACGATTATGCCAGATCTCATTGTCATCCATTCTGACAATGTTACAGGTTTCAGAACTAGTCTTGACAGTATAACAATTGTCAGGTGTTATAAATCCTGTAATAATGCATTCACCTTTATCATTTAGAATTTTACAATTGTTCTTTGAAAAGGTGACTGTATGGTCAGAGTCACAAAATTGTGATATACTTAGGAGGTTGGCTTTAAGGCCTTTAACTAATAGAACATTTTCGAGAACAGGCATTCCTTCTTCTTTTAGGGTTCCTTTACCTATGATCTGAGATGAAACACCATCACCAAAAACTACTTTCCCACTAGCAAATCTGGTTTTGTTTAAAAGTTTGGTTTCATCTCCTATCATATGTTTGGAACATCCTGAATCTAAATACCAACCAGATGAAGTGTGTTCAGCTTTTAAGGCAGTGATAACAATGTTACACTTCATTTGGGGTAAAAGATCATCTTTTCTAACCCAAATAGCTCTAGTTTTAATTTTGCGCAAGTTTGCCCTCATTTGATAAAATTTTCGAGACACATTTTTTGTCGAAAAACATTTGGAGCAGCAAACTGATTGTTGTGAAAAAGTTGAGCTTTTGTTTTAGGAAAGTTTCTGGGAGCCTTTCTCTTAAATGAACTCTTAGTTTTGGTCTTTCTATTTCTGTAGTTAGAGTTCTTATCAGGTTGTCTTGGAAGGACATAATTGTTACGACTTTGCCTAGAATAGTTAA
Organism: Sambucus nigra; assembly: GCA_949130495.1. NCBI lineage: Eukaryota > Viridiplantae > Streptophyta > Magnoliopsida > Dipsacales > Adoxaceae > Sambucus > Sambucus nigra. The sequence goes on along the minus strand of OX422221.1, from coordinate 109,148,671 downwards.
AGTTCTTGTAGACAGAAGTGTTGTAAACAGGGGTATTTAGACGCCTAGCATAACAACCTTCAAAGGAATGACCATAAATGTCACAGTAGGAGCAATATTGATTGCTTGAGGGATGAATTTCCTTAGGAAAACTTCTAAAGATAGGTTTGACAGCATTCTGTTCAGAAGTGTTATTCCTACGAGGTATGGTCTTATAGGTAGAACAGCCTTTCTGATCAAAGGACAGACGTATTTAGTCTTAAGTGCAGTCTCAGCCTTAGAATTACTAGACTCTCCAATGTCTTTCTCTTGTTGCTTTTGATCAAATTCATTTTTAATCAAATGAAAGTCTGGACATGTTTCAATTGGTCTTTTGCCCCCAGACACAAACTTAATAGGTTCAAGTTTAGTAGTTTGTGGTTTGTTCTTAGGGCAAAATCCAATACCGGTTCTATCATCAGAATTGGGCTTGGAGTCAACAACAAAGTCAGTAAAACAATTTAATTGTTTTCAAACTTAGAAAACTTTTTGAAAACAGTAACTGTCTTTGTTTTTGCTTCCTCCAATTCTAATAATGTTCCCTTGTATTTCATTTCCAGGGTTTCATTAATTTTGGTCAAGTCTTTTAATTTTTGATCAAAAGTTTCCATTTCAGATTGATGAGTCAGACACTGGTTAGTGTACTCTTCAGCATTCAACTTCACTATAAGACTTAGATCATCTAATTTCTTAGTCAGGTCTCTAACAGTCTTCTCCAATTTAGTGCCTTTTTTAAGAGTTTTAGCATACAAAGTATGGATATCAGGGAGGTCATTTGTGTCTGAGTCGCTAAGTGAAGTGTGTGTAGTGACTCCTAACGATTCAATTTTAGTACTCACGCACCCATTTGCATCGTCATTATCGAGATCACTTTGACTCACACACACGGAACTAGAACTAGCAACATTTTCAGACAATAAAGCATCTAGGCCAATCAAAGGAGTATTCACACAAGCAAGAGTAGGAGCATCATTATCACACACAGGCATATCATCATTGTAAATGATCTTAGCATAAAAGGACATGCAAGGGTCAAGTACATTAGATGACTCAAGTTCCTCTTCATCAGAGTCACTTGAATCATTCCAAGTTTTACAGACATTGGCTCTATTGTGTGTGTTGGCTTTATTCAGATTAACTCTGCAGTCGTGAGCAATGTGAACTAGTTTCCCACATCTAAAACATTCAATCTTTTTAAGGTCTCTAGTGGGTCTGGAATTATTGTCTTTATGATGTTTGTCAAGACCTCTCTCATGAGGTTTGGGATTAGACAGAGTAGGATAATTAGGCTTGCCTTGTTTAGTTTCTTGTTTGTTTCGAAATTTGACAATTTTCTTAAATTGTTTAGACATTAAGGTAATCTGATTATCTAGTTTGTCTATATCACACTCCTCATCAGAGTCAGAGTTGGTCAAATTGGACTTAAGTTTGGGTATCTTAGAGGCAAAACTCAAGTTAGAGTTGGGCTGTTTTCTTTGAGAATGATTTAATTGTTTCTTAAAGTCTAATTCCATTTCCACAGTCCTAAGTTTGCTACTGAGTAACTCAGGGTTAAGGTTTTGATCATTCATTTCCTCAATAGCATACCTCTTACTGTCAAACTTTTGTGGTAATGACCTTAGAATTTTAGAGATAATTTCATTCCTATCATAAGTTATACCATTAGCATGCAACTTAGTAACTATATCAGTTAAGTTCATGTAAAAATCATCAAAAGACTCAGAATCAGTCATGATCAAAGAGTTGTACTGCTGGATAAGCATTTGAGTTTTAGCAGCTTTAACTCTTGAGTCTCCTTCATGGGCAGTGATTAATGTGTCCCAAGCTTCCTTAGAAGTGGCACAAGATGAGATTCGTTTGAACTCATACTCATTAATAGACATAAAAATGGCATTCTTGCCTTTATTGTTATTTCGAGAAATGGTTTTCTCTTCTTGGGTAAATTCACTTAATATTTTCTTTACCCTCTCATCACTTCTTTCAGTGGCTAGTTTAGTAGGATAAGTGAATCCATTTTCGATAATGTTCCAGACATCATCTCCTAAAGTCCCTTAGATGAAGGCAACCATTCTCACTTTCCAGTAAGCAAAGTTGTTTCCATCAAAGAGTGGAGGTCTGGACAGATTACCAAACCTTTCATTCTTCTCGTCCATAGTTAGATTTTTCAGAAAACGATTTCAGAAACACAAGATCTTTTGAAATAAAAGTTAACAGGGCTCTGATACCAATTGAAAAACGTCGCTAATGTCGTTTAACACAAGGTTAAACTGTATAAGCAACTCCGAATGTTTGTTGGAGAAACCCTTTTCTTTTGAAAATAAAAATTATAAACAAGATGTGTTTACAAAGAAACTTATGTACGAGAGTAATTAAGATTGTATAATCAGTTTTTAAAACTAAGGCAGTTTCAAAAAAATTCAGCACACTTATAGAATGAGATGAGTAGATGAAGATAATCAACACGATGATTTTAACATGGTAAAACCTCTCCCAACAGAGGAAACATCCACGGTGACTTCTAAGTCACAAAAGCAAAAATCCACTAATAACAAAAATCAGTTACAAACAATACAACATGGAAGCACACAAATTAACCTATTCTAAGTTTAGGAATATACCCCCTTGGTGTCCTTCTAACTTCTCATAGATCTGATTTGTTGATGATGTTCTTCCAGTTTGCTAACTTCCTTTGCTTTAGCTTCTTTACATCGACTCAATGATCTCAGATCTTAAACACAACACTTCCAGTGTAGTAGTGTGTTAAGTGTTTGTGTAGTGATTCCTATTCACATGCATGAACTCACACACACTTAGATTTACAAACAGTCCTAGTAAATTACATATAAAGTCTATATGCAGTGATTTTAGTTTATTTCTTTCTCACAGAACTCGAACCCTTTTTGACCTTTAAATATAACCCAGATTCCACGGAGATCTTGCTTCAGAAATCGGTCAAGACCTTAATCAATCTCTTTTGAAAATATTTATGAGATTGAAAACCCTCCAAGTGCGAATCCAACTAGGTCAGAGTTAAGTTTTGTAAAAACAGAAACTATAAAACATTTTAAAACCAAATCAGAAATGATTTTCTTAAACCAAGTAGAAAATATGCAGATCTAGTGAAAAATGTAACATGCAGAGTATAGATCTAAAGTTTCTATGGAAAAAGAAACAAGATCTTCACTCTAAAGTTTAAGTTATGAACAAGATCAAAAGATCACGAGGTTACAGCAACGATATGAACAAACCACTCTCTCTCTCAAACACTCAGGTTGTGTTTGGGGTTGAATGTATACGAAGGTTTGTTTCTGAGTTGAAGTGTTTAAGGGTTAGGGTTTGGTTTTGGGCTAACTGTTTCCTTTTCTCTCTCTTCTCTCTATTCTTTTCTCTCTTCTCTCACTTCTCTTTTCTCTCTTCTCTCTCTTATTTTTTTCTCTCAGAAAGACGAATGCCCAAAAGTATTCTAAGGCTGAGAAGAGGAGGGTATATATAGGGCTGAGGGAAGGTTCTGGACGTGCGAGGGTAATCAAGGGCTGTGATCAAGTCTTGAAAGGTTTGACTTGATCCAAAGGTTATAAGACAGCGGTGGATTAAAATAATTCTGATTGGTTCATATGGATAGCACCGGGATTAACCAAGAACACATGCAGACCCTTGATAAGGAATGATCCAATGTTCATCAAACATCCATCCAGCCCTCTCACATAATAAACACAAATACATTCACCCGGAGGATGACAAGTGTTGGCCTGTGAGTGGCTCTCACACGCGCATCAAAATAATTACAAAACATCACCCTGAAGTCTCTAGCGCTTTGAGTTCCTACCCAACCAAACATTTTAATGAAAACAGAAGTTTCCAAAATAGAATATTAACCCCACAAATTATATTATCCCATTTTATTAGTAAAAACCTTTATTAAAAATATTCCCAAAAATTATTAAAGCTCCAATTCAAGGGGCATTAAACACACACTCAATTTTAAGCAATATGAACACATGTATGCACTTCTAATTGTGTGTAGTGTGATTCATTTTATACCATCATGGATCACTGAAGAGGATTAGAGAGATAAGTTCTGAGGCTTTTTGGTTTCTAGGATGGACTACCAATTTTGTCAATATTTCCAAATTAGTTGAGCACTTATATAATGTAGACTTAAGCAAGTCAAAGGTATAAGGTGCTTCAATATCTATATATATGTGCGTGTGCATCCTTGGTATATCTAGAGTATGTATATATATGATATTTTTTTTGGTCTTTGCCTTGGTTTCTAGTCCATCTATATTTTAATTAATAATTGGTATCTATCTTGTTGCATTCTTTGTTGATATCACATGCTTAATAGTTATGTATCATATTGGTATCATTTTCTTGCATCTTAGTTAGTATCCGTTATTATTTGCATTAATTAGTTGTGCTCTTGTTGTCCATATGCTTTCATGTTCTTATCACTTTAAGCTTCATGTTTAAATTAGTTTGTTAACCTTTGTCTATTCCTGAACAAAAAGGGGGAGAATGATAGGGGGAGAAATGGTATCTATTCCTATTATAATCGTATCTTAGTTTGGGGGAGATTTATCTTAGGGGGAGACGTATTTCTAAGTAAGTCATTTGTTTGATAAAGGGGAGAATTAATCTAGGGGATGTATTTATTTAATATGCATTTAATATTCTTGATATTTCCTATGCGTTTGATAGTTTGCTCAAGCATGCAGGAATTCTTCTAATTGGCAACTTTCATCATCGGCAAAGATATTGATCCTTAGGTTGTTTGAGTCAAGCTATGTATATCCTTGGGTTGTTTGAGTCAAGCTAGGTATTTTTATTTTGGGTGGGACATTTTTGTCAGTCTAGTAGAGCATGACGGCCCTTTAGGATTTTTGTTAGTTTTTGTTCCGGAATAGCCAAAGGGGGGGATTTGTAAGGACACAAATTTCCAATTGAGCCCTTTGTAGTTTTGGCTCAATTTCGAATAAAAACGTTTGCGTTATAGGATACTGTTATTGACCATCCTTCAAGCCTATGACATTCTAAAGTTAAAGACGTAGCGGGCAAGATTATAAAACTTCATCAAATGTCGTGTTTGTAGTGCCTCGTTTCTATATCATCAACATGGTTCCATTGCTCCTAAGGTATGAATGCATTTTAACATATATATAGGAGCTTGGAACAATATTTATATGGGTGTACTTTGTTTAAACTATTGTTTATTTTTAGAAAGTATCTTTAAAACTTTAAACTAAATTTACTGGGCTAAAAATAGAATTTTTATACTTTCTGGTTTTTCGTTCGAACGAGTTTGCCAATGAGTTCCCACATTGGCCACTGGAATGTCGTTTGAAGTGTCGTTCGAACGAGAATTCCAATGAGATTTCTAACGAGTTCAACTTTTAATACACTGTAACTTCGTTAGAAGGCTCGTTCGAACGAGACTTCGTTCGAACGAAAATCTCGTTCGAACGAGTTTTGGTGGGAACAGTTAATTCGCAGTTTTTTTGATCAGTTTTCCCACTTTCCCACTTCTTTTCCCACTAAATTTTTACCTGATTAATTAAATGCGTAAACCAACTTTTTCTTTTCAACTTTCTCACTATCCTCCATCTCCTAGAGAGAGTTTTGAGAGCTCAACTTTCCAAGAAAAAGTTCATTGTTTTGAGTGTCTAATTTTTCAAGAAAAAATCATTTAACACTCTTGTTTACACCCATATTGTTTAATCCAAGTTCCTTTATATATACACATTGCTTGGAGTTTTGGCACCGGTTTACTCTACCTATTGAAGAGTTCGTTTGGGTTTTCTTCTAAATCCCTCAAAGAAGAAGAAGTGTGTTTTGCTGCGGCATTCTCACATGGTGAAAGGCACCATGTGTGGTTGACGGTGTACCTATGTCTCATTAGTGATTCCAAGATTCCGGTGGAGCTTCGAGGTAGTCGACTAGGCGGAGGTGTTTACAAGCAGATGCGTCAAGTCTTGAAAGGGGTCGAGTCGAGTAAGTAAGTCATCTGTCTTGTAATTGTAAAACAATACTTAACGGACTTAAGGCTAGGGTCGTCCGAGGTTTTTTCCCGTTGTGGGTTTTTCCTCGTACATCGCGGCGTAGTGGATTAATTATTTATTTTATCTTTTGCAAAATCACCTAGAACGTATGCTTAAGTAAAAAGATAAATTTGGTTTATTTCACTACGTATTTAATTTGGTGCTAAATTAATTTGGGAAATGTTTATGTTAATTTAATTCAAGTCATCACTTAATTTGATAAAATTAGTTTGGCCTAACTTGATAATATTGAAAATATGACTTAGGAAAATTTCTAGGACTTGAAGTGAATTAATTTGGTTTAAGTGAAATTTAAATTGCGTGTGTGTTTTAATATTATTTTACTTTGTTTAATTTTAATTTGAAAAGAAATTAAAATTTGTTGTTTAATTGAACCATCTTTCGCTTCCGCGTCTCAAAAAAGAAAATTACTCTTTTTGAAGAAAAAAGGTTTTAAAATTGGGGGCCTCGCACACCAACAATAACTTGTCCACTCTTAATTATATAAAATCTTTCTACAAGATCGGTTGTTTTGCTTGATTATAACCTTCTCGAACCATCCCGATTTAAAACTTCTGACACACTTTTTAATTTTTGAAATTTTCAGTATCATTAAGGTCAAACTGTAGTTCATACACAAAGGCTCAGTACGTATTAAAACTAAGATAGTCTCAAAACGGACACAAAACAAACAATATAATGTGAAAAAAATAATAGACTCGAAAAAAAAATTGAGATTTTGTCGAATTATAAATTTGAGTTTTCCCAGATTTTTCGAATAATAAAATTTCTGATATTTTTCGACTATTCGAAATCAGACGAATTTAAAAAAAATTATTTCCCAAAAAAATCGATTTGAAAAGGATTTTAAATTTCAAAAATTTTGGAAAAAATTTCAAACACCCCTATTCTGATCCGATCCGTCCGAAACACACCCCTAATTGTCACCCTCTTTTTTGGTGAAATGTGAATATAATTACCAACAAGGCAAAGCCCAAAAGCAAGATATACAATGAATCAACGCAAAGCCCAAAGGCCACACGACCCAAAAAAAACGCAGCAGACTACCAAAAAAGGCACACATGCCCAAAGAAAAATAAAGCCCAACACACAACAAACTAAACCATACCCAAACCAAATCATGGGAATCCAACCCGCTATAACTCAAACAACACTAACAAAACCTAAAATCCCAAAAAACACCCACATGCGAGCAAAACCTAGATGCTAACATCATAAATAAAGCACATAAGAACCACCGCAACCACAACCAATGGAATCACGCACGAGGAATCAAAACCAAGCAACACGTCTACACCACCATAACCACAAATATAGGAATCTAGCACGAGTAATCAAAACCAACCACAAGAACAAAATAGATTCAAAAAAAGACATCAACAACCCAAAACTAAATAGAGAAAAACCATGCAATCTGCAAACCATCTCCAAAAATCACAAAGACCCACAAGTAAACCACTACTACCAAACACTCAAAATAGTCACACACCTCACAAAAGAACCCTTTAGTAGCCAACCAAGACCACAATCAAGAGTGTTCCATACCCAATCTCAAAGAACCATCCAACAAAATAGAAATTTATCACTAACAAGCAATCAACGTAAAAAAAACACCATCCATACAATCTAAACAACCCATAAACACCAAAGCATATAGATCTGGAAGATATCAGAAGAAACACAAGGCAAAACTCTCAACAAAGAGGCATCAGAACCAGAGGAACTTAAGAGAAGATGAAGAGCCAAGCCTCAATGAGATCCAACCTTTTCAAGATAAGAACAACCACCAACCCTTACTTTCTTAAATGAAAATGCCATCATCTAACAGCAATTGTAACAACCCGACCCATATTTATGGGTTATCCATGAGTAAACCCGATCCGAGCGTTAGGTGTGAAGTGAAATGGAATATCTTACATAATGTTGCGAGTCCAGTTTTGTGTTAATTAATATTTCACTTGTTTAGCATTCGATTCCAATTTCAAGATAAACTACATGTGGGACCTATGGGGGGACCCCAAAGTCCAAGTAAATAGATTTGCTAATGTAAAACAAATAAAGTACACTTACTTGTAAAGTCCCCTAAAAATACGAACCCACATCCAACCCGTTGTAACAAAGTGAGGGTGTGAGTCTATGCCCAGTGGAAAAATACAAATCAATATAGAAATGATGGCAGAGAAAATACTCACACGATACAACCACATGCTTGAAAAATTATATATGTATCAACATATTTATAGATACATATACCCTTTGAAAAATACATATTCCAATGCATTAATCGTTTTTCTTCCAAAAACCTTACTTGTCCAGATTGATTTACCTTAATCTTGTGAAATACTTCCTTTACTCATACTTAGCCTTTCTCACATTGTTTAACACACCCGATTCAACACTTGAAACCACTAAACTTGATTTACCCAACCATATTCATTTACCGATATTACCCATCTTATTCATTTAAATACACTTTAGTATTTTCGTTGAAAATCACCATTTCAATGCACGCATTCACCGTGTTAGAAAATAATTTATTACGTCATTTGAAAGCCATTTTCAATAAATTCTTACGTGGATTATGGGTTTGACCACTTTGGTTACTTAATTACCCATTTACCCACATACTTTGCCCTTTTTACTTTAGCTTATTGTAAGGACAAATTTCCAATTGAGTCTATTTGTAAGTATTTGACTGATTCCCAAAATAAAACTTGTTTGAGTCATAGGTAGATTTTTATATTATCACGATTCCAATAAAGTCTATGACGTATTTATGGAAGATGTAGAGGCCAAGCTTCAAAGATTATGTCGTTCCGAATTTTAATGGTGCTCGTTTCACATCTTTACTGCATTTCGATCTCTCAGGTATGAATGCGAAATGATTATGAGATACGAAAATTGTTTAAAAGGATAAATATTTTGTTTATAAATGATCTAAAATGTTTAAAGGGAATTAAAAGGTTTTATCTTCATTTATTCTGAGATAAACATTGTTTAGAGTCGTGTAAAACACTGCCTTGGATTTTGGTGATTTAAAAGACATTAGATGTCGTTCGAACGACATGTATCAGTCGTTAGAATGACATGTGCATCTCGTAAGAATGACATTCCGACTTAGAATTGTAATTTCAATAATTTTTCTCTTAAAACTTCATGGGGAGTGCAGAACCAAAATAAATTTTATCAATTTCATTCTTCTGCACAAAATTTTTCTAAGATTTTTAAAGATAAAAACCAGTATTAGAGTTTAAAAGATCTGAGATTTCATATTCTATTGCTACAGATCTTGTTTTCACGATCATGGTTTGTTCATCACTGTTGATGTAAAAAACTAGATCACTCTAATTCTTCAATCACAGATAAATAAATAAGACAAAGATTTTTAAAGTGGTTCGGCTAGGAATAAAGCCTACGTCCACTGTTATGTTATTGCTGAGTGTTTGTGGAATTCTTGATTACAAGTTCTCTCAAGAAATTCCGGTCCCTTTGAATGGGATTGATACAAGGTATTTATAGCCTCAAGGCTGTACATGAAAGGTCCAATACATTAAATGATATACATATGAATGGGTAATACATTTAATGCAGCGTGTGCGTCAAGAATCTAATGAATAGTTGAACAGTTGTCCGTCTGATAATTGATGACACGGCCGAGGTGCAGTTCGGACCGCCTTAGTTGCTCGTTGATCAAGAGTTCCTCGGAGTGCTTAGAATATCTCGGGATGATAGAGTTCCTCGGATGGAGTTCCTCGGCATGATAGAGTTCCTCGGTGTATTCTCGTTGCTCGGTACCAACCATGGTTGTTCAGTAAATGATCTTCCTCGCTGTTATTGTGCCACGTAGATCGACACGTGTCTTCATACTATTCGTCCACATCAGCATATTAATTTTGGTATCAACAGAAGCCCCCAATGTTTCATATTTCGAACTTTGAGGAGTATGGGACATTCTTTCTCGTTATATGGTAATATTAAATGACCTTCCTGGGTTTTAGGAGCATTGTATTCAAATTTCCTTCTCATTTCGCAGTTTCCGCCTTTTTATAAGCGCTTCGATCTTCGTGCAACTTTTGTCTTTTTAGCCGCCGGAAGTTCAGTAGTTTCTTTTTAGTAATCATTTCTTTCGCCGCTTCCCAATGCAGAGTATTTAAACTCCTTTGGTAACCATACCGTCGTCTACACTTTCCATTTTTCTGCATTCAAGTTTTCTATTCTCTTCCTCTCTCTTGTGTGTTCATCATTGTTTCCGTTCGTTGTCAACATATCTCCTTTCTTTCTGTAAGATCTTCTTCCTTTCTTCTGCATCTCTTTTATTCAATATGGTTTATATTGTTGAATCTGCTGAGAAATTTCGTTCTGACTTTTCCATTCCTTCTTGGGTAATTCTAGAGGTTCTTTCTGAGCCTTTAGATTACTTTCGATTGGCTGAGGGACATTGGTTCCCCAGTCTTTTCATTGCTGAATGTGGTTTTTCTTTTCCCCCAAACCCATTATGTCTTGAGTTTTGTCAATATTTTGATCTTGTTCCTGCAAAAATAGCCCCCAATTCATGGAGAATAATTAACGGGGTGCACAAGTTAAATCTAACTCATGGGACTCGTATAGGGATCCCAGAAATCATGTACTGCTATAAATGGGCCACTTTAGATAATGTTTATTATTTAAAAACTAGGTTTTTAAATAGAGCCCTTGTAGTTAACCTCCCTGATTCAAATAGAGATTATTTTGAGCATGGGTTGGTCATAAAAAATTGGCAACACGCGCCTTTATCTGGGAATGAAGTATACAACGGTCCCAGATGCCCCCCATACGGCAATGGGATAGGTTTATTTTTCATTTTATTTTACTTATGAAATTGCGTTTTCATCATGTTTGACAAAATGTATGACTGAGATTTATGTATTTATTTGCAGTTGATAGTAAAAGAAAAACTCCAAAAGAGTCGGAAGTGAATATCAAGCATTTAAAACTTATCTGGAATTTGCATAAGACGATTGCAGACGAGCATATTAGATCTGCATCATATTTGCTGCAGTATAAGAGCTACACAACCTCTTATACTGCTCGCCCTGTTGAACCAGCCTCAACACCAGAAAGTTCATCTTCAGATTCTCATATTCCCCTATCTCAGAGAATGGGCAAGAAAAGAGCTCCTCCTGCTCTATTTGGTGAAATTTCTTCTGCTGTTGGAGCAAAGAAAGGCAAAATTGATGTCCCAGAGGGGACTAAAAAAGTAGATGTTAGTTCCTCCAAAGTTGCCGAGAAGCCCCCAGTGGCCCCGAGCAAGAAAGCTGATGTAATTACAATATCTCCGACCAAGACTTCTTCCTTGGTTGATGCTGCTGACCCTCCTTTGAAGAGATTGAGGAAATCATCTTCGGTTAATCTTGCTGGAACTGCATCTTCTCTACCCGCTGGTGGTAGTAGTGTTTCAAAAATCCTTCTTCCGAGTTCTTCAACGAGCTCAGTTATACCTGAGGTTCTCGGGGTTGATGAAAAGATTCCTAGGGATACACTGACATCCCTAGCTGCTCGCCATCTTTCTTCAGTAAATTTCTCATACCTTTGGTCTTTCTTTTCTTTTTCCTGAACTCTTATATTTGTGTTGACTCTATTGTTTTTCTTATCTTTCAGCTGGTGAACTGTTTCAATACCATCGTGAAGAAAGATCAAGCTATTAAAGCTTCTAGTTCTTCGTCCGATGTTGACGATGCCCTCTTGGGTTTAGCCCAATCTGTGAAAGAATCTCGACAGCAGTACGTCGAGGAGAAAGCTGCCTGGGAGAAAAAATTGGCTGCAGCTGAGGCTGATAAGATGAAGATGGCTGAAACCTCCAAGAATTTGGAGGAGAAGGTGAAAAGCTTAGAGGTCAATCAGCAAAGGTGCGATGACCAACTGAAGAAGGCAGAAGAAGAACTGTCTATCCTGCGAGACATCAAAATCCAGAAAGAACAATTGGATGTCAAACTCTCCTCGGAGCAGTTGAAAAGAAAAGTTGCAGTTAGGAAACATTTCAGTGCTGGTTGGGAAAAAGGATGGGATAAAGGGATTGCAGCTATGACATCTCAAGTCAAATATGGGGAGTTGAAATACTTCCATGACGGTTGGGTAGCTGCTCTACAAGAGCTAAAAATCCAAGACAATTCTGAGCTATTCCAACGGCATCTCCCTGGTCCTCCTCCACCAATTGTGGAAGAAGAAGAAGATGAACCTGCATCAGATGAATCTTCCATGGCTGTGGATGTCCCAATTTCTGCTTCTCAACCCTCTGTCATTGAGGATATTTCTTCTATGCCTCTTCCTGCCGAGAAGATTTCTGCCGATCAAGCTGTTGTTATCACCGATCAACCGAGCTCCTCGTCCCAGCCTCCCGAGAAAGTCTTGGGAGACAAGGAAAAGGTGTGAAGTTGTTCGGTATCATTCTTATCTTTTATTATTTGGATGCTCGCATTGAAAATGCTAACAACGAAGGTTATAAGCAGGGATGGTTGAACGCCCTGGGTGTATTAAAATTGGAACGAGGTCATTATTTATGGGATTATCATGCTCCTGGATTGCTAGACTTGCCTGTTCCTCCCTATAAATTGGATATGGCATGGATTCCTGCTCGTTCCATTCCTCGGAGTTTGATCTCTAAATATCTTGGTGATTATAACCTTCATTCTCAAGTTGAAGTATCTCGTCCTGAGCACCTGTTGGACACTCCTACAATAATGAATGTCAGAATGCTGAAGGACATGAACTTTATTAATTCTCCTCTTTGTCTAGAGGATCCTCCTGCTGGCGAGGAACCTGTCTCAAAGGATAAAGGAAAGAAACCAATAGAGTAGGAATCTTTAATGTAATAGTTAGCACATACATGTAACATGTAATACATTTTTATCTTAATGAAAGAATTTCATTTTCTGTTTTGCCAATAGCTATTTTTCTGTTTGCAAATTATATGGTTCATCAACCAACTTAGAATTTATAACAAGCATAAATTGTTCAAAATTGTTTCCAACCAACCAAGGTGGATAAATAATGTTTGTCGACCAACCACAGTTGATGGGTTTCTATCCCCGACCAGCCATACTTGGTTCAATTTTAAAATATAAACATGTGTCCGACCAACTAAGGTCAATACTTTTGTCCTCGTCGACCAACTACAGTTAGTGGGTTTTTATCCCCGACCAACCATACTTGGTACAGTTTGGAATATTTTGTTCTTCAAAGAACTTTTTGTAATAATGTTACCTCCCGATCAACATAATCTGTAATGCGAGAGTATATAAAGTCTTACCAACCGTAATTGATCATGCTAGTATACACCTCCTAATCAAAGGAGTAGTAGGGTTCTTTCGAACTTTTTGGCTCCTTGGAGCATGTCCTCCTAACCAAAGGAGGTTGGCTACTTATAGCACTTTTGCTCCGTAGAGCGCTCCGTAGAGCTTATCCTCCTAACCAAAGGAGGTTGGCTACTTATAGCACTTTTGCTCCATAGAGCACTCCGTAGAGCTTATCCTCCTAACCAAAGGAGGTTGGCTACTTATAGCACTTTTGCTCCGTAGAGCGCTCCGTGGAGCTTATCCTCCTAACCAAAGGAGGTTGGCTACTTATAGCACTTTTGCTCCGTGGAGCGCTCCGTAGAGCATGGCTCCGTAGAGCATGGCTCCGTAGAGCATGGCTCCTTAGAGCAGTCTTCTTGGTTGATCCTGTAACATCCACAGGTTGATCAGCGAGCAATTTTTGTTTCTCAGGAGTATTAAGATCAGTAAACTCTGCTATAGCTTGTATTAATGGCATGTCTTTATGCATGGTATGGGCCTGGAAACACAGCCTCCTTCTTCTATTTGCTTTAATTAATGCCACTGCCAATTTTTCCAGCTTTGGGTATCTGATCTCTGCACCTCTTCTTTCATTTTTGGGGATCGCAACCCTAAAAGGGCTTTGATCTTGTCTGGATTTGCTTCAACGTCTCGCTGGTTGATGATGTACCCGAGGAACATTCCTTCCCGTACTCCAAATGTGCACTTCGTCGGGTTGAGTTTCATTTGGTATTTATCCAATTGATCAAAAGTTTGACTCAAGTCAACCAAATGATCAGCAGCTTTCTTGCTTTTAGTGAGCATGTCATCGACATAGACCTCCATGTTGCGGCTGATTTGTTCGGTAAAAACCTTGTTCATCAACCGCTGATATGTTGCACCTGCATTTTTTAAACCAAAAGGCATAACATTATAACAATAAGTTCCCCTAGGGGTAATAAAAGAAGTACTTTCCCTGTCTTCAGGTTTCATTTTGATCTGGTTGTAGCCAGAGTAAGCATCCATGAAGCTGAGTAGCTCGTGTCCCGAGGTAGCATCCACCAGTTGATCAATTCTGGGCAATGGAAAATGATCCTTGGGGCATGCCTTATTGAGATCGGTGAAATCGACACACATTCTCCATTTGTTGTTTTTCTTCTTTACCATCACCACATTTGCCAACCAATCTGGATATTTTACATCTTCAATGAATTGGGCTTTCTGGAGTTTCTCGACTTCCTCCTGTATGGCCTGGTTCTTCTCGGGACTAAACACCCTTCTTCTCTGCTTTACAGGTTTAATCTCCTTATTCACATTGAGTTCATGACATAAGAAGTTTGGATCTATTCCTGGCATGTCTTCATGACTCCAAGCAAAAGTATTTTTCCTATTCTTCAAGAAAGTTATCAACTCCTCTTTTATTGACATATCCAACGATGAACCTATCTGGGTTATTCGTTCAGGATGTTCGTCGTCCAGAATAACATTTTCTGTAGATTCTACCACTTGCCCTTTCACAAGTTGGGACTCATCTCTAGGATCAAGAGTTTCAATTTCTGTACATTCATCCACTTGATAAGTAGTAGTCTTTTTCATCGATCCTTCTAGTTCTTCTTGCTCGGCCGACGAATAATAGCATTCCCGAGCTACTTTTTGATCACCTTTCACCACTCCAACTCCAAAATTTGTTGGGAATTTCAAACATTGATGTACTGTTGAAGGAACGGCTTCGAACTTCTTCAATCCAACTCTTCCCATGATGATGTTGTAGGCCGATTGCACATTCTTATCCATCACAAAGAATCGTATTCTTTCTGTTCGACAAACAGGCCAGGTTCCAATGAATATATCCAACTTGATCGTCCCAAGTGGAAAAACTTTCTCGCCAGCAAAACCCAGAAGGGGTCTATGATAAGGTTCCAATTGAGATAATTTCAAATTCAGGCTATCAAAGCATGAATAGTACATGATGTCTGCCGAACTACCATTGTCTACCAACACCCTTGAAATGATCACGTCCTTCATTCTCATTTTGATCACCAAAGGATCATCATGAGGGTAAAGAACACCTGCCAGGTCGTTTTTTGAAAAACCAATTACTAGCTTCTCTTTGTTTACCTTCCTCGGACGATCATCCTCGGCCAGGTTTATTCGCTGAATATATGAGCAAGCTTGAGCCTCTCCGAGATAAGCTTTTCTTTCTGCAGTAAGGTCTCCTCCTCCTGCATCTCCCCCTGTAATAACGTTACAATGAAATGATCCAAAACGTATGGAAAATACCTCTCGTTCAGGTTTTCTTGGCTTCTTGGGAAGATCGGGGTCATCATCTGGATCCTCTTCATGGTCCCTCCTATTTTTCTCCTCTGCACGACGAGGAGATCTAGATCTCTTTCTAATTCTGTCCTCATTTGTCCTCTCACCTCTGCGATCTACATACTTTGATAATTTTCCTCTTCGAATGAGTGTTTCAATCTCGTTCTGAAGGGCTATACAATTTTTGGTCATATGGCCATGATCTTTGTGAAACTCGCAATATTTGGTCTTATTCCTCATGTCTGGATTTGTCTTCAGTTTCTCTGGCCATTTGATTTCCTCGTTATTCCTGATCTCTTCTAAAACATGATTAATACCCATTTTCAATGGAGTATAATTATCATACTTCTTTAGGGCTTCCAACTTTATCCTGTTATTCCTGAAATGTTTGTCACCACCATTACCTTTCTGATCTTTCTTCTTAGAGTTGTCGACCTCCACTTTAACTTCTTTATCCATATTCTTCTTCGCAGTCATAGCCTCCTCGGCATTCATGATTTTGGCCGCCTTTGCCATCAATTCCGACATATTTTTAGGCGGATCTTTGGCCAGAGTATAGTATAGCTTGTTAGGCAGCAAACCACTCATCAAAGCAGTGATTGCTGTCTTTTCTTCATAATCTATGACTTCCAATTTCTCGTTATTGAAACGAGTTATGTAATCTCTAGTACTTTCTCCTGATTTTTGTCTAACACTTAGTAAGTGCGCTACTCGCTTTACTGGTTTTGCTCCAAAACAAAAATTACCAATAAACAGCTCGGCTAACTGAACAAAAGTTGAAATCTTACCCCGAGGAAGATTATTGTACCATATCTGTGCAGATCCGGTAAGAGTTCCCGAGAATGCTCTACACCTCATCTCGTCGGGGACAGCATAGATATCTGCAGCAGCTTGGTACTGTTCTATATGAAGTACGGGATCTGTCTTTCCATCGTACTTGGGGGTCACTACAGGTGCTTTGAATTTCGACGGTGTAGGGAAATCCACAATGGCTTGCACAAAAGGTGTCCCTTGAACAAAAGTTCTCTGTAAGGGGTTCCTCGCCTTAGCCATTTCTCCCAGTCTATCCTCCAATCGTTGAATGGAACCTTTCCATGCTTCATTCCCTTCCTCGGGCCGCTTAGTCCGAGCAACTGATTGCTCTGACGTAGCTTCCTGAGATTTATCTCGACGAGTAATTGGTCGTGATTGTGCAGATCCTTCTCTCAAACCTGGTGGTGGTCGAAAACTTCCTGATGGAGCCCTAGGTGGACTCATGTTCCTCCTTGGTCCTAACCGACTGAAAGGAGACACCCTGCTTAATCTTTCTAAAGCGCTAGTTCTCTCCGGAGAAAAAGAGATATGTTGATCTGTATCCGTAGCCCGTATTGATGAAGTTCGCCCAGGTTGATAAGAAGAATCATTGGATTCCCCATTGCGATATGACCCAATACGTCTGGATCGTGATTGCCCATGATCAGTCCTTTGCCCTGAATGAGTAGGTACACCGCCTTGAAGAGTTTGAAGGAGTTGCCTCATAGATTCTTGCATGGCGGTTTGTCCCTGAGCCAGATTCATCATAATTCCGGCCAGATCTGGGGATGCAGATGGATTTGGAAGATTTCCAGTATTTCCAGCATTTCGATTACTGGATTCCGGATTATCTGCCATTGGTGATAAATGATTTTTATGAAAAACGATAACAACAGTCGTTTCCCACAGACGGCGCCAATCTGTTGATGTAAAAAACTAGATCACTCTAATTCTTCAATCACAGATAAATAAATAAGACAAAGATTTTTAAAGTGGTTCAGCTAGGAATAAAGCCTACGTCCACTGTTATGTTATTGCTGAGTGTTTGTGGAATTCTTGATTACAAGTTCTCTCAAGAAATTCCGGTCCCTTTGAATGGGATTGATACAAGGTATTTATAGCCTCAAGGCTGTACATGAAAGGTCAAATACATTAAATGATATACATATGAATGGGTAATACATTTAATGCAGCGTGTGCGTCAAGAATCTAATGAATAGTTGAACAGTTGTCCGTCTGATAATTGATGACACGGCCGAGGTGCAGTTCGGACCGCCTTAGTTGCTCGTTGATCAAGAGTTCCTCGGAGTGCTTAGAATATCTCGGGATGATAGAGTTCCTCGGATGGAGTTCCTCGGCATGATAGAGTTCCTCGGTGTATTCTCGTTGCTCGGTACCAACCATGGTTGTTCAGTAAATGATCTTCCTCGCTGTTATTGTGCCACGTAGATCGACACGTGTCTTCATACTATTCGTCCACATCAGCATATTAATTTTGGTATCAACAATCACTTTGAACATTATTCGTTAGGTTTTGTGGTGAAGAAACGAAGGAGTTTGTGTTCTGAATCCGTAGATGGTTTGCCAAGCTACATCGGTGGACATGAGGGCATTCGTGGATGCGTTTACTATGGACAAGTATTGTAGAAGGACTTCTACATGGTAACTATGGAGGAGCGGTTAAAGTGAAGAAGAGCGTCAAGACTAGTGGGGATCGAGTCGTTGAGTAAGTCTCTATGTCTTCCTTTCTAAACTCCGCAGCAAAGTAATTGTCTGGCTTGAGCCATCCGAGGTTTTTCCCTTTGTGGATTCCTCATACATCCGGCATTGTGAACTTATTTGTTTTTACTTGATTTAATCACCTAAATGCATGTTTAGGAGTAAACGAGATAAAATTGGGCTAAATTGAAAATTGGTTCGCAAATTTGGTGCGTATTAAAAATCTACAAAAGATTTTTGAAAGAAAGTTGTTATTGACATCCTTAAAGAACAATGAAGAAAAAGGGGCCTAAAAATTGGTATCAGAGCTAGAAATATTTTTTTTTGTGTGTTGACCCCTTGTGTTATTTAAGGATGAATTTCAAAAAATTTGAAAGTTTTAGAGTTCCTGTTCTTAATGTCATAAATTATGCTGGCTGGAAAATGCGAATGAAAAGTGTTTTAAAATCAATTGATGAGCGTGTGTAGTTAGAAGTTGAAAAAGGTTGGACTCCATCAGTCACATGAGAGGGTGATTCCACTAATTTGAAACCCGTTGAGTCGTGGACCGAAGTCGAACATAAACTTGCACTTTATAATTCTAAAGGTCTTAACGTTATTTACTCACATGTCACATCGGAAGAGTATAATTGAATCATGGCATGTGAAGCTTAAAAATAGTCTTGGGATATTCTTGCACTTACTCACGAGGGAACTATCACGGTTAGGGCAGCTAAACTTCAAAATCTCACTACACAGTTTGAGACAATTAAGATGTTAGAGAGTGAGTCGTTTGATGAGTTTTTTGCTATGGTGTTCAATATTGTCAATTCATCGTTTAATTTGGGAGAGAAAATACCCGACAACCATGTTATAAGAAAATCTTAAGGTCGTTTCATAGTAGATTTGATGCAAAAGTGACCGTTTTGAACTCCTTGGGTATCTTGAATCGACAAAACTTGAAGAGATTATAGGTGACTTATAAACATATGATCTCGATATGTTTACCTCCACGCAAGTGCCAAAGAAAGAAAAAGGCATTGGTTTAAAAGCCCAGAAGGAGGAGACTAAAGTTTCAGATGATGATTTCGATTCCGATTTCGATTTTGAGGATGTAGCCTTGTTGGCAAAGAAGTTCAAAAGGTTTCTTAAGTTCCAAAAGAAATTGAAAGATGCTAAAACTCGAGAAATCCATGAAAAACAAGGTCGAGCTCTCCCCTAAGGACAAGAGTGAGAATGTTAAGAGGGTTGAGTCAGATAGGTGTTTTGGGTGTGAATCTTATGGTCACAAGGTAGCCAAGTGTCCCATTAGACTCAAGAAAGAGGGAAATAAATCGACAGCATATAATTCCACCTTAAGTGATAGTGAACCGGACGAGAGGGAGTGTTCACCCATTGAGTACAACTTTGTAGCATTCATGGAATGTCATGTGAGCGACAATGATAAATCTTCACATAAAGATTCTCATGTGAATGACACTTTCAAGGTCGTTGAGTGTGAATCCCGAGTGAGTGAGGGTGAAGTGAGTGAGGTTGAGGAGATTGATGTAGGAGAGTTACAAGTTGCCTTTAATGAATTCTACAAGGAAGCGATAAAAGTGAAAAATGCATACTTGAAGTTACAAGCTAGGTTGAATGAGCATGCCGTAGAGAATAATGATGCTTTGATTTAGAATCTAAGGGCACGGGAGAATCTAGCATACGTGTAGAAACAGAAAGATAGTCTTCGTGGTTTGATGGAGGCTTTAAAGAAAGAGGTTCTAAAGTTTGAGGAGCCTAGGAGTTTGCTTGAATCTAGGATTAGTGAGATAGAGGAGAGATTGAGATACTCGAGTAAGGTGAAGTTTGATCTGGAGGCTAGATCGGAGACGTTGGATAGGATGTTAGGAACCGTCCTAATCGAGGAAGATAGGTTTGTTATATGATATGATGATAGTATTGTCCATTCCCAAAGCTAATACAACTTATGTGAGAGATCCGATAAGGAACGTTAGGAGAGGTCCACATTTAGGTCACATTTATGACCGTGTTTACAGTTGTTCTCATTGTGTTAGGAAGGGTCACCGTAGGTGTTTTTGTTATAACCATGGAAATGCTCCTAGGAAGTTGAGGAATAAAGTCGATTCGATTCCCAAAACCCACATGCGCCATTACACACATACTTGGGATAGGAAATCGTACTTAGAGGCTTTAGGAATTAAACTTCTTGTTTGGTTGCTCTTAATTCTTCCCATGCTAGATCTAAAGGATGATTGTGTTTCCATGTTTATTATACGCTAGTCTTTGCTTCATGATTTATATATTGCTAGTGTTATGACATGTGTATCTCTTTGTATTATATTTTTCATTTAGTTGAGTCCTATTTGAAAAATATAAAAAGATTTTGCTTTGATAAAAATTTTCAAAAATACAAAAAGATATTTTCTTCTCATATATTTTTGAAAAAGACAAAAAGATATTTTGGGGCCAAAACTATTTTTAGAAAAACACAAAAAGATTTTTGTTTTTTGTGTCGTGAGTTTTTCATATTTGAGTGGCATATTGGTGTACTTGGACCCCCGTCATTTCATTATTCATGTGGCTAGGACATTTGATCATAATTGTTGATGCATTGAATGATCTTAACCATTATCTTAATGAGGGTTTTTCGAAGTTGATATGCATTTGGATTCGACTTTGTATATATGCCATCTTTTCACACATGCAAGAGTTTATATGAATGTTTGACATCTCATGCATATTTAAGTTTGGTGAGACGTTCTCATCTCAATTTTGTCATTTGTGTGTAATAAGACTTAGGAGGAGGTGTGCATGTAAGAACCGTTTATAGTGAGGATTTATATTGCATATATTGAAAAAATAATGAGTGTTCCGGGGAAAGGGCTGCGAGTGAATAATAATCACGCCGTGAAAGCCACCGTTTAAAAGAGCCCAAGAAAAAATTAAGGCAATAAAAAGAATCATATGACAAAATAGGGCCAATAGGATTTCTCTAAGTTGAGAAAAATAGAATCCTCAAAAGTGCTTGAAAACGAAAATATATATTTGAGGGTGTTCGGATGGAAAAATTAAACGAGTTTGCGCCACAAATCCTTATGTTGAAAATCGTATCATAACGCTATTATTTGTAGAATTGTCAAAATTCCAAATTTATGTGCATGTTGACTGTTTAGTTCATTTAGCTCATTATATTAATTATCACATATGGCTAAAACTAAGTTTAGTGATATTTAGCTTTCGATTAGATCTTCCTGATCGCTTCGATGTGTTCATGTTCTGATTCATTTATTGTAGTTCACTACACATCCATGTTTAAGCACATTGATACTGTGTTAGCATGAAACTCACTTTGTTTTGCTTTATTTTTCAGATTTTAGTCTGTTTTTGCTACTGTTTCGTATCTCGAGTACCTGTTTTTATAAAAAAAAAACATTCACTGGGTAAAACTTTAGCATTTTTGGGACTGGAATACAAAGTTTGATGATTTTATTTAAACCCTATAGATTTCGTTCAAATGACATGTCCAAGTCACTCGAAGTCATTCGAAGTCTGCTTCAAACGACATGTTTTTCGAGGTGGTAATTATATCAAATGTGGTCATTGGAAGGACATTTTTAGGCTCGTTAGAAGGGTGCTTCAAACGATAGCCTACTATTTTGGGTCGTTCGTAACCTCGTTCAAATGACTTTCCACTGTCGTTCAAATGACATGGCTTAGTCGTTCGAATGATCTGCCTTGTTTTTTATCCATATTTCTGTTTTCAGCACCTGCTTAGTATACATGCATAAATAATTTATTTTTATACTTTTGAGTTCATTTGGACAGTTTGCATGCAGTTGATATTGACTATTCATATGTCGATTTTTATACTGCATCGATTCGTTTAGTCACATCAATGCTTAGATTGATGATTCATTTAAGTGACTGTTTGTTAGCTACGATTTAGTATCGTCTGATTATTATTAGTTGACGTTTTCATATTTATCTAGATATGCTTCATTGATTATTCCCATTCTAGATATTTGATTATTTATTTATCTTTTTCACTTATTGTATATTCGAGACAAAAAGGGGGAGAGATGTATGTCATGTAGGGGGAGTAGTTTTGTTGTAAATTGGTATCATGCTTTAATGATCTTTGGCTTTACATATTGGTTTCCACGTCTTGGTATCTTGGATTACAAATTAGTATCATAATTTGTTCACATGTTTAACAAATGATTTGTTTTATATATTGATACTTTTATATCATTTGTTCCTCCAAACTTCACTGGGTATTTTTCTATTTCATGTGTGTAGGTATTCTTCAGCGAGTAGAGATTTCAAGACTACGTCACATTCAGACAACTAATGCTTGTCGGACCTGCAAATACTAGTCCTTGTCCTATAATTTTTTACTTTTGGATTTTATGGGATGGGATTTAGATGTCATACGACTTGACGGCCCGTCTTAGGCATTTCATTGTTTGAGTTTTGTCCTGAAATAATCAAAGGTGTAAGGATAAAATTTCCAACTGAGTCCATGTGTAAGTATTTGACTAATTGTTGGAACAAAACTTATTTGAGTCATAGATAGATTTTTATATTGTCACGATTTCCATAAATTCAATGACGTGATTATTGAAGACGTAGCGACCAAGCTTCAAAGATTGTATCGTACCGAATTTTATTGGTGCTCGTTTCACGTCTTCATTGTATTCCTATCTCTCAAGTATGAATGAAAAATGATTATGAGACTCGAAAATTGTTTTAAAGGATGGATATTTTGTTTATAAATGATTTAAAATGTTTAAAAGGATTTTAAAAGGTTTTATCTTTATTTATTCCGAGATAAACACTGCTTAGAGTCGTGTAAAACACTACCTTGGATTTTTATGGTTCAAACGACATTATCTGTCGCTCGAACGATACATCACGATCATTATAACAACTTGTCGACTTAGAATTTGTATTTAAAGAATTTTTGTCTTAGAATTTCATGGGGAGTGCAGAACTAAAATGTCGGGTTCATTTTTCCGCACAAAAGTTTTCTACGGTTTTCAAAGATAAAAACCATTCTTAGAGTTTAAAAGAACTGAGCTTTCATATTCTATTGCTACAGAGATTTGTTTGCATCATCAGGGTTTGTTCATCACATTGAACATTATTCGTCGGGTTTTATGGTGAAAAAATGAAGGAGTTTGTGTTCTGAATCCGTAGACGGTTTGCCAAGCTACATTGGTGGGCACCGAGGCATTTGTGGATGCGTGTGATGTGGGTAGGTATCGTACAAGGATTTCTACATGGGCACTGTGGAGGATCGATTAAAGTGAGGAAGATCATCAAGACTTATGGGGATCAAATAGTTGTGTAAGTCTGTTTGTCTTCCTTTATAAACTCCACATCATATTGATTATCTGGATTGGGTCATCCGAGGTTTTTTCCATTTGTGGTTTCCTCGTACATTCGTTGTTGTGAACTTATATATTTTCACTTTCTTTAATCACCTAGATGAACGTTTAGGATTAAACAAGATTAAATTGGGCTTAATTGAAAATTGATTCACAAATTTGGTGCGTATTAAAAACTTAGAAAAGGTTTTTGAAAGAAAGTTGTTTTTGACATCCTTAAAGCACATTGAAGAAAAAGGGGCCTAGACTTATGGACATTAATAGATTTACGCATTATTATTTATTTTTCACTTTTACTGGAACATTCATAGCATTCATTAAAGTTAGGTTTTCTTAATACGTTTTACCACACAACTTATTTCTTGATATGTCCCACATTCCATTATCTTTTCTCGAAATCTTCCTATACCGCATGCTTCCACGGGCTCCACACCGCCGGCTATGCGCACCATATGCTCTAGCCAGTGATTTAGGACTTTTTACTGAAGGGATTCGAGCACTTTTTGCTTATTTTTCGATTTCATCCAAGTCTTTATTAATGTGTTTAACATTGTACACGTGTGCACATTATTTCACTTCTTTACTTTTACCCGGCCGAAGCCGAAGCCGAAACTCGGGGTTTCACCCCAACTCATGGTACACTTTGGATTAGAAAATTCTTGTCCTTTACATACTCACGTTGATTCTACACCAAAACATTTACGTCTTAAGTACTTATGCCAATTTAATCCACACTAGTGTAACACCTTACATCAATATTTTTAAAATATAAAAAAATTCACTTTACGTAAATTTACCAATTTACCCCTTTGATTGGCCAAACTTGCAATTTAATCTTTTAACAAGTGTATTTTTCGAAATGCTAATTAAGTTTTCAACTCAACATCTAAAACACTATTAATCATTTTAACACTTGTTCAATATCATAGTTTTACCCAACTTTCACACTTGTCACTTTAACACCTTTAATACATGAAATATCACCTTTTACATAAGACAATTTTTAATTATAAATTATCATTTCTTTTTATTACCACATGTAGTCTTGTACCCTACATTATTCATACCCTCAATATCCTTTTACACAATTTGAAGACTAAAATTTCCCTTTGTCTTATTTCATATGAAAACCAAACAAGGCTTTCTTTAAACTTGTTCAACGTATTACAAGTTCATATGCATAAGAAAGTGGACTTTAAATCGTAAAATCCTAGTAAATGGATTAAACATACATTTCGTGTTAGAAATTCATATTGTTTGCTACAAACATACTTTTCAATTAATAAAGACATTTTATTAATTTTCTTAAACTTCAATAAATGTCCATTTGTTCATAAAATCCCCATTTTTTGCAAGAAGCTTAGGAATGTTTTATTTCATAAATATTTTGGCAAGATTAACATTATCTCCAATATTTTATTTCATAGAATATTTGACACCAAATTTCTAAAAAATCTAAGATTTATTAATTCTTTCAAATATTTTATTCCACAAAATATTTAATCAACAGACTCCAAAAATACATCTTTTTCAGAAAATGCCAACTTTAATATTTCAAACCTTGAAATATTTATCCATTCTTTATTTTCAATAAAATCACATTTTTCTTCATTTTTATTCCATAAAAATGTTTATTGTTTCTTTCATCAGAAAACCATCATCATTTTCACAATAATCATACTCTTAACATCTAACAATAACAAGACTACAATATGCACTAACTAGAGTCTTAAATATAAATAGTAGATTATCCCACCTCAAATGAAGCTCGAAACACGAGAAGGCGTGAGGGATCAAAGAAGATGACAACCCCCACCTCCTAAGGTGGCTTTAAGAGGGATTGTCTAGTAGCTCCAAGTTTTCTCATAGGAAGGCCCCATCAAACCCCTCTAAAAACTCCCTAAACACTCATATTTACCTTCTTCAAAACTCCCAATAAATATATTTGTATTTTTGTATTTATGTCATAATAATGGGGAAAATAGGTGGTTTATGGTGTGAGTGTAGTCCTTACACTCAAAACCAATGGTGGTTAACAGATTAAGGAATGGGAGTGGAAACAGTTGTCGTTTAAGAAGGTGAGATAATAAGATTGTACAAGTTTACTACTTTTTTTTTTGGTTAACAATGAACAAGTTTACTACTCACAACCCCTCCTCCAATACTAACAACGAATTCTACTAACCATATATAAAATATGCTATCTGTTACACCTAAAATTACCAAGCTCCAAGAGCTAACACGGATACATGATCGATGGTTCTATGGTTGACAGTATAATTGGCAGGCTATTTTCGTGGGTTTAAAGTCCCACGTTTATTCCTTTTACCCACAACACAAAAGACCACAAGTTATCATCGTGTTACATCTGCCTTCATCAGACAGTCAGCCCCATGAGCTGACTTAATATGAGATCCACGACTGAGAATATGACAGTAAAATGGGAGTCAGATTTCGTCAGCGTTGTTCGAATGACATTTCTCATCGTTCAAACGAGATTCCCCACTCGTTCGAACGACAACCATTTTCATTCGGACGACTAACTTTCAGGTTTCGCATATTTGCCCCAACCAACTTCCAAATTCTTAGAGGAGACATTTAACTTACTCGAATAAAGGATAGAAGTTCTATAACCAATAATTCTCCTTATTTAATCCAATTTGTTACCCACAAATTCCTATGATTATAATTAGTTCCTCCTCATAAAAAATACATATTTAATTTAATTAATATATCGGGGTGGGATATTAGAATAATAGTCCTAACCCGTGTAATTCTAGCAAGAATAAACCATCCATGCTTGCATCTCATAGCAACTTAGTTAAAAGTTCTCTCCGTTATTCCCCAATTCATACTGAGTTTTCATAGTTTCTCTTAATTTTCCTCAACTTGCATGTTAATTCTTAAACCATTTTTTCAATATTTCTGAAAACTCTATCCACATCCCAATGAGTATTCTTTAAAATTATATCATTTCTATCTCTCCAAATATAATAAAGAAAAATAGAAAAATTTAGCTTTCTTATCGTAACTTTAAAATCTTTGCTTCCATAACTGATAAAACTGATCTCATTTTTGAAACATAATTCATCTCTTGTTAGACCATTAGACCTTAGTACTTTAATCCACTACTGCTTAGAGAATGGACATTCAAAGAAGGCATGGCCTCTGCTTTCAACCCCAACACTACACAACACACATCTATCATCATCAGTAATGCCCCAATTTTCCAATCTATCTCTGGTCCATGTTTTATCAAGGCACACTTCCCACAAAAAAAACACATTTATGGATTCATTTGGAAAATCACACAGCCTTTACACTAAGGCACAGTTTTTCTTTTCTACCTAAGAGCTTCATAAGTCTCCGTGCAATTAAAATTGCCATTTTTAGAAGCCAAACAACTGACTTAATCTTTAATATCCATACAAGGCAGTATATTAGTAGCATCCAAATCAATAAGATCACTTTAAACAATTCTAGGAAAATCCCAACCATCAGTTTGAATGAACTCAATAGCTTTATCGTTTTCTTGGCTATTAGCATCATACACAGTTCTTCTCCCATATAACTCAATTAAAGGGCCTTTTGCATGCTAATTATCAATCCAGAAATAGGTGTTATATTCAATAAGACTTCTAGATTTATCCTTTAATTTTAAAAGTTTCCTTCATGCCAGGAAGCTTCATTAGGTAACCTAGTATTCCATAATGTCTCATGTTTGATGATGACAGAGTGAACCCATTTTAACTAGAGAGTGTCTTTTTTCCTAGACAATTCACAGATATGCCTAAGAATGCAAACATTATTCCAAACAGCTACATCTTTAATCCATAAACCCCCCTACTTCAAAGGGTAACAACTATCATCCCAAGCAACCTTGGTAGCATGTTTCTTAAGCTCAACTCCAAACCAAATGAATCTCCTAATATTTTATCAATGTCTTTTATAACACTTTTAAGGAGAAGAAAAATACTAATCCAATATATTTGAGTACTTCTGAGAATCGAGATAGCCAGTTAAATCCTCCCAGCATAGGAAAGCCATCTCTTAGTCCAATTCACTACACCAAAAAGGCCAAATTGCCACCTTTCAACCGGACACCCTTGTCACGTTCAATGACCGTGAAAAAAAATACGCATTTTTTATCACGGTCATTGATCGTGGCAAGTTTGTGACAACTGTACTTGTCAACCATGACAACCTTATAAAGTTGTCATGGTCAAAGACCGTGACAGGTCTGTGACAAGTTTGAGTGTAAAGAAACCCTTCCCTCTTCTTTCTTTCCACCGTTTTCACTTCCCTCCCATTTTCTCTCTCTAAGTGACTGCTCTCTCTCTCTACGATTTAAGGTATGTTTTTTCTCTCTTTTACTGTCATTTGTATATATGTGTGTGTATATGTTTGTATGTGTGTGTATATGTGTTCGTATGTGTGTGTATATTTGTGTGTGTGCATGTACAGGTGTGTGTGTGTGTGTGTGTGTGTGATGGGGGGAGGGGGCTGGGGGTGGTGGGGTGGGGGTGGGGTGTGTGTGTGTGTGTGTGTGTGTGTGTGTGTGTGTGCGTGTGTGTGTGCGAGTGTGCAGGTGGTGGGGGCAAGGGGAGTGGTGGGGTCGGGGTGGTGGTGGGGCAGGGGAGATGGGGGTGGGGGTGTATTCGTGTGTGTGTATATGTGTGTGTAGGTGTGTGTGTAGGTGTGTGCACGCGTGTGTGTGTGGTGGGGGGTATTGAAATTAATTGGTGATTGATTGGGAGTTGAAATTAATTCTTAATTTAGGACTTGAAATTAATATTGATTGAATCTTATTGTTTAGAGAATAAAATTAATTTGACATTATAAATATTGTTTCTATATTTTTATTTAGGTTAGAAATTGTTAATGTTGAATTAACTGAGTAGATGAATTAGAAGGAGTACGGGATAACATTTGTTGGTTTGTTGTTGCTGTTGGATTATACTGGACGGATGTGGTAGGATATGAAAGTTGGTTGTTTAATTTTTTTTAAATCCTTAATTTAATTCACACTAATAAATCCTTAAATAATTATATTGTCTTAATTTGTTGGGTTGGTTACTTTGGGAAGTGGCACGACCATTGGATTATTGTCAAAATGGGGGGGGGGAGTTTTTAACTTTTTTCTAAAATTACTTCGTGCATGTAATATTTAGATTTAATTCTTAAGCATTATTCTAGTGTTTTATTATTATCGAACATCAGTGTATTGCTTTTAATTTATTTGTACTTGATCATTTTCTCTCTTTTCTTTCTATATGTGTGTGTGTGTGTGTGCAGGGGTGGGGGGGGGGGGGGGAGTTTTTAACTTTTTTCTAAAATTACTTCGTGTCACGACCCATTCGAGAGTGGAACGACCACAGAAAATATTTGTATGTCTTCTTCGGGTATGTGTGTGTAGGTGTGTGTGTGTGTGTGTGCAGGTGTGTTTGTATTCTTCTAATTCATTTGGATTTGTACTAATAACAATATTTTTTATAGAAAATGTCTCCTTCAGGGATTAAGGCAAGGATGAAGATTATGATAATGATTATGTCTTCTTCAGGGCTCGACGGTAGCGGAGACGACAACGGCTCATCGGCCCCTAAGCTCCCCAAATGGGACAAATTGGGAATGGCTGTTGAGAACAAGACGGACATATTGGCTAGATCCCTCGAGCTGGTAAAGACAATTATCGGCCTAGGGTACACCAGTTGGAAGGACGTGCCAAACGAGCTCAAGTTAGCTATTTGGGTGGCACTACAGGTAATGTATTTATATTTATATTTCAATTCCAATTTCAATTTATATTTATATTTATATTTATTCATAACCAACACTTACTTTGTTTTTGTTTTGTATTTGTTTGACAGGAACAATTCAGCCTGCCCCAAGAACTCCACGATTCAGTGTTGGAGCAGTTGACGGAGCAACACAAGACATGGAAGAAGAATTTGTGAGCCTTGTACTTTGAGAAGACCTGGAAATCCATTCTCAGATCGTGTGAGATCGTCCCGCCGAAGGAGCCGATCGTATTGGCAAACTGGAAAAACTTCATCGACAATGAGATCGATGAGCGACAATTGGCATCTCGCCAATCGGGGAGGAAAAACTGGGCAAAAAAGACGGACGTGCACTACTCCGAGGGGACGTTTTACGCCGAGGTAGAGCACGGGATGGTAAGTTTTTATTTTTCTATAATTATAAAAATATGTTATTCTACATTATTTTACTTTGCGTTACTTACTAAGTTTGCAATATTTTATTTCAGGGGACAGGGAGTGGCCCTGGGGGTAGACCACATAGGCTCGATCCCTATGTGGTAATTCGGACGAAGAAGGGCAAGGATAAGGAGGTTTCCCCAAGCGTCGCGGCCACAATTGTAAGTAATCCGATAGTTAATTTTTTTGAATTAGGTTATAATTTTTTTATTTACTTATTTAACTAATCGTGTGTTTTTTGTCGTATCATGCAAAGCTTAAGGAA
This sequence comes from Sambucus nigra, assembly GCA_949130495.1. Taxonomy (NCBI): domain Eukaryota; kingdom Viridiplantae; phylum Streptophyta; class Magnoliopsida; order Dipsacales; family Adoxaceae; genus Sambucus; species Sambucus nigra. The sequence continues at coordinate 109,118,632 of OX422221.1, read as the reverse complement.
GTGCATGAGTCGCAGTCTGATGCTGACAAGGCATCTTTGTCTACGGGCGCACTTAGCCAAGTGCTTGGCACTTATCGTAAGGGGAGGACTAGGGAATGAGCTCGTGGGTGGGAAAATCTAAGATCATCAGAATGGAGACGAGAAACACCGGGTTGGCTCATCAGGTGGACACGCATGACGCGAAGCTATCAGCGTTGGAGGCGAAGGTCCTAGATATGTACGCATTCATGAAGCATCAGTTAGGCAGAAAGAGCAAGGGCAAGGGGAAGGATAAGGTGGTGGAGGAGGAGGTGGAGGAGGACGAGGACGTGGACATCGCTTCTTCATCACCGATACGCACAGACTCACCACTTGATGATCTAGTCCCCTACTTGGCTCCTGTTCAGCGACCTATGTCAACAAGCGGTTGGCCGAGCGTATTTTACGCAACATATATGATAGCAAGCGAATAGCAAAGGGGTTGAAGGACCTGAATATTGTCCCGGGTATGCCGGTTCATGGACGTATTCTTCAAAACATCGAGGACAAGGTGCTCATCACGCATGTGATAACCATGAAGAAGAACTATGCATTGTGGTTGCGCAAACAATGCGGCGTGACGCATATTGAGGGGTGTCTAAATGCGTGTATTCTGGCCTTCCTCCCTCCTCTAACCTACCCCAGACACTATGGCGTGACATAATTCGTATTTATTTTTATTTGGACAATTATATTTGAATTATTTTGAGTTGTTACATTTTTGTTTGGATATGGATTGTATTATTATTTTATTTGGATATTTAATTATATATGGAATGATTTGGTGCATTATTTATATTTTATTCGGATATATGTTGTTTGAACAAATACAATTTTGCTATAACAGGTACAAATATACTGTTGGACAGTGGCAGTGGTCAAACTACTCTGCAGTTTTTTTTTTAAATTCTGCCCAGATTTGTTACGGTCATTGTCCGTGATAAAGGAAACTCGTCATGGACTTGTCACGGTCAATGACCGTGACAATTTTTTAAAGTGTGTCATTCGTTTGTCACGGTCTTTAACCATGACAAAACTTGTCACGGTCAATGACCGTGATAGGACCGTGATAAGTCTAACGAAATTATCACGGTTAATGATCGTGACAACAAAAGTTGTCACCCCCAGACCTGTCGCGGTCAATTACTGTGACAATCCGGCAGTTTTGGTGTTGTGATTCTTAATTTTATACATCAACTTCTCTACTAAAACATTACAATCATTAGCTTTAAGCCTTGTAGTGGTAGAGGAAACCCTAAATATTTAACAGGAAGACTGACTACCTTCATTCCCATCAAATTAGCAAGCCTTTATTTCTCATCTTCCCCTTAGGTTTACAAACTCCCAACCCGGGCGTACTTACAAAATCTTTTAAAACATTATCAATCACCTTTAAAGAGTTCTCATTATCCTTAGACATGATAAAAATCATCAGCGGACATGATATGGGAAATTTTGAGGTTCCTATACTTAGGATGAAAAGAGAAAAGCCCCATACTAATTTCATTATCCAACATCCAAGATAAAGCTTCCATAACCAACAAATATAAGTAAGGAGATATGAGGTCTCCTTGTCTGAGGGAAATTTTTCCTTTAAACACCCATTTACACCACCATTAACATTCATAGTGAAAGTAGTAGTCTTCACACACTCCATGATCCATTGATAAATAGTATCTGGAAATTCCATAACCTTGAGCACATCCAAATTAAACTACCATTAAACTGGATCATAAGCTTTCATTAAGTCAATATTCAAATAACAACTAAAAGATCCAGAATTCAAATGATAACCTTTGACAAGTTCCTGCATTAATAACACATTATCAAATATATTTCTACCTTTTATAAAGGTAAATTATCTATTGTTCAGCAAATTAGGCGTAACTCCACCAAGCCTCTTCACCAACACTTAATAAATGATTTTACATGTTGTATTATAGCAAGATACATGTTTAAAGTCCCTCATAGTACAAGGATTAAGGATTTGAGGAATGAGACTTTTTCAACATTCTTCCAGACCTAAAAATGACAAGATATCTTCCACGATATCTTCTCCAAAAATATCCCAATTATTTTGAAAAAAATTGCATTATAACCATCAGGCCCAGGGGCTTTATTAGGATCAATATCAAATAGATCATCCTTGATTTCCTCACTAGTAACTTCATCTTGCAAAATCTCTTTTTGTTCCCAGTTTAACCATCTATGTCTAATACCTCTAAGTTTATCATAAGCATGAATAATCCTACCATAATCGGCACCTAAATGATTAAAAATAATATAATAGCTTCCTCTTGAACTGATTTTTTGCCACGGTACAAATTGTCATCCATATCCTTGATATAAAAGGATTTTATTCCTGCTAGTGTGACATTTAACCTTCTTACGAAAAAAAATTATCATTTCTATCTCCCAGCGCCAGCCAAGAAATTTTGGCCTTCTGTCTAAAAAAATCCTCTTCAAAACTTCTGAGTTCTAGGTATTACATTTGACGTTTCCACTTAGCCAAGATTAAATCTTCATCACATCCACTTTGAATAAGACTATCCTGAATTCTATCAAACTCAATCTTCTTGGCATTTAGAGTACAACGCCTTATTAATATTTCTAAAATCCTTTTTCAAAAATTTTAAGTCTGTTAGCCACAGTAAACATAGCATTACCAGCAATTGGAACTCCCCATCTAGCCTTCAATATGTCTTTAAATTCATTGTGTTTCATTCAGAAGTTAAAAAATTTAAAAGGCCAGTTAATCCTATATCTTTCAAGTTAAATATATAACACTATTGGAGTATGGTCAGAGACACCTGGCAAATCAACATGCACTTCACATTCCATAAAATATTGTAAACAGGAATCATTATGTAAGATCCTATCAATTTGACTTTAAATATTTGCTTCCCGGCCTATACCATTATTCCAAGTATAATCATCCACCACAATATTTCTAAGGAAATTATTAAACTCACCAGTTTCCTCCAAATCAACACCATTTCCTCCTGATCTTTCAATATATCTTCAATCGACATTAAAATCCCCTCCAATAATCCAAGCTTGATTACTAGAACAAGTAGCCACGGATATCTCTATAAATTAACTTTAGGTCCTCCATCATTATCACCATACATACCAATAAACATTAAAATTTTATTAGAATTTGTATTTCAATTCTAGCAGTTAAAGTTTGACTCATACTACTAACCTCCTCAACCTCAAACATATTTGTGTCCCACGCCAGCCAAACTCTTCCAAGCCCATAATTTAAAGTATTATGAATAAGACCACAATTATTAAAACATTATTCCTTAACACTTGAAATATTATTGTCATTACATCTATTTCAACTAAGAAAACCATATTAATATTATTATCTCTAATATATATATACTCACCTCCCTTTGCTTGTAAGGAGCATTACATCCTCTAATATTCCACATGACAATCTTAATCATACTTTAGACTTAGACATACCTCTTTATCCCTTCTTCTTGGCTATTCCCACCCCCACCCCCCCACATGTATAAAGGTCCTTTTTATAAATCTCAGCATTATCATTACCAACACCTACAGAATCAGATGAACCAATATTCATCACAACCATTTCATGTTTTCCTAACTCTACACATTCATTTTAAAATTATCAGCATCCACACTTTGAAAAACATTAAAAACATTTTCCATAGGAACACCCAAATTATTAGGATTGCCCTGTATTTGATCATGATCAATAGAAGTTACAATGTTCCCCTCTTCAATATACTCATTTGAAATAGTGGGAATATTATCATAAATACAATTCCCACAATTTCTGTAGCATTATAAGTACCAGTCATACTTACATCCAAACCTTTCTCCTTTAAAATACTGTTATTTCCTTAAATATCATTAGCATCCAAACCCTCATTAATGAAGATATTGGTGTTTCCTTGAACTTTATTTGTTTCCTTAATTGGATATGTAATTTTCCTCTAAACTTGAGTAGTCTTGTTAACAACTTTACAGTTATCCTCTTTGTGACCAAAGACATTACAAACATTACATTTCATAGGGGTCCATTCATATTGTATTTTTTGGAATATTTTAGACCCATCTTGATCATAGATAGGGACACCATCTAGTAGGTCACTTACCATATCAATATCAACACATATCCTAGCATAAGTAAGCCTCTCTCTCTCTCTCTCTCTCTCTCTTAGTTGTCATTATATAAGTAAATAATGGTTTTTCGATTAAACTAGCAATCTTACTCAAAACAGAGTTAGCCCATAAGTGTAGTTACAGTCCAAGAAGTCTAATCCATATTGGCAATTGGTTCATACCTTCTTTTTCCAAATTAACTCCAGTATCCCAAGGCTTAACAATTAAAGGCTATTATCAAAAGACCGTGGTCCAAGTTCCAACACCTGGAGTTGAGCCTTAAGATTATCAAACAAAACAACAAACACACCAGACTTAAGCATAAACATTTCAAAATTACCATATTGTTTCCATTTACGAATAGCATACCCTCTCATGGAACCAAATGAAACTTTGACCCCAAAATATATACAACAACAGCAAACTATCACCTCTTCAACTTCACTTTGCTCAAGTATAACACATTTTTTTATCTCTATAACTGTGAGATTTGCTACTTGCTCCCTACTAATAGTGGATACTCCCTTTTTATTTTGTATATTGTGATTTGTAACAATTGGAATATAAAATTTCTCCACTTTGTTATAATCAAATCTTAAAACTTCTTACGATTGGCGTCTCATGATATCCCACTTTTCTCCCATAAATTCCTTGGAAAAGAAATCTATAGATGGCCCCTAACCCTAAATGATCTCCTCATCACCCCATGTTTCAAAACCCTAAGACGACAAAGACAATGAGAAAGAGAGAAAAGTTCAGAGAAAGAAATTCCTTAATTATCACCCTCGCTCTCTAGGATTGTAAAAGATTTTTTAAATAAATAAAATAAAATGGTCATAGTTTCCCTTAATCAAATTCATTAATATCTGTGTGTAAAAATCACATGGTATGAAAGTTAAATATGACATTATAATATTAAAAGTTTATGCTTGGAATCGATAATTTCTAGGTTCCTCCATTTATCAATTTATCTGAAATGTTTGTTTAATCATATTATCATGTGACAACATTCATATAATATTGAGTAATAAAGTAATTTAGATGAGTCAAATTCGTATAAGTGGTCCACTATTATTCAGGAAATTGAGGGGTCATGTAAATAAGTTGAATATGTGGCAATTTTCAAGGGGGAGACAAATTCTTAAGACCATTTCTAAGTCATCATACAAAAACTTATTCATTAAAATGTCATTCAAGAATTATTCATAATAGCATAATGATATTTTTAGGGGGCAAAAGTTATACCAAAATATTACAACTCTTGCCACATTTAGTTATGTCTAGCATTTTTTGTCGCAGGGGAACCCATCGATGCATTCAGATTGCCGAATGGCTTCTTCGGACAAATTTTACCAGTCGATGCCCATTAGTCAGTAGTGTAACACCCCGCCTAATTAAATACCGGGTGGCCAGTCCCATACCAAATTAAAACAGAATATACAGTTGGCTCATTCTTAGCATCACTGTCGAAAACATTTACAACTCACCCAATACCCAATTAAGCTGGTGTTAAAAACTTTCCAAATTTTAAATTTCAACAAAACCATTTTTAGTTTAAGAATAACACTACACATTTTATTCTACAAAACTGGTAACACAATAAATAACACAAAATAATTTAAATGCAATTGGAATAAACATTCCCAAATAATCCTTTACAATAATCCCAACAATGTCAAATGTATTAAAAAGACAAGAATACAATAGTATTTAGCCCCGATAAAAAAGATAACTGAAATCCTTTGGGCGACATGCCCTAACTAAGAATACTGTGAATCAAATAGATGATAAGCGTCTAAGCAAAACTCCTTAGCTCCATAGCGCGTCACAATCAACTATGGTTGGCGTCCCTGTTGCTGGACACCTGATATAGAGATACAATAGAAGAGAAAATATGCAAGGAAACGGGTCAGAGCCCGAATGTGTAGATTATTTTTAAAACGACAAGTATTTAACAAGTGCAATAAAGCATTTATTATTTACATGTTAGATCCAACTCTCACTTGCTATTCTCACCTCTCAACTATATTGCACACTTAACATTTCCTATTAACCTCCTAGTTAATGGTTCATCTTTCTAGTCTCCATATTATAATTCCATTCCCATATCATAATCCCCGTATGTTCCATACCATACGTCACATTATTGTTCATTTACATTTCTCATCGTTATATGATTAGTTTCTCATTAACATGAATCATTAGTCATTAATATGAATCATTTCTCACTAACATGAGTTAAGCTTTTCAATTCTATAAGCATAAACATTCATTAACTTAATTCCATTATCTTTCTCTATTCACCGTTATCTACAATTATCACCGTAGATAGATTTAACCACAATATATCCATTCGATCATTTAATACATTATATATATATTCATATATAATACGGCACCCCGGGTCACAGCTACGGTGCAATGCATTACTCTGCTATCATGTCCCATCATCGCAGGTCGCCGAATAGGGGACTAAAGGTTCGGTGAGATTCCACGAACCATAAACAACAACAAACAAATTGGGGGCAGACATAGTTCTCGTATCCATGGGTCACGCACATACCTACGCACCCACAGTCAGCGGACTTATCAACTCCCCGATAAGTCTTTCATAGACCTATGTTCTCAAGCGACAAATCAAAGATTCCATGGATTCATCAGGATATGACTGCCCTCACGCGCAAACCTCCCACCGATAGCAAGTAAGCTAGGTATGTCATACACATAAATCATCAATCAATCAAATAGGTATTATCATACCTATAATATAATATCAATAAGGTAATTATCACTACCCTAAGATATTTCCCATACGTAGCATTAAAATATCATATCTTTACTTCATAATTTAATTATCCTCGCATCCTATAACATCCCTCCACTCCCGACGTCGTTAAGGTTCATGCGCGGAGCGTCTCGCAAAGCGAAATCCAAACAAGGAACCCCTACAATACACTACTACTTAACTTTGTCGATCGAGGAGGCCCGACAACTTCAACTATGCGATCGGGATAACCTCATACCCTCTTTCAACCAAATGTTGTTCTAAACTCCCATCTCACAAGATTCAAATAGAATTTCCCTCATCTTATATTCAGTAAGAAGTCACTAATATCCTACTGGTCCATAACATTATTTCTCCCGAACTACTATGAGTTTAGTTCTCCTTTTTAATTAAGGTTAAAGCCGATAGTTTCAAATCTCTTATAAACACATATTCTTTCACTTAGGATTAAACCCTCTTGTAAACTTAAGGATACCCAGGTGTTATATTCAATCAACCCTACTGGTCCTATCTTAAATCCTCATACATCCCCATTTGAAATTTAACAAATGAATCTAGCAACCGAAATTCCATTCAATATAATTTTCATCATTTAAATCACTCGAATCCAAATCAAATTAATTCCAATCTTATCAAGGGTTTACTGATATTTTCTAGGTCCCATAATATCCAAATAATAATCACCAAAGATCCACAAAAGGTTTGGGTTAAGAATCAACATTTAAAAAGAAACAACTTTACATATTCTGGGGAGGTCGATCGATCGAAGGCAGGGGTCGATCGATCGATCCCTCAGGTCCAAGCCTGATTTTCTGCATTTCAGCAACTACGGGTTTCACCATTTTTACTCATTCAAACCTTCATATTAACCTCCAAAATGAGTTATAATTATTACTACATGATATGTCAACATATATGAACGATTTCCAGTACTCTAAACATCTTAGGATCATCAAGGGATTGGATTAAAAAGCATGTTTATCTCCTTATTTCCAGAAAATTAACAACATATCATCTTCAAGAACACATCAATGGTTTTCATAATTTATTCAACAGATTCATGACTATTTCGTGGATTAATATCAACCTAAAATATGAGTTAAATTCCTATATCATTTCAGTTTTCCAGAAATCCATTTAATACTCCATTATTTCTTCCAAACATGAATAATCTTCTCTTTTCATACTATTCTAACATGGACAATATACAAACTTAAATTGACATTATTAAACACTTGCCTTTACTGTAGGTCTGATCCTTTGGTGTAGTATATCTCAGTTGGTTGTCCCTTCTCCGGTCAAACTCTGGTGGTGGTTGGTGGTGGTGAACCTTAGTTCTTGTTCTTCTCCTTTCCAAGTGGGCTTTTCCCTTCCCAAGCACTCTTACACTCTTTCTAGGAAGATGGCTTCTCTAATTTGTGAAGAGGAGATGAATAACTCCCATACACTTAATCTACCAATACTTATAATTGTTCCAAATCCGAAATCACTATTTATCCCCCTAGAAAAATGACCAAAATGCCCTTTCGGGTTGTCTATTCATTTCCAAATGACCCGAGACTCAAAATTTACATTCAAATAGACTTTTCTGACTATTTCGAACCTTCCGAACGCAACTACGCAGTCGAAATGACTATAAGGTCGATAGAAAATAAATTTCCTTTTTAATTTAATAAACTAGTCCCGACACGTCCCATACCGCGTCTGACTAAAAATATAAATTACCGAATTTATATCATACAGTCATATCAATGACATCACATTCATATATTACCTAAATATCTTTAAGTAATATTCAGAATCATCCATTTTAATATCCACCGTCTGGATAAAACCCGAATGAATTAATTAATAATAAAATCTAATTAATCCATTAATTTAAAATATAACCCATTTTAAAAGTCATTTAAAATTACGGGGTATTACAAGTAGTTAATTGTAATTGTGAAAAAATATCTTTTTATACAAGAAATCAAGAATTTAATAAAGTTAAATAAAACTAAAATACTAATAAAAAATGAGGAATGTAATAAATTAAAAAATACTTATGTATTTCTTAGATTCTTCATGTAACTAGTTAGCTTGATTAAATGAGTTGGATTCTTTTCTGTTATAGTATGATAGGCAAAGCTAACATCTAACTTACTACTAAGACAATGATCCGACAAAGAAAGTATATGGTAAAGAGCCTCTTAGTTAGAAGTTAGTTAGATATTTTTCTAGCTAGTTAGTTAGAAGTTAGATATTTTTCTAGCATGCTCATGTTTCTATTTATATTGCTTTGTAATCTCTTTTGTAAAAAAGTTGAATGAAATGAATCACACTCTCTCTCTCTTTGAACTCTAGTCTCAATATGGTATCAGATCATATTTTGAATCCTTTATTCTTCATTGTTAATATCATCAACATAAACCCCATTCATTCCATCAAAACTTTTATTTCTAATAACCAGTTTCATCCATTTCTTCATATTTTCTCCCATCATTTTCGATTGTTTCTTAATAATTAAATCTTAATTTTGGAATGGTTATCAATCTCTCAACAATGAAATACCTAGGTCATCAATATGAAAATCCTCCATTGATGAACCCTCTAGTCCCTTCTGCCTTCATCATTCAGACAGCCCGGATTAGTGCTTGTCTCCCAAACTTTAACTAGTAATAATTATACCTCCTGGAGTACAGCAATGATCATAGCATTGTCTGTGAAAAAGAAAATAGCCTTTAATGATGGATCTCTTCCTAAACCAGAAGATGTTAACAAGGAACTCCTCAATTCTTATACCAGAAATAACAATATTATTTCTTGGCTCTTGAATTTAGTATCCAAACAGATTTCAGCTAGTGTGATTTATGTTGCATCTGCTTATAAAATATGGATTGACCTTAGAAATAATTTTTAATAAAGGAATGGACCAAGAATTTTTTAACTTCAAAGAGAACTAATGAATTTAGTTCAAAATCAATATTCAATCAGTGTATACGTCACAAAACTTAAAACCATATGGGAAGAATTAAGCAATTACAGGCCAACATGTACATGTGGAAAATGCATTTGTGGAGGTGTGAAATAATTATCCACACACTATCAAATGGAGTATATAATGTCCTTCCTTATGGGACTACATGATTCATATGGCAAAATTAGGGGGACAATTTCTCCTTATGGATCCTCTCCCACCTATAAACAAAGTGTTTTCTCTAGTCTCCGAAGAAGAACACCAAATAAAGATTGGTATTCATACCATTCTGAACCTGTAAATAATAAAGCCTTTGATATCCATAATGACCCTTCCAAAAAAAAATGATAAAACTATTACTTATCCTAACACTGACAATTTCACCATCCATAGATACAGTTCAACCAATGTAAGAGGATTGAAAAAACAAAAGAAGGAAACACCATTATGTATCCACTGCAGTTTCCATGGATATACCATTGAGAACTGTTACAAATTACATGGGTATCCTCTTGGATATAAACCAAAATCTAAAGAGATATTTAGCCATGCAAGCAACTATTCTTTTGTTAATCAAATCTCCACTCAAAATTTTGACCTCAAGAAATATCAATCACATGAAGTTGGATATTTTGTTCAACTATAGAATCTCAACCAATACAATCAACTCATATCTATGTTCCCAAATCATCTTGCCTCTATCAAAACTAGCACTGGTTAGGAAGACATTCCATCTATTTCATACGTAATAGGTATTTGTTCATCTATTCTATGAATCCATTTTTTTTCATCTTCTCAATATTGGATAGTGGATTCAGGTGCTACAAGTTGCATTTGTTCCAATGCCCATGCCTTCGTCTCTTTGAAACTTATACCAAATTCTATAGCTACTTTGCCTAACTATACTCAAATTCCTATCAATTTCTATATAGATATTAAATTTAGTCATATTCTTACTCTCAAAAATGTCATGTTCATTCCTCAATTTAAATTCAACCTCATATATGTCAGTGCTATTACAAGTAATTTGAACCTCTTTATTCATGATTGTTTCCTTATCCGGGAAATCAACACCAAGAAGATGATTGGCAATGGTGACAAGATTGTAGATCTCTATGTCCTTGACTCAAGCTCCTTACACTTTTGATAATTCCTTGTACTTTAATACATCAATTGTTGTTAACAATGTTTCCGTTAATACTTGGAAAAATAGACTTGGACATGTTTCTTTTAAGAAATTAGAATGCTTGAAAAATCATTTACATTGTGATACTTCCAAGTTCAATACACAAACACCTTTATACATAAGTCCCTTAGCCAAATAAATAAGGTTTTCTTTCTATACTCATAATCATATGTCTCAATCACCTTCTGATTTAATACACTGTGATATTTGGGGTCCACATCATGTCACTTCTCATACTGGACATAGATTATTTCTCACTTTAGTGAATGATTATTAAAGATCCGCTTGGGTGTTTCTCCTCAAACAAAAATCTTATGTTGCAACAATCATTCCAAAGTTTCTTAATATGACTTCTACTCTGTATAACACTAAAATCAAGACATTCAGGTCTGATAATGCTCATGAACTAGCATTCACTTATTTCTTCAATCAAAAAGGAATTCTACTTCAATAATCTTATATTAAAATACCTCAACAAAATTTTGTGGTAGAAATAAAACATCAGCATTTATTAAATATTGCTAGAGCTTTGTATTTACAATCAAGAATTCCCATTAAATTCTTGAATGAATGCCTCACTGCTACCTATCTCATAAATAAAACACCTACACCACTTCTTCATCATAAAACTCCCTATGAAGTTATTCATCACACACATGTTGATTATTCCCATTTCAAAAAATTGGTTGTCTTGCTTTTGCTTTCACTCTATCTGCTCACAGGACAAATTTCAACCAAGATCTAGTATTTGTGTTTTCCTTGGTTACCCTCCTACGACCAAAGGCTATAAGCTGTATGACAACATTTCCAAACAACTATTCATCTCTAGTGATGTTTATTTTCATGAAGACATCTTACCATTTCATACCATCACTTCATCCCACAATTTAATCCATTATTTTCTTGACCTAGTTCTTCCTATTCCTGTTGCTGAAACTCATCATGCTCATTCCGTCAACCCCAACACCAACATGCCCACATTCACTTCAATTCTTGCCAAACTCCAAACCTTAATACACCTGCTTCTGGTTTAGATTAAATTGGTCACACAGAAATTCATATTTCCATTTATTTTAATCTAAGAAGATCAACTAGAAACATCAAAACCCCATCATATCTGAGAGATTTCAATTGTAGTATCTTAACTCATTACCTTATTTTGAAATGTAACACCACATATCCCTTGTCATATTACATATCCTATTACTCCTGTGGTGACAAATATCTCAACATAAATAATAATGAAAAACAATCACCAGAAAGAAAAGAACAGTAAAGATCGCAATCACACAACACAAAGATGTACGTGGTTCGAAAAATTGCCTACAACCACGGAGAGGTCTACTGATATATTAAGTAACTCTCAATCGAGGTTTTTTCTGTGTGTTATTTTCCCCGGACCAGGGTTACAATATATATTCCATAGGAGGGAGAGAGGGGCGCTGGTAACTGCCCCACTAGCCCTTGAATATCTCCTCCGAGATTTTTGGGGATAGAATGGGTCAAATTCTTAGTTCTAACCGTTATTTAGAGTGTCCCGTAGTTTGGGCCGAACATCCTTTATTTTTATTTAGGCTTGGTCCGGTTACTCTCATGGGCCTAGAAGATAAACAAGGTACCCACAATTGCCCCTAAAATTTTAGGATTACAACTTGGGCTCAAAAATTTTAAACACTAATTTTGGTTCCTTCCAGGTGGCACTGTTGTGAATTATAACAAGTTTGGGGTACGAAGCGTCTCTTTACAAGAGATTTAGGTGGCAAATATTCTTTGGTTTTTGTGCATTATCATTAGGAGTTTAAACCGATGAACTCAAATGGTCTGTCTCACCATTTCTGCATTTTCTTTCATTTTCAAACTCTCACTTACTCTCAAGCCCCTTCTTCATATCTTATAAGTTATCTTTTGCTTCAATTGCCTTCACTTTCTCGTGGTTTCCATCGTTGCAAGCTCCATTCCTTTCCCCGTAAGTTCTCAGTCTTCCCTTTTTTGTGTATTTCGTCATGTCGCTTTGATTTTACTATAGCTAGGGTTTTTCTCATGACAAGGATAGACAACAAATCCTTGGTAGAATTTAGGAAATCTTATAAAATCCCTAGTTGGGCAGATATTGAGTGTTCCCTTGTTCCTCACAATGTTCACGATGTTGAGGATGGCCATTGGATTCACGTTATTTTATTATCCCAATGGGGTTTAAGTTTTCCTCCAAATCATCTCTTTTTATATTTTTTTCAATATTTGGATATAGTCCCATCCCAATGTTCTTCGAATGTTTGGAAGATTGTTAATGGTGTTCATAGGATAAATCAGCTATACGACCCCAAGTTGGGCTTGGTTAAAATTTGTTTTTGCTACTCCTTTTCTCGCACCATCTCTGGTCTTCTTTATTTGAAAGCGAGGAGTCCGGATAGGGTGTTGGTAGTTAACTAACTTGGTTCCCATAAAGATTATTGGACTTAGGGGTTTATAGCTAGGAACTGGTAGTTCCCTCCTCTGGTAGGAGGTACGAGGTACACGGGGCCTCGAATTCCTACCTATGAAGAGGAATATATAGGTTGTTGCTCAATCTCTTTGTCTTTTCATTGCTATTATAAAGTTTTCTTTCTTTAATTCTTTCCTTCTTATTTTGCAGCAAATCAAAGAATCAGGAGCCTGCTCGTCGAGAGATCCGTGATGATGAGTTACTTAAAGCTTGGAATATACGAGATTCCATTACAGAAGGCAAGCATCCGAGATCTGCTGCCTTCTTACTGGAATATAAGAACATTACTTTCAGCTTCATCACCCGCCTAGTTGATTCTATTCCTCATCTTGACGTCTCAGAGGAAGAAGAGGAAAAGGAAGGTACTCCTTAACCTATCGACCTAGACGAAGAGGAGGAGAGCAGTTCAAAGTCTGGTACTGCTAGTGGTGGTGAGGCAGGATCTGGTGAGAGAACTTCTAGTTCGGAATCAAATTCAGAGAGCTCGAGCGAGGAAGATATGGTTCCCCCAAGGAGGAAAAATTTAATCATTGATGATGGTGATGTTTTACGGTCACGTAAGTTGAAGATACAAGAGCCTGGGTATGGGGAAATTGCCAGTGGGTCCCAGATCGCAGCACATGAAAAGGAGAGGAAGAAGAGAGAAGATGATTTGAGGAGAGAGAATAAGAAAAAAATAGAAGAAGAGAGGAAGAGAAAGAAGGCTTAGAAGAAGGAGAGAGAGGAAGAGAGGAGGCGACGACGAAGAAGGCGCGGGCTATTCTGGTCCTTGTGTTTGTCCCAACTGAGGGATCCTCTGTGGCTTTGACCCCTCATCTTGCTCCTGCGATGATCGAGAGGACAGTTCTGCCAAAGGAGTGCGAGCGGTCATCAAAAATGGGACTTAACCGGTTAGCCTTGAAGGAAGTCAGGGGCTTACATTGGTAAGTCTATTCATTCTTTCCTCTTTTTTATTGCAGTTCCTCTTATATTCTTTTTACTTATATTCCATCTTTCTCTGTAGTTCTTGTCTGACTACACCGTTCTCGACCACAGTCGTGGTGAGCTAGCGAGGAAGAATTCTGAGCTCGATGCAATCTTGAAAGTTTCCAGTGAGGCTCATAAGTCCTCTGAGCATGCCCTTTTAAAGGTTAAGGCCTCTTTTGATAGGGAAAAAGAAGAAGCGGATTGCGGGAGTCTTATGGTATAGTTGTGGCGAGCAAACTGGCAGTCACCGAAGAGAACAAGGTGATCGCCTAAGAGGTGGCAAAGATGAAGTTAGAGGCTTCCTCCATTAAGGAGAGTGCTTACAACGATGGATGGGCGGCGACGTATGAAGATGTCGAAGTTTAAATTGGTTACATCAGCCATTCCAACTTTAAAAAGGGTTAGGATAGGGCTCTGTTTGCTGCCAATGTGGCTATCGATTCCCCTCTTTTTGACGAGCACGATCTAGGTCCCAAACCAATTATAGAGGACGAGCCTAATCCTATTGTTGAGGAAGGGGTTCTAGATGCTCAAATTGGTGAAGGCCCCATTTCTACTAGTGCTCCTATTGATCAAGGAAAGGGTCTTTCTCCGATTGAGGGAGGTGCAGGTGGAACTAGGACGAGTGAGTCTGCTGCTAACAAAGGAAAAGAGTCAGCCTCCTCTGAGCAAGTCGAGGTTGCCAATTAGTCTCCTAGGATTTCCCTTGTATTTTTGTGTTCCTATTTTTTCTTCCTTCTGATCAATGTACTTGTACCCGACTTGGGTCGATTTTAATGAAATGAAGAAATTTTAGATTTTGCACCTGCTGATATATTTACTTTGTATGCTCTTATGACTTGTAGTTTGTTGACATTGATGAATATATTCCTGTTACCCCACACCTAGGCCAAATTCTTGGTACCGCTGTAAGCGGCCAAGTTCGCCGTGCCTTTGTAAAATTCTGCAAGTCTCTTAAATCAAGGAACCAGGACTATAAAGATCGGTCGAAGATAGTTGCCAAGTTAAAAGATAGACTTGAGGAAATGGAGGAGGTCGGCGCCTCTGTTCAATAAAAAATGGATGCTTTAAAGGCTAAGATTTTGGATGCCTCTGAGATAAATCAAGTTGGAGAAATCCTGTAACAGAAGAATGATGCTTTAAGGAGGGAAGTTGCGTGCCTTAGGGAGAATGCGTCAATAATTGCCCCTCAAGTTATACAAGGTTCTTTTTCATCAACTAGGCGGCGAGTTGGTCCTGATGATAGTGGTTCATCTAGGGAGATTGCCAAGCTTCGAGGAGATGTTCGCAGGGCGTACGTGATATCCGCTGGGCTTCAAAGAGAAGTCACCCTACTGAGGCACTTGTTCAAGAAAGGTCCTCGATAGGTGTGGGAAAATAGGTACGACCAGGGCTAGACAGATGCTCCCACAAGGTTAAAGGAGGTTGAGGAGCTATCCTTCATTAGAGGGTGGTTGAGTGCCCTTAGGGAGTTAAAGGTTCCTTGGAACTCGGTCCTTTGGTATAGACATGAGATTACTCCTTCATCTTTGGAGTCAAATTCATTTAGAAGGGATGATCATTGGATCCATATAGACGTAATCCCAAGACAGCTATTGGAGCCAAGCTCAGACGACGTCGAAGAGGAGTTTATCCCTCACCCAGATGATGGTCGAAGAGAGCGGGTAGCTGATTATCTGTCCCAGCGACCTGGTCCTCTTTAAGATTTGATTTGTTTTGATACATGTAATTGTTTTTACATTTAGTGGTGTAGTGAAATATTTGTGTTTTGGGCAATTACCTACTAAACGTGTGTTATTTCATTTTCTATTTTGCTGGCCTTATCTTTAATTATCTTCTAGCCGATCAAGTATGACTTAGATAGAGTTAATTATCAGAGAAATATCCCCCAGTCCATTACACTTCAGTCATACCATTCTGCCTCACTTTACCTTTCAGGCTATGTCGTCACACCGCCTCACGCCTAAGTAGCGCAATGGCGAGGATATACCTGGTAAGCGGACAATCCATCTGGGCAGGGTTTTTTGGGCCAAACTATGTTGGCGATCAACCTGGGTTGGTCAAATTGCCTAAGGATACCCTTTAGGGCTTTATTTATTGTCTGGGGCAAACTAGGAGGTCAATTGTGCTAATAACAAAGGCCTGAGGAGGATTATTTAACCCTGTTAATGCTTTGACCAATGTGGTGCAATGGTAAGGGGCAAGAGATAGGATCATTTGGCAGGAATAAGTTGACCAACTTACTGTAACCTGTGATCTTTATTTTGCCTGTTAAGAGTGAATCCTGTAACTTGGAAAGGACGCATATACTAAAATATGTCTGAGAAAACCAACACTCATAGAATTCCAAGGCCAATCAAATTTCATTAATCAGAGTCAAGAACAGAGAGCAACATTAAATTTGTAAAATAAAAAATTTGCCTAAATTAATGATGCACGAAAAGAGAAATCTATAAGTAGAATCTTTTTAGGTCGACCGCATTTCAAGCTCTTGGTATCTCCCTGCCCTCCATCATTTCCAATTGATACGCTCCTTGCAGGTCGTCCCTTACCACCTTAAACGGTCCCTCATAGTTCGATCCTAGCTTTCCATCTGATGGCTTCACAGTGCTGCCAAGGACTTTCCTTAGGATGTAGTCACCAACCTGGAATGTCCTTGGATTAACTTTTCTATAATATTGCATGGCTAGCTATTGCTGGTAGGCTGCTAGTTTCACTAGAGACAATTATCGTCGCTTTTTGGCTAAGTCAAGTTCAGCGAGCAATGCTCCATCGTTCTGGCCTTGGTCGATCAGTGTGGACCTCATGCTAGGGAGACAAGCTTCCAATAGAATAACTACCTCCATTCCATATGTGAGTGCAAACGGTGTCTCTCTAGTTGCTCGCCTCGGGGTGGTGTGCTAGGCCCAGAGGATATGGGGTAGTTCGTTTACCCATGCTCCCTTGGCTCGCTCTAGGTCCTTATTTAGTCCATCGATCATTGTTTTGTTGGAAGCCTCAGCTTAACCATTGCTCTGAGTGTATGCCACAGATCTGAAGTAGTGCCTGATTCCATAGTCACTGCAAAAGCTTTGGAAGAGGCCACTCTCAAACTACGTTTTGTTGTTAGTGATAATTGTCCTAGGTATCCCGAAGCGAATAATAATATTTCTCCATATGAATCTCATCATATTTGCGTCTCTGATGTTCGCCAGTGGTTCTGGATCTATCCACTTGGTGAAGTAATCTGTGGCGACTAACAGATACTTCTTATTTTCGACAGCAGTTGGTAGAGTGCCTATGATGTCCAGACCCCACTAGGCGAAGGGTCACTGGCTGGAGAGTGACTTTAGATCGCTGGTAGGCTGGTGGACCATAGGTACTTGTATTTGGCATTTCTCCCACTTTCGAGCGTAGACTCCAGCGTCCCTCTACATGTATGGCCACTAGTATCCCTCATTTATTGCTCGAGAGGATAGCAACCTTCCTCCTACGTGACTTCCATAAATCCCTTCATACAGCTCGTGTAGGACTTGATCGACGTCCTGTGGATGAACACACTGGAGGTATGGACCTGTGAAGGATCTTTTGTATAGTTTGCCCTCAGGAGATAAGTGAAAAAGGGCAGCTTTGACTCTTATTTGATGGGCGATCTTCTTATCACTTGGCAGTACATCGCTTTGCAAGTAATCTACTATGGGGTCCATCCAGCTGGGAGCTTTTTCTATATGGAGAACATGCTCGATGTTTGGCGATTCGGTTCTTTGGTTGATGCTCGGTTGTGCAAGGAAATCGATTTGAATTTCTCTCCTTAAGTTGGAGTCAACCGCTGAGCTTAGGTCATCGGCATGGCTATTTTATCCCCTGGGAAATTACTGAACATTGATGCGGTCGAAGTTCGCCATTAACCTTTTTCACAGTGGCGAGATAGGCTGCTATCCTTTCGTCTTTTGCATTAAAATGCCACTTATTTGATTGGATATCAGTTGTGAGTCATCGAAAACTTGTAGGTGTCTTTCCCCAAGCAACTGTACCTTCTGCAGACTAGCGATCAGTGCTTCGTACTCTGCTTCGTTGTTGGAGACTTCAAATCTAAGCCAAATTTCTTGCTCGAGCGCTGTGTTTTCAAGGGTAACTAGTATGATGCCTACACCTGCCCCTACGAAATTGGAGGCTCCATTAACATATAACTTTCAAATGCCTGGCTCTTGTGGGGCTTCCCTCAGATTACTGGTCTCGGGATGATTATAGGGTTGTTCTCCTGTGAATTCAGCGATGAAATTGGTGAGAACCTACCTTAATAGAATTCCTCGGATGAAAATGAATATCAAATCTTCTGAGCTCAACCGACCATTTTGATAGTCGGACTGAGAGGTCTGCTTTCCTTAGTACAACTTTGAGGGGGTGCGAAGTAACTACGAAAATGGAGTGGGCCTCAAAATAGTGCTTCAGTTTTCTCGAGGCTATCACTAATACAAAAGCGAGCTTCTCCAATGGAAGGTACCGTTGCTCGACGTATAAAAGAGTTTTTCTAGCATAAAAGACCGGATGTTGGCTCCCCTCTTTCTCACATATCAAGGCGGAGCTCACAGAATGATCTGATACTGCAAGGTAGAGATATAAGGGATCATTTTCTCTAGGGATTACAAGCAAAGGGAGCTTACGGAGGTAGGCCTTAAGCTCTTCTAAGGCCCTCAGCAACCTTCGTTCCATACCACACTCTTAGTCTTCTTCAGCAACTAGAAGAAAGGCTATCATTTTTTTGAAGATTTAGAGATGAACCGATTTATGTAAGAGAGAGCTTCTGTATATCTCTCATAGTTCGAGGGGATTGCACCTTGTTGATAGCATTTATTTGGTCGGGATTAGCTTCTATACCTCTCTCGCTGACCAAGTATCTAAGGAATTTTCCTGACTGGACACCGAAGGAACACTTGCTTGCGTTAAGCTTCATTCGGTACTTCTTGAGGATTTCAAAGGTCCTTGCTAGATTGGAGAGGTGGTCGTCTTTGAGCTTGCTCTTGACAAGCATATCATCGATATACACTTCCATGGTGTCTCTTATTTAGTCCTTAAACATCCTAGTAACCAATCGTTGATAAGTTGCTCCCGCGTTCTTGAGCCTGAAGGGCATAACTTTGTAACATAATAAGCCAACATTTGTGATGAAGGCGGTCTTATCTTGATCTGGAAGCTCATTTTTTAGCCTGAGGGATCTGTTGATATCCAAAATACACATCTAAGAAGTTCATTCTTTCATGAGTTGTTGTTGCATCCACCAACTGGTCGATCTTTGGAAGGGGGAAGTTGTCCTTGGGGCAAGCCCTATGAGATCGATGAAGTCGATACAGACTCTCCACTTTACATTTCTCTTAGGGACCACTATTGGGTTGGATAGACATTTAGGGAACTGAACTTCCCGTATGGACCCTAAATCCAGTAACTTCTCCACTTCCTTCTCTATTACTTTAGCTTTCTTTGGGGGGGTCCGGCGTGCCTTCTATATAAATGGTTTGAAGGCTAGATCCACGTGTAATCGGTGGCAGGTAATGCTGGAATCAATTTCGGGCAGCTCGTAGGGCTCCCATGTGAAAACATTCAAATTGCTTCGAAGGAAGGTGACCAATTCCTTCTTCTCATGATCAGTAAGGGATGTTTCAATCAAAAATGTTCTTTTAATCGAGCCACTTTCGTCTGTGACTTCTTCCAGGTTCTTGATGACCCTCTTAGAGGGGAGGATCCCGGTCTCTTCCACTCCTGGTCTGCCATATCTTAACTGTTATTTGGAGGGCATCAGCCTCTCCCCTGTTTTTCGTCTTCGTTTATCGCTTCCTCCAATTTTTTCTCTTGTTTGGGGCGTATGGCTGCTATAAGGCACTTTCTTGCTATTGCTTGATCTCCACGAATCTCAACTACTCCGCGTTCTGTCACACATTTAAACTTATTATGATAGGTCGATGAGACGGCCTTCATCGCGTGTGGCCATCCTCTGCCGAGGATGGCTTGGAAAGGTGAATCAATGTCAACCATAAGAAATTCGATCATCTTCGAGATGCTTCCTGCCCTTACGGGTAGGATGATCTTTTCCAAGGGGATTGTTATATTTCCAGCGAAGCCAACCAAAGGAATAGTGACTCACTTAGGTCGGCAGTGCTTAACTTCATCTTTTTGAACAACTGGAGGTACATTACTTCGGATGAGCTGCCATGGTCAACGAGTAACCTGTCGACATCAAAGTTAGCTATCCTGAGTGTAATGACCAATGCGTCATGGTGTGGAGTTCTCACTCCCACTAAATCCTCGTCTGTGAACACAATGTGCTTGTTGTAGTTGATTTCTTCTAAACATCGACGCTTCACAGCTTAGGTTTTGGCCAGATCAATCTGAAAAGCTTGCATCACTGTTGTCAGCTTCTTCACCTCCATTCGAACTGCATTTCCCTAAATCTGCTTGAGGTCGAATGCCCCATGGATCACTGTGGACTCGTGGCCGATATCCTCTTCGAGAACATTATCGGGTTTCTGATTAACGTTTGCATCTACCTTCTCTACCTTCTTCTCTACGAATTCCCTTAAGTGTCTAGCTTGGGCTATCTCTTCCAGGTGGGACTTGAGATCCTTACAGTGCTCAATTTTGTGCCCACCTTCCTTATGAAAATCACATCTTAATGCGTTATTCCGCTTGGAGGCGTCTCCACCCATCTTCTTGGGCCACTTAATGAATGGTTCATCTTTGATTTTTGTGAGGATCTTATAGATCGATTCTCTGAAGATAATATTTACGTCTTGGAATGACTTCGAGGCATCGCATTTGTTCCCACTCTTGGGGCCACTTTTTCCCCCGTTCTTACTTCCTTTCTTTTGAGTGTCACTTTTTTTGCCCCCCTTGTCCATAACCTTGGTGCCACCATTTTCTCCTGCATTAGGACGGGTCACATCTTCGACTTTGGCATATTTTTCGATACGGGCCATCAAGTCGTCGATGGTCGTGGCCTCCTTTTTAGTGAGGGACTGGTGTAGGAGGCAGGAGTGGGGCAAGCCGATCTTTAAGGATGCTACAGCGAACTGCTCTGAGAAATCCTCGACTTCGTTGAACACCTCCTAGTATCTCTTCGCGTAGTCTCAGAGGTTCTCCTGAGGTTTTTTCTTCATTTTTAGCAAAGTATCCATCCTCTTCGGATGTGAGCTTCTCGTAATGAAGGGAGCTGTGAACATCTCGGCTAGGGACTTGAAGTTCCTGATGGATCTTTAAAGGAGCTTCTCGAACCATTTTTGGGCGACATCCTGCAGGCTTGCGGGAAAATTCGACACATGAGTGCATCGTTATGGTTCCAGAGGGTCATGTCTTGTCTATATTGTCTCACATGATCGATGGGATTAGTCTTGCCATCGTAAATCTTGAATTTGGGCATCGCGAACTTCTTTGGGGCCTCTTCTTCCTCAATTGCCCTTGAAAAAGGGGACTTCATCTGAGTTCTGAGAGCTCGCCTGGCCAGCTCTCTTGTTGATCTGGCACCCCGATGAAATGGGTGTTGGTCCATTTCTCTTAGGACTAAGCTTCGTATATCATCGTTCCTTCGTTCAGGGCTCCTGTATTCGCAAGTTGATTATTGCTGATTGGAATGATCGTCATTTGACCTGTGTCCATCAGACCTCTGCGATCCATGCCTCGGGCTCCTTCCTCGACTGCAAGGTTTGCTCGCCTGAGGGTTAGGAGTTCGATTGTAGCGTTGCCTTATGTTATGATGGAGATCCATTTCCATCTTCTCTAGTCTCCTTTTGAGGCGAGTATTTTCAGCTTCCTATTTCAGAGTAGCCTCCTCTTGTTCTTGAAGCCTGACCTCGTAGGCATCTATCAGCCTAGAAATCTGTGTGGATCTAACTGGACCCCGGCCCTCTTCGGAGAACTGCCTCTCTCGGCAGAGCCTCTGGTTTGAATGATGTACTTTGGACCTTACCCTAGGAGGGATAGGTTGCTCTTGAATATCCCCTGCTTGAGGGTCATTGTTGTTGTGATCGAACATTGTAGGTCCCTGTTGGTCAAGGCTTTCTTAAAGGAAATACAATCGATTCCCAAAGACGGCGCTAATTGTGGTAATAAATATCTCAACACAAATAATAATGAAAGGCAGTCACCAGAAAGAAAAGAGCAGCAAAAATCGCAATCACACAACACAAAGATGTACGTGGTTCGACAAATTGCCTACGTCCACGGAGAGGTCTACTGATATATTAAGTAAATCTCAATCGAGATTTTTTATGTGTGTCATTTGCCCCGGACCAGGGTTACAATATATATTCCATAAGAGGGAGAGAGGGGCGCTGGTAACTGCCCCGCTAGCCCACTATCCCTTGAATATCTCCTCCGAGATTTTTGAGGATAGAATGGGTCAAATTCTTAGTCCTAACCGTTATTTAGAGTGTCAAATAGTTTGGGCCGAAAATCCTTTATTTTTAGTTGGGCTTGGTCCAGCTACTCTCATGGGCCTAGAAGATAAAGAAGGTACCCACAACTCCCTTTCCCACTCCCATTAAATTTCATTCTCAATGTCTCTTTTCATTATGAACCACAATTCTATCACCAAGCCATTTCAGATCCAAATTGGAGGAATTCCATGAAAGAATAACTTGATGCTATGTAGCCTAATCATACATGGATTGTATTGCCATTAGCAGAAGGCAAACACTCCATTGGATGTTAATGGATTTATAAAATCAAACATAAATCTGATGATTCCATTGAAAGACATAAATGAAGACTAGTTGCCAAAGGCTATACTCAGCAAAAAGGCCTTGATTTCACTTAAACCTTATTCCCAGTTGATAAGTTAGTCATAGTTAAAGTCTTGTTGGCAATTACATCCATCCAAAAATGGTGTACTACCCATATTGATGTGACTAATGTTTTCATAAATGGTGATCTTTTTTAGGAAGTTTGTATAGATCTTCCTGTTTGATATGGGCAAAAGGGGGATTGCTCTTCTCCAAAACTAGTATGTAAACTACACAAGTCCATTTATGGGGTAAAACAGGCATCAAGGCAGTGGTGCTCAAAGTCTTCTCAATCTCTTACTCAATTTGGCTTCATTCAATCAAAGGTTGACTATTCCTTGTTCATTAAAGGATGTAGTTCTACTTTTGTTGCATTATTAGTCTATGTTGATGATATTATCATCACTAGATCCAACTTACAACCATTCAAACCTTCTTAAATTCTCAATTCAAACTCAAAGACTTGGGGGATTTTAAGTATTTCCTTAGTCTTGAAATTGCACACTCAAAAAGAGGCATATTCCTTTTCTAAAGACATTACACTTTGCAACTTCTTGAAGACTATGGTTATCTTGCTTACAAACCTACCTCAACTCCTATGGATCCTAAGCACCAACTCAATGCATCAGATGGAGATCTTTTTACCGATTCTTCTCGATACAGACAACCTATAGGCAGATTAATCACCTCACTCTCACCAGACCTAACATTACCTTTGCAGTACATAAACTCAGTCAATTCATCTCTCAACCTAGACTTCCTCACCTAAAAGTTGGCCATCAACTTTTAAGATATCTCAAAACTCACCCTGGTCAAGGCACCTTTTTTCTCATCATCTTCTCCTCTCCAAATTAAAGCCTTCTCCGATGTTGATTAGGCCTCTTGTTCAGACACTCATAGATCAATGACTGATTTTAGTATTTTCCTTGATGATTCTCTGGTTTCTTAGAAGGCTAAGAAACAAACCACCATTTCTAGAATCTCTACAGAAGATGAATATCGAGCTCTTGCTTCTACCACCAGTGAGAACACTTAGCTTCAATAACTCCTTCATGATTTTCAAATTCAACATCTTCACCTACCCTTTTATTTTATGATGACTTGGCTACCACTCACATTGCTTCAAATCCCATATTCCATGAAAGGACACATAGAAATTGATTGTCGTTTTGTTCGAGACAGTCACTGCAGGAACCATTAAACTTCTCCCAGTCAGATCCTAATCTTAACTTTCAGATATATTTACTGAACCTCTTCCATCTTCTCTACTGGTTCCTTTACTATTCAAGATGTTTGTAAAAGATATTCACAGTCCATCTTGCGGGGCGAGTATTAGATTCTTCATGTAACTAGTTAGTTAGGTTAGATGAGTTGGACTCTTTTCTGTTATAACTAATAGTTAGTTAAATAGTTTTTCAGTAAGTTAGTTGGTTAGAAGTTTGATAATTCTCTATCATGTTCATGTTTCCATTTATATTGTTGTGTAATCTCTTTTATAAAAAAGTTGAATAAAATGAATCAAGACTTGCTCTCTCTATGAACTCTAGTCGCAATAGCATTGAAAGTGGATACTAAATTAAAAATTAAAACTAAGTTAAAAAAGAATACATAAGCGGTGCGAAATCTGAAGCAACTTCATTGTCGTAGACTACGAATCTTAGTTGTTTTATTGCGCCCCCAATACGCACGTGCACGATTGTCCAATTGGAGTAATCGTGACCCACTATTTTTTCCCTTTTGTTCTATGATCGTGGCTTCTTCTTCCAATTCCCTTTCTTATGTATAGTCACTTCATATTTTCACATTCATCAATTATTGCTTTATCTAAAGCAATGCGAGGACTACATGCAGTCATAAGTTCACCACGAATATTCTGGTTGAAGGAGGTGATGTCCGTTTTCCTCCTCTCTTTTTTATTTCTTTTGATTAGCATTTCAACCATGGGCCTCCTCAGCAGGCGGAAAGGATTGGGCCCGGACTCAGTTGGCGCGCCACCCGAGGTGCATTTGATTTTAACTTTATTATTCTCAAAATTTGGTAAACTAGAAAAAATATAACTTTCTTAATTGGAAAAAATTTATATTTCAACATGTTTTCCGAATTTATTTTTTAACATTTTTTCTTTATAAGAAAATAGCCCTATTTTTCACAAATGAACATATCTGATTGATTCTCTAAGGCAATCCATGCGTGCATCTCCACCATTACGCACGCTCACGCGCACATAAATACACAATCGAATTATGTATGTACGTGCATATTTGACAAAAAAATACATAAGTTATATTACTTTAAGCAACAGTAATCTGTGTTTAAATGTGAGTTTTTCAAAATTAATGTACTAAATCTACTTAATTAGTAAGTTATAATCTTAACTATTTATTACATTAAAATTAGTATTTTCTTAAAAGAAGCTTGAGTTTTTAGTTATACTTTTATTGAGGTTGGTTTATTGTGCAAAAGTTGAAGTTTTCAGTTGGAAACAAATCTTACTAGAGTTTGGGCTCCAAATGTGCCCTATGAAAAATTTTGAAAAAATTAAGTTACCTACTAATCTAGTGTTTCTTCTTTTTAATATCTGTCAAATACTTTTATGTGATTGTGAATCTACGTTATAACTTATTTTGTTAGGACTGTCATTTATTCTTGGAGTTACTTTTTTAATATTTTTATGTAATAACTTTTAAGACAGTACCATTAAAGGCACCTGCCACTCCTATCATTTCATTTAATAAATATGGATTAGATAAAGACACCCTATATTCACCTTAAATCTAATTTATATTTATAATAACCTAACACTATCAAAAAATTATATTTACAAGCATCTCCCTCCCCAAACCAACCTTAATACTAGCCTTTTTACTACTAACGGCCAATTCACCACCACCCCAACCCACCCTCTAATATTTGTCACCACAATACTATTTCTAAAAGCTGCCACCACTTCCCCAACCTCCCCACCCACCATTCCTCTCTTTAAATAAGCTCCATTTTCTCAATTATTCTTTCATACCTTTCAATGATCGTTTGTTGAAAACCAATGTTATGAACAATTTTCAATAATATTATTTTTCTAACACGAACATGTATTGAAATTTAAAACCCCTATGTAACCCATAAAAGACTCAAAATCTTAGAAGCTGTCAAATGTCATCATTTGGTTGCTAGCCACCGAGTCCCAATGTCAAATTCTGATCCGATGTTACCAAGTTGTCACAAACACCATATACTCACAAAAGATTTGTCGGTAACACCATGAAACTCGATCCTTTTTGCCTAAAATTCATCATTGTGCCTCAGTGACGGGGGGGGAATAAATTAGTGTTTTTTGTTTGTCGAGGTGATCAGGTATATACAAATTTCACAAAATTGAGATTAAAAGTTGTCATCTCTAGTCATCAGTTTCATGACAAAGCTCGTCACAAGTGACCAAATGTGAAGAGAGTAAGTTAAATTTTTTATTTTCTGAAACTTGTATGTACTTGTCTTTTTCGATCGACGGGTGTCAATAATTTAGACACCATCACCGAGAAACAATGAAAAAATAGGCCAAAAGGACCGAGTTATTCAGTTTGATACAAATCTTTAGTATGGATTGTTAGTCACAATTCGGTGAAAGGCTACCGAAATTTGGTCTTATGAGTCCCGGTTGGCTAGCAATTTGGGCGGCAATATTGGACATTTATTTGTTACAATTCTAAGCTCCTTTTTATGTACATTAGGGTTTTAAATTAGAATTGGGTTTGTTCTGAGTAATTTTTTATTAAAAACATTTATAATGTTAGTTATTTAACAAACAAAAAATAGGGTAAATATTAGGGGTAAAACATTTTCGAAAGGCAAGAAATTGGTGAAAATGAGTGGTTAGCTGAGTACTCTTGGCGAACTAAAAGCATCAACAGTGGTGGAAGTAAAATCCAAGAGATTTTGTAAGTTTACACAGCAGAGTGCCCGCAATGGTGGAAAAGAATGAACAAAATCCGTTCCTAAATTTGTAGACGTTCTCTAAATTTGGAGAACGAATGCAAATTCTGTAAAGGTTCTTACGAACTTCATTTGTTCGTAGGAATTCCTACGAACAAATGAAATTCGGAACAAATATAAATAATCATTTCTATTATTTATTTGGATTCCTGCGAACAACATTTGTCCGTAATATTTCCTACGAACAAATGTTGTTCGTAAGAAGGATGGTTTGTATTTCCTTCGAACAACAATTGTTCGTCGGAATATTGGCTACAAATTTTGGTGCTCCACCATTGTAAAACAATACTCCCATGAAAAGATAACTCTACTTTTCAATTTGAAAAATACCTTTCACGAGCATCCACCTCTGTGGATGCTCTAAGAGGGTGTTGGGGATTTTGCTAGGATAAAGAAAAATGAAGCGGTTGAGGTGGTGTTGATTTAAAAATTATAATTATAGTACAGAAGTAGTTTAATGATGCTGCATTTGACTAATGTTGGAGCTCCTGATGATGGGATGTTCGGAAAGGGGTAAAGGAACTTAGAACTACACATGTCAATGGATTGTATCAAGTCGTGTTCGTGTCGTTTTTTATCGTGTTCGGATCTTATTGGGTTCGTGTATAAATGGGTGACTTTTTTATCGTGTGAAAAAATCATATCCAAATCCGACCCGTTATGTTATCGTGTCGTGTTCACTCATTAATACCCATTAAGATAATGAATTATTTTGAATTGTATACAAGTTGACATATTATCTAATTTTTTTACCCAAATAAACCCACTAATTTATTGACATTACTAAATCTTTCATTTAGTAAAATTCATTATGATTAAATTAACATTATGCTACATAAATTGTTTATAAGTTCCAAAAATATATCTTATTTACTTGAATTAATGCGCCATAACGGATTTTTCCGGGTATTAACAGGTGAAGGGGGTTAACCCGAACCCGACCCGTTAAGTATCGTGTCTTATCGGGTTGGCATTGATATGACCCAAACCCATTAAGGATCCATCAATTAACTTATAACTTCGTGTCGTGTTATCGTGTCGTGTCTCATTTTGCCAGGTCTACTTAGAACAACCTAGGGATTGCAATTTTTTTCGAAATTTCGGGTCCCCGCGGATACCCGAAATTTTTTTGAAAATTCAGGAATTGGGGGGGTTTCGGGGAGCAAAAAAAAATCCTCGGAAATTTTCGGGTCAATTTCGGGTATACCCTCGGGTCTCTACGGGGATACCCGAATTATTAATATATAATAAAATATATATTTATATTATAATAATTATGTAAGTATAAAAGCATCTAAAAATATAAACCCTAGATTTGAGATATCTCATTACTCAGGCCGCTCCCTCACTCCCTAGTCCCTCACTCTCTCACGGCGCTCTCCTCTCCCTCACTCTCTCTCACGAAGCCCTCATCCCCTCATCTGCCTCATCTTCCTCATCCTCAAGTCTCGGATATCCCTCACGTTCCCTGCCTCACACTCACGTCCCTGTGTCGTCCTCATCCCCTCATCACGGCGTCTTGTAAGGTAAACTCATCTCACATGAAGCTTATTTATTTACCGAATAATGCTTTGAGTCCCAAATAACTCCCCCAAATCTCTTCCAAATCCTATGTGGACGCCACATCATTCTTCCACTTACCTGTCATCTATTGCCATGTGATGGGGGTCCCTCCAGGGCACAAAGCACAAGTCATTTTGGGGGAGATTTGGGGAATTATTTGGGACTCATAGCACTACTCTTATTTACCTGAAGCTTAAGACGAAAAAGAACTACAATGATAACCGAAGGCCTTACAAATCCAATCATGACTCGAAAGATCATCAATCTTTAACGCATCCATTGGAGTTTGTTTTTTCGTTAATAACAATGTCCTTTTTTTTCTTCCTTTCAACTTTTAATCGTGCCGATTGCATCAATAATAACTTAAGAAACACCCACAACAATTATGACCCGTTTAGAAAACATATATACTGTTAATGCTTTACAGTCAACTCAATTAACATCCCCAAAGCAACAACTGTATAGTATTGAATCATTAATAAGTGAAGGAAAAAACAATTAAAGTAAATTACACGTATGGCCATCGAAATTTGGTGTTTACAACAATATTTAGCCCCCAAACTATTGTAACGTTATACCATTGTTTTTAGAATTGCAGATTTAGAGTATTGCTTTCAGACTGAAATTAGGGGACAATCTGGCAATATGGAAAATTTCAGGCCACGAAGTACACATGATGACTCCAATGTGCAAATAATCAATTCTCTTGTTCATGACCAACTAAACAAAGTGCTACAGCCTACCAGTCTACTCCCTGTCCCAATCTAACATCCAAGAGTTGACTATTCCTTTACGGATTGTCTCAAATTAATAGTTTACGTTTTTTTTGGGGGCGGGGACATAAACAACAATCCAAATTTCTCAATAGTGAACATGTATTAATTTTTCCATTGATTGAAGGTTAATCTATAAAAAAATCAAAAAAATATAAGAACAAATGGAATAAATACACTTAATTAGGAACTGAGTTTTTACACAGTTCAAGGAAACGGACATGAGTTTTGAGCGCATTGATTTGTAAAGGTGTTAAATCTTTAGAACCTCACCCGCCAATCAACTAATCACCTTGGCTTTACGAAGCAGATATAACATCAGAATCCAAAAAAAAAATATCAGAACACTCACCCTAAAATATTATATCATCCTGACCTCGTCTGTATGTAGGGAAATGGCATCCAGTTAAAGATATAACATCAGAGAATCCAAAGAGGAGGGAAAAAATTAAAGTTCGGTAGCAACAGTAGCAATGCAAAAGCATTAAAAACTATAAAAATTGGATGCAAAACTGAACCTTTTGCAATTGCAGTTAAATTCTTCAAGGAAATAATATTAAACATCAAGGTTAGCCCCATATATTAAATTCCAACGCACCCACCCACCCACATAGAAATAAACATGAATTCCTTTGTAAGCAAAGCAGGTACAATGAGCATCCTCTACATAAACTTATCTAACCTCCATGATTTTTTAGAATTTGGTGGCCGAAAGCTCTCTAGTCGCATTTTGGACCCACCTAGTATTTCACTCAAACAGCCGTCGCCTTTTTCAGATTTAATGATCTCAAGGACAAACCCAAGAACTTCACTTGCAAGTCCTATTTCTACGAGGCGTCCTTGCTCCTCCCCACCTTCGTATATCAACCGTCCAATTTCTGCAATAGGGATCACATTTTCCAAAACGACTTTAGCAAAGATTCGGCCGAGAAACTCTGCTGCTTTCGGGGCATCATTTACAGTGTCCTCCAAAAACTCAAGAACAGACTCGAACCTGAACCGAAAAATGAAATGAACTTGAGTCAGAAATTAAATAGGCTAAGAGAGGAAATTTAGAAACTGAATTAACGTTTTATGACTTGGAGGACACATCATCATGCGAATTTACCAATATTTGTATCCCACAAAAGCTTAAACAATCGGCACTAAACACATACAAAGGGACAAGTGCAACAGCCCACTCTTGAACTACAAAGTTTTTTCAAGCAGTCCACTAAACTAACTGTAATGCAAAAAATCCCAATGAGTTAGGCAATTTGTAGTATAGACCCCTACTGGGGACTCTTTTAAAGTGAAATTGGGGATAGTATGCAACAATATGCATAGAGAGGAAGGTTTTTTATTCCAAAAGATTCAGGGGGCTCCTTGCAAAAACCATATAGTTCAGAGGCATAAACAGTTTCATTACAAGCAAACTAACAATTTTCTTACCCTTTAGAAAAATGATCTTGACTCAACATGCCGCCTCGAGATTTCGAAAGATTGATGAGGAGCTTTGCTAGAAGGTCCCTCTCCATGTCCTTCCTCTCAAATGAATCATTGACCCAAATAGATATCATCAACGGATAAAGGCTTGGGGCGTTCAAATCTTTGATACATAAAGCAACTTCCTTCTCATCTTTTGCACTGAAAATAGGATTTGTTTTCCAATTAATAAATAAGAATACAAATATATCTAAAAATACCACTGTCAATTCTGTTCAGCCTAAGAACGAGCTATGTTGGAGACATGTCTATATCACTTTAAAATTTTAAAAAAAAAACATATCCACAAATACAAAGCCTTTACCACATCCATTCTTACAAGCAAAGTTTAGCATGCAAGCATATATCAATTTAGAAGAAAAGGAAGTAAAAAGAGCCTGTTTCATTAGACTAAAACTTGAGCATTATTAAGGAATATGGTGAAGTTTTTTTTTTTTTGCTCAATAAAATAAATTTACAAATTGATTTTGATAAAGATTCATACAATAATAACTTATACTGAAACATATACTGATCATCGACAATGAAACTCACAAGTTTCAGCCCCCATACACAAGGACAATAAATGTTAAGCCTTAAGCAGCCACACAAAGTGTAAACTTTCAATGATGTGAAAATTACTCTTACCCGGCCATTTCTGGCACAACTTTATCATCAATTTGGAAAGAGGCATGCTCGCCCCAGTGGCTGAGTACACAGTTTATACATATTTGGTCTGAGGAAATACTCGGCCATTTATGACCGAATTTTTTCATCGCCTTTTGTGACAAGGAGCGACAGGTTTAAACAACTTTCACGCTTTTGAGATCTTGTCGGTACACTGTAGACACATTGCACACGTGATGCTTGTGCATGTTCATGTCTTTTCAACGGTTTAATGTTTATTTTTGAAAACTGAGGAAATATTTAATAACCACCGTTGTATCTTTGCAAGACAAAGATCACGGGATACTAGTATACAGGTAGAAATGTTGAGCAAATGGTTATAATGGCCTTTATGGCTTTAACCCGTGACCTATGAAGCACGGACACGTAATACGTGTTTCGACACGCGACACGTGATTGATCCAAAAACTAGGATACGACACGATATGATATATATATATATATATATATATATATATATATGTGTGTGTGTATGAAATAAAAATAGATTTTCTCCATAAAATACATTATTAGAGCATTCTTAACATGAAATTCAGAAAATTGACCATACAAAATAAAATTCAAACACACTTCGACATTAAGAATCATTAATAAAGCAGAATCACCATCACTTGAGTCAAAGTTGACTCGTGGCTTCCGGGAGAGTGTCCGTGCTTCATAGGTGTCCGACACGTTAGCTTCCATGAGAGTGTCCGTACTTCATAGCCCGTCATTGTCAAAAATAACTAACCCAAAAAGTTCAATGGTATAATGGCAATCCCAATAATTTGGTGCGAGAACCGTCCAAGAATGTAGGAGCCTCAGTTTTCTCTAGATTGTTATAGATTATATTTCATCTTACGTTTCTTTTAGGTCAAAGCATATTACAATATTTAAACTTTCGGCATCAATAGAAGACCTCAAACCATGTTACAACACTTTGCTTGGATGATAGACCTTGCTGTCGCAGCCAAATAGCTTATGAAGCACGGACTCGACACGCAACACGTGTTTCGACACGACACGCGACACGTGATTTTTTTAAAAACTAGGATAGGACACGCTAAGATACGTATAATATATAATATATATTTAAATATATATAAAAGAAATAAAACATTTTTTTTCCATAAAATACATTATTAGAGCTTTTAACATAATAAAATTAAGAAAATGGACCATACAAAACAATATCCAAACACACTTTACATTAAAAATCATAAATAAAACATAATCGCCATCACGTTAGTTGCATTTAACATTGAAACACGCTTTTTTTGTTGTTTCTTTTATTTATTTATTTTTTTTGCTGTAGTTGCATAAAATAAAGAGGGAGAAACGACAAAGAAAAACAGCAAAGAATGAAGAGGAAATAGCAAAAAAAAAAACAGGGACTAGCGTGTCGGGAGAGTGTCGGGAGAGTGTCGCGTGTCCGACAAGTGTCAAACAAGATTCGTCGCCTCCGGGAGAGTGTCGGTGCTTCATAGCACGTAGCTAGCTTCTAGATAATTGTCACAAGTTGAGAGACAATTCAAGTTGTAAGAAGGTAGCAAGATTACTTGGTTAGCGAGATTACTTGGCCTAAAAGACCATTGATTGGCCAACCGATGTGATCACATTTTATTTAAGATGTTAGACCATCTCCGGAGCAAGTGGTAAAATGTCAAAATCATAATTTACATAATGGTTTGTCAAATTATGAAATCCAAAGCCTTGGGTATTATGCTATCATGGCCAAAAAATGCTAAAAATGTTGGCAGTTTGCCATAGATAGGGTATAGCAATCTCTCCCACAGTATAATAGATTGGGCATCTAATTAGGTGCGGCAATGGGCATTCTACCCAGTTTCCTATTTATTCTTCCTCCTCATTCATCTCCTCCCATAAATTCACAAGTCTTTCTTTTCGGATGTAATTGCAATCAACAGGCAAAAAAATGACCGAAATAAAACCTTCAAATAATCATTTGATAAACGGTGACAAATGATGAAATGCTTTCAGAAAAAATACTAAATGTTGTAGCGATAATTTCACAAATGCTTGATCAAAGTTATAGCGGGAAAATATTTGTCATGGATACAAAGGCGGACATGCAAGCCACCCTCAAGGGAATTAGGGTTGCAAAGGTTTGAGATTGCCTGTTCATCTTCTGCGATCACATTGTGAAAAATGATGCATGTCATCATAATGCAGCAAAGATCGTCGCAGTGCCAAAAATTACCCGGGAATGGCAAAGAGAACATGCATAACACCGAAGGCTCGCTGAACATGTTTCTTCTGTTTTGTTGTCTACGGATTTGCAATTTTTTGAACAAAAGTGGTCTACGCAGGGTATATGTCGTCAGCCGAGTTATAACCCGCATCATATGAACGTTAAAGGACAACGTAATTAAGCCAAGCGACTGTTTCGTGTATAAACTCCTCAAAAGCGTCCAACTGGATATATATACACACACATATATGCGGACGACTTTTCACCGTGCAATTTGCGGACTATTTTTTTTATATAGTAAAAAAAAATATTTTCAGCTGAATTTTTTTATGGGTATTAAACATTTCAGGGAACCCCTCAAAAAATTTCAGCTCAAAATTATTTTTTTTGCTATTTAAAAAAAAATCGGTCATAAAACTGTCAGTTTCTTATAAAATCATTAAAAAAAAAATCAGATCAAAATATTTTTTTTACTATTCAAAAAAAATAGTCCGTAGTAAGAATAGTGGACCGCATAGGATATATATATATGTATATACTTGTCATTTGCTTTTTCAAATTATATCACGAGTTCATTCCGACAATTACTTATTCGTTGAGAAAATAACCCACGGGAATGGCTGATTTGCGGATGAGGAATTAGCATACTGAGGCGCTTTCATTCTTGCCGTTCATCGTCCATGTAAACCCCTTTTTAGGAAGGGTTGCAACAAGAGAGGTAATTCACAATTTATAAATCAAATCTATTTTTGACTCAATTTAGAAATAGAAAAAAGAAATATATATATATATATACATATATATATATATATATATATACAAGGGGGCGAAGTGATACAAAAAGAACTCTATTCGATTTTTTAGTCTATCTATAAGAGGAGACCATATGAAAAATGTAACCAATTCTTTCGTTTCTTTGGGCCACTGGCCATTCGCCGAGAGTTTCGGGTTTAATACCGATATTTTAGCAACAAATTCAATAAATCTAAGTATAGTTGGGTATTGATCTTTCTTGGAAAGGGAGTGTGTGCGGATGTTGTTTATTTCAAAAATAGACTGGATCAACCAGCTATACTTTTTCCCTTATAACTAGAAAAGAAAGGTGCATGATCTCGCAAATTACTTATGAATAAATCCAGAAATCGTGTGTTTGTATATATATTAAAATTAAATTAAATAAAAACATGTCAAGACCATAGGTCATGGTCAGCTATAGCCTCCAGTATTCAGCCATTTGTAGTAACCACAATGTGTTCCTTACCATGAGACAAATTAATAAAATCCATGCTACCCCATTTGCGAGTAATTATTGGGGACATCCATGGCCATAGGTGTCCTCTAAGTACTCCCAGCTTACAACAAATTGCAAAACCACTTCAAAGTATCAATGGAAGTACTTTTGCATTTCAAACGCACTCATCGATTAGATTGGTCGAGCACTTACATGGGAGCATTCAAAGAAACGCAATCAATTTATGCTCACTGAAAAAACTCCATCTTTTCCTTGAATCTCACTTCCATACGAAATAGTTTTCATAAGTAGTATCGACAAGGATACGAAATAACCAAGGGCATATTATGCGGAATTAGGGGCGGATGATCTTTGCGTCGCAAGTCAGATTTGCAACAAAATAATCTTTCATTAAACGATTGTCTTACCTCCCCAACTTGGTCAACAACCATAAGTCCGGGAACAGAACCCCAACGACGAGAACTGTTTTTTCTTCTACGGCATCTAAAAGAGCGGGAATAGCGGTTAACAGCTCGCAAAGAATGGCTTCTTTATAATTAGCAATCTATAACTAGTTCCATCAGATTACAAGTCACTATGAATTCTACTAAGGGTGTCGTTCGACGAACAAAACATTTTCATAATGCGAGGCTTCTAGATATACGAGGGAAGATTATATTGGTATGGTTTAAATGTGAGAAAGAGGTGAAATATAGAGCTATATATACAAAGTTTAAATATGGATTTCGGAATAGCCGTTGGACAGGAAGAAAGTAATTCATCTGTCCTGCAGCAGCCCAAGTGTCACAGTTTAGAGTTTGAACCATTTATTGGCAAACTCCAAAACTTGGTAACGCTAGTCCAATAAATACTCCGTAAGAAAGAGTGATTTAGTTGGTATTAATGGTAACACTTGGGGCATATATTGTAAAAACGAACATGATATCATATTCTTTAACAAGGGATATTGCGCGTATATGTGTCCATAGGTCAAATCGGATATGTAATTATTGGAATAATTGTTGGAGACTCAAATGATGGATATGCAAACATGGCAACTTGTATGCTGTTCTATATCAGCATGAATCTAGGAACTTGTGCTTGCATTGGTATTATTTGGTCTACGTACTGGATTGATAATATTCGAGATTATGCAGCAAAGATCCTTTTTTGTCTCTCAACAGGGCATAATGGAATAGGATTCATGTAGCCAACCAGAAATAATTGGGAAAGGGCTTTGTTGAGTAGAGTATAAATAATTTTTGGCCATTTTGGTGTGCTATTTTAGCGCAATGCTCTGAAGATGGTCTTAGATTTTTGGCTTGTTTGTCTTTTCTTCGGATGTCATGGCGCGTTCACGTCAAATTAATATAGGAATAGTCGAAGATAACCCTCAACTCCTTCTCATATATCCATCTCTCAAAATGTAGTGTCTTGAGGGACACTCTTTATATAAGGTACAAAGGAATAATAGAGAGCCTTTTAAAATATGATGATATCATGGGTGATGTCACGTGTAGTTAGCATCAACAAGGAAATCACTAAATCTATAGACCTATTTCTAAAATATTACCGAAGTAATACTAATCTATTATAACGATAAAGCAATAAGAATAAAAATGAATAGTACAATTAATATCACCAAACCCGCCTATACATCATATCCCCAATTTAATGAAAGTCAGGTGAGCATAAGTAACTAAAAACCCAATCCTTGCCTGACCAAGCAAACTCTACCCCAAGGCTTGCCAAGAAGAGGAACGGAACACGGAGGATCCACGGTTAATGAATGGCTACATTTCGGCTGGCAAAATCTAAATCAACAACTTCACTTGTACAAGCCAAAGTACCACCTCCAAACGTTAGGTAAGAAGCTCTAAAAGTGGGTCAACATAAAGATGCATTGATGGCCCCAAGCAAACCAATGAACCATTCTCAATGTCATCCAGTAGAAAAAAAAATTGGCATTCCCAAATAATGAAAATAAGTCACCAACACAAAAAGACCCCACATCTCGAAAAGGAGCACGGGTCAACAACAATCCAAAGTGGGATAAGTCCCCAATGTCAAACATCTCAACCTCTTGAACTACGTGTGATAAATATGT
Organism: Sambucus nigra; assembly: GCA_949130495.1. Lineage (NCBI taxonomy): Eukaryota > Viridiplantae > Streptophyta > Magnoliopsida > Dipsacales > Adoxaceae > Sambucus > Sambucus nigra. The sequence goes on along the minus strand of OX422221.1, from coordinate 109,081,343 downwards.
CGAAGAAATCCTCGATAGCGTACTCAAGAGAATCCATGGAAGTTGGCAGCCTAAAACGTCAGTCGAAGCAACAAGAACGGTGGAGACGCAGTCATCAAAAGCATCAAAAACGGGGCCCAAGAAGGGGGGATGGCTTACCCTGGCAAGCATGGTTCAAAGTCGCAGTATTGGCCTATAACTCGGACGCTCAATTTTTTACTCAGTCTTGGTATCGATCTCGGTCTCCAACGATATACAATTATACTATATTTAGAGAACTCAAAAAAATTTGAAAAAAATACAAAAAAGTTCAGAAAAATAAGGATACTTATATGGCTCAATTAGACAAGTACAAAATCATCATTTAGTATGCATAACATTGTCTAATTATTTATACTGTTTACCAAATCATTATTTAGTACGCATATTATTGTCTAAATCAATATATTTTAGTGATATATTCTTCATGAATGTAATAATAGTGTGTGTATATATATATATATATATAAAGTAAACAATCATGCACTTTAAGGATAGATAATAATGATACATTTTAATACAAATTAAGTAAATACAAAAAGGTGGTCAAATGGAAGATAACCCTTTTAGTAGCATTTCAAGAAACGAATTGAGAGATTCAACCAAAAAAAACTAACTTGCAATCACAAAACATCATATAATACTCCGAATTTAAAGAGACTGCTCTCTGATCATGACATGAATGCAAAATTGAGGCTTAATTGAGTGAGTTAGAAGTTGAGATACAGAGATCGATACTTAGTGACTTATACCATCTCAATCAATATTATACCAATATGAGCCGATACTACCTCGATATCGCCGATATGGATCGATTCTACTGCGATATCACCGATATGAACCGATGCTACCAAGAAATCACCAATATGGATCGATTCACATCAATAATCTAAAACTCAACTCGGAATCGAATCGGTGAGTACCGATACCTAGACAACTCAGTTGTATCGTCGCGATATCGGCCTAGACTTTGAATCATACTGGTAAGTGACTACAAAAGTTGGCTAAGGTTTGTCTCCTCACACTAACCATACAAGCAAACAAAATCACCTGGGCTCGGCACCCCTCGTATGCGGCTGTGAAATTAACCCCTAATCGAATCCTTAAGTCGCATGATGCCAATACGAACGATCATACTTTCAAACGTCGATTTTACCACGGGGGCTCTCAATGGCTTCAATGGAACGCATAGGCCTCGGCATCCGAGAAATCGATAAGATAGTCTCCCACGGATCCGATGGTGTAGCGACAAAACTCCTCTTATCTCTCTGTCGATATCTCCCAAATGCCAAAACAAAAAGGCAAGAAGTTTCCGGGATTGTTTTGAGAATCAGGAGTTTGTTGAGAAGTTTAGAGTGAATGTGGAAACTCAGACCTTGAGGTGAAGGGGCTGTAATTTTTTAGGAGGTTATGGGGGTAAACTCCGTGATTTTGTCAAAGGGTATGGGTTCAAAATTAGCTCCCTGGGACAGGCATCGCCTCCCAAACCTAAGGCTCGTGTAGGAACCTATGACACCTCCAACAGAAAAAGAAATGTCAAAGAAAGCGAGGGTACGAAGGGGTAACTGTTTCATGAAGGAGAAAGATTATGTCAGGGGCCTTTGTCGAAGATTGTTTCGAGCAGATCGCCCAATTCTAAGCTTCTGGAAAGCATTTTGGTAGGTGGGGACTCTTTTCAAGCATGAACAATTGTTGGATTGGCTCGTTCGTCGATGATCGCCAGACGCCCAAGAGTGGAGGTGGGTTGCAAATCCGGCTATTTGTGGAAATTTTGGAAGCTGAACATAGGTTAGGATATTGGATATTGTAGTTGGGTTAGAATATTGTTTATTGTTGAGTGGTGGGTTGCAAATCTACCAGAAGTGGGGTTGAGGAAGGCTAGTGGTTCTCTGACAAGGGTCACAAGAGGACGACGTCGGAGGAGGCTGAAACCTCAAAGTAAGAGGCATAGCCTGTGGTAGGCCTGTAAACGGATCGGATTCGGACCGGATCAGGCAAATCCAAATCCATATCCGTTTATGTTAAACGGATTCGGATCTGATCCGTTTATTAATCGAATCGGATCAGGCGAATCCAAATCCATATCCGTTTATGTTAAACGGATTCGGATCCGATCCGATTATCCATTTATGTTAAACTTGATTTGCAACATTTTTATTTTCAACTCTTATTTCATAAATTTATTTTGCAAATGTTCCAAAGAAAACAGATAATGAAATAAATAATATTATAATAAATATTTAAAATATATATTTAAAATATTGTTAAATACAATATATATATATATATATATATATATATATATATATATATATATATATATATATACAAAAATGCTCTTGTGCATACAAGTATGTATTTTAAGAGTGCATACCGGACATGTGTAACCTGGCGGTGAGCCCGGAAAGGAGAGAGTGTGTGCCTATAATTTAGCCTCTCTTTTCTGGGTTCACCGCCAGGTGACACATATCCGGTATACACTCTTAAAATACATACCGTTATGCAAAAGAGCATTACTGTGTGTGTGTGTGTGTGTGTGTGTGTGTGTGTATATATATATATATATATATATATATTAAAAATATCAATCGGATCGGATTATTAACGGATTGGAGTATATAAATCTAAATCCGCTCCATTTAATAAACGGACAATCAGGTAATCAGGTAATCGGATAACCGGATTTTAGGCATGATCCATATCCGCTTAAATGGATCGGATTCGGATTCGGATAATCCGATCCATTGACAGTCCTAGCCTGTGGTGTCGCTTAACTGCAGCAGCAGGGGAGGATTTAGGTGAGAAGGGGAGGATTTAGGTGAGATCTGACGATGGTTCCTTAGAGCCTTACTCATGGTTCTATAACATTGTGTTGGCCACATCAGGAGCAATTTCATACAAATTTGATATACAACGTGGTGGATATTTACATACATTTAAGAATAGACAAAGATAACTAGACGCTTATCATACATTCATCACTCAAAATGTTTAGTGTCATCCCAATACAGATTGACACGATATCAAAGGTAAAAAGGAACAATGGAGAGGCTATTAAAATATGATGTCATAAGTGACGTCACGTGGTGGGTATCAAGCATGACGTCACTAAAACCTAACTAAAAATATTATATAACATTCCCAAAGGAATACTCATTCATTCTAACAATAAAGCAATAAAGCAATAAAAATAGAAAGTACAATTAATATCCCTGAAGTACAATTAATAACCCTAGACCCCGTATATTTTTTTTAACAGAAACAAGGATACATTCTTTATTAAAGATGAAAAGATACAAGCTACAATCGACTAGTAGTCCACAAAAACTATAATGACGTCAAAGAGTACCACCAATAAATTTGTACAAAAAACAACGGACTCTTGAAACCAATCAGCCAAACTCATTCTAACTATGACACACGTCCAGCCCAATTATGATTCTTGGATTGAATATAGAAATATTCTTGGATTAAATTTCACATGTTGAAGAATTCATTAATTATATAAATGCAAAATGGAAGGTTAAACATGTTGTTTATAGATAAGGGGAGGAGCTAAAGCTTGGTGGAAACGAGTACAAAGCAGCATGAGGATTGAAGCGAGGTCGCCTATTCAAACATGGGATAGGATGGAAACAATATCTTCAAGGTAATTTTAGCCAAAAAAAATTACTCGCGGGTTTCATACACTTTATATAGACGGTACATCCAGTTGACTATTAATGACTAGTAATTAAAACAAAAGAGTTCGACAGGTGATCAAATGGTTGTTTGTTATATTAAAAAAATTTAAGCCGATTATTTGCCATGAATTTTTACATGTGTGATATTTCTATAGTTTTTGAAGCTGTAAACATGGTAAATAAAGTAGGGCAGCAGCTGAATGCAGGTTGCAAAAATTAAATAGGAGCTAAGGCTCAAATTCTAATCCACGGCAAGAGGAGCACTTAGATCGCTTTGAATGCAGATTTTCACAAAACGAACTCGCATTTTCAGTAAACTACACGTCAAAAACTAAAAGAAATACACCAAACCCTAACTTAAGACAGAGAATCAAAAGATTTCTTTTATAATTATGGCCTTAGCTTGGAGCCTAAGCTACTCCTACCCTTTAAATACCCCATGTAATCTTCATTTGAAGACATTGATTACATGGGGTATTTAAAGGGTAAGAGTAGCTTAGGCTCCAGGCTAAGGCCCTAATTACAAAAGAAATCTTTTGATTCTCTCTCTAAAGTTGGGGTTTAGTGTATTTCTTTTAGCCATTGACGTGCAGTTTACGTCAAGTTGGTATCAGAGCGGGCTCCACATAGGCGTTGGCGTATCAGTGTATTCGTATCAAAAAAAATCGTACGCTACTCGCAATGGTCCCCGAGAAATCCAAACAACATGAAGAGAGTAATCTAGGGCTAAGAGAACAAATCGGAGAGTTGGCCAAGAAACAACCACCTGACATTGAAAGATGAGGCAACAACAAACCCAACTCCTCTCCCAAATGGCCCAACTCCTTGCCGCCCACTCCCACCCATACGGCCTAAACCCTAGTCCCTACAGCCCTACCGAACTGCCCCACCCTTATTCCTCCAACATCCGGCCCTGTTCAGACCCGGGTAGGTCCACTTCCCCTGCCCACTACTCCGACGCCCAACCACAACCCACCCGAGCTCCATCCGACCCCTCATCCTTCCGTCTGACCCACTTCCGCCCTCCATTACATCCCCAAGGTGCCGTTATCCTACCCCAATCCCTCAATAGCCCCCCAAAAATGTCATTACTATTCCTTGCCTCTAAATAATAAAGCGAAAGAAAAAAAAATACAATAGCAAAATAAAAGAAAATACAAAAGAAAATAAAAATGATAAATAATCCCCAAAAATGGCCTATTTCCATCAAGTTCGGTAATGGTATCAATTTGAGTAGGTTTACCAAGAGCTTTCCCTATTTGGAGAAGAGAGGTACTTTGTTGTTAAAGTACTCAATAGGGAGCTTTGGTAAACGGATCCAAACCGCAATTTGAATGATCATTGCCAAGGATGGCCTAAAATTAGGGTGAGGTTAGCTTAGGTTCGAACATTGAGATAATTGCTTGCTATCATCCAAGGTCCTACAGTAAGAGCTCTTTGTAATCCTCTTACAATCATGTCTCAAGTGAGAGCAAAAGAAAAGTCTCTAGCTTTCTGGCTCTCAACAACCAAACTTAAACCAGTAACATGGATTTCACCCTACAAAAAGGATTGAGGCCTAATCATACAAAATCAGCGCTTCAAAGACAATTCTTATTAATGGCCAAATGGTGATAAGTGTTGCAGAGTAAAAATTAAGCTCGGGTTGCTATGCTGGATAAGGATGGCAATGAGGTGCATAATGATGATGATCAAGATGATAATAGAGAGGTTAATACAAGTGGAGATAAGGGCAGCCTGCACCATTGGTTTGTCAAAAAGACCTGCCGGCCCTTAAAGAAGAGTTTTAGAGTCGGACACGACATTTTTATAATTTTCACAATTCAACAAAATGTTTACTACGTTATCATCGACAATGGCAGTGCGGAGAGTTTGGTATCTTGGTCACCAGTTACAGCTGAAAAGTCTAGAGAAGCGTGCAGAAAGGAGCAATTACTGAGGTATGCAAGGAGTTGCTTCAAAATTACAAAGATGTCATGCAGAACATGATCGAATTTCTTGGGATAAAAAGAAGATTATTGTATCACCTTTAAAAAAGGGTATCAAATTCCCAAATCTTGTAAAGATGAGGGTTTTTAACTGTTAAGGAGGAAGAATTTGCAAACAACTTGGCTAAATTTAAAAGGGATGGTATATTATATGGGCTACAACTAGACGCAACTCGAAGGGGTGGTATATTTTATTGGCTACAGCTAGACGAAACTTTTGAAGGGATGGTATATTTTATGGGCTACAGTTGGACACAACAAACAGCATACACAAACAGCATACAAGCTCTATAAAAACAGACTTTCTCACAATACAAAAGGAGGACCAAAGCAACACCAAGTAGAAGGGAAAACCGTAAGTCTCTAGTCCCCGATGTTTAAGAGTCTTCACCTTTCCCCTCCCGATCTTGTAATAAACTCTTGGCTTTATCAATGAGAACACTCGAGCAACACCGTGGACGTAGGCTTTGCCGAATCATGTTTAATCCCCGTGTTATGTGGAATGCTTATCTACCAACTCCTCTCATTTTCATGTCTTTCATAACGCTCTGATCAAGATATCTCCAAAACGGGTTAGGCTTCAAGGTAACAATATCCTACCCACATTCACTACCCTCCTACAAAAAGGCATCTACAGGGCAAGCTCAGAAAACCGGTCTATATACACCATTGTCAGTCTTGAAGGTATATAAGAGAACATGTCCATGAGCTTTGTATTGGGTTTACCCCGCACTCAAGTATAGACTTGTTTTTGTGTGGTAGACAGATTCTCGAAAATGACTCACTTATTGCCTGCAAGAAGTAGATGATGCCTATAATGTTGATAATCTTTTCTTCATGAGATTGTTCGCTTTCAAGGTATATGGGAGGACCCGTCCAAGTAACTAACAAAGCAAGTTAAACTATGTCATACGGATACGTGGCACTGGATACGATACGATGCAGAGATATATCAAATCTTTAAAAAAAAAAATCGGATACGGTTGGGGTACGGCAACAAAATAATATCCAACATATTAAATGTATGTATAATTTCTTTTGAAAAATATTTAAAAATCTTGCAGTTAGTTAATATAATTTATATAATTAGTTAAAAAAGAGAGACCACCTACTTACCGCTTCAACATATTGTGCATATGTTTTGTTCAATAATTAAACTTTTCATTATTATAATCAGAATTCTGTTTTTTGATAGAAACTACAAAAAATCTACCATGCGGTATCCCAAAAGTATCCAGACTCGTATCAGTGTTGTATCGTAACTGTCACGAGGATCGCTCTTGGTTGAGTTGTGTTGAGTTACCTGGTTCCCCAACTACATCATAACAGAAGTCTAGCAAAAAACTCAAAAAAGAAACCCCATAGGCTCTTAACAGATTGAGTGAAATACGTCTTGTGTATATAAGATACTTACTCTTTTGTCTAGTTATGCAAAAGTAAAATGTTTTATAACTACCAGCTAACCCCCATTTTTTTAGAAGCACAATATATTCCCTCTGTATCCTAAAAGTAATCCCGCAGTATCTAGCCGTAAACAAAAGTTAAATGGTCAACGATTACGGGTCTAGAGTATCGGATACGTACAAGATGGTATTCCATTTCTGCCATACACAGCTTAAATATATCCTAAATGATAGCGAATAATTATAATCCTATAAATAAGAAATATCCACCCCTACCACAAGTTCACAAATACCCAAATGGACCCACCAATCCACCATCCACATCAATTTTATGTGTGTTGGGGGGGTTTGGTAGCCTTCAATTTGGGAAATGTGTTATGTGTGTTGGGTATTTTATGTGTCTATAATGTTATGTGTGTTGAGAAATACCCAAATACATCAGTATCTAGGCTTCAATTTTATGTGTGTTGGGTATTTTACGGGCCTAGAGGAAATGTGTTATGGGAAAAAAAATAAGTGGAAAAAATACTTAAGCTCACTGAATTGATACAGTATCTATGTTATCACCGACTTAGTGGTTTATTATAGACAAATTCTCGTACTTATGGTTGTATGTTATTTATTTAAAAAAAAATGTGTGTTGGTGGTGGTCGGGGTGGGGGTGGGGGCTGGGTTGGGGGCTGGGCTTCAATTGTGATTGTGAGATGGAAGTGAGGAAATGTTATGGGAAAGAAAACTAAGTGAAAAAAAAAACTTAAATGGCTCTATGATATTTAAAAATGAAGATTGAAGATGCGTCTCTTTTATTAATATTTGTGATATGACAATTCTCTGTTGCTTTTTATTGTGAAGGGATATTGAGAGATGTCTTGTCTTTTTGTGATGATTGTGATAATAGATTATTTTTATTATTTATTAGCGTTTTTTTGTTTTTGGATTTTTCAAATCGAGGATTAACGCCTCACTCCATCCCAAGGCATCTTTTAGCTTTTTCAAACATTGTTAATACCGCTTCGGTTGATCATCCCGCCTGTGTCCCCCTAAACCTCAACCAACCCCCCATCTAAACCACTAGCCTCGTCGAAACCCATCCACAAACCCTCATTACTATTACATAAAAAACAGCTTTTGCTGTTAATCCAAAAGAAATCCCAGTGACATCATTGGTTGTTAAAAGGGAGCATTCAACAGATACAAAAATGAGATTTTAGATTTTTTAGCAAGTGATATTTCAGAGTACATAAACTGAAGATGAAGTTTGGAGTACGACTGATCAGCCATCTTGAGAGGATGAAGACTGTATTTATATTAGCTTAGCTACAAGTTGATGCAGCATATTACTCAAACTGCAAGCTGTTTAAGAGCACTACACTATTTTTCAAAAGATCCTTTACTAGGCTGAAGTACCAAAATACTTCTCTCTCCTTCCATAACAATGGTTCCTATATTCCACCAAAGTCGCACTTAAAAATGACAAAATTCATCACCTCACAAAAATATCAACAAAAACAGATTTTACTATTTATCATTTTTGAATCATTAACAGAGAAGAGGTTACTATGATTTTCAAAGCATGGGAATGTAAAAAACTCAATGTACAGGAAAGGACCCAAAATAAAACCATCAACAGAGGTACTATAATCAGGCCAAGCTGTACATGTTTGGGAGTAGGCTTGTTTAATTTTTTTCACTAACCCTATAATTGCTGTTTAATGAGATTTGCTTCCCTAAATGCAATTGTAATGCCAGCACCTAATACTCAAGATTCTCTGTACCCACGATCAGACAATAAGGGCCTGTTTGGTTTGCAACTGTAATTCTGTTTTTTGTGTTTAAATACAATTCTGATAAGAATCTGCGTTTGGCAACCAGTTTTTAAACACAAAATTATAATATTTATGTGTTATAATCAAGTTTTTCAGAAAACAGGTTTAGGGTGTTTTATAACTTCTGTTTTTTATTTTTCAACTCAAAATTATCCATTCTTAATATTTTAATGCAGTTATACCTTAATATATAATAGACATACATAATACATTAATATGTGTGTAATTCTTATAAATAAAAAATATATATGTACATGTACACAAAATTACGTATGAAATAATATAAAGTTATATAATATTATCAATAGATACATGATATTTATATATAGTTTTATACATGTATTATACATGTATGGAATAATATAAAATATACATATAGTACATATGTATTAATAAATATTATCAATACATGTATGTATATAATTTTATAGTGAATTATGCATGCACAATATATATATATATATAGAGAGAGAGAGAGCGGTTCTCATGCATACCCCAGTTTGCATACCGCTGGCGCGGACCAATTTTGATAAAATAGTAAAAAAAATATTTTTGATGTAATTTTTTTTTTATAGTTTCTAAACATTTCAATAGGACCATAAAAAAAAAATTCAACTCAAAATGAATTTTTTTGCTATTTTAAAAAAATCGGTCAAACTTCGTCAGTTTTTAACAACTTAAAAACTGACAAAGTTTGACCGATTTTTTTAAAATAGCAAAAAAAATCATTTTGAGTTGAATTTTTTTTTATGGTCTTATTGAAATGTTTAGAAACTATAAAAAAAAAATCAGCCCGAAATTATTTTTTTTACTATTTTAAAAAAATGGTCCGCACAGAGGGTATGCAAACTGGGTATGCATGAGATCCTTTCTGTATATATATATATATATATATATACATTGTATGGAATAATATAAAATATACATAAAGTACATATGTATTAAAAAATATTATCAATTCATGTATGTATATAATTTTATACATGTATGTATATAATTTTATAGTGAATTATGCATGCACAATATATATATATATATATATATAGTCCTACTCTTATTCGGACTAGTCCGCATTTTAAGAGTGCAGACCGGACGTGTGTCACCTGGCTGTGAGCCCAGAAAAGAGAGAGAGTGACTATAATTTAAGCGATAATTTCTAGGCGCACCGTTAGGTGACACGCGTCCGGTCCGCATTCTTAAAATGCGGACTAGTCCGCACAAGTGCATCATACTAGTTCGCATTTTAAGAATGCGGACCGGACATGTGTCACCTAACGGTGCGCCTAGAAATTATCGCCTAAATTATATGCACTCTCTCTCTCTTTTCTGGGCTCACCGCCAGGTGACACATGTCCGGTCCGCGTTTTTAAAATGCGGACTAGTCCGCACAAGAGAGGACTGTATATATATATATACATGATACATGAATGTATACATACATACATCATAAATCAAAAAATAAAAATACATGATATATCATGTATTTTTATTTTTTGATTTATGATGTATGTATGTATACATTCATGTATCCTGTATGTATGAAAGTATATATATATATATGTGTGTGTGTGTGTGTGAGTGCCAATTTTATCAAATTTTCAAAAAACTATATTTAAAAACAAGTTTACCAACCGCACACCAATAATTATAAACACAAAAAACTGAATTTTAAAACTGTATTTAAAAACATCGTTTAAATCGAGTTTTCTGAGTAGCGAACCAAACGGGAACTAATTACCCAATGACAGTTTTTAATCTTTCAAGCAATTAATATGTCAATACAATAAAGTTATGCATCTCAGTTTTCGTGAATCATTGTATGTTGTTTCTCTGAGTTCCCACTGCACATCAAGTAGTTTCTCCTCTCAATTTTTGGAAAATCTAGGAACCCCTTTTGCACGACTCGTACATTTATTATATTTCTAGGCTAAAGTGAAATTAAAAATTACAAAATTTAACTTCCCGAGTTTTTGCTGATAGCGTTTTGTTGCAAATACCCTCTTCTGGGGACTTTTCAGGAACATATAAGGGGTCCTTGTAACAAATTGCATAGCTCAAGGGGTTTCTTGCAAAAATTTGAAGGTTAAGAGAGGGTTATACGTGTTTCAGCCTTTTTTTCACTAAAAACGTATCGATGAATGATGATTAGTCACTAGTCGCATATATAATAGAATGTCACTATTATCAGGTCACTTCATCCTAATTTCTATAATCATATGCGAGTAAAAACATCACTTCTCAACCCAAAAGGCTCGCTGATCCACTCTATTTTTTCCTTGCATATATATCTAGAGAAGTATTAACCATTAAAAATAGCTTTCTCCATCAATTACATATAAAAATATCACTGTACTCACTCTTTCTAGAATGCACCCATAATCTCAAGTTAATTATGCATGCGCAACTGTGGATGATATAGTACATTAAGTATATTTTAGATAAATTAATAATGTAGAAGTCTTGACAGTAGTACCTGTAGAATTCTTTAATTGCTTCTAGTGACATGTCTCGTAAACGTTCTTCTGACAACATCTTTTCTGAAGAAGCATTTTGTGTTACTGTTGACCCCCGACCTCGGGTGGGTGAAATTGGCAGAGGTCTGTCAAAACCACGATCCGCATTCCTCGTGTCCCTATTCACATAATTCATACTGCGCTCTTGCATACTCGATTGATCATGAGCAGACGGACCCGCAAACCTTTCCGGGATGTATCTCGGAATGAGATCCTCTCTTGGGCCATAAGCCGTTCGTTCTGTTACAGAACTATAACCATTCAGACCAGCATTCATTCTTCTCGGGTCTCCAGCACCATGCATATCAGGTAAGGGTGTGTTTGGCATTATAGGCTGTCCTCTAATAGACATTCCCCTGGCAAGGCCACCTTGGGGCCCAAGGGTAATAGAATCAATACCGGTGGGTCTCTGGGGCAACATCACCGACAGAGTCCTGTTCTCAAAAGCGTGCCTCTCGTCAGACCGAACATCTTGAGGGCCACCATAACCACGGAGTTGTTGAGGTAATCCACGATAACCACCCATCTGGACATTTGGAGAAGGCAACATATTTGATCCTCTTGGAGCAAAGTCCATGGGTTGACCCCTTCTAGATGAAGAACCCATACTTGAACCACGAGCCAACCTAGTAGTTTGGGCGTGCCGTTCCTGAGCCGCATCCCTGTGGACTTCCTCAATCTTTTTCGGCCCTTCAACTTTCCTCCTCTGTTGCCATTTATTCTTTCTCAGATCGATCGCATCCTTCAACATGAACCTAACCCTGGAAGACAATACCATGTTGTTTGATAACATCGCCATCATATCAAAATAGTAATCCATGTACTCCTTGGCTTTGGGATGATCAATTATCTCCCCAATTGTGCTCATTAATTTGCATAAAGCTTCAACATCTTCCTCATCAGGACTCTGATACTGACCCAATAGCTTCTTTATGCATTCGTGCATTATTCTCTCAGTCAACATCTTCTTTTTATATAATTCTCCAATAAGTCTGATATTACCCAACATTCTTCTTCTAGCTTGGGTTCTCTTCTCCTCTCTTAGCTCTTCAGACTGCTTAACCTCACCTTCCTCTTCAGTTCGGTTAGCTTCTTCTTCTTCTCTCTCCCCTCTCTCGAATTCCTCCTGGCACTTATTCAGAAGTAATCTCTTAAACGTAATCTTCTCATTGTCTTCAATAAAATCAGGCAACTCTCCAGCAAGGTGAGAACAAAAGTTGGCATACATCTCACAAAAAGTAGGTTCCGTTAAAGCTTTATCAAATATTTGTGAGATCACGCCAGTGAGGGTACCAGCATTGTCAATATTTACTTGTTTCACTTGCTCAAATAGTTTTTCGAAGTTTTGGGGAGTAAGCTTATTTAGGATGGCTTTCAACTGCCTTTGCTTCGCCTGTTCCTCGTCTGTTATTTTACCCACTTCATACTTCCTCTCAGCTTTGTGCATCACCTGTAACGGAGTCTGAGGATAAGGCATTAAACCCTTCTGATAACCAGTAGCCCGCTGCCACCTGTCAGAATCAGAACTATTTCGTTGCATGCCTCCTTGAGAACCCATGGACTGGATTGGCCCACCTAGGATGCCCCCGGCGAACTGAACGGGTGCCGGTCCACGTGGGTTCCTCAATACTCCGTGATTCCCTCCTTGACCAGGTCTAAAGCCTAATACATTACCGCCCCCATAGACCACGTCCATCCGCATTTCACGTCCTGGGGTGAGAGGGCCCGGTACTTTACTCCATCTATCGTCACCACCCATGCCACTTCCATGACGATCTGGTCGAAATCCCCCTGTTGGACCATCCATATTTCTTCCCGGGCTAGGGTATGATTCACGAGAAACATTGCGATTAGAAACAGTCAAGATCTCTTCTATTTCAGGCTTAATTTCAAAACCATCTGGAAGATCAATGCACTGTTCAGAGAATATCAGTAGGAAGTCTCTGGAATATTTTTTGTCCATTACTCCATTTCCATCTTCACCAACGTTATTTGGAGTTTCTAATTTCGGAGTAGACATGTCTGCGGCATCTTCCCAATCATCTGGCTCGCCTTTTTCATTCGATCCATCTTCCTGAGAAGCATCATCAGATAACTCCTTTGAATTAATGCTCGATGTGCTCTCTATGCTTTCAGCAGATGTCAAGGCTTCTTTCTTTTCATCTGGGCCCTTATACGCATTATAAAGATCAGAAGTTGTACCCTGAGCATCTGCTTTTTGTAATAGTTCTTTCCTCTTCTTCTTCGTACTGGTCGTAGTAGTACTTTTCACCTTATTTGCATCTACCAAGGGTTTATCCTTGGAATCCAATGTTGTACCATTACTCCCAGTATTTTCCCCTTCATGTCTCGAAGATTCCTCAGAAATGATAGGCAACTCCTTATCTAAAACAACACATTCTGTAACAGCTGTTTCCTTACTATCCATGTCATCACATCTACTTGAAGAATCATCCGAAGCTGAAGTTTTATCAGCATTCAAAGCATGTGTCGCGGTGGGAGCGTGAGTCGCTATATTAACAAGCCTGTCATCTTCCCTACCACTACCAACAGGTTCTTCAAGATTCTTCTGTGCTGTTTCCAAGGATTCAGTGTTATTGCTCGTAGCAGTTTCCTCCTGAAGGGAGTTCTGTTCAGTTAGATTTATAGATTCTGGAGTTTCCTCAACACTGTTATCAACTACTTCGAACTCTTTGGGTAATAAAATTTCTTCTCGTTCTTCGGATCCTACATTTTCAGGCTTTGTTCGTTCAGTCTCAACAACTATTCCAGCACCAATCAATTCCAATGACTTGGAATTTATGACTTCTTCAGCAGTAACAGTTTTTAAATCAGAAGCATCAGGATCAGCAATACTAGCGGTTAGCAGTGGTTCAATGGTACTTTCCTGAACTGCCCCAACAGTTCCTGATGAAGCAGGAGTTGTTGTAGGTTCTACAGTTTTGTGGATTACAGTGTCGGAAGAATTACCGAGTTCTAACGAGGGAGAAGGAAAGCTTGAAACAGAGGTAGACTGTTCACAAACCTGAAGATCAAGGTGCATAATCCATTCTCACATATTATAAAATGTTCGATTAGAACTAACTAGAATCCTGGTTAAACAAAGGGTGAATTGCAAGAACCCCCTGAACTATCACACTAGCTGCAAATACCTCCCTGAACTATTAATTTTATACAATATTCCTTAAAGTATTTCATGTATTTGCAATTTCCACTATGCGTCACTAGAAAAGAGCTACACATGAGGAAATATTTGCTACATTTCAAAAACTAAGGAGTTATTTGCAACACTAAGGAGGTATTTCCAATTGGAACTATAATTAGGGGGCTTCTAGAATCTTACAGTTAACCAAATTATACAAATAAATAAGGGTTTTTTTTGTACTTTAATACATTACTAGTTCCCGAATTTAGACTTTAATACAACTTTATCAATTTATTAGACTATTGTGCATTTTGCGAAAAATGTACTAAAGTCTACTAAACAGATAAAGTTGTATTAAAACTAAAATCGAGAATTAGTAATGTATTTAAGTCAAAAAACCCAACAGATAAATACCTCATTCTGCTGTTGAGAATGTCCTTTCTTACTTGACTTCTTCTGGTCATCTTTAATAGAGCTAGATCTAGTAATTGGATCCCTTCTTGGGGCTTCAGTACTAATACTGCTCTTGACAGATACTGACTCTTTAATAAGAGCAACAGAAGTAGATGACAAAGGGTTCGTCGATAGGCTTTCTGAATAAACAGAAGCAGGTGCTGCGGTGGATGGTTTGCTTGGCTCGGTCATGGAAGTAGACTTTGACTGCTGCAATAAGCTTGCAGTAGTTTCAGAATCCCTTTGATGATGAACTGTGCTAGCTTCCCCATGTGGCCTCAGAATCTTTGGAGCACCGCCCTTTTCAACAGCAGGGGTGATCATTGGAGGTGATGAATCAGCAACCTTTTCTAAATGTGAGCTAGGTGGAGGTTTCACTGTCACGTGAATTGAAGCTGGTGGAGTTGAGAAAATTGCATGGTGAACATCACGGGGATGATCCAAGCCTGATTGTTCGGCGATGCCATGCAAAGGGGAAGCAGTTTTACTCATAGGAAATGTGCTACGAGAAGATGGGTTCACGAAAGAGACAGTTGGTGGGCCCTGGCTAACTGGATTATAAAACCTTTGTGTCTGAGAATTGGTGGTTATTTGGGGACTAGTTTGAGGAAGAGAACTCTGAGCTGGAAAAAATAGGGGATTGGGATTGTAAGAATTAGAATAGTAGTTAATCCCATGACCAGGTTGATACGATGGCATAGGTTGGGACTGAGATGACACATTAGGATGTGACCTCAGGCCCGTTGACCCACCATCCATATGTGTGTCAGCCCTCTTGTCGAGTCTTAACTCTTCATGAGTCTTTGGATCAGTAATCTTAACAGTTATGCTGCGGGGACCGACAAATTTCCCTGCCTGCTGTTGCTGAAACTGTGGAGTGATGCCAATTCCCATTTTGCCCATCTGAGGAGGGATCTGAGGGCCCATTTGAGATGAGAAACCCAAGCCCTGGCCCTGGTGAATAATCCCCTGAGACTGCATCGGATGGGGTTGAAGAACTGGAACAAATGCCGGCTGCTGCACTTGTGCTGGATTTCCCATTGGTATAGGCATAGGCATCGGCATTGAAGTGTTCGTCAAGCCCTGAGACTGCATTTGTGGGTTAGGGCCAGGGAATTGAACCGGTGGTGCCTGTGGCTGGTGAAATGGCCTTTGCCCAGAAATCCCAGAGCTTGAGTGAACGTGGACAGAAGGCTTCTGAGTTTGGGTTGCTGAGGGTGCAACTGAAGCTTGCACATTCAGTTTTGCTTTGGCAATCGGATGAGCGTCGGCAGTTTTAGATTGGTCAACAGCTGCTGAATCCTTCCTTGGCAACGGCTGCTTGGGAACAGGTGGAACTGGCAATGTAGGCGCAGCTTTTACTGAATCATGGCGAGCCTGCTAAACAAAGACCCACAAAACAGGAGAAAGGGCCAAGAAATACTTATTATAATCAACCATAATGATGTCAAAATAATTGTACCCGTTATATGATCAGTGGGTTATGCATATTGTGCTGATTAGTACTTAAACCATGTCAACAGTGGCGAATATAAGGAATTGGATCCAAAAATATAAAGAAACGAAAAATATGGACCCATTTGATGGCACAAGTTGGTTACAATGGCAAATATGGAATCTTTAGAATTTGACATCTTTTTGGCATGTTTGATACTCTTCATTTGCCGTGAAAAATTTTCCAACTAACACTAAATTACTACATACCAATGCATATTTTGACGATTTGCCATTGTGCGGCAATTTTTTTCTTGAAAATTTTGCCATTCAATGCTATCAAATGGACCCTAAAAATAATAGTAAGAATTTCACACTTTTGCAAGCAAAAAAATGTATTTTTACATGTTTGGACACTCCACTGGATCTGCCATGCATATCAATATCATGAAACAAAATCCATAGGTTCCATCCACACCCATAAATACACGGCAAATTTTTAAAATTCAATTTATGCGTGAGACAACATTCAACTGTATCGAGTTAAATATACATAGTTCCAATTACAGTCTTCCTATCTGAAATAGATAGAAGAAGAATACAGATCATATGCATAATAATTAAGGAGGAGCTAATAGTAATTTTTTCCGTGTTGCTATTTAATATAAAAATAAAAACCCACAAACCTGGTCACGTTTCTGCTCATCCAAATTTGGGGGTGCTGAGCTAGTTCGAGCTGGTATCTGCAAATAAATAGAAACATAGTCCTTATATCCTTGGGCACGACAGTACTACTAATGATACAAACTCAACTCTGCATAACTTAATATTAGAAGTAAGTGTGCCAAAGAGTATAAAGTACCTGCATTCCATTCATGAAACCAGGGCTCAAGGACCCAAATTGAAGAGTAATTGACCTAGATGCATCTCCTGGAGCTAAGAATCAGAAAAATGTATTGGCACGTTACGATATACAATTGCAGTTACAATGATTTTTAAAAGTAATAGAAAGCGCAAACATAAATATTTATCTTTAACGCTCTTTAGTGAGGGTTAACATGACCCTCGGACGGGTGGTAACATTGACAATTCATTACAAAAATCCCTCACCGATAAAAGCCATTACTGGTCCAACCAATCACAATTGATGATCATGTAACGGTCAATCACTTAGTGAGTGGAACAAATTCAAATTCCAGACATTAATTCAAAATATTAAAAACTTAAGTGAAAAGTAATGCATATATATAATATAGAAGCAAGCCACAACTTAAAGTCACATTATGCTCTAATTGGCATACCCTTTACAGGGGTCGATGGCGCAACCGTGTCCGAACTGGTGATAGCAACATTAGAAGATGGAGGCTTTGGAACGGCCCGGGTGCTTTTCTGAGCTGACACATCAGCCTGCTTGACAGTGACACCTGCAGTCGGTGTAACTGCTCCTGCAATAGAAATAACAAAACATTGAACATAAAATGCAATGATTCATTCAAACATAGGATGAAATAAGCAAAACAATATTCATATACTCCCCCGTTGAACTATACGAAAAATGTCAATGTCGGCTATGATGCCTATTTATTAACCTAGGGTAACAAAATTTTATATGAACTGGAAACAAAACAGCCCATCACAGCCCTAATTTAAAGATTTTTAAAATTGTAATTCGTAAAAAATAACTTCTCAAGGGAGAAAGAAAGGTGGGGCGGCCATAGGTCCTAAGTCTTTCACATCTAAAGCTATAAGTCCAGTTTGTTCACATTTATAGCGACATGTCCTTCAGATAATTTACATATTTGTAGCTAACGTACGGTATAAGATCAGTACTGACACTATTCCAGTACAAAAAATCCTTACTGCTACTTCTGAGCATTCTTATAATTATTTATCCAAATAATTATCCATCTATGGAACTCGGATAAAATTGCTCTTTCACAAATTAATTTACAAGAGATTACCATTTCTTAAACCACGTATAAATTCACATATACAAACAGAAAATATAATCTAATTAGGATCCGGCTCCTCTTGAGTTATGGTATAACTCCAGAGATCATCCCATCCATTTATTTTAAACTAAATGGTCAAGATTAACCCGAGAATTGATTGCTCCAAGGTGTGGTCTATTAACAACCTTTGGCATCCAAACGAAAGGATGTCATTGATAAAAACTCTACCCTCTATAATTATTACAAAACTCTAGAAGAACCTAATCCAATCATTTAACTATTCTCAAAACACCCTTATTCAGACTTCAAATTCTCAATAAACAGATCATTAGGACGCGCAGACAATTTTGCAAAAATAAAAAATGACATACCGAGCACGGGCGGTTGTACATGAGCACCATTGGGTACAACACGGGCAGCAGCAACAGAAGCCTCGGAACTCACACCCCTGGATTGCCCTCCTGGTACATTACTACCCTTCTTATTAAAGCTGCCACAACCAAACACGAGATTATACAACACAATCAAAACAAACCCTAAATTTCCAAAACAAGAAACCCTAAAATTACCTTCTAGTATTGGATAACGACGGCGGAGGGGCGCCGCCGCCCTTGCCTAAACCGCCGGATAAGTTCCTCTGCAAACCAGAAGCACCGGATCGACCCGATTTTCTGTTTTGTGAAGACTCGTTCCTATCCGACCTTGATTGATTGCCGGACATATATCCACTCTCTCAATATCACCTCCAATTTTTCTTATTTCTCCTTTTAACCGACTACAAATTTACACAAACAGATCCACCGATCAAATCAACATTACAAATTTCAATAACCGCACGAAACAAAACCTACGTTTAAAAAGCCCTAATCTTTACAATTAGGGTTTACCAGAACCATTGTGCGTCTGTGTGTGTGATTTTAGAGAGAAAAAAATATATTAGAGAGAGAGAGAGAGAGAGAGAGAGAGAGAGGGAGACTTACATGTGTTGTGTTGTTGTGTGTTGGGATTAAGCAAAGTGAGTTTGCGAGGTGGTGAAAAGGTAGGTGTTTTAGGAGATCCAAATCGAATGGGAAGCTAGCGAGTTTTGCGTACACTCTCCTATAACATTTTGGTATAAAAGTATCTTGTGACTCATCATGATAATTTAGTATCAACGTTATAATATCGTTCTAATTTATTCAAATTTAAACATTTAAGTATTCATTTTCTATTAATTGTATTAGTGGTGGTTATTGTAGTGGATTTTTAGTAAGTGCGGGATTCAAACGCGATGTTTGATGAATAGAGTTGAATTTTTTCAATTTTTTTTATTTTTTATCTCGAGCTCTTTCGGTTCAGATTTGATTTAAAGGATCGAAACTAATTTTTGTTTCCAGGTTTAAAAACCTTACTATGGATTGAAAGGAATTGATTATGTGTATGTAGATAATTGTGGGTTATTTGGTTATAAGTGGTTATTCGATATTTTAAAGGTTGAATATCTCGATATGGATAATATCTTATATTACATTTTCATTTTGTTTTTACATTTATGTGCGAATAATTTTTTTACTATATCATTCGGGGAATTGTGATTATTGGTATAAAGTTCATATTTTGTTTGATGTGTTGATTGATTATACACTTCTCGATCCAAAATTATTATCCCTTAAAATAGGGTGAGAATGAAAGTGTTGTGTCCATTAAAGATGTACTTAGGGATTTATTGTTAAAAGCGCATAATAGGGGCATGTTAATTTAAGTCAAACATGACAAATCAAACGAGACCGTCGATTAACCGATATAATCAATCCATACTCCATCCAGTTTTTTAAATAATTGAAAATATTGGTCTTATCCAAAAAAAGTCACAAAATCAAACCAAAAAGAATAGTGGACTACTGGAAATATTTAAATTTAGTGGGACCATGTAGGCGTCTTATATTCTCAAATGTGCTTTAAGGATGTCAAAAATAATTTTTCAATCAAAAACCTTTTTCCAAATTTAACACGCACCAAGTTTGTGAACCGAATTCAATTAAGTCCAATTTTATATTATTTAATACTAAACATGCATCTAGGTGATTAACGCAAGTAAAATAAATAAGTTCACAATGCCGGATGTACGAGGAAACCACAAAGGGAAAAAAAACTCGGACGGCCCAAGCCAGACAATCACTATGATGCGGGTTTACAAAGGAAGACAGATAGACTTACACAACGACTCGATCCCCACAAGCCTTGAAGCTCTTATTCTCTTTAACCACTCGTCCACAATGCCCATGCAAAAATCCTTCTACGATACTCGTCCATAGCACACGCGTCCACGAGTGCCTCGGTGTCCACCGATGTAGCTTCGCAACCATCTACAATTCGAAATACGGACTCTTTTGTTTCTTCACCACAAAACCCAACGAACAATGTTCAAACGAGATGAACAAACCTTTGACGGTACAAACAAGATCTCTATAGCAATTATATATGAAAGCTCGGATCTTTTAAACTCTAAGGATGATTTTAATCTTTGAAAACCTTAGAAAACTTTTATGCAGAAAAACGAAAATGTTAAACTGTATTTTGGTTTTGCACACTTACGAAATTCTGAGCAAACACTGCCTTAAATAATAAAATTAAGACGCCAGGTCGTTCTAACAAGATCCACGTGTTGTTCGAACATCTTATGTCGTTTGAACCACCTAAACTAAAGATGGTGTTTCATACGACTCTAAACCATACTTATCTCAGAATAAACGAAGATGAAACCTTTTAAAATCATTTATAATAAAATTTTCATTCTTTAAAATATTTTTCGAGTCCCATAAACATTTCGCATTCATACCTGAAAGATTAGAACATGATGAAGACGTGAAACGTGCACCAATGAAACACGGCATGATAAATCTTTGAAGCTTGGCCGCTACGTCTTCAATAAACACGTCATTAACTTTGTGGGAATCATGATAATATAAAATATATCTATGACTCAAACAAGTTTTGTTTTGGGAATAAGCCAATTACATACAATGGACTCAATTGAAAATTTTGTCCTTACAAATCTCCCCCTTTGACTATTACATGACAAAACCCAAACAGTGAAATGTCTAAGCCGAGCCATCAAGTCGTATGACACCTAAATCCCATCCCATAAAATCCAAAATAAAAAATACAGGACAAGGACAAGTATATGCAGGTCTAGTAAGCATGAACCGTCGAAATGTGATGTAGTCTTGAAATCTTTAATCTCTAAATAATACATATACACATGAAACAGATAAATACTTAGTGAAGTATGGAAGAACAAATGATATAAAAAATACCAATATGTAAAACAAATCATCTGTTAAACATGTGAGCAACCAATTTGAAATCAGAATACCAATTTGTATACACTAATTTATGCAAGACAACATGATATCAATAAAATATAAACATAATTAGAAACATGATACCAATTTGCAAAGCCAAAAAAATATGTGCTCATCAAAAAATACTCCCCCTACATCACATACGTCTCTCCCCCTTTTTGTTTTGAATAGACAATAAGTGAAAAAGATAAATAATTATATATAGACTAAGAATAATCAATGAAGCATATCTAGATAAACACGAAAGGCTAGCTAAAAATAATCAGAAGATACCAACTCGTAACTAGCAAACAGTCGCAAAGAACTAATCACCAATCTAAGCAAAGACGTGACTTAACGAATCAATGCAGCATGAGAATTAAAGCATGAATAATCAATATCGACAGCATAAAAACTGTCCAAATGAACCCATAAGTACCAAAATAAAAAGATATAATCATATATACGAAGCAAGTACAGAAACAGAATGAGGGCTCAAAAAATCAGACAGGTCGATCGAACGACTAAGCCATGTCGTTTGAACGACATTGGTAAGTCGTTTGAACGAGGTCAAAAACGACCCAAAACAGTCAGATGTCATTTAGAGCACCCTTCTAACGACCATACAAACAACCTTCTAATGACCATATCTGATAAAATTATCATCTCGAAAAAATGTGTCGCAAGAAGCAAACTTTGAACGACTTCGAATGACTTCAAATGACTTGGACCTGTCGTTCGAACGAAGTCCATAAGTCGTTTGAACGACTTCATCAAATTCTACATTCCAATTCCAAAAATGTTAAAATTTTGGCCAGTGAAAATTTTTCATGAAAACAAGTATCAGAGATACGAAACAGTAGCAAAAACATACTCAAAATTAAAAATAAAATAAACAAAATAATGTGAGCTTCATGCTAACGTAGTATCAATGTGCTCAAGCATAGATATGGAGTAAATGGGCATGAACTACAGCAAATGAATCACAATATGAACACATCGAAACGATCAAGAAGCTCAAATTCATAGCGAAATGTCATCAAACTAAGTTTTAGCCATATGTAGCAATTAATATATTGAGCTAAATCAACTAAACAAACATCATGCACACAAATTCGGAATATTGATTATTCTAAAAACAATAGCGTCGTGATATGATATTCAACATAAGGATTCGTGGTGAAAATTCGTTTATATACCCATCCAAACTCTCATAAATATAATCATATTTTTCTTTTGAATGAACATATCAAACTAGTTGGCCCATTTTGGCATAATATTCTTTTTATTGCCATATTTTTTTCTCTGGCTCTTTTAAACGGTGGCTTTCACTACGTGATTATTATTCACTCACAGCCATTTTCCGTGAACGTTCAACATTTTTTCAATATAAGCAATATAAATTCTCATGGCAAACGGTTCTTACATGCACACCTACTTCTAAGTCTAATTACGCATAGATGACAAAATTGAGATAAGAATGTCTCGCCCAACTCAAATATGCATGAGATGCCAAACATTCATATAAACTCATGCATGTGTGCAAAGATGGCATATATACAAAGTCAAAGTCAAATGCATATCAACTTCGAAACAATCCCATTTAGACAATGGTTAATATCATTCAATGCATCATCAATTATGACCAAATGTCCTAACCACGTGGATAATGAAATGATGGGGGTCCAAGCACACTAATATGCCACATCAAACATGAAAACTCAAGACACAAAACAAATCGAAAATCTTTTTTGTTTTTCAACATATTTTGCTCAAATAAAAATAAAATCTTTTTGTGTTTTCTCAAAAATATATGAGACCAAAGATCTTTTTGTATTTAAAAAAAATCATAAAAATAAAATCTTTTTGTATTTTTCTTATAAGACTCAAACAAAAGAAAAATATAATATAAAGAGATACACATGTCATAACACTAGCTAGATATATATCATGAAGCAAAGACTAATGTATGACAAACATGACAACACAATCATCATTTAGATTTAGCATAGGAAGAATCAAGTGCAACAAAACAAGAACTACGAAGTTTAATTCCTAAAGTCTCTAAGTCTGATTTATTAACCCAAGTAGGTGTATAACGATGCATGGGGGTTTTGGAAACTAAAACGACTTTATTCCTAAACTTTCTAGGAGCATTTATAAGGTTATAACAAAAACGCCTAAGGTGACCCTTCCTACCACAATGGGAACAAGTGTAAACACGTCGAGGAATGTGACCTAAATGTGGACCTCTCCTAATGTTTCTAGTCATCTCTCTCATATAATTGGAATTGTCATTGGTAATGGGAACAGCACGATCATCGTAGCCTATACCAAACCTATCTGCTTTGATTTTGACGATGCCTAACATCTTATCCAACTTTTACGACCTAGCCTCCAAATCAAACTTTACCTTACTCGAGTCTCTCAATCTCTCATCTAACTCAATAATCCTAAACTCAAGCAAACGCCTAGACTCCTTAAACTCTAGAACCTCCTTTTTCGATGCCTCCATCAAACCACAAAGATTATCTCTCTCTTTCTAAACGTATTCTAGTTTCTCCCTAAGAGGCTTATCTCGTGCTTTAAGATCCTCAATCAAAGCATCATTATTTTTTATTGCATGCTCATTCAACCTAGCTTGCAACTTCAAGTTTACCTTTTTCACCTTTACTACTTCCTTATACAAATCATTAAAGGTAACTTACAACTCTCCCACATCAATCTCCTCATCCTCACTAACTTCACCCTCACTCACTTGGGATTCACACTCAACGGTCTCGGAAGTGTCATTCACATGAGATTATTTATGGGAAGATTTATCGTCGTCGCTCACATGACATGCCATGAACGCTACAAAGTTGCGCTCAATGGGGGAACTTTCTCCCTCTTCCGGTTCACTGTCACTTAAGGTGGCATTATATGTTATCGGTTTCTTGCCCACATTTTTAAGTCTAGTGTGACACTCCGCTACCTTGTGACCATAACCCTTACAACCAAAACACATATTTGACTCATACCTCTTAACATTCTCACTCATATTCTTAGGACGGGATCAATCTTGTTGTTTTTATATTTCTCAAGTCTTTTGGCATATTTCAATTGCTTTTGGAACTTAAGAAATTTTTTTAACTTATTTGCTAACAAGGCTACATCCTCAAAATCGAAATCGGAATCATCATTTGAAACTTTAATATCCTCATTTAGAGCTTTCAAAGCAATGCCCATTTCTTTCTTTGACACTTGCTTGTAGGTAAACATGTCAAGCTCATAAATTTGTATGTCAACTACAAGCTCTTCTAGTTTTATTGATTCAAGCATGTCCAATGAGTTCAAAACAGTCACTCTGGGATCAAATTTACTAGGCAACGACCTTAAGATTTTCTTTATGACTTGGTTATCAGGTATTTTCTCTCCCAAGTTAAATGACGAGTTGACAATGTTGGACAATCTAGCATAAAACTCATCAAACGACTCACTCTTTAACATCATAATTGTCTCAAACTGTGAGGTTTTGAAGTTTAGACGCCCTAACCGTGCTAGTGCCCTCGTGAGTAAGTGCAAGTATATCCCAAGCCTCTTTTGAGGTTTCAAACGCCATGATTCTATTATACTCTTCTGGTGTGACATGTAAGGAAATAACGTGAAGACCTTTATAATTGTGAAGTGCAAGTCTATGTTCGGCTTCAGTCTATGACTCGGTGGGTTTTAAATTAGTGGCATCTCCCTCTCATGTGACCGGTGAAGTCCAGCCATTTTCGACCGCTAACCACACACGCTCATCAATTGATTTTAAAGCACTTCGCATTCACATTTTTCAATAAGAATAATTTGTGCCATAAAAAACAAGAG
Source organism: Sambucus nigra (assembly GCA_949130495.1). Taxonomy (NCBI): domain Eukaryota; kingdom Viridiplantae; phylum Streptophyta; class Magnoliopsida; order Dipsacales; family Adoxaceae; genus Sambucus; species Sambucus nigra. Next base: position 109,055,753 of record OX422221.1, on the reverse strand, counting down.
CTCCAAAACTTTCAAAAATTTTAAAATTCATCCTTAAAAAAACAAGGAATTAACACACAAAAAAATATTTACAGCTCTGATACCAATTTGTAGGCCCCTTATTTTCTCAAATGTGCTTTAAGGATGTCAAAAATAATTTTTCAATCAAGAACCTTTTTCTAAAATTAACACGCACTAAGTTTGTGAACCGAATTCAATTAAGACCAATTTTATCTTGTTTAATCCTAAACATGAATCTAGGTGATTAAAACAAGTAAAATAAATAAGTTCACGACGTCGGATGTACGAGGAAACCAATGATACGGGTTTACAAAGGAAGACAAACACACTTACACAACGACTCGATCCCCACATGCATATAGAGAGATACTCAGAAGATCCTTAAGAGCTTGTATTCACTTTTCCTGACGACTTTTGTTTAACAAAATAACATACACTTGCATAGCACCTATGGATATGGCACGACATTGGGTCAAACCACGTTAATCCCTTGTTTCCTTATTTGTTTCTCATCTTTCTCTCATTCGACAAATTTAAACCATTAATGTATTTATTTGTTATGGTTTACAATTGGTACTTACTAGCTAAGACTCATAAATCCATATACTAATTTTAGACGAATACGGATTGGTGCCGTTTGTGGGAACCCAATAAGCCATTTGTTATTTCCTACCATTTTCGTATCCATAAACCCTTAGCCCGTGTCTGTTAAAATACCCTATTATACTTGTAATGTCCGAAAATGAAAGAAAATACAAAAAGTAGTCGCACAAATGAAATGATTCCACCCTTAACCCCTGTTAGGATGGGGGATATGCAAGAAATCTCGATGAGCCTGGCCAGAGGCAAGGAGGCGATGCAAGAAAACATAAAGCCATTAACGCAGACACTCTGGGCCAGACAAGGTAGACCTGGAGGAGAACTTATCAACCTGGCAGGGGGATAACACCAGGATAGGAGGGTATAAATTCTACCTCCTTCCCCATTCTAAAAAAATACGATAGATATACTGCGATCGAGCGTTAGAGAACCCAAAGAGGCTGAGTTGGGGCTCACAAAAAGAAGGGTGCAGGTCCAGGTATTTCGGATCATAAAACGACAAGTAGTACTGTCTGGGGACTACCTATTTCCTCATAACCACGGGCTTTGATAATGAAAAAACCTTCTCGAAAGAGAGGCTAAACATGCTGGAAATATCGAGCAAAGGTTTTGTAATTGACCGCCTAGGCCCACAAGTAGTGGGGGGAAATATCACACAGAGCCCGTAAAGCCTAGACAGTGTTGGAGAGAATTAATAAGGTATGCCACAAGAGGGACAGAGTGTTTTACCAGACTCGAGACAGCAGCACAAGGGTCAACACGAGATGAACAAACTTATAGGAAAGAGACCTCAACAGAAAATCATGGTTGACCAGGCCAATTTGTCATAGGCATAGCCGAGCAGCACGACTAGCTTTGAAAGGGATCAATTCAACGTCTGAAAGATTAAATAAGGGAATTCATTATGTCAAATAATCCTTCATACATAGGGTTTGTGAATTATGGACACCCGTGAAGTTCAAGCCACCGGTAGTGACGCTGAAGTATAGTGATAAGACCAATCTGGTGTTACACGTAGAATGGTATTAGACTGCTATGGATATTTATTCTATGTGTTATTGAGCATTCTCCAGTATGATCATGGGATCCGTGCAGATATGGTGTAATAGCCTGATATGAGAATAAATTTCAAGCTTTCAATAACTGACCAATCTATTCGTTAGTAATATCTTCTTTGGAACCAAACCCAATAAAAAATTAGCCACGCTATTGAATGTTCGACATAAGGCCAACGAGATAACTCGAGAGTTCATCACTCATTTTAATAGCGAGAAGCTAAATGTGATTGACTATATTAATTAGATAACCAACACAACCCTAATGAGTGGTCTACTATCAGGGAAGTTATACTGGGCACTGGATAAGGAGCCATCTAGGATGAGGATGATGATTGAGTTATTATTTAAGGATGAAAATATTATGAATGCCAAAGAAGCCATGGCTACCAAAGAAGTTAGTAGCTCCAAAGCTAATACCAATAGAATCTTGGAGAAGAAAGAGAAGAAATCTAATAAGGCTGACAAACGAAAAAGATATGACAAGTATACTCCTCTAACTGTTGGTGTCCGCTATATCTTAGAGTATATTCGTAGAATCAAAGACTTAAAATGGACGGGGAAACTAAAAGCCCCAGTGAATAGAAAGGATAAGAGCAAGCACTGTGAGTTTCATAAGGATCGTGGTCATAACACTAACAATTGCTTAGCCTTAAAGAAGGAGATACAGAATCTAATCGAGGGGATTATTAAAGTTTATAGACAGAGGATGTCAAACTGATCACGATAACGAGAAGAAGCCTAAGAGGCGATCAGAGTTTAATTGCATAAAGACCGACGAAAAGAAAAGGGTGGGGGATAATGATTCAGAGGATGATCCAGACCTCCCTTAGAGACTCGATGAGCTTGTACATGAGGTCAAAATGATCTATTTCTGGTGTAACTTTATTGAAAAAGGAGATACTAAAGGTGGAGATGAGCGCGCGAAGAGGAAAACCTATCTCAATAAGGTAAAGTCTTATGCTCATATCAGACAAATCAACCTGACGGGCATTGTGGACACTCGCCCTAAGAATGTTAATAAATATTGCCTAGTAGTCGGCTTCTCCAATAATGACTTGTCCGACGTATTATACCCACATGACGATCCTCTGGTCGAAATAATAAAGGTACATGAATGTAAGGTGGTAGGAATTTTGGTCGACAATGGCAGCTCAATTGACGTTTTATTCTGTAACTGCTTCAAGAGTCTAAGGTTGAGGGATAGTAAGATTGAAGCCTATCACTGATCGCTTATTGGCTTCTCTGAAGAAAAGGTATACCCCTTGGGTACGATTAAATTAGAAACTATAATCGACACATGGTTTACCTACCAAACAAAGAAGATCCATTTATTTATCTTGGACAAGAATGTTCACTCGGCGTACAGCCTTATCTTCCCTAAGGTAAAGCTAAAGAAATTTGAGGCGATTCCTTACATTGTACACCAGTGCATGAAGTTCCCCACTCACTATGGATTCGATGTAGTAAAAGGAAGTCAAGTTAAAGATAGAGAATGCTATTATACCTCAACCGTCCAAGACGAGCAAAATAGGATGACCACGACCTACCAGATTAAGACACTAGATCCGAGGGATGAGGATAAATTCATTAAGGGGCAGATCATAGAGGATATTGAGTCAATTATCTTGGATGACAAACATCTAGAGAGGACGACTCAAATCGACCTACCCTCACAAAATACCTGGTTAATTTTCTTAGGCAACCCTCACAAAATATCTGGTTAATTTTCTTAGGCAACAAAGGAGCGTGTTTGCTTGGAGTCACTAGGACATGCCGGGGATTGATCCAGAGTTCATTTGTCTCGAGCTAAGCATAATTAAGGATGCTAAGACAGTTAAACATAATATGTGCCAAGTCGTATACGACTTAGGCAACCCTCACAAAATATCTAGTTAATTTTCTAATGTTTTGATACGATATGTGCCAAGTCGTATCACTTCGCCCACGCGATAAGGACCATGCCAATTTGCCTTCAGTTTGTTAGATTTTGGTATGACTTTCTTTATGACGTACTCCTCTTCTTTGAGTGTACTCGGCTTAATTATTTTATTATAGAATTTAGTTGTGCATTACTGATATGATATTACTCTGAGTGCAGCTGCTTCTCTGACTTCATTTATTAAATCTAAATTCAATCTCCTCGCAAGTCACTTTTGGGTGAATCAAAATTCAACACTCTGTGACTTGGGAGGTGATGTCCACTAGAACAATAACTTAACTCCTAAAGGCCAACATGTGAGGTGTTTCTCGTGATGCTGTTCGTGACGTTGTTCTATAGGCCCACAATATACTTTTTAGCTCGTTTATCCAAATTCCTTTAACTGCTTTAAGTCTTTTTTTTATCCCATCCTGTAGAGTTGAGTTTGTGACCTCGGTATGTCCGTTACATTATGGATGAGTTGGTGATGAATACAACTTCCTGATGTTAGTTTCATCACAATATTTTTGGAAATCATCATTGTCAAACTGAGTTCCATGGTCAGGGATGAAAGCGTGAGCGATTCTGTATCTGCTGATCATATTCTTCCATATGAACTGGAAGACTTTTGCGTAGGTCATTTCAATAAGCGGTTCATCCTCCACACACTTTGTGAAGTAAACCACTGCTACCATTAAATATATGAATCTTCCCTTGGTCATTGGCAATGGGTCGACCAGGTCCATGCCCCAAATAGCAAAAGGCCAAGGTGATGTGATCGTTACTAGTTCGGTGCCTGATCTTTTGTGTGTCACTCCAAACTTCTGGCATTTATCACACTTCTGTGTATATTTTCATAGTGTTTTCTCATCATTGGCCAATAATATCCCTGAATAACTATCCTTTTCACCAATGTCCATCCAACCACATGAGCTCCACTTGAACATTCGTGTATTTTTTGACCAGATTTGTGCTTTCATAAGATGTACACATATCATCATCGAGACTGTAAAGCCTCTTTTATATAGCACTCCCTTGTCCATAGCATACTTAGCTGCTTTGTAACGAAACCTCTCCGCCTCCTTCTGGTCGTCTGGTAGAACACCTTATTCCAAGTATTTAATGATTGGATCCATCCATGATGGGCTCATAGTTAGTTTAAGGAGGTTTACCTTTTCAGCATCAATGCTCCTTTGAACTATAATTTCTATAGGGATGGTTCTTTTGAGGTTGGCTCTGGTGAGATAATGCATCTGCCTTGGTATTCTCATCTCTAGGAATCCTGATTATTTGGAGTGCTTTTAGCTTTGGGATTAAAAAATTTACCTTAGGAAGGTACTTTAGCATATTTCCCTTTCTTACTTCTTAGTCTCCCAATACTTGATTTACCACCAGTTGTTGACTCAAATCTAATAATTAAGGCTTCGTATTCTGTTTCATTGTTAGATGCTTCAAATTTGAATCGCACAGCGTATTCTACATCACCTCCATCAGGTATATTGACTATTAGGCCAGCTCTACTACTATTGGTACATAATGATCCATCCATGAACACCTTCCACACTGAAAGATCGTTATTGAAACTTTTTCCACCAAAGAACCATCTTTACACAGTTTGTAAGTGAACTTTTTGTTGCAATCAGATTAATTATTGGGATTTTTTGGGGCTTTGATCCCCTCAGTTTGGTTAAAATTTGAGTTTGCTCGGCAGTGATTACAAATGCAGTTACAAATAATTTTTTCTCCTTGTAAGTGAATTATGCAATGAAATATGCTACAGCTTAGCTTTTGATCCCAGTTCTCAACTCATATGAAATTTCATACTCCCTCGGTTATATGGCCCGTGCCATCAATCTGCCATAATTTTTAGGTTTATGGATAGTTTGTCAAAATGGGATATCGATGTAGACCACTATAGAGTGAGCTTGGAAGTATTGCTTCATCTTCCTGGATGCTACTATTAAAGCCAAGGCTAATTTCTCCATTATTAAATACCCAATTTCTTCTCTAGCAAACGTCTTGCTCATGTAATACACATGTTTATGAATTCCTTCATCATTTTTAATCAGAGCGAAGTTGACGGATGACTCTGATATTGCCAGATATTAGTATAATTTTTCTCCAAGGATTGGTCTTGACAATATGTCCCAGGCATCTCTTTAGTTCCAAAAAATTAGCTTGACACTCCTCTTTAAAAGAGTTTTTGATAACTTTGAAGAATGGGAGGCATTTATACGTGGCTCTGGATACGAACCTGTATAGAGTTGTACTCGGCCTATCATGTTTCACATTTCCTTCTAGCTTTTGGGAGGTTGCATGTTGATCAATGCCTGGATTTTGTCAGGTTGGCCTCTATGACCCTCTGATTCACAATGAATCCCATGAATTCTCCAGCCTTTACTCCGAATACACATTTAGCTGGATTTAGCTTCGTTTGATTTTTTTCCAGCTCGTCGAATGTCTGGCCGAGGTCTTTGATGTGGCCATTTTCTTTAACCCTTATGATCAACATGCATCAACATAGACCTTCATGTTATTCCCTATTTGCTTTTCGAATACTTTGTTCACCAGCCTCTGGTAGGTAGCACCTGCATTTTTAAGTCCAAAAGGCATAACATTATAGCAAAAAGTATCTCGGTTGGTGATGAAATATGTTTTCTCCTTATCTTCCAGCTTCATTTTGATCTGATTATAATTGGAGTATGCACCTATGAATCTTAGTAGCTCATGACCAGCGTTTGCGTCCACTAATTTGTCTATCCTCGGTAAAGGATAATAATCCTTAGGGAATGCTTTGTTCATATGTGTGAAGTCTACGCACATTTTCCACTTATTATTTTTCTTCAGTACCATGACCACATTTGCCATCCAGTCGGGGTACCGCACATCTTCAATGAATTTGGACTTTTTCAACTTTTCCACCTCCTCTTGTATTGCCATATTTTTCTCTTTTTGATAACAATCGGCTTTTTTTGTTTAGTTGGCCTGGCTCCTTTGATTATATTAAGTTCATGGAAGATAATTATAGGATTTATTCCAAGTGTTGTGGGCCAAATTATTCACGCCATGTGGACCTATGATATTAGGACACCTATCCTCACGAGTATACACTTCAGCTCTTTATTTATACTTGGTCGGCGTACTGGCTGACCAACTTAAGAAGATGAACCAACGGGAAGAAGAAAGGTTATTCATATGGGAATTATCGATGGACATTCCACACGTGCCTTAGAAGATCAATATTCTTATTCATTATGTATGGGTATAAATTCCCGGATATATAAAGGCTTTCCACCATTTAGTTTTCGAGACCATTATAAATACCTTATTTCCATCAGCTCAAGGGATAAGTCCAACACACACTCGCAAGATTACTCAGAATTCTATGTAACTACCTTCAATCGAAATACCATAACAGTGGATGTAGGATTTCCCTACCCCGAACCACTTTAAAAATCATTATTGTTCTTTATTTACATTACTCAACTAACTATTTGTGATTATGAAATTGGTAATTATTAGCTAAGATAAAGTCTCTTCCAATTTTGGACCTCAACAGACTGGTGTCGTCTGTGGGAGTGACTGTTGGTCATTGTTCTTTACCCATCCTACTCATTTGTTCTCGTATAAAGTTTTCTACGGGATGACGCACGTTCCTGAGACCAGCCTTGTAGTTGCAGGCAACGCTCTTGTTCCATCCACTACTCCTAGTGTTGCATATCTCCAAGGAATTATACTCAATCTTATCAAAGGACAAGAAGTCATGAAAGAAGTCGGCTCGAATATTGCAAGACAAGTCCACTACTGCACCATCCCGTAGGGACATGCCACCTCCTCCCACTAAAAATGAGAGAAGTAGCTAATCCAGGTCCTCCTATGACAGATCTTATTGCCCAGAAGCAATATCATAAATCTGATCTACTGATTAATATAATGGTCGGTCTTTCACCTCTAAATGGCCGAGCGTGTTAGAACACTTGAGCAAGGCATTTGCTTTTGATCGCCTAGGTCCCCAGGAAACCAGAGGTGATCACAGAGAACCAGTCCGATCCCGTTTCGAGTTGACTAATTTTTTAATCAACTTTGTTTAAGTTGAATTCAATTCAATCTAATTTTTTCTCTACATAATTTTGATTAACGACCTGATGTCTTTCAGTTCGTTTTACCCAACTAAAAACTATATCGGTTAAACTATTTAAAGTAGTACTAGTTTTACTAATATCATTTTCAGATTTTTAGTTGCCATCCCTAACGACAGCATGTCCTTCGACTTTATTGCTGAGGCCAACATTAGCAATGCATTTGATGCATGACAATTGGATGAAGAAAATTAACCCACATGGACGACTGCAAATCATCCAGTACACGAAGTGGGATATGCATACGATCAGTAATCAGCTGACGCATGTGATGACGATTTGGACGTTTAAAACAAAAACATCCAAATCAGTTACTATATACTTTTTGAATCATTGTAAATTACTGTGCACTTTACATTCAGTAACCCACGTTTATGTTTTCTTTTCTTTGTTTATTCATTAAGAAAAAGATAAGGTTATCTTTTAGAGGCTATAAAAGGAGAGCTTCTCCTCGGTTGTAATCATCAGTTGTAATATTTCTCTTCTCTCTCTTTTGTAACATTTTCCAGAATATTAATTCAATACCATTTCGATCTTTTCCGCACTTGTGTAATTGGTATCAGAGCCTTGTTACTTCTTGTTATCAAAGGTTAGTATTCTACCATTTTGTTAGTATTCTAATTATGTTTATATGGTTATGCTAATATGAATGTTAAAGTAGAAACTATTATACTCCATCACAGAACTTATGTTGCTGGAGAAAATTTTAGGGTAAAACATAAAGTTACTGGAATCAAGTGCCGTAATAATTGTTGTATGAAATACCGTTTAATCTTAGTTCTATATAAATAAGTGTGTTAACCTTTTTGAAAAAAAAAGAGTTATTTTGAAAATCTTTAAAGTTTTCATAAAACCCATATCCCTATTATTGTTTCAAAGCCCATATTTCCGTTTGCCAAAAAGCTACTGTAGATAGCAATCGGCGTTAGGAAAACCGGTTTTAGGCACCTGAAACAACATATAATAGGAGGTCTTAGGTACCAATGGAATCTGGAAAAGATGAACAAAATAATGATAATATTAATTTACAATGTTTAGCACCATGGTTACAAAAAGATGAGTCTATGTATAATCATAGTTTGCATATAGATAAAAAATCTGAAAATGATATTAGTAAAATTAGTACTACGTTAAATAGTTTAACTGATATAGTTTTTAGTTGGGTAAAATGAACTGAAAGACATCAGGTCGTTAATCAAAATTATGTAAAGAAAAAATTAGATTGTATTGAATTCAACTTAAACAAAGTTGATAAAAAAATTAGTCAACTCGAAACGGTTACAAATTTAGATCTAATAGAGGAGACTAAACAAAAAATTGAAAATCTATTAAACAAAATAAATAATCAATATCCAGAACAAACTGGAATGAATAACCCAGGGGATAACAAAATTCCTAGGTTATATTATGATTCAGAAGAAATTAAAGCTCTTCAAACAGAAGAATTTAATTACACCAAATATATAAACGTTCGTGAAATATTAGATTATTGGAGACAACTATACAAAGATCCAATATTAACTGTCTCAGAACGTAATAAACTCATTGAACAAATACAAACTACATATTTAAAAAATGAAAAATTATTACAACATTATCAGTATGAATTAAACCAATATTCATCGGATGAAGAAAAAAATCCACGACATGTAGTAAATACAATTGATAGCAAATTTTCATTTGGAGGTCCATTAAATGAAGCATGGAAATCTCATCTCCGAGATATGAGAAAAGATTTTAGAAGAAATATGAGTATCCTTGCTGACAAAATTGCTGAACAAACAGCAACTTTGGATAAATTCAAAAGTCTGAGCCTCAAACTCATAAAAGGCTTAAATTATGAAAATGAAGATTTTTCTTTAGAAAAAATTGATACTTTTCTGGAATTTTCTGAATTACTGGAAAATGATTTTTCTGACAATATCTTAAATACTATTAGGAGAATTTGTCTATTTGAAAAAGCAAAGATAATTCTACCACATCCTTTATTCCAAATTGAAATTTTACAAAACATTGAGGACCATGAGCAAAAGATAAAAAGTCTTTTACTCCAACATCTTTACTCTAGCTTAAATTATAGTGATGACATGCCAAAACTGCATTTTATTACTAAAGAAGGATACCCACCTTGGGATATTGAAACAATTTAATGGGGGTTAGTAAACAAACTAATCTTCTCCAGTGTAGCTTGTTTCAATCATTTTGAATTTTTACTTATGATGATCAAAACCATGATCTATCATGTATTGACAAAAAGCAAGTACAAATATACTCGTTATCTGTCATTTCATATCACAAGCACAATTGGTTGGCGATCAAGAGAAATTTTCTATCAACCCTACCAGATCTGGAACCTCAGAACCACCGAGGACTATGAATGGGACGAGATTGAACAAAATTTGGAAATTGCACTTAATGTACCGTTGTACCAGTTGGACACAACGAGATATTGGTTACAAAACCTGATCAATACTTCAAATTATGCAGAATATTTTTGTCGGGAATTAGCATTAAAATTCATGGTAACTGATGGCAGACGATTATTTGTTACCGATTTACCGATAAATTATACTACCACGCTTGAACAACGAGCGGCAGTAAGGGAGTTTCTAAATAACTTGAAAAACAAAAATAATATAGATGTTCCCTTTGAACAATTAAGCCATGTAGAGGAATACGAACACAAGATGTGTTAAATTGTATCGAACTACTTTTTGAAGAAACTATTGCAAAAATATTTACCCCGAACACAAGATGTGTTAAATCAGTTTGATTGAACAAATTACTCAAGAATCTTGGAAATATGTTTTTAGTTTAAACCTAAGTCTTTGCAACAGATTATATTAATGGAAAACTAAAAGGCACACACATGAGACATGTATTTTTTACGTGGTAAAATCCCACCCAATTGGGGAAACATCCACGGAGGTCTCTACACCTCAAAATAGAAAATCCACTAAAACAGTTTAAGGTTACAAGCAATCAACAGATCATGCAATTAGAACCTATTCTAAGTCTAGAGATATACTTACACTCCTCGGCATGAATTATGACTTCTTTAAGGCTTCTAAAGTTGTCCTTTCTCCATTCTTTTGCTCTGCTCCATATCTCCTTTAGCTTTATGTCGACTCAAAAGTCAGAACCTCTCAACCAACAACACTTTTTGTGATGGTGGGTGGAGGTGTTCTGAGTGTTGCGCCTAAAATCACATGCATGCACTCACACACACACTTAATTACAAACAAATCCTACAAATATACAATAGATTTAAGGATTAGATTTATTTTTTCTCAAATAAGAGTTTTGGACTTGATCTTTTCTCAAAAATAGTTTCAAGATTTGATTTCTTATATGGATCTTTTAAAATATAGATTATAAGAAATTATTTATACTCATAAATTTTTCGAAGTGTGTTGTAAGTCATCTTGCTTGTAATTATAAATTCCGTACTTAGTGGACTTAAGGCTAGGGCCATCTGAGGTTTTTTTTCGTTGTGGATTTTTCCTCGTACATCCCGGCGTAGTTATTTATTTGTTTATTTTATCTTATGCAAAATTCACCTTAGATGCATGCTTAGGTAAAAAGATAAAATCTGGTTTAAATCACTACTTATTTAATTTGGTGCTAAATTAATTTGGGTAAAAGCTAATTTAATTCAAGTCATTAATTTTATTGAATAAAATTTGGTTTGGCCTAATATTACAAATTGGATGAATTTTGTTAAGCAAATTTATAGGACTTGGGTTAAATTGATTTAAGTGAAAAATATATTTGTTAATTAATCTAATTTCACTTGATTTAATTTAAATTTGAAATAAATTAAAATTTGGTGTTTGTGTGTGTTTAATTGAACCATCTCGCTTCCGCATCTATTAAAAAGGAAATTATACTTTTTTGTTTATGTTTTAAGAATTGGGGGCCTCGTGTTCCAACAAGTGGTATCAGAGCAGGATCGCTAAATTATTGCATTTAAGATCCTTTAAATATTTTTGGCTAAAATGGAATTTTTCCCATTTTCAAAATTTCATATTTCCGATGGTTCTAACTACGCGTATTGGAAAGCGCGGATGAAATCGACACTAAAATCTATTGACGAGAGAGTTTCGTTATCTGTTATTAATGGGTGGTCCCCACCTACACATTTAGTAGATAATGAGCGTGTTCCCAAACCTGCCGATAGATGGAGTGAGAATGAATTTAAACTATCTAATTTTAGTTACCGAGTTTTAAATGCCTTGTTTAGCGCGATCACACCTGATGAATTCTGTCGCATTATGACGTGTGAAACCGCTAAAGAAGCTTGGGATATTTTACAACTCACTCATGAAGGAACTAGTGTCGTAAAAGCTTCGAAACTCCAAAACCTCACCACTCAATTTGAAACCATCAAAATGAATGAAAAATAAATTTTTTATCAATTTTATGCTATACTTTCTGATATAGTTAATTCATATTTTAATTTGGGAGAGAAAATACCCAACAACCGTGTTGTAAAGAAAATTTTAGGGTCCCTACCCGATAGATTTATTCCAAAAGTGACCGTTTTAAATTCTTTACCCTCTTTAGCCTCTACGAAATTAGAATAACTCGTAGGTGACTTACAAACCTATGAACTAGACATGTTTCCCTCCAAAACTGAAAAGAAAATTGATAAGGGCGTTGCTTTAAAAGCCCGAAAGGAGGAAAAATAAGTAGTAGAGAGTGAAAGTGATAGTGACTCGAAAAACATGACTATATTTGCTAAAAAGTTTCGAAAATTTCTTAAATTTAACAAAGATGAATTTAAAAATGATTTTAAGAAATTTGAAAAATCTAGGCATGACAAAGCCGAGAAGATCCCTAAAACTTCTAATGAAAATGTAAATAGGAACGAGTCTGATAAGTATTTTGGTCGTGAAGGGTATGGCCATAGGGCTTTTGAGTGCCCCACTAAACTAAGGAGAGAGGGTAAGAAACCAATTTCTTTTAATGCAACCCTTAGTGATAGTGATAAGGAAGAGGGATCCGATTCCCCCATTGAGCGCAACTTTATCGTGTTCATTGCTAGCTATGTTAGTGATAGTGAGGAATCATCCAATGATGACATCTTAATTCATAACACTTCCGAGGCCCTTGTTTGTGAAGCTATAAAAGATGATGGTAGTGAGAGTGGAGAAGAAAGAGAGAGTGAAAATGAAGAAGAGGTTAATGTGAGTGAACTTCAAAATGCTTTTCAAGAACTTTATGAAGAATCTATTAAATTAAAAAGAGCTAATTTGAAGTTAGAAGCGAGTTTAAGAGAGCGTGTCAAGGTCGTTGATGATCGTGTGTTGGTTGAAGACCTTAGGACACGTGAGAGGACTCTTCGAGAGAAGCTTGAATATATAAAAGGCGAGTGAGATAGCCTTAGAGATTTAATGGAATCAATGAAAAAGGAGCTTATCGAGTTTGAAGAGAGAAATGCTTTGTTAGAGTCTAGAATTTTAGAATTATAAAATAAATTAAAAGACTCTAGTAAAGTCAAATTTGATTTGGAGTGTCGTTCCGAAAAACTAGATACAATCTTAGGCACGATCCAAATAAAAAATGACACTTGTGGTTTAGGCTTCGATACTTGTAATGAATCAACTCATAAAGCCAAAACCAATGTTTTAGGAGAATCACCTAGGAAAGCATTTAGAGATCATTCCTTAGGTAAGTCTTTTCGTCGGGTCTTTAGGTGATCACATTGTGGTCGAAAATGTCATCTTAGGAAATTTTATTTTGATCTTAAACGAGGTCCTAGAAAATCCCTACGTAAGGCAACCGAGGTAGTCAAGATTCCTACACCCCGAGATCGTCATTCTTCATTAGTTTGGGTTAGGAGATTCGACTTGGTAGCTTTACAAGATAGGATATTTGATTCTCATTTACTTTCACATGCTTCCTCCCTTGCAAAATCTAAAGGTTGAATGTGTTAGTTTTATTTGCGTACTTTAGCTCTTGTACTACGTGCTATATTATCATGCTAATTGTATCTTTCTTAATCATTTTCTAGTCTATGCTCCATGCTTAATCATATGCTAGTATAATTATTTTTGTTTATCTTTTGTATTATATTTCTTCCATTTTTGTTTGCATTAAATGAAAAATACAAAAATATTTCTATTTATAATTTGTGTGTTATCTTTTTAGCAATTTAAGTTAATGAAAAATACAAATGATTTTTGTGTGTCTTTTAGAGTAAATATTTTTGTTTGGTTTAAAATTTTCAAAAACTCAAAAAGATTTTTTTTTTGTATTTTAGTTCGACACACTCTATGTGGCATACACTTGTGTTAGAATCCTTTCTTTTTCGCCTCCATGTGGCTAGAACTTTTGGTTTAGATTGTCAATCCTTATTATGTTCTTTACCATGCTTACATGGAGTAGTTGAATTTTTTATTGATATAATGGATTCTAATTTTATATGCCTCAATTCATACATGCACGAGCTCACTTGAAACTACAACTTCATATGTATATTTGAGCTTTATGAGGTGTTCTCGTACCAATCTTGTCATCTACATGTTATGTGACCTAGGAGGACTAGTGCATGTTAAAATTCGTTGCACGTGAGATTTGTGTGAGATATAAAAAATTTATATATATAAATGTGCACGGGGAAGGGCTCCGAAAGGAATAATCATCCTTTGCGAGTAAGCCACCATTTGTTTGGACCTAAAAGAAATACATGGTCCAAAGGCCTAAAAGAATAATGGCATTAAAAGAAAATATTTTCCAAGGCCTATGTTTAATTGATATATTCATTCAAAAATATATATGCTAATTGAGGGAGATTGGATGGTATATCAACGTTTTGCACAATGTCTATTTATCTTAGTTGTACTTTCAATGTCATGACTCTATTGGTTTGTAGAATCATCAAAAGTCTAGGCTTGTATGCAATGTGTATGTTTGTTCATTGAGTTTAATTTATATTGTCACATGAGGTTATATTCAAATGTGATGAAATTTGCAATCAATCGAGAACTCTGTGAACATGTTTTAAGTGATTGGGTCTAAATTTAATTGTTACTAGTTCACACCCCATCACTTCCGTTTCCATATGACACATTTTTGCCATGCGAGTGTGAAAAGCTGATTTTATTTTGTGTCATTTGTGTGTTTGTATCTATATACACGTGCATGTGCATTATTGGTATATTTAGTCTATGTATATATATGATTTTTTTTTTGTCTTTGCCTTGCTTTCTAGTCCATCTATGCTTTAATTCATAATTGGTATCTATCTTGTTGCGTCCATTGTTTGATATCACATGCTTAGAATCTTATTTGTCAAATTGGTATCATTTATTTTCGCATCAATGTTGGTATTCATTAATATTTAATTGGATTAGTTATGATATTGTTGCCCATGTACTTTCATGTTCTTATCTTCTTATGCATCATCTTATTTATTAGTTCTTTTATCCTTTGTCTATTATAATCGTATCTTAGTTTGGGAGTATTAACTTAGGGGGAGTCGCGACCTTCTTAGGTAGATCACAGTTGATAAAGGAGACAATTAATTTAGGGGGAGTATCTATCTTAATTGTATTTATTATTCTTGATATTCCCCATGCGTTTGATGTTTTGCTTAAGTGTGAAGGAATTCTTCTAAATGGCAACTTTCATCATCGGGAAAGATATTGATCCTTGGGTTGTTTGAGTCAAGCTATTGTATTTTTACTTTGGGTGGGATATTTTTTTGTCTAGTAGAGCTTCACGACCCTTTAGGATTTTTATTGGTTTTTGTCCCGGAATAGCCAAAGGGGGAGATTTGTAAGGATAAAAAATTCCAATTGAGTCATTTTTTGTTTTGGCTCAATTTCGGACAAAAATGTTTGAGTCATATGATAGAATTCTTGACCATCCTTCAAGCCTATGACATCCTAAAGTTGAAGACGTAACGGCCAAGATTAAAGCTTCATCAAATGCCGAGTTTGTTGTGCCTCGTTTCTACGTCAATAATATGTGTTCCATTTGCTCCTAAGGTATGAATGCATTATATATATATAGGACCTTGGAACAATATTTATTAGGTGTAAGTTTTGTTTAAACCGTTGTTTATTTTCAGAAGGTTTCTTTAAAACTTTAAAATAAAGTTTCTGGGCTAAAAATAAAATTTTAGACTTTCTGGAAGTTCATTCGAAATTGTCGTTCGAACGAGAATTTCATTCGAACGAGGTTTGCCAACGACCTGCCTCTGGAACTTCGTTAGAAGTATCGTTCGAACGACATTTTTGGCAGGAAATTTTTATGGCAATTTTGAGCAGTTTTTCCCATGTTTCCACTTACCTTTACCCACTAACTTTTGGCAGAAGTTATATGTGCGAGAACCAAGTTTGAAAAACCAACTTTTGACATTTTCTAAACACCTTTTAGAGAGAACATTTTTGAGAGAAAATTCCTAAGTTAAAAAGTTCATGTTTAAGTGTTTCTAGTTGAAGAACATTATTTGAAAAACAATTTCTTACACCCATAGTTTGTGTATTCCAACTTACCATATATATATATCTTGCTTGGAGTGTTTGGCACCGGGTTTACTCTATCAAGTTGAAGAGTTCGTTTGGGTTTACTTTTACATCCCTAAAAAAAGAAGTTCATTATTTTTCTGCGGCATTCTCACATGGTGAAAGGCACCATGTGTGGTTGATGGTGTTCCTAAAGTCTCATTGGTGAATTCCAAGGTTCCGGTGGAGTTTCAGAATTGTCGGCTAGGCAGAGGTAGTTACAAGAAGACGCATCAGGGCTTGAAGGAGTCGAGTCGAGTGTTGTAAGTAATCTTACTTGTAATTGTAAATTTCGTACTTAGTGGACTTAAGGTTCCCGTTGTGGGTTTTTCCTCGTACATCGCGGCGTAGTGATTTATTTGTTTATTTTATCTTATGCAAAACTCACCTTAGATGCATACTTAGGTAAAAAGATAAAATATGGTTTAAATCACTACTTATTTAATTTGGTTATAAATTAATTTGGGTAAAAGTTAATTTAATTCAAGTCATTAATTTTATTGAATAAAATTTGGTTTGGCCTAATATTGCAAATTTGATTAATTTTGTTAGGCAAATTTCTAGGACTTGGGGTTAAATTGATTTAAGTGAAAAATGTATTTGTTGATTAATCTAATTTCACTTGGTTTAATTTTAATTTGAAAGAAATTAAAATTTGGTGTTTGTGTGTGTTTAATTGAACCATCTCGCTTCCGCATCTATTAAAAAGAAAATTATATTTTTTTGTTTATGTTTTAAGAATTAGGGGCCTCGTGTTCCAACAAAGTGAAAAATTATCAGATCTAGACTATGTAAGTCATAAATTCAATTTTGACAAAAAAACAACAGATCGGATAAAAATAGTGCAAATATGATATAAACAGTATCCAACACAAAAGAATGATTTCTTACTAAAAGAAATCACAACCACCTAAGTATCTAAGTGAAAATGTAAGAATCAGATCTACAAGTTTCTAATAATAAACGAGATCTAAAACAGTGAGTTATTGCAAGAGAGGTATAGACTATGAGGATATTTGAAATCAACCACCCTAACTCTCAAAAACTTATTTTCTGAAAAAGATTTGAAAAAGTTTTTGTACGATTTTCTATTTCTCTCTTATTTTTTTCAATGATTAAAAGTAAGTCTTGTGAATGTGAGAGATAGAAAATGAAAATTTATCCAATGATGCGCAACCATGTGCCAGCCTCGCAATCGATCTTAAACACGTGTTTCTGATCTTTTTAAAATCTTAGTTTCACCCACAAAATTATGTGCCGATTTTGGATTATACTCGATACAAGTTTTAGGAACTTTTAATATATGAAATTAAACCCTAAATATTTTAAAACCCTAATTTTAATTCTTTAAAAATAAATTTTGAATGTTTAAAAATTCCTAAAAATGTTTTAAAATTCCCAAAAACTCATAATCAGTGTAGAAAATTAATTTTAATTCAAATTAACACACACCGCTCATATATGAAATAAAATATGTAAATGTACAATCCTAGGGTGTTTTGTGTGTTGGTTTTCTACCTGATGACTTTGATCTTTGCTGATGTAGATGTATTTGAAGTTGTAATGAAGTAAGAGGAGTGACTCAATTTTGTCTTTTTTCCAAACCAGTTGAGCTCTTATATAGTATAATCTCAAGCGAGTCAACTATATAGTGTGCTTCAGGGTCAGTTAGGTCTAGGGCTAGCATAAGAGGAACCGCGCATGCCGAGAAGACTTCTCAAGAAGAAAGCTCAACACAGATGCGCAACAAGGCCACCAAAGCTGCCTCTGAAAAATCCAACCCGGAAGAGCATTCTTGAAAGGGGTCCATACAGAGATTGGAAGATCATTTGGGAGATATGGCTAAGACCAATAATCCTGTATAGATGAGTTTTGTGAAAGGATCTCCTTTCATCCAGGATATTGTGGATTACCCCACACCTTCTAAGTTCAAACCGCTTGCTGTCACACCTAAGAATGATGGTAAAACTGATCCCGTCCTTCATGTCAAACAATACCTGTTTGCTTCTGATATCTATTCCTGACGAGATGAGATGTAGAGCTTTTTCAAGTACAATCACTGGTCAAGCTTAGATCTGGTACAATAATTTACCCCGAGGATAAATTGCTAATTTTCATTAGCTCACCAAATTATTCATTAGTAATTTCTGCTTTGGAACAAAGCCAATTAAGAGAGTAACCCATTTACTCTGTGTCTGCTAATGACGAGGAGAAACTACCCGGGAATATATCACTCGTTTCAATAATGATAAGCTGGAGGTAGTAGATTATGAAGAGAAAATGACCATTACAGCTTTAATGAGCGGGATGCTCCCCGAAAAAATAGAGAGAAAACGACAGAGAGTGTTACTATACCTCTGTCGGCCAGTAAGAAGTTCAGAAGATCACCACCACCTACCGGATCGACACTTTGGACCCCCGTGAAGAAGTTCATTTTGTCAAAGGGTAAGTGATGGATGCCACGAAAACCATTGTACTAGACAATGAAAGCCATAAAGAACCACCCAAAATGGCTCAAACCTAACACCGTTCCTCAAAAAGGAATTAATTACATTCCTTAGAGAATGAAATAACGTATTTACTTGGAGCCATATGGATATGCCCGGAATTGACCCCAATTTCATATGCCATGAACTCAATATCAATAAATATGCTAAGCCGATCAAGTAAAAATGCAGGGTATTTAGTCCCTAAAGAAATGTGGCTATCCAAGAAGAAGTAGACAAATTATAGAAATACCATTTCATTGAAGATGTCAATTATCCTAATTGGTTGGCCAACATAGTAATGGTTAAAAAGAAGAATGACAAATGGCGAATGTGTGTGGATTTTATCGACCTTAATAAAGCATACCCCAAAGATAACTTTCTATTACCAAAGATTGATCAATTGGTAGATGCAATACCAGGTCATGAGTTGCTGAGCTTCATGGATGCCTACTCTAGTTACAACCAGATCAAAATAAAACATGAGGATAAAAAAAACACATATTTCATCGCCGGTTGAGGTACCTACTGCTACAACGTCATGCCTTTTGGGCTTAAAAACGCTGGAGCAACATACCATAGGCTAGTGAATAAGTTTTTTAAAGAACAAATCAGGAATAACATAGAAGTACATGTAGATGACATGCTTACCAAGAGCAAGGTAGCTGCCGACCACATCAAAGACCCGAGTTAGACGTTTGATTATCTGGAAAAACATCAAATGAAGCTAAATCCGACCAAGTGTGTGTTCGGTATATAAGAAGGAATGTTACTTAGTTTTATTATGAATCAAAGGAGCATCGAAGCTAACCCGGATAAAATAAAGGCAGTGATTAGGATGTAATCTCCAAGATGTAAGAAAGATGTAGATAAATTGACTAAAATAGTGGTCGCCCTCAACCGATTTGTGTTCAGAGCTACTAAAAAATGTCTACCATTCTATAAAGTACTCAGTAAAACCTTCGAATGGAATGAAGAATGAAAAAATGCCTTTCAAGAGTTAGAGAGGTACCTGGGATCTCCACCACTGCTCTCCTGACCAGTTCTGAGAGAAAAATTGTATTCATATTTAGTTGTTCCTCAGAATGTGCTGTTAGCTCAGCGTTAGTCAGGTTGGAAGATGGAGTTCAAAAACCAGTGTATTACACAAGAAAAGCATTTAGAGGAGCCAAAATTAGATATCCCCTCCCGAAAAAGTTAGCCCTTGCTCATATTGAGGCTTCGAGGAAGATGAAGCTATATTCTCAAGCACATACCATTACGATTTACATAGATTTATCCCTATACCAGGCACTTCAAGAACTAGAGAAATCAGGGATATTGATATCCTGAGCAGTTGAGCCGGGGGAATACAAAATCCTTTATAAGCTAAGGATAGTATTTAAGGGACAGGCCTTAGCGGTCTTTATTATATAATTCACGTATCCATAAGCGATCACTACTCCAAGTTTGCCTATCGAGCATAGTTCCTTGGAAGAAAACTTCACCCCAAAGGCGTACTGTCTGAGCGAAGTTTCAATAATAATGTTTTAATTTGGAAGATGTATGTAGATGAATCATCATGTGCTACGGGAAGTGGAACAGGTCTAATCATCAATATTCCAAATGACATTGATGTAGAGTATGCAATTTATTTTCAGTTCCAACCCTCCAATAATGAAGCAGAGTATAAAGCATTGATCACAAGTTTGGAGTTAACCTTATCATTAGGAGTCGAGAAGATTATGGTGCACAGTGATTCTCAGTTCATTGTTAACCAAATGCTTCAAATATATGGAGCTCAGGGGGATCTTATGATCAAGTATCTATCCAAACCCATGGAAGTCATCTCCAAGTTTATCGTGGCCAAAATGGTGAGAATTCTAAGGATAAAGAATGCCCAATCAAATGCACTTGCTCACCTAGCCTCAGCAACCAGGACAAAACTCAGGCAAACTATCCCTGTGGAAATTCTTGAACATAGAAGTGTAGATGCGGAGGCTATGGTATGTCTCATTGTGATGGATTTATGATCTTCATGGATGGATCCTATAAAAAATTACATTAATAAAGGTATACTACCTGCTGATCTAAAATAAGCTATGAAATTAAGGTTCAAGGCATCGAGTTATGTGTTAGAGCGAGGAGTCCTATACAAAAGAGTATACATGGTTTCATTGCTTCGCTGTGTTCATCGAGCCGAGGTATAAACTTGATCAGAAAAGTGCATGAAAGTTCTTATGGGGCTCATTCAATTGGCCGATCATTAGTACACAGAATAGCTATACATGGATACTATTGGCCGACTATGAGAATATAATGTATTTCCTTTACAAAGAAGTGTGATAAATGTAAGAAGTTTGTAACGATTCATAAAAGACTGGGGGTTGCCTTAACTCCTCCTACTTCCCCTTGGCTTTTGCTATTTGGGGAATTAATTTGGTCATCCGATTGTCGAGGACCAAAGGAAGGTTCAAATACCTGGTAGTAATAGTGGATTACTTCACCAAATGGGTAGAGGTTGAGCCGTTAGTTGAAATTCCGTATGAAAGAGTTTTCCAGTTCATATGAAAGCATATCATATGCAGATATGGAATGTCATATGCCTTTATCATTGATCACGACACTCGATTTGATAATGAGGAGTTTAAAGAGTACTGTATTTAGTCCAAGATCTAGAAACTTCACACTACCCCTGTATACCCACAGTGTAATGGCCAAACAAAAGTTACCAATAAAACCATACTTGATGGATTAAAAGAGAGGTTGGATGATGCTAAGTAAAACTGGATAAATGAACTACGTAGTGTTCTATGGGCATATAAAACTACGTTGAGGTCAACTGTCGGTGAGACTCTTTACATGCTTGCTTTTGGTACTGAAGCCATGGTACTAGACGAGGTAGGTCTGTCGACTCACAGGGTGTTGAACTTTGATTCCACCAAAAGTGATCTTATGGGGAGATTGTATTTAGACATAATTGAAGAAGTCAAGGAGGATGTTGCACTTCGAATGACTGCTTATCAATAAATGATTGCTAGATTTTACAACAGGAGGGTCAATACGACCAACTTGAAAAAAGAAGACTATGTCTTTAAGAAGGTAATACATAAGAGAAACAAGTTGGAACCAAAATGACACGATCCTTACCGCATCTCGGCAGTCGTCCGACCCAAAACTTATCTTCTGGAAACACTTGAAGGGAAATAATTTAATAATCCATGGAATGCCGATCACCCCAAGAAATATTATCAGTCATTTTGATTTGATGTAATAGTAATCCAATTTAATAAAGTTGTGATTTTCAACCAATTATGCTTCATTTTTATGTTTAATTTTTCAGGATATGACGATGATATACATCCCCCAACAAACTAACAAACTTTTCTAACTTCAAAAAAAAAATTAATTTTTTTTTAATTTCATGTATGACTTTGTCTTTGACAGGTCATGAACAAGAAGTCCCATTAAACCCATTAAATTTTTCTAAATTCTAAAAAGAAAATTCTTTTAGACTTCATGTATGACTTCGTCTTCGAGAAGTCACGAATAGGAAGTCCCTGAAACTTCATGTATGACTTAAAGTAAAAAATAAGGAGTTTTATCCAACTAAGTTAAATTCAGGAAAAACCTACATTCCTAAAAACGTTTTACCTAAGTGCATTAATAGAACCTAAGGCCCTATAACTCAATTTCAAAACTTGATCAGACACAAATCAATTAAGCAGGTTAGTTGGTTGCATAGCCAGTACACTAATCAAAAAGCTTAATTATGGTTCAAAGATTAAAGTACGTAGATCAACATGTCTGTTAAAAAATAGTCTTTTTATTACATCGAACTTTCATACAATAAAAAACAAGAAAGAAAAACAAATTCATTATGCGAGGAGTTTTCCTTTAGCCTTATCTATCCCAGCAGGAGAAATATCAAGAGTGTCGGGCAAAGTTGTAGTTCTAAAATCTCTCAACCTATTACTCCCACTACCGCTCGACCGATCCAACAGATGAGGGGGTGAATGTACTCATCCTCACCCTAAAGACCATAGTCCCTTAAGTATTTTCTTACTAAGCACTGGTGAATTGCATCGGTCTGAATCCATTCGGTATCAATCTTTAATGGAGGTCCGGATAATCCAACATGCATGGATCATGCAAATGCCATAAATCACTATTGTAATATACCTTCATCAACCCCAGCACGTTCAACCAACCCCATTTGTATCATTCCCAACGAGCTTGCTCCCGATTATCGTCGAGGTGAGTTAAGGCCTCATCATAACCATTTATCCAAACAACTTTGGGTTGTTCGTTAAAGTGAAAAGTTAGTTGGTCCACCATGTCTTAGAGTTTCTTGATGGTTTTATCTTTCTCTTTTAACAATGTTGCTTGGTCGACCAAGGTTTTTTTAGTTCTTTCTTTATCCTCAGTTGTTCGAGAAACAATCACTTATCTAAAAGACTAGTTAGATTTGGTCTTATTCTTGAAGCTTTCTAGCGCCTCCAACAGTTTGGCATTCTCAAGCTCCGAGAAAAAAAGCACATTCGTTTGGCGCAACCTCAGTCAAATTTGTCAAGCTCTCCAACCCATTCCTTAAATTGCTATTCTCCTGTTCAAGAAGAGTAGCAACATCCATAGCACTTTCCACTTCCCAGTTCAACGTGAATTCTTTATTCCTGAAGGCGGATGTATGTAATACCCCGTATTTTTATGGCTTTTAAATTTGGGAATTTATTAAATTTAAATTGAGATATTAATTTAATATTAATCCAGAAATTTATTTTTATATTTACTAGCATGATGTGAGTTAGTAATTATTGGAAATTTGCTGAACATTACTGGACGAGTAAAGTAATATATATGAGATTTATTTTATTAAAATTGTCACGAGTGAATAAAATGGCAATTATGGAAATTTAACTCGGGACGCGCCTGTGTCGTGTCAGGACTAAATTATTATTATATAAAGTGAATAAATTACAAGTTGCTCGTACGGTCGTTTTGAGTGCACCAAAGTATCCGAAAGGGTCGAGATAGTCAGAAAAGTGTACTCGGAGGTTTAGTTTGGGTCTCGGGGCAATTTTAGGCCTAATCGACATCCGGGGAGGGCGTTTTAGACATTTTACATTTTTGGGCATGAAAATCTACGAAATTTCTAAGAGTATATCAGATAATAGGAGTTGTCTTCTAGGGTTAGAACAACCAAAAACCTAAGATGGCCTTTGGAAGGGAAGAGGATAAGCTTTCCAAGGAGTTCTAGGCCAAGAACTCCACCGTTTGCACCGTCGTCGCCGCCAAACTTTAGATCGCGCAACGAGGAGCACAACCACACCAATCTTTTCCACAAATCTGAGCCAAGAATTCCCAGGCAAGTATCTATCTTGCTAATTCAGTTAATGCTTCAATGATGTTAGTCTAGGGTTGATTAGGACTAGTTTTTGTGAAAGAAAACATGTATGGGAGACTCTAATTTGCATGTTGTAGAGGTAAAAGACATATTCTGGAAATTCAATTCACATGTAGAGGTTGAACCACGAAATTTCATTTATTTAGGAGTAGAAAATATGGGAAAAGAATGGGAAGAACCAAGTTAAAGAAATTATTAGGGTTCTTGTAATTTTTATAGAATTTAACCCTTTTAATTTTTTATAATTGAAGAAAACTTACATGACTTACGTAGAATATTCATGATTTGGGAATATAACACTTATGGTATCACTTGTTGAAAGTTTGGAAATCAAATATGATGATTTCAATGATTTTAGAATAGCATTCCCGTAACTGAAAATTCTGCAGTTTCGCCATAACTGCTTGATCCATCGATCGAGCCAAGATCATCGATCGATCGACCCCACCTGGAAAACTGCTTATTTCTCATTCGTTAGTTTAATCCGATAAAGATGTATGGGAACCTTTAATTGTTGTTGTTGGAGTATAATGGGATATAGAGATGACCAGTAGGGCCTAGGTAGACCCTTTGAGTAACATTTTAGTGTAGGATGAGATTTTGGGTTAACGAGGAATGATTCATGTGTATAAGAAATCATGCATATATTTAATAAAAAGTTCGGGACTCGTAAGGGAGTTAGACCGGAACGTAAGGGAGTGAATGTCTACTGAAATTATACTTAGAATACTTCGAGAGGGGAGAAGTGAGTAGGAAGTGAATAATAAATGAGAATACAAATAACGAGTCCGTGATACGAAATAATCGAGTAAAATGTGTAATAACGGATAATTATAATTATAGGTCGTGAGCGCACCTAATTTAGAAATGTGGATGTGTGTGTGTGTGTGTATATATATATATATATTATTGTGTGATTGTGCATATATTATATATCTGTATAAAAATCATACTCGGGCTACTTGCTATCACCGGGGTTTCTGCGCCAGGACGATCTTATCTCGATGGGACCTTTATGGGGGATATTGACTCGTACCCTAAAACATATGATTCCTTGGTAATGGCTATCTGATTGATAGTCAGACGGTCCTAAGAGATGTGAGGGTATGTGCTGACCTCTTAGCGACTTGGAACTATGCTTCGCCTCCATTTGTATGTGTTTTATGTTAATGCAGTTCGAGAGTGATTCCGAACTAGCATTTCCCTAAATATGTGTGATACAGGGACTTGATAGCAGAGTATGCCAGCACCATAGATTGTATGTGGGGTGAATATAGTATATATA
Organism: Sambucus nigra; assembly: GCA_949130495.1. NCBI lineage: Eukaryota > Viridiplantae > Streptophyta > Magnoliopsida > Dipsacales > Adoxaceae > Sambucus > Sambucus nigra. The sequence continues at coordinate 109,030,371 of OX422221.1, read as the reverse complement.
TATATACATATATATTATATAAGTGATTGGTATATATATATATATATCTATTTATATATAGAAATTTTGCACCATAGATTTTATGTAGGGTGCCGTTAGTATATATATTATATGTGTAACTAATATATATACGTATATCTATATGGGAACTTTCTACTGTACATATAAGTAGTTAAGAAATGAATAAATGTTGTAACTTTCTTAATGGGTTCGGGAACTTCATAACGGTACCGATTTGTTTAAAATAGTGTAAGAAATCTTGAAGAGATTAATTTTCTAAACTAAATATTATCACCCTGCTAATTCTTGAGATAAAACTTTATGGAGAATAAGTGAGATAGACTTTTGAATTTTAGTAGTACGGTAGAAGTGCACACTAGATGAGAGGTGATAAGTCTCAAGAGAGTGTCGCATACTAGCATGGTTGTTGCATTAGCATGTAAGCATTAAAATACTTGCTAAACTATTTTTTAAAACTGTTTTACAATCGGGCTCTGACCCGTTTTCTGTTATCTCTTCTCTCTTGTATATATATGTATATATTACAGGTGCCCAGCCACAGGGGCGTCATGCATAGGTTCTTTGGATTGGATGCGCTGTAGCTTATATGGGAGTAACAAGCCTTTGTTTTATACGACCTCTTCATTGATTCGGTTCTTGTAATAGTTCCTCATAGTTAGGGTATGTGTCGCCCATTTCCCATTCAGTGTAGATTTGTCTGAGATGTATGTTCATTTATTTTCAGTTTTCGGTACTCTTTGGGTATTAACTCTTGTCAGGATGATTTCAATTGTAGTTTAAATTTGGTTTGGTTAATCTAGATGGATTAATTCTTTTGTGTTGATTGCTATCCGTAGCACTTATGTGATTCTTAAACTGTTGGTTATTTAAAAGGTTTTCAAATTGGAATTTAATAAAGATGGAAATAAAGTTTTAAAATTGTTTTGACACTTAGTGTTAATACCAAAATTAGTATGCTAATGTGGACGAATAAGAAGAATACACGTGTCAATCTACGTTGCACAATAGCAACGAGGAAGATCATTCCCCCGACCAACATACTCACTCCGAGTAACAGGTGTACTCCGAGGAACACCAGTCTTCCGAGGAACACCAGCCCTCCGAGGAACTCCAGTGCTCCGAGGAACTCTTGGACGATGAGCAACTAAGGCGGTTCGAGCTGCATCTCGACCACAGCATTGATTGCCAGATAATCAACAGTTCAACTATTCATTGAATGCTTATCATCTTGACGCACACGCTTGAAGAGCATTAAATGAGTTACCCTTTTATATGTATATCATTTAATGTATCACCCTTTCATGTACAACCTAAGGGATATAAATACCTTGTATCACCCTCATTCAAAGGGACCGAAATTTCTTGATAGCACTTGTAATCGAGAATTCCCAAACACTCACCAATAACATAACAGTGGACGTAGGCCATTCATATAAGGCTGAACCACTTTAAAATCTTTTGTCTCATTTATTTATCTGTGATTGAATAATTAGAGTAATCTAATTTTTTACATCAACAGATTGGCGCCGTCTGTGGGAACGATTGTTATTATCGTTTTTCATCAAAAATCATTCATCATCAATGGCAGATAACCCGGAATCCAGCAATCGAAACGCTGGAAATGCTGGAAATCCTCCAAATCCCTCTGCACCTCCAGATCTGGCTGGGATTATGATGAATCTGGCTCAAGGACAAACCGCCATGCAGGAAACAATGAGGCAACTCATACAGACCCTTCATGGCGGTGCACCTGCACGTTCAGGACAACGAAGTGGTCAGAGGCAAACTTATTTACTTCCTTCACGATCCAGGCGTACTAAGTCATATCGTAATGAGGAATCTGATGATTTTTCTTATCAACCTGGGGAACTTCGTCAATAAGGGCTACAGATACTGATCAACGTATCACTCTCTCTCCAGAAAGACCCAGTGCCTTGGAAAGACTGAGTAGGGTGTCTCCTTTCAGTCGATTAGGCCCTAGGAGGAATAGGAGTCCACCTAAGACCATGTCGAGGAGTTTTCGACGACCATCAGATCTAAGAGAAGGATCAGCACAATCACGACCAGTTGCTCGTCAAGATAGATCTCAAGAGGCCACATCAGAACAATTAATTGCTCGAACTAATAAGCCCGAGGAAGGAAACGATGCGTGGAAGGGTTCCATTCAGCGCTTGGAGGATAGATTGGGAGAAATGGCTAAGGCGAAGAATCCCTTACAACGAACTTTTGTTCAAGGGACACCTTTTGTCCAGGCCATTGTGGGTTTTCCTACCCCGTCAAAGTTTAAAGCACCAGTGGTGACCCCCAAATATGATGGAAAGACAGATCCTGTTCTACACATAGAGCAATATCAAGCTGCTGCCGACATCTATGCTGTCCCCGACGAGATAAGATGCAGAGCATTCTCGAGAACTCTTACTGGATCTGCCCAGATATGGTACAACAATCTTCCTCGGGGTAAGATTTCAACTTTATTTCAATTGGCCGAGTTGTTCATCGACAACTTCTATTTTGGGGCAAAGCCAGTAAAAATAGTAGCACACTTGTTAAGTGTTAGACAAAAATCTGGTGAGAGTACTAGAGATTACATAACTCGTTTCAATAACGAGAAACTGGAAGTCATATATTATGAAGAAAAGATCCACCTACAACTATGTCAGAGTTGATGGCGAAAGCGGCCAAAATTATGAATGCTGAGGAGGCAATGGCTGCGAAGAAGAATATGGATAAATAAACCAAGGTGGAAGACGACAAATCCAAGAAGAAAGGGCATAAGGGCAATGGCGGTGACAAGCATTCCAAGAATAATAAATCGTCATGGGAAGTCCTGAAGAAATTCGATAATTATACTCCTTTGAAAATGGGTATTAATCATGTCTTGGAAGAAATCAAGAATAACGAGAAAGTAAAGTGGCCAAAGAAACTGAGGTCAGACCCTGAACTGAGGAATAGGGAGAAATATTGTGAGTTCCATAAAGATCACGGCCATATGACCAAAAATTGCATAGCTCTTCAGAACGAGATTGAAACACTCATCCGAAGAGGGAAGCTAGCGAAGTATGTTGATCGGGGAGGCGAAAGAAGGAATAATGACCGAACTAGAGAAAGGTCTAGATCTCCTCGTCGAGCAGAGGAGAAAAAGAAAAGGGATCATGAAGATGATACAGAAGATGACCCCGATCTTCCCAAGAAACCAAGACAGCCAGAACGAGAGGTATTTTCAATACGCTTTGGGTCATTTGATTGTAATGTCATTACAGGAGGAGATGCAGGAGGAGGAGACCTTACTGCAGAAAGAAAAGCTTACCTCGGTGAGGCTCAGGCTTGCTCATACATTTAACGGATAAATTTGGATGAAGAGGATCGCCCGAGGAAGGTAAACAAAGAAAAGCTGGTCATCAGTTTTTCAAAAAACGACCTTGCAGGTGTTCTTTACCCTCACGACGACCCTTTGGTGATCAAAATGAGGATGAAAGAAGTAGTGATTTCAAGAGTGCTGATAGATAATGGTAGTTCGGCAGACATCATGTACTATTCATGCTTTGACAGTTTAAATTTGAAATTATCTCAATTGGAACCTTATCACAGACCTCTATTGGGTTTTGCTGGCGAGAAAGTCTTTCCACTTGGGACGATCAAGTTGGATATATTCATTGGAACTTGGCCTGCTTGTCGAACAGAAAAAATACGCTTCTTTGTGATGGATAAGAATGTGCAGTCAGCTTACAACATCATCATGGGAAGAGTTGGTTTGAAGAAGTTCGAAGCAGTCCCATCTACAGTACATCAGTGCTTAAAATTCCCTACAAATTTCGGAGTAAGAGTTGTGAAAGGTGATCAGAAAGTAGCTCGGGAATGCTATTATTCGTCTGCCGAGCAAGAGGAGCTTGAAGAATCAAGGAAAAAGACTACTACCTACCAGGTGGATGAAGGTACAGAAATCAAAACACTCGATCCTAGAGATGAATCCCAACTTGTAAAAGGACAGGTGGTGGAATCTACAGAAAATGTTATTCTGGACGACGAGCATCCTGAACGAGTAACCCAGATAGGTTCGTCGTTAGATGCTTCAATAAAACAGGAGTTGATAACTTTCTTGAGAAACAGGAAGAAAACTTTTGCATGGAGTCATGAAGACATGCCAGGAATATATCCAAACTTCTTATGTCACGAGCTCAATGTGAATAAGGAGATCAAGCCTATAAAGCAAAGAAGAAGAGTATTTAGTCCCGAGAAGAATCAAGCTATACAAGAGGAGGTCGAGAAGCTCCAGAAAGCCCAATTCATTGAAGATGTGAAGTATCCAGACTGGTTGGCAAATGTGGTGATGGTGAAGAAGAAAAACAATAAATGGAGAATGTGTGTTGATTTCACTGATCTCAACAAGGCATGACCAAAGGATCATTTTCCATTGCCCAGAATTGATCAACTAGTGGATGCTACCTCGGGACACGAGCTGCTCAGCTTCATGGATGCTTACTCTGGTTACAACCAGATCAAAATGAAACCTGAAGACAGGGAAAGCACTTCTTTCATTACCCCTAGAGGAACTTATTGTTATAATGTTATGCCTTTTGGTTTGAAAAATGCAGGAGCGACATACCAGCGGCTGATGAACAAGGTTTTTGCCGAACAAATCAGTTACAATATGGAGGTCTATGTCGACGATATGCTGACAAAGAGCAAGAAAGCTGCGGATCATCTAGTTGACTTAGGTCACACCTTTGATCAACTGGATAAATACCAGATGAAGCTCAACCCGATGAAGTGCACCTTTGGAGTACGAGAAGGAATGTTCCTCGGGTACATTGTCAACCAGCGAGGCATTGAGGCAAATCCAGCAAAGATCAAAGCTCTTTTAGGGTTGCGATCTCCAACGACGAAGAAAGAGGTGCAGAGTCTTACAGGACGAGTTACAGCGCTCAACAGATTTGTATCTCGAGCAACTGATAGATGCCTCCCATTCTTCAAAACACTTCGAAAAACTTTTGAGTGGAATGATGAATGTGAAAAAGCCTTTCAAGACTTGAAGAAATATCTGGGAGCACCTCCACTGTTGTCCAGGCCAGTAATGGGAGAAAAGTTATACTTGTACCTGGCAGTATCAGAGAATGCAGTCAGCTCGGCATTGATCAGAATGGAGAATGGAATCCAGAAACCAATTTATTACACAAGTAAGGCTTTCCGAGGTGCAGAGATCAGGTATCCGAAGCTGGAAAAATTGGCATTGGCATTAATTGAAGCAAGTAGAAGAATGAGGCCTTATTTCCAGGCCCATACCATCGTCGTATATACCGACGTGCCATTGAGACAAGCCCTTCATAAGCCAGAAAAATCAGGAAGACTGATGTATTGGGCAATAGAGCTCGGTGAATATGATATTGTGTATGAACCCAGATCATCATTAAAAGGGCAGGCTGTAGCAGACTTTATAGCAGAATTTACATATCCTGATACCCCCGAGGAACAAAAGTTGCTCGCTGACCAACCTGTGGATGTTACAGGATCAACAGACATAAGTACAGATCAACTCCGGTTGGTAAAAGGGCTTGTGGATGTAGAAAGATCATCAAATTCAAACCCAGACTAACTCCGGTTGGTAAAAGGGCGAGAAGAGATGGTCGACGAAGAACGAAAAATACCAGGGGAGGATGAAAGGAAACAGCAGATATTTCACCGAGGAACTCTGTCAGATAAGAAATTTGAAGACGAGTTACCTACATGGAGATTATATGTAGATGGGTCATCTTGCACAATAGGTTGTGGGGCAGGGATTGTTTTGAACACCCCAGACGAGATTGACGTGGAATATGCCTTACGATTCCAATTCAAAGCTTCCAATAATAAGGCTGAGTATGAAGCCTTGATAGTAGGTCTTAATTTAACAAAGATTATAGAAGCGCAACAAGTGATGGTATTCAGTGATTCTCAATTAATTGTGAATCAGATGATGGGAACGTATGCAGTTAAAGGAGAATTAATGGTCAAGTATCATGCAAAGGCGATGGAGTTGTTGGCAGAATTTGATGCCATTCAGTTGATCAGAATACCAAGAATGGAGAATGCACAAGCAGACGCACTGTCCCGACTAGCATCAGCTACTCGTACCGAGTTGTGAAGAACGATACCAATTGAGGTGTTAGAAAGTCGAAGCATAGATGAAGACCTGACGATGAATATTATTACTCTTGATTTAGGACCATCTTGGATGGATCCCATCAGGGCATATGTCGAGGAAGGAGAATTACCGGAGGATAAGAACGCTGCCAAGAAATTAAAGTTTAAGGCTGCTCGGTATGTACTAACTAATGGTGTTTTGTATAGACGAGGAATTATGGCAGGTTTGCAAAGATGTGTACATCCCTCCGAGGTGAAAGAATTGATTGAAGAGATCCATGAAGGGTCTTGTGGAGCCCATGTAGCAGGCCGGACACTTTTGCAAAGGGTGATGACGCAGGGATACTACTGGCCAACGATGAGGGCTGATTGTATAGCCTATGCTAAGAGATGTGATAAATGCCAACGTTTTTCCTCCGTCCGACGAACTCCACAAGCATTGTTGACACCCATAACTTCCCCTTGGCCTTTCTCCATGTGGGGAATGGATTTGGTTGGACCACTGCCAACGACCCGAGGAAGATTCAAGTACCTCGTCGTCGCAGTGGATTATTTTACTAAGTGGGTAGAAGCTGAGCCACTTATTGATATGACGTACGAGAAGGTATACCAATTCGTTTGGAAGAACATCATCTGCCGATATGGTCTCCCTCATGCCTTCATCACAGACCATGGAACGCAATTTGATAACGAGGAGTTTGCTGCCTATTGTCATCAGTCAAACATTTTGAAAGTTTATTCAGCACCAGGCCATCCTCAAAGCAATGGGCAGACTGAAGTGACGAACATAACATTACTAAATGGTTTGAAGAAGAGGCTAAGTGAGGCTAAAGCTAATTGGATTAATGAGCTACAATCAGTATTGTGGGCTTACTGAACAACTCCCCGAGCTGCAACTGGAGAATCACCATATATGCTGGCATTTGGAAGTGAGGCTGTAATACCTGCCGAGTTGGGTCTTCCAACACATAGAGTGCTGAATTTCAATTCCCCAGTCAGCGACTTGATGAGGAGATTAGATTTGGACATGCTCGAGGAAGTTAGAGAAGAGGCAGCCATTAGGAATGCTGCTTATCAACAGCGAACAACCCTGTTCTACAACAAGAGGGTAAAAAAATGCGACTTAAAAGAAGGAGATTACGTGCTAAAGAAGGTCATTCAGAAGCACAATAAGTTGGAAGCAAACTGGCATGGACCTTACCGAGTTACTGCAGTTGTCCGACCAGGAACTTACAGAATAGCAACTCTAGAAGGAGAGGAATTTAAGAATGCATGGAATGCTGAACACTTACGCAAGTATTATCAGTGATGTAAAATGTAAAGCAGTTCCATCAATATGAATAAAACGATGATATTTCACAATCTTCTCTCCTTTTATTGAAATTTTTTCGGGGAATACTAGTGTGTTTAACACTACGTTGCTCGGTAGGCAAACGCTGCTCGGCAATAAAAAGATGACGATAGTTCAAACCCACGACCAACTCCGGTTGGTAAAAGGGCGAGAACAAATTATACTCCTTTGGTTAGGAGGCATACACTAGCGTGACTAACTCTGGTTGGTAAAAGAACTAGTGGACATGATAGTTCAAACCCACGACCAACTCCGGTTGGTAAAAGAGCGAGAACAAACTATACTCCTTTGGTTAGGAGGCGTACACTAGCGTGACCAACTCAGGTTGGTAAAAGAGCTAGTGGACATGATAGTTCAAACCCACGACCAACTCCGGTTAGTAAAAGGGCGAGAACAAACTATAATCCTTTGGTTAGGAGGCGTACACTAGCGTGACCAACTCAGGTTGATAAAAGAGCTAGTGGACATGATAGTTCGAACTCAGACCAACTCCGGTTGGTAAAAGAGCGAGAACACAAGATGATCGACGAAAGGCCAATCTCGGTTGGTTAGGAGGAAACAAAATATGCTCTCAAATGCCAACTTATGTTGGTCGAGAAGTAAGATATTATCTCAAATGCCAACTTATGTTGGTCGGGAAGTAAGTTTATTACATAAAAGTTCCTCGAAGAACAAATATTCCAAACTGAACCAAGTATAGTTGGTCGGGGATAAAAACCCTCTAACTGTAGTTGGTCGACAAGGAAAAACCATCGACCTTGGTTGGTCGGGCACATTTTATGAAAAATCATCGACCTTGGTTGGTCGGGCACATTTTATGAAAAAGACAAAAATTTACCAAGTATAGCTGGTCGGGGATAAAAACTCTCACTAACTATGATTGGTCGACGAGCACAATTTAACAACCTTGGTTGGTTGGAAAAATTTTAAACATTATTTTTTATTACTAAGTTGGTCGAGGAACCATACAATATTGTTATGCAAGCACAAATATAGAGTGTCTGATAATCACAAGACAATAGCAATACAGATTTGCAAACAGAAAATGAAATCCTTTCATTAGAATTCAAAATGAATTACAAGTTACATATGTGTACTAACTATTACATTGAGATCCCTACTCTATTGGTTTCTTTCCCTCTGCTTTTGAAATAGATTCCTCGCCAGCAGGCGGATCATTTAAAGTCTGAGGAGAGTTAATAAAGTTCAAGTCCTTCAGCATCCTAACATTCATCACAGAAGGTGTGTCCAGTAGATGCTCGGGACGAGATACCTCGATCTGAGAATGAACATTGTAGTCACCAAGGTATTTTGAAATTAAGCTCTGAGGAATGGAACGAGCCGGGATCCATTCCATGTCCAATTTATAAGGTGGCACAGGCAAGTCTAGTAGCCCAGGAGCATGATAATCCCATAAATAATGGCCCTGCTCTAGTTTTAATACACCCAGGGCGTTCAACCATCCCTGTTTATAACCTTCATTATTGGCATTTTCAAGGCGAGCATCCAAGTGATAAAGGGCCTCATTGTAGCCTGCCATCCATAACTCACGAGGTTGTTTGTGGAATTGGAAAGTTAATCTCTCTAATTGCTCATGAAGGTTCCTAGCAAAAACATCCTTATTATTCAGAGCAGACTTTGTCGAAGCAAGTTGATCCTCCAGAGTTTGGATTTTCCTAGACATTTCAGACAAAGCCCGATTTTTTGCATTCAATTGGAACGCTTGAGTTTACAATGTTGATCGAGTACGAGCTTCTTCAACATTACGACTAAGAGCTCTTGATCCTCCCCGAGCAGGTCGAGAACTTGGTTCCTCGACGACATTCTGAGCAGCCCTTCCTCGACCACGAGAACCTCTTCCTCGTCCCCGAGTAGCAGCAGAAGTACCAGATCTTCTCAAGGTATCCAACTCTTGCCTTAATTTGGCATTTTCAGCCTCTAGAAAGGAAAATCCCTCGCCAGTTACTGCGATTACAGCTGTTGAAGAAGATGCTGCAGACTTATACTGTGCCAGCTCTTTCTGCAAATTATTATTTTCTTGTTCTAGCAGCTCGACAATCTGTCTACAAGCTTCAACTTCACCCTTTAGGGTTCTCTCCCTGACATCGTACCCAACAAGGATCTTTTTGTGGCCTGTCTCGGCAGAAAGCTGTTGATACCTCTTTTCATACCCCTCGTGCAAAAGGGCAGTTGATTCTTTGTACTGAGTCTGAAGATCTTCTAAAGTATATTGAAGCTCCTCGATCATGTCATAGTAAGCCACGTTATTGGCCACAGCTCGATCAAGTAAGCCCTTCAGGTATTGATAAGCTTCTACTGCCTGCTCTGAAGCATCATGACCGAGGATGTCAGCAACTTCTGATACACTCAATTCTGTGTGACCAGCCTTATAATATTCATGGCATTGCTGCATCAACTTTGTATCATTGGCAGATAATAATTCCATTCTAGCCACAAACTAGTAAAGAAGAGAAGGCAAGAGTTAATAAAAGAAGAAGACAGAACATCAACAACGCAGAGGAACAAAAAAAAAGGGTAATTTTATTACATCATCAAAAGGAAACTATTACGCTACCGGCGGCTAAAAGGACAAAAAGTGCACGAAGATCGAAGCGCTTATAAAAATGCAAAAAGGCGGATTCTGCGAATTTGGAAGGAAATTCAAATACGAAGAAAAGGCTCCTAAAACCCAGGAAGGTCATTTAATATTGCCATATACCGAGAAAGAATGTTCCATACTCCTCAAAGTTCGAAATATGAAACATTGGGGGCTTCTGTTAATATCAAAATTAGTATGCTGATGTGGACGAATAATAAGAAGACACGTGTCAATCTACGTGGCACAATAGCAACGAGGAAGATCATTCCCCCGACCAACATACTCACTCCGAGCAACAGGTGTACTCTGAGGAACACCAGTCTTCCGAGGAACACCATCCCTCCGAGGAACTCCAGTGCTCCGAGGAACTCTTGGACGATGAGCAACTAAGGCGGTTCGAGCTGCATCTCGACCACAGCATTGATTGCCAGATAATCAACAGTTCAACTATTCATTGAATGCTTATCATCTTGACGCACACGCTTGAAGAGCATTAAATGAGTTACCCTTTCATATGTATATTATTTAATGTATCACCCTTTCATGTACAACCTAAGGGCTATAAATACCTTGTATCACCCTCATTCAAAGGGACCGAAATTTCTTGATAGCACTTGTAATCGAGAATTCCCAAACACTCAGCAATAACATAACAGTGGACGTAGGCCATTCATATAAGGCTGAACCACTTTAAAATCTTTTGTCTCATTTATTTATCTGTGATTGAATAATTAGAGTAATCTAATTTTTTACATCAACACTTAGCTTAACTATTTAGGGTGTTTAAATTGGGAAATTTTATTTTGCGACAGTGATGCTAAGAATGAACAAACTGTTCACCTTGATTTTTGTTTAATAAATGATTGATCTCCCGGTATTTAATTAGATGGGGTATCACAGGTGGTATCAGAGCATCGGGTTCTAGTGTCCTTTAGGATCCGTGTGGCTTATTATGCTTCTAGCGTTGCTTTGTTTTATATAGAGCCCTATGTTCAGGATTGTTGATTTCTGCAATGAGATTCCATTCTCCTGCTATAACGTATGTATCTTAGTGAATTCTAATTGCATTTGGGCGTGTTCGAATAATGAAATATGGCAGGCAAGGGCCGTTGGGCGGACAACAGGAGGCAAGGATCAATTGAGGTTGTAGGGCATATTCGAGGATGATGACCGTAGTTAAAGTCACCCCTATTATGGCACGGGAAGCCAGGACTGTAAAGACGGCTAGGGCGCAACTTATGATTTCCAAATGTTGCTATAGTCGAAAGAGATGGAAGAGTAAACTCACCCCAACGTGGCACGACTGGGAAAAGTCAGACGAAGCATTGTAGAGAACTGTCAGTGGGAATTCTAGAAATGCGGGAATTGTGTGTGTTAACCAAAGGAGGTAAAGTATCCAAAGGTGTAGACATAGGACGAAGTGTGTCTAACTGAAAGTGAAAATTTGGAGAAAATTTTTCTTAGCTTGTCGGAACGAAGTTATAATGGTGGGAGTCGGCCACCATTTTTAGAAGTTGAATGCTATGCCTATAAAAGAATCTTAGGTACAGTTTGACTGCATATTCCTTCATCAGATGTTCAGGATAAAAAGTGAACGTTGTTCTGAACTCATCACAGGAGGACCCGACAGAGGTCCATTTGTAAATATGAATCTAATCTGTAAGGACACAAATTTCCAATTGAGTCCATATATAGTTTTGGCTCAATTCCGGACAAAAACATTTTTTCATAGGATAGTATTTATTGTAATATTCTCAAGCCTATGAAGTATGTATTGAAGACGTAGCGGCAAAGAACTTAAAGCTTCATCAAAATTCCGGTTTGTGTGCCTCGTTTCTACGTCATCAATTAAGGTTCCATGCTCCCAAGGTATGAATGTAATTATATGTATATAGGAGCTTGGAACAATTTGTATTGGGTGTTAGGTTAATAAAAACTGCATTTTATTTTTCAGAAAGTATCAATTAGAAACTTAAAAATAAGTATATAAAAGTTTATAAAAGTTTCTGGGCCAAAATCGAATTTTACAAACTTTCTGGACGTTCGTTAGAAATGTCGTTCGAACGAGTTTTTTCGTTCGAACCAGGTTTCGTTCGAACGAGTTTTGTCGTTCGAACCAAGTTCGTTCGAACGAGTTTGCCAACAACCCTATTCTGGTCAGTCGTTCGATATGTCGTTCGAACGAGTTTTCGTTCTAACGAAATATCTAACGAGATTCTAACGAGCCCAGGCTGGTCGCTCGATAGAAGTCTCGTTCGAACGAGAGTCAAGTTCGTTCGAACGAGACGTCAGGCGGGAACGGTTTTGAGCAGTTTTTGACAGTTTTTTCCCCACTTCTCCACTTGGTTTTCAACCAACTTTTTCATGCTTAATTATGTGCGGGAAACACATTTTCCAAGACAACTTTTCCAACTTAGTTTATCTCCTAGAGAGATTTTGAGAGCAAAAATATTTTTAGGAAAATGTTCATGTTTTGAGTGTAATTCTTTCAAGAAAAATTTCATACACACTCTAGTTTACACCCAATTGTTTATCCAAGCTTCTATATAAATATCAATTGCTTGGAGATAGTTTTTGGCACCGGTTTTCTCTACCGAATTCAAGAGACATTTCGGGTTTGCTTCTACACCCCATCACAAAGAAGACCTTTGTTGAGATTCTACCCGTTTGGAGAAAGGCTCCATGTTCGGGTGACGGTGACCGTTTAAAGTCCCATCGGTGAATTCCGAGACCACGGTGGAGGTCCGTTGGTTATCCGCTAATTGGAGGTTGATACAAGAAGGAGCATCATGGCTTGAGAGGGTTCGAGTTTAGGAAGTAAGTCTTTTGTCTTGTATTTGTAATACCGTTTTTAGTGGATTTGAGGCTAGGGCCGTCCCGAGGTTTTTTCCCGTTAGTGGGTTTTTCCTCGTATATCGCGGTGTAGTGTGACCTTGTTTATTTTATCTTGCACAATAATTTAGAACGCATGCTTAGGATAATTTCAAGATAAAATTTGGTTTTACATTCACACTAATTTAAATTGGTACTTTAATTTAATATTGGGTAAATTTGGTTTATTCAAGTCACTTGCATTAATATGGTTTCGCCTAACTTTGTTTATATGAATAATCATGACTTAAGCAAAAAATTCTAGGACTTGAATTAATGTTCATGTATGTTTTAATTCGTTTTGTGAAATTAAAACTTGTTGGTATATTTGAAAGTTGAACCATCTCAACGCTTCCGCATTTATTTAAAAAGGAATTAATTATATTTTAATTTGAGATTATTATTTCAAACCCGGGGATTCTCCAACTGCGTTTTACAAATTGGTATCAGAGCCAAAAACGATAAATTATTTTGTAAAGATCCTTTACTTTTTGGCTAAATATGGATTTTTCCCCATTTTCAAAATTTCCTATTTTTGATGGTTCTAACTACGCGTATTGGAAAGCGCGAATGAAATCGGCACTTAAATCTATCGATGAACGTGTTTGGATGTCTGTTGTTAACGGTTAGACCCCACCAACACATTTAATTGAAAATGTACATGTTCCCAAACCCGTTGATAGATGGACTGAAAATGAGTTTAAGCTAGCAAATTTTAATTCCCGTGGTTTAAATGCCTTATTTAGCGCCGTCGCACCGGATGAATTCCGACGTATTATGACGTGTGAAACCGCTAAAGAAGCTTGGGATATTTTACAATTAACTCATGAAGGAACGAGTGTCGTTAAAGCTTCTAAACTCCAAAACCTCACCACTCAATTTGAAACTATCAAAATGGATGAAAAAGAAACGTTTGATAAATTTTATGCTAGACTTTCTGATATTGTTAATTCATCCTTTAACTTGGGAGAGAAAATACCTGACGACCGTGTAGTAAAGAAAATTTTAAGGTCCCTACCCGATAGATATATTCCAAAGGTGACCGTTTTAAATTCTTTACCCACTTTAGCCTCTACGAAATTAGAAGAGCTTGTAGGTGATTTACAAACCTATGAACTAGATATGTTTCCCTCTAAAACTGAAAAGAAAATTGAAAAGGGCGTTGCTTTAAAAGCCCGTAAAGAGGTTAAACAAGTAGTAGAGAGCGATAGTGATAGTGACTCGGAAGATATGGCTTTGTTTGCTCGTAAATTTAGAAAATTTCTTAAATTTAACAAAGATAAAGTTAAAAATGATTTTAAGAAATTTGAATCTTCTAAACATGATAAAAACGAGAAGCTTTCTAAAGCCGATAAGATCCCTAAACCTAGTAATGAAAATATTGATAGGGACGAGTCTAATAAATGTTTTGGTTGTGAAGGTTATGGCCATAGGGCTTTTGAGTGCCCCACTAAACTAAGGAAAGAGGGTAAACGACCCATTTCATATAATGCGACCCTTAGTGATAGTGATAAGGAAGAGAAGCCCGAATCCCCCACTAAGAAAAATTTTGTGGCTTTTATGGCTAGACATGTGAGTGATAATGAGAACTCATCGGATGATGAAATTATATAACATGCCACTTCCAAGGTCATTGTACATGATTCTCTTATTTTTGATGATAGTGAGAGTGAAGAGGAAAGAGAGAGTGAAAATGAAGATGAGGTTGATATGAGTGAACTTCAAAATGCTTTTCATGAATTATATAAAGAATCTATTAAATTGAAAAGAGCTAATTTGAAGTTAGAAGCGAGTTTAAGAGAGAGTGTCAAGGTCATTGATGAAAGTGCCTTAATAGAAGACCTTAGGACACATGAGAGAACTCTTCAAGAGAAGCTTAACTATGTAGAAGGCGAGAGAGATAGCCTTAGGGGTTTAATGGAATCCTTGAAAAAGGAGCTTCTTGGTTTTGAAGAGCGAAATGTTTTACTAGAATCTAAAATTCTAGAATTGGAAAATAAATTAAAAGATTCTAGTAATGTCAAATTTGATTTGGAGTGTCGTTCGGAAAAACTAGATAAAATGTTAGGAACGGTCCAAATTAAAAATGACACTTCTGGTTTAGGCTTCAATTCTCGTAATGATTTTAACCCTAAAGTCAAAACCAATGTTTTAGGAGAATCTTCTAGGAATGCATTTAATGATCACTCCTTAGATAAATCTTTTCGACATGCTCTTACTTGTACACATTGTGGTCGACAAGGTCATCTTAGGAAATTTTGTTTAGATCTTAAACGAATTCCTAGAAAATCCCATAGTAAAGTAACCACGATAGCTAATGTTTCTACACCCCAAGATAGTAATTCTTCATTAATTTGGGTTAGGAAATCCGACTTGGTTGCCTTACAAACTAGGGATTTTGATTCTCATTTACTTTCACATCCTTCCTCCCTTGCTAAATCTAAATGATAAATGTGCTAGTGTTTGCATACTTTAGCGTTTGTACTTCATGCTATATTCATATGCTAAATGTATGCTTGTTTAGTCATTTTCTAGTCATTGCCTATTTTCATCTCTCATGCTAGAAATCATGACTTGTTTATCTTTTTGTATTATATTTTGTGTTTGATTTAACTGAAAAATATAAAAAGATTTTTGTTTATCATTTGTGTTTTATTTATTTCATTTAAGCTTAATGAAAAATACAAATGATTTTTTTTTGTTTGTCCTTTTGAGTAAATATTTATTTTTGATTAAAAATGTTAAAAACTCAAAAAGATTTTGTTTTTTGTGTGTAATTTTGTTTGACACACTTTATGTGGCATATATTTGTGTTTGAATCCTATCGTTTACGCTCCCATGTGGCTAGAACTTTTGGTTTAGATTTTCAATCCTTAAAATGTTCTTTACCATGTTTTATATGGAGTAGTTGGATTTTGTATTGTTTAAATGGATTCTATTTCTATATGCCTCTATTCACACATGCACGAGCTCTTTTGAAATCTTAATGTCACATGTTATATTTGAGCTTTTTGAGGTGTTCTCCTATCAATCTAGTCATCTACATATCTATGACCTAGGAGGACTAGTGCATGTCAAAATCCGTTGCATGTGAGATTTGTGTGAAAAATGAAAACATGATAAATTTATATATGCACGGGGAAGGGCTCCGAAAGGATGAATTACATCCTTTGCGATAGTAAGCCACCGTTGATTGGATCTAAAAGAAATACGTGATCCAAAGGCCTAAAAACAGAATATTTGGCATTAAACAAAAAGAAATTGCCAAGGCCTATGTTTGTTTGATATATTCATTCACAAACAAAAGAATATAAATGCTCATTGAGGGAGAATTGGATGGTATATCAACGGTTTGCACAATGTCCATTTATCCTAGTTGTCTTTAATGTCATGACTCTATTTGATTTGTAGAATCATCATCATGCTAGGCTTGTATGCATTGTGTATGTTTGTTCATTGAGTTCAATCTTTATATTGTCACATGAGGTTATATTTAACTGTGATGAAGTTTGCAATCAAATGAGAACTCCGTGAACGTTTCTTAAGTGTTTGGGTCTAAATTTAATTGTTGCTAGTTCACACCCCTACACTTCCGTTTCCATATGACACATTTTTGCCATACGAGTGTGCAAACTTATTGTATTTTGTGTCATGTGTGTGTTTATATCTATATATATGCAAGTTCTATATTGGTATATTTCTAATGTCTATATATATGATATTCGTTTATCTTTGCCTTGCTTTTAATTTCCCATATGCTTTCATGTCTTATCACTTTAAGCTTTCACATGCTGTTTATTAGTTCTTTATCCTTTGCCTATTCCCGAACAAAAAGGGGGAGAATGATGATAGGGGGAGAAATGGTATCTAATCCTATTGTTAGCGTATCTTCGTTTGGGGGAGATTTATCTTAGGGGGAGACGTCTTTCTAAGTAGGTCATGTGTTTCAAGGGAGAATTAATTTAGGGGGAGTAATTAATTAATTGCATTTAATCTTTTGATATTCCCTATGCATTTGATGAGTTTGCTTAAGTGTGCAGGAATTATTCTAAAGCGGCATCTTTCTATGGCAAAGAGTTTAATCCTTGGGTTGAGTCAAGATTGGACGGGTTATGTTTTGAGTCTAGTAGAGCTTGACGGCCCTTTAGGATTTTTGTTTGGTTTTTGTCCCGGAATAGCCAAAGGGGGAGATTTGTAAGGACACAAATTTCCAATTGAGTCCATATATAGTTTTGGCTCAATTCCGGACAAAAACATTTTTTCATAGGATAGTATTTATTGTAATATTCTCAAGCCTATGAAGTATGTATTGAAGACGTAGCGGCAAAGAACTTAAAGCTTCATCAAAATGCCGGTTTGTGTGCCTCGTTTCTACGTCATCAATTAAGGTTCCATGCTCCCAAGGTATGAATGTAATTATATGTATATAGGAGCTTGGAACAATTTGTATTGGGTGTTAGGTTAATAAAAACTGCATTTTATTTTTCAGAAAGTATCAATTAGAAACTTAAAAATAAGTATATAAAAGTTTATAAAAGTTTCTGGGCCAAAATCGAATTTTACAAACTTTCTGGACGTTCGTTAGAAATGTCGTTCGAACGAGTTTTTTCGTTCGAACCAGGTTTCGTTCGAACGAGTTTTGTCGTTCGAACCAAGTTCGTTCGAACGAGTTTGCCAACGACCCTATTCTGGTCAGTCGTTCGATATGTCGTTCGATATGTCGTTCGAACGAGTTTTCGTTCTAACGAAATATCTAACGAGATTCTAACGAGCCCAGGCTGGTCGCTCGTTAGAAGTCTCGTTCGAACGAGAGTCAAGTTCGTTCGAACGAGACGTCAGGCGGGAACGGTTTTGAGCAGTTTTTGACAGTTTTTTCCCCACTTCTCCACTTGGTTTTCAACCAACTTTTTCATGCTTAATTATGTGCGGGAAACACATTTTCCAAGAAAACTTTTCCAACTTAGTTTATCTCCTAGAGAGAGTTTGAGAGCAAAAATATTTTTAGGAAAATGTTCATGTTTTGAGTGTAATTCTTTCAAGAAAAATTTCATACACACTCTAGTTTACACCCAATTGTTTATCCAAGCTTCTATATAAATATCAATTGCTTGGAGATAGTTTTTGGCACCGGTTTTCTCTACCGAATTCAAGAGACGTTTCGGGTTTGCTTCTACACCCCATCACAAAGAAGACCTTTGTTGAGATTCTACCCGTTTGGAGAAAGGCTCCATGTTCGGGTGACGGTGACCGTTTAAAGTCCCATCGGTGAATTCCGAGACCACGGTGGAGGTCCGTTGGTTATCCGCTAATTGGAGGTTGATACAAGAAGGAGCATCACGGCTTGAGAGGGTTCGAGTTTG
Source organism: Sambucus nigra (assembly GCA_949130495.1). Taxonomy (NCBI): domain Eukaryota; kingdom Viridiplantae; phylum Streptophyta; class Magnoliopsida; order Dipsacales; family Adoxaceae; genus Sambucus; species Sambucus nigra. The sequence continues at coordinate 109,012,052 of OX422221.1, read as the reverse complement.
GTAAGTAAGTCTTTTGTCTTGTATTTGTAATACCGTTTTTAGTGGATTTGAGGCTAGGGCCGTCCCGAGGTTTTTTCCCGTTAGTGGGTTTTTCCTCGTATATCGCGGTGTAGTGTGACCTTGTTTATTTTATCTTGCACAATAATTTAAAACGCATGCTTAGGATAATTTCAAGATAAAATTTGGTTTTACATTCACACTAATTTAAATTGGGACTTTAATTTAATATTGGGTAAATTTGGTTTATTCAAGTCACTTGCATTAATATGGTTTCGCCTAACTTTGTTTATATGAATAATCATGACTTAAGCAAAAATTTCTAGGACTTGAATTAATGTTCATGTATGTTTTAATTCGTTTTGTGAAATTAAAACTTGTTGGTATATTTGAAAGTTGAACCATCTCAACGCTTCCGCATTTATTTAAAAAGGAATTAATTATATTTTAATTTGAGATTATTATTTCAAACCCGGGGATTCTCCAACTGCGTTTTACATAATCCATTAGCGAATCTTATATCGGAGGATGTAGATACAAATGGAGGAGAGGACTCCAAGTTGGAAATCGACTCATAAAAATAGTTAATAACACCAAAAAGGGAATTCTGCTCGACGGTCGATTCAGAAGTTATCAATGTCGTGCTTTGACAATAGAGATGTTAATGCTTCTTTGTGTGGGAAGCTAAAAGATTCGAAGAAGTTAGTCAAGAATAAGACTGGATACAACAATGGTAGTGTAGCACCACCAGGGGGTGGGGATACACGTCAGGGTACCCATTTAAATGATTCAAATATCTTAATTCTTGCCAAAGCGACGGCGAATTCAGTAAGGACTATTGTGGCCAGTAGCATATTCCTTAGGGCCAACAAGGCTAAGGGAACAACGGGGGGTAGCCAACATGAATTGAGCCTACCAAAGTCCGAGAGAAGGACAATCCTAATATTGTTGGTATGGCAGGTGATAAGTGGATTATGTGTATAGGTATTTTGTGGAGAGTGAAATCGTACGCGTTGATGTTTTTCCGAAGTGAGTAAAGGGATAAGAGTATGGTGCCTAGTAAAAGACAACGATTAAAGTAGTTTTGTGTTGGTTGGACAAGAGTGTTACGTCCGGAAACCGTTTGTGCAATCAAGACGATTGGCAAGGTAGAAGTATAAGTTTTATCCTCAGAGGATGAGGCGTGTTTTATGTGACACGAGCGAGTCATTATATTTTGTTCATTACTAGATTAGCATGTGAGACGAGTTTAATGCATATAACTACAAACGATATTATTATGTTTATATTTTTCCTTAGTGTAGCGGGATTTTACTTAGTGCTATCCGCGGAGGATGAATAAGTAGATTAATAGTGTTATATACTTTATTGAGGTTACTCGTTTTAGTGACGTGATATACGAGTGCAATATGGTATTGATTACAACTTTATAGAATGGTCCGTACGATAGTAGGCAGTTATTGCAAGGCTATCGGAGTGGTTGCATTAGTGCAACATGTTTTGTTCTGGCGAGACCTCACCTGCAAGAGGGTTGGACTCGCACTTATATATTATCTACCCTAGAGACTTCAGAGGGGATAGTGGGCTCGAGATATTCGATACCGGTGTGTAGGGACTTTGTTGTTATGATTCATTATGTATCAGGTTTACGGTTGAGCGAAAATATTTGACTCAGTATTATGTTTAGCGCTCAGGACTTGGTGATAGAAAGAGTGCATTGTTATATCTATCCTTTAGAGATGTGGGAATTAGGATTTATACCCCTCTGATTGGGGAAAGGGATTTAGAGAATCCCGATTGTATGTATTCAAGGTTTATGGGATGCAATCACCACCAATACTGTACGATAGTGCAATTGGCGAAATGTTCTTTGTTAAGTGTAGTTTCGGGAAGAGATGTAATTTTCTGCCAGGAAACGAGAAAAATAGGGGTACATGCTATGGACGGAGGGCCTAACGGATTTCGATAACCGACAATGCTAGGTAGTAGTGTATCGGGGGGGGGGGGGGGGGTTCCTTGTTTCGATTTCGCTTTGTGAGACATCCCACACATGAAACTTAGCGTAAGGTTAGAAATAGGGAGATGTTTGGTCATTAGTCCAAGAGTTCTGTACCTCGGTCGTAATAGGAGCAGATAATTATATCTGTAAGTGGTAGTTGAATTATGATTTAAGTCCAGTGGAGCCGGTTGCGTGGTAAGAAAGCATTGAAAGTTTTATTTTACCACCACGAGTTGAGGGGTGGAACGATGATAAGGAGGATGTAGAATTTCGATTTGTAAGGTGAGTGAGAGTACCCAAGTGTTGAAATCACGTTGTGATCACTAGGAAAAATAAAGAATTGGTTATTAGGTGTGAAACATATGTGATGCTTACGCTAGTATGCACGGTTTATAGGGTGTGTAGACATCCTGATTAGTTGATGTTAAAAATTATCCGAGTTGAAGGGACATGAGAATAGACGTGTGGAATATATGTTTGTGGGATTAACATAACGAAGTAAAAGTGGTAGAGTAGATTAAGCACCGTGTGAAAGATGATAAATCCATATATACGTGTGCAATCAGAGTAGCACACCGAATCTGGTTGGAAGGCTGTGGGAAGCCGTTTACAAAGGGGTATTCCTTGAGGAGGGTAAAATTTAACTATATGGAAAACACTCGGGATGGAGTTGTAATTAGTCAAATGTTGAGAGCGAGTTGTGCATACAAAAAGTGATAATGTTAGTATGATATAAAAGATCCAGAAGTGCGCATCGTGGAGAAAAGTGCACCGGTCGGAACTTTCGATATACACCAAGGAAGGGGAGTATTAAGTGTCACTTAATGTGAGACATTTAAAGGAAAGTCGATGTTGAGCGGGACATAGTGAGTAGTCTCTGCATGCACCACTCATAGATAGAGATCGGTTGGAATAAGGGGATCAACTAGAGAATTTTGTGGTTATCAAAAAAATTCCTGTAATGGAAGAGGGCGGTAAAGTCGGTAAAGTCCTTGGATGGGTTGCCATCTTCAAGGTAAGATCAAGGGTTCATCCGAACATGTGGAGTAAGTCCCCCAAGAAGGAAGTGATTGACATTCCTTTGGGGTGATTTACAATATTAACTAGTGTCCCCCAGTCTTCCTTTGAAAGGAAGGGATCTCGTCGGTACGTGGTCCTACACGGTATTATTTTCTGAATCAGGATGAAATTTGTGAATCCCACCTTCAATATGGAATTTTAGGAAACAACGGAGATAACGTTTCGTTTTGAGTAGGAAGCATCACCCATAGCCGGGGAGCAAGCGCACGGTGATTAACGAGTAGTGGAGCCGCGTGAAGGTGATTTTAGAATCTCGGTGATCGTTTTGTTTACACAATGCTTATAGTTAACAAGTGGAGTAGTACGATAATTGGGGGAGGATATTACCTAATGGTAGAGTTCCGTGGAAGCACTCGTACCTGTTTGTCGTGAACGAGGTGCTTATTGAAGTCTTGGAGTAGAAAAACCTTAACTATTCTCCCTCTGCGTATGTTTAGAGGTGAGCGGATAATCAGAATTTTGAATCAGTCGAGAATAATCCGATGACTATGGTGGAATTCCACTATTGTTTTAGGCGAACAAGAGTGGTCTGATGTTCGTATGGTTTCTCTCAGAATGGGAGGTTTGTGTTTAGAAATCCGAGGAGTTGTCATGTAGTGAGGTGCGGCCTCCCAATGATATTGAAATAATGGGAATTAATAGTGTATATGCATGTATTATGCGAATGTTGTCGGATAGGAGCACAATGTGGAGTATCTTTAATGAAGAGTGTTAAACAAGCTTGTTGTGAGGCGGGGGCTATAGTGATTGAGCGCCTTACTAAGTGGATAGGTTGCGTAGTGTTAAGGTATCCAAAGTGTGTTTTACCAGGTAGGCCTTATTTTACGAATTTTGGGACGAAATTCCGTTATTAGGGGGGAAGTATGTAATACCCCGTATTTTTATGGCTTTTAAATTTGGGGATTTATTAAATTTGAATTGAGATATTAATTTAATATTAATCCAAAAATTTATTTTTATATTTACTAGCATGATGTGAGTTAGTAATTATTGGAAATTTGCTGAACAATACTGGATGAGTAAAGTAATATATATGAGATTTATTTTATTAAAATTGTCACGAGTGAATAAAATGGCAATTATAGAAATTTAAGTCGGGACGCGCCTGTGTCGTGTCAGGACTAAATTATTATTATTATTATATAAAGTGAATAAATTATAAGTTACTTGTATGGTCATTTTGAGTGCGCTTAAGTGTCCGGAAGGGTCGAGATAGTCAGAAAAGTGTACTCGGGGGTTTAGTTTGGGTCTCGGGCAGTTTTAGGCCTAATCGACATCCCAGGAGGGCGTTTTAGACATTTTACATTTTTGGGCATGAAAACCCACGAAATTTCTAAGAGTATATCAGATAATAGGAGTTGTCTTCTAGGGTTAGAACAACCAAAAACCTAAGACGACCTTTGAAAGGGAAGAGGATAAGCTTTCCAAGGAGTTCTAGGCCAAGAACTCCACCGTTTGCACCGCCATCGCCGCCAAACTTTAGATCGCGCAACGAGGAGCACAACCACACCAATCTTTTCCACAAATTTGAGCCAAGAATTCCCAGGCAAGTATCTATCTTGTCCTAATTCAGTTAATGCTTCAATGATGTTAGTCTAGGGTTGATTATGACTAGTTTTTGTGAAAGAAAACATGTATGGGAGACTCTAATTTGCAAGTTGTAGAGGTAAACGACATATTCTGGAAATTCAATTCACGTGTAGAGGTTGAACCACGAAATTTCATTTAGTTAGGAGTAGAAAATCTGAGAAAATAATGGGAAGAACCAAGTTAAAGAAATTATTAGGGTTCTTGTAATTTTTATAGAATTTAACCCTTTTAATTTTTTATAACTGAAGAAAACTTACATGACTTACATAGAATATTCATGATTTGGGAATATAACACTTATGGTATCACTTGTTGGAAGTTTGGAAATCAAATATGATGATTTGGATGATTTTAGAATAGCATTCCCGTAACTGAAAATTTTGCAGTTTCGCCATAACTGCTTGATCGATCGATCGAGCCAAGATCATCGATCGATCCCTTTTCTTCGATCGATAGACCCCACCTGGAAAACTGCTTATTTCTCATTCGTTAGTTTAATCCGATAAAGATGTATGGAAACCTTTGATTGTTGTTGTTGGAGTATAATGGGATATAGAGATGACCAGTAGGGCCTAGGTAGACCCCGTTGAGTAACATTTTAGTGTAGGATGAGATTTTGGGTTAACGAGGAATGATTCATGTGTATAAGAAATCATGCATATGTTTAATAAAAAGATCGGGACTCGTAAGGGAGTTAGACCGGAACGTAAGGGAGTGAATGTCTACTGAAATTATACTTAGAATACTTCGAGAGGGGAGAAGTGAGTAGGAAGTGAATAATAAATGAGAATACAAATAACGAGTCCGTGATACGAAATAATCGAGTAAAATGTGTAATAACGGATAATTATAATTATGGGTCGTGAGCGCACCTAATTTAGCAATGTGGATGTGTGTGTGTGTGTATATATATATATATATATATATATATATATATATATATATATATATATATATATATATATATATATATATATATATTATTGTGTGATTGTGCATATATTACATATCTGTATAAAAATCATACTCGGGCTACTTGCTATCACGGGGGTTTCCGTGCCAGGACGATCTTATCTCGATGGGACCTTTATGGGGGATATTGACTCGTACCCTAAAACATAGGATTCTTTGGTACATGCTATCTGATTGATAGTTAGACGGTCCTAAGAGATGTGAGGGTATGTGCTGACCTCCTAGTGACTTGGAACTATGATTCGCCTCCATTTGTATTCGTTTTATGTTAATGCAGTTCGAGAGTGATTCCGAACTAGCATTTCCCTAAATATGTGTGATACAGGGACTTGATAGCAGAGTATGCCAGCACCATAGATTGTATGTGGGGTGAAGATAGTATATATATATATATACATATATATTATATAAGTGATTGGTATATATATATATCTATTTATATATAGAAACTTTGCACCATAGATTTTATGTGGAGTGCCGTTAGTATATATATTATATGTGTAACTAATATATATACGTATATCTATATGGGAACTTTCTACTGTACGTATAAGTAGTTAAGAAATGAATAAATGTCGCAACTTTCTTAATGGGTTCGGGAACTTCATAACGGTATCGATTTGTTCTAAATAGTGTAAGAAATCTTGAAGAGATTAATTTTCTAAACTAAATATTATCACCCTGCTAATTCTTGAGATAAAACTTTATGGAGAATAAGTGAGATAGACTTTTGAATTTTAGTAGTACGGTAGACGTGCACACTCGATGAGAGGTGAGAAGTCTCAAGAGAGTGTCGCATACTAGCATGGTTATTGCATTAGCAGGTAAGCATTTTAAATACTTGCTAAACTATTTTTTTAAACTGTTTTACAATCGGACTCTGACCCGTTTTCTGTTATCTCTTCTCTCTTGTATATATATGTATATATTACAGGTGCCCAGCTACAGGGGCGTCATGCATAGGTTCTTTGGATTGGACGCACTGTAGCTTATGTGGGAGTAACAGGCCTTTGTTTTAGATGACTTCTTCATTGATCCGGTTCTTGTTATAGTTCTTCGTAGTTAGGGCATGTGTCGCCCATTTCCCATTCAGTGTAGATTTGTCAGAGATGTATGTTCATTTATTTTCAGTTTTCGGTACTCTTTGGGTATTAATTCTTATCAAGATGATTTCAATTGTAGTTTAAATTTGGTTTGGTTAATCTAGATGGATCAATTCTTTTGTGTTGATTGCTATCCGTAGCACTTATGTAATTCTGTTGGTTATTTAAAAGGTTTTCAATTTGGAATTTAATAAAGATGGAAATAAAGTTTTAAAATTATTTTGACACTTAGCTTAACTATTTAGGTTGTTTAAATTGGGAAATTTTATTTTGCGACAGTGATGCTAAGAATGAACCAACTTTTCACCTTGAATTTAATTTAATAAAGGATTGATCGCCCAGTATTTAATTAGGCGAGGTGTCACACTCTTACAGCTTCTTATCAAAACCCCAACCTGCACTCAATGCCTCATATCTGGCTTCGTAGTCAAAATACAGATGGCTCGAGCAAGATTATGATCATCCTGAATTTGCTCGATTATCTAATAATATGCTACATTATTTGCCATATCCCTATCAAAGAGACAATGCAGGTGTACATAGGCCTCTTTTACTTAGTCGCATGTATCTCTCCTAAGCAATTCCTCCAATTCAATCTTAGTCAGGTTTAGATGGCCAACTTCTAACAAGTTTTTGCTACGCTTTAATAAGTCAATTTTAGTAGAGATAATTGCATTTTTCTTGGCAGTAACCCGAAGAGAAACCGTATCAGAACAACAAGTCTAACAAAGCAAAGTAAACAAGCGTAATAAAAGGTATACACTAGCAGGTTGACGACATGAAAATTTTCATTCATCACCTACAAATGTATTACAAACAATTGTTTCATTACAAAATGTAAAAAGAAGAAACAAAGGTAAACATTGAATAAAGAGAGACACAAGGGCAAGTCATCAAACTTAAAAGAGATTTACACTTATCGTGTCCTTGGGCGATGCCTCCGGGATGATGGAGTCGCTCTCAGTCACAGGTGACAAGGTTGATTCCTCTGTACCCTCTTTATCGTCAATTTCTTCGTCCAAGTTGGGAGGAGAACCAGGATCATGCCTCTGGAATAGGTCAGATTTAGCTGCAGTGTCGACCTCTTTCAAGGTAGGGGTCCATCCATCTTTAAAGGACACTTTCTTTCCAAACTCAATCTGGATAATAGCTACAACGAATGCCTTGTCCCATCCCCTATTGAAGGAATGTTCCTTATCTTTTTATATTAGGCCTTTAACTCCATTTTTTTTCAAATGTTGCCTCCCCAACTAAGATAGTTGCCCTATCCTCGACAACCTTCACTTTGTTATAGGTAGTCTTTATTTTGTCTTCTGCCACAGTTGCCTATCTTCAGCCACCTTCAGTTTATCTTGCCATTATTTATGCTCTCTCTCAAAAGCTTCCTCATAATCTTTTAAAGATTTCCTCAAGCCTTCAAAGGCCTCCTCTATATTAGTTAACGATGACCTCAACTGGTCATCTCGGGCCAGCAATTGGTCATAGTTGACTAAAACCTGTATGACAAGACAATAACAACAAAGTTATTGCATATACTTAAAGAAATTATGGAAAGTAGACAAAGGAATAAAAAGCTTACCAAAGTTATCATTTAGCCCCCTGATAAGCGCAGGGTTCACTGCTACAGAGGCAAACTCGGTAGTAGCTTGGTCGATAGAGGTCTTCTAGACCAGTTCTTGTTAAACATATGGTCCTTTTTACAGTCTCTTAAACCGAGGCTCAGTATTTTTGGCCTCTTCAATGTTGATGACTAGGGGTCTATCAACAACATTAGTTATCTTTGGTGATGGAGAAGGCAGACCAACCAATACGTTCGACACTCTTGTTTTTCTCATCTTTGTAGTGGAGGAAGTCTGGATACTAGTGATATCGAATAAGTTAAGGGAGGAGGATGTCCCTCTAAGTGTCAATTCATTATCTCCTCCAAATAACTCAATAACAGAAGATATAGAAACAAGTTCCTCGTCCAAATTGATAGGAACTTAGGAACCACTTCATGTCACTTGGACCTATGGTATTGGAACACTTGTCCTCATAAGTATACACCTCAGCTCTTTATTTATACTTGGTTGGCTTCAAAACTACTTGGCCGACGTACCGACCGACCAACTTAAGAAGATGAACCATCAAGAAGAAGAAAGGTCATTCATATGGGAATTATTAAGAGACATTCCATGTGTGACTTAGAAGATCAATAGTCTCACTCATTATGTACAGATGCAAATGCCTGGATATATAAAGGCATTCTGCCCCTTAATTTTTGGAACCATTCACTACACCAAAATGGGCAAATTGTCACCTTTCATCCGGCCAGCCTTGTCAAGGTCATTGACCGTGACAAAAAAACAGCGTTTTATGTCACGGTCATTGACCTTGACACGACCGTGACAACTAATTGTCATGGTCATTGACCGTGACAAGTACGTGACAAATTTAATTGTCACGATCTTGTCACGGTCATTCACCGTGACAATTCTTGTCACGGTCAATGACCTTGACACGACCGTGACAACTTTTCCAGCAAAAAACCTTTCCCCCTTCTTTTTTCCCTCCCATCGTTCCCTCTCTCTCTCTCTCTCTCTACTTTCAGGTCCAATTTCTCTCTCTATCTCTCTTCCATTTATATATATATATATATATATTTGTGTCTATATTTATGTGTGTATGTGTATATATATATGTGTGTATGTGTGTGCGTGTGTGGGGGGTGGGGCGGGGTGGGGCAGGGTGGAGGAGGGGGTGGTGGAGGTGGGCAGGGGGTGGGGTGGGGTGCGGTGTGTGTGTGTGTGTGGTGGTGTGTTTTGGGGGAGGGGGTGGTGGAGGGGGGCAGGGGGTGGGGTGGGGTGTGTGTGTGTGTGTGTGGTGGTGTGTGGTGGGGGAGGGGGTGGTGGAGGGGGCAGGGGGTGGGGTGTGTGTGTGTGTGTGTGGTGGTGGTGTGTGGTGGGGGAGGGGGTGGTGGAGGGGGGCAGGGGGTGGGGTGGGGTGGGGTGTGTGTGTGTGTGTGTGGTGGTGTGTGGTGGGGGAGGGATAATTCACGGGCTTTAGCTAAACTAGGGTTTTATAGAGTTTCACTCCTACTACTTGGGCAATGACTATACTAGGGACCAAAGATAAATAAATAAATTGGATTCAAAGTAAATACTAGGAAATCCCAATTTATAACCGTTTAATTTATATCCTTTATTTATTTAATCACGATTCATTCCACTAAATAATCATGATTGCACTCAAATTTAATTATTTATAAATCACTCGAAAGAATGTGTTCTTATTATCAAAGTTGATTACGGTATATTATGATTCCCCACGTTATGTTTTCGATACCCTCTTGGTTAAATAAATTTTCTACTAACCGATTTTAATGAATATCTGATCAATTCCTTGATTCTAAAACTTAATTCTATAGGATTATAAAATAGTTCATCAGTCGGGTAAACAAAACATATAAGTCTATCAAGGGGTATCACAATCCAAATTATTTCTTGGACGTGAATTCCTCCAAATTATGATCTCATACCTATTCACACAATGATTGACCAACTTGCGAGGATCTATTGTTCTAACATATAATTGAACTTCACCCATCGCAATCGAAGAAATAATTGTGAAAGAAATTTAATATCCATAACCCTAGGGATTAAGAATCTATGAACGATTTGCAAACGATATGAGATTTCCCATGTTTAATCAAGAACATCCTTAGACTTGTAGGGGGTGGGGTGGGGTGTGGGTGTGTGTGGTGGTGTGTGGTGGGGGAGGGGGTGGTGGAGGGGGGCAGGGGGTGGGGTGGGGGGTGTGTGTGTGTGTGTGTGTGATGTTCAATTTAAATAATTGATAATAGTTGAATAATAATTGGATAATAAACATCGGGAGGGGGTGGGGGTGGGTGGGGTTTTGAATATTATTTACATTCAAAATAAATAATTGATAATAGTTGGATAATAATTGGATAATAATTGATATTTTCATTCAAAATAAATATTTCATTCAAAAATATTGGATAATAATTGATATTTTCATTTAAATTGATAATAATTTTATTCATGAAATTAATTCAATTAGGTAAAACCCATGATAATGAAATTTATGCTACAATTATAATTATCTCATGTCATAATTTATTGATAAACAATATATGTAGTTGTCACGGTCACGGTCGTGGTGGGGGAGGGGGTGGGGGTGGGGTGGGTAGGGGTGGTGTGTGTGTGTGTGTGTGTGCGTAGGTGCGTAGGTGTGCGTGTGTGTGTGGCGGTGTGTGGCGGTGGGGGTGGGGCACCCATTTAATATCTCTTTAAATATTTGGAAAAAACGTAATATTACAAAATTGAAACGAAATGGTATTGACGGAACTTACACATACGTTATAATATAGACGGAACATTTTTTTATCTGTACTATTAATTCAATTAATTCAATTAGGTAAAACGAAATGTGTACTATTAACATTTTTTTTTATCTGTACTAATAACATTTTTTTTACAGCAAAAATGTCTCCTTCAGATGTTAAGGCGAAGATGATGATGCTGTTTATGATGATGTCGTCTGGGTTCGGTGGTAGCGGAGGCGACGAGGGCTCCTCCGCCGCTAGGCTCCCCAAATATGGAAAATTTGGGATTACCGTCGAAAATAAGTCGGAGCTTTTAGCGAGATCCCTCGAGCTGCTAAAGACGGTCATCGGCCCGGGATTTATGAGTTGGAAGGAGGTGCCGTATGAGCTCAAGTTAGCTGTTTGGGCGGCACTACAGGTAATATTTATATGAATATTTCAATTTATATTTATATTTATATTTATTCGCAACTAACATTGTATTTGTTGGACATGAACAATTCAACTTGGATCCAAAGCTACGCGATTACGTCTTGGAGCAGTTGAGGGAGCAACAGAAGACGTGGAAGAAAAATATGCGGACACGGTACTTTGGAAAAACACGAGAGTCCATTTTACAATGGCGCGGATCCGTCCCGCCCAAGGAGCCGATCTCATTGGCACAATGGCAAAAGTTCATTGACAATGAGATCGAGGATCGACAATTGGCATCTCGCCAATCGGGGAGGGAAAATCGGGTTAAAAAGACGGACGTGCACTACTCCGGCCGGACCTCTTACGCTGAGGTGGAGCATAGGATGCATGTAAGATTTAATTTATCTATAACTATAGAAATATATTATTGGAAATTATTTTACTTTGCGGGGCCGATACTAATTTTACTTTACTTTATTTTATTTTAGGGGGTAGGGAGTGGGCCAGGGGGTAAGCCACATAGGCTCGATACTTATGTGGCTCTTCGGACGAAGAAGGGGAAGGACAAGGAGGTGTCCCCGAGCGTCGCGGCCACGATTGTAAGTAATCCGACAGTTTAATTATTGTTAATTACGTTATAATTTTTTAGTTTACTTATTTTACTAATCATGTGCTTTTTGTCGTTTCAGGCAAAGCTTAAGGAAGTGCATGAGTCGCAGTCTGATGCCGACAAGGCATCTTTGTCCACAGACGCACTCAGCCAAGTGCTTGGCTCTGATCGCAAAGGGAGGACAAGGGGAGTGAGCTCGCGGGTGGCCAAATCTAGGATCATCGGATTGGAGACGAGCGACACCGGGTTGTCTCGAACGGTGGATTCACATGACGCGAAGCTGTCCCGTTTGGAGGAGATGGTCCAAGATATGTACGCATTCATGAAGCGTACGTTGGGTGGAGACCGTAAAGGGAAAGGGAAAGGGAAGGAGAAGGCGGTGGAGGAGGAGGTGCGGGAGGACGAGGCGCAGGATGACGAGGATGTGGACCTCGCTGCTTCATCACCGACACGTTCGTACTTCGACGATCCACTTCCCTATTTGACGCCCTCCAACAGACCATTGTCGACAATTGGTTGACCGAGCGTGTTCATATTGGACGTATTTGATGGCCAACGGATAGGGCGGGGGTTGAGGGACCCGAATATCGTCGAGGGTGGAATAGTCCATGGACGTGTGCTTCAAGAGATGGAGTCCAGGGTGCTCGTCACGCATGTCATACCCGGGAAGGAGAACTCCCTATTGTGGTTGCGCGAACAATGCGGCACGACGTATATTAGTGGGTGCGTCAATTCGTATGTCGTGTGGCCTACTCACCTCCTCAGTTTTATCCAAGACATGTAGTAACATTATTTTTAAGTTTGTCCATTTTAATTATATTTGGATTATATCGTCATGTATATTGTTTTTACTTTGAATATTTGGATTATATCGTCATGAATATATATTTGCATTATCTTTAGTTTGTGTTGGATATATGATGTTTGGAACAGGTACAACGTTGCTATAACAGGTACAAATATACTGCTGGGCAGTGGCGGTGGCCATACTGCCCATCAGATTTTTTTTAAATTCTGCCCAGAATTATCACGGTCATTGACTGTGACAATTATGGGCAAGAGGGGTCACGGTTATGTCACGGTTTAGAACCGTGATAAACGTGTCACGGTCATTGACCTTGACACGAGTGTAACACAAAACGCGAGTTTTTTGTCAAGGTCAATGACCGTGACACGACCGTGACAAAAAAAGTTATCTCGCCTCGAAATGTCACGGTCATTGACCTTGACAAGGTGGATTTGTCAAGGTCAATGACCTTGACAAATGGGCAAATTTGGTGTAGTGATTATAAATACCTTATTTACCTTAGCTCAAGGGATAAGTCTAACACACCCCCACAAGATTACCCAGAATTTTATGTAACTACCTCCGGTCGTAATACCGTAATCGTGGACGTAGGCTTTTCCTAAGCTGAATCACTTTAAAAATATTTATTATTCTTCATTTACATTACTCAACTAACTATTTGTGATTACGAAATTGGTAATTATTAGTTAAGATAAAGTCTCTACCAAATTTTGACATCTACACAAGGCATATCCTCCTGACTCTAAGCAAATTTATTTTTTATATCTCGGAGGAAATCTGTCGACTGCTTCTTGAGGATTGGATCTAGGGATGAGCCAATATAAGATATCCTCTGAGGGTGCTTAACATCCAGTATTATTGGCTCTGTTTCTTTAATGGCCTTTCCAATTATCAACCTATCTTTATCTCGAGGATTTAATGTCTCGATCTTATAAGTTAGGGTTAACTTCTGTCTTTCCTCTTCTTTGATCGAGGTGTAATAACACTAATGTACTTCCACCTGGTTTCCTTTCACTACTTTGAAACCATAGTTTGTGGGGAATTTAAGTCATTTATGAATGGTATAGGTTACGGCTTCAAATTTATTCAAGCCTACTTTTCTAAAGATAGTGTTGTAGGTCAGTGAGATATTCATGTTAAGGACGAATAAACTAATTTTCTCTATTCTATAAATCGGGAAAGTTTTTATCATAATTTCTAACTCAACGGTACCCAATGGGTACACTTTTTCTCCTAAAAAATCGATTAGAGGATGATGATACACTTCTAGTTTTCTGTCAGACAACTTCAATCAGTGGAATACATTATAACACATGACATCGTCCAAGCTCCCATTATCCACCATAATTCTTTTCACAATTTTATCACGTGCTATCATGGTTGTTACTAGGGGGTCGTCTTGAGAGGTTATCCCTAAGGAATCCCATAATCAACCTTTCCTTGGTGACCTTGCAAGGTCATTCATCTGCTACTGTTGCCATGTTGTCCTCCTTGTTATTGAAACAAGCTTCCATCTCGTTGAGGTATGCTTTTTTTTACCCAGTTTATCACTCTCACCAGCGTCTTCTCCCGCAATAAAGTTAAATTCAAAAGAAATCATGTTCAATTCTTCCACGTATTCTGTAGGCCGAGGTGGGAGGTCAGAATCCTCTTTGTCTTGACTTTCCCATGCTCTATTTCTAATCTTGGTTCCTGGCATGAGGTGATCTTGATCTACTTTTGGTTTTTCAATCTTCATGTGCTTGTGACGGTTTTCAATTCTTCTCAACATATTTAGTGAGTTTCCCTCTCCCGATAAGGGTCTCGATTTTATCTTTTAAGGCTAAGGAATCCTTAGTTTCGTGTCCGTGATCTTTCTAAAATTTACAGAACTTGCTTGTATCCCTCCTTCCACTAGGAGTTCTCAGCTTCTCCGTCCATTTTGGTTCACCATATCCTCAAATCTTGTCGAAGATCCTCTTCTCGTTCTTCCCCTTAGGGACCTCTTTGGGCTTTTTTTTGCCAAATTGCTACTTTCTTTGAACTGTTTATGGCTAAACTCTTTCGCAACCATAGCCTTCTCTATGTTCGTGATTTTTCCTTCCTTGGCTAAGATCTTGGCCATGTGGTTCGGTAGATGCTTGGGTAGGGTCCATAATAGTTTTCTAGTTAACACTCCGCTCATGATCGTTTTCATGGCCACCTTTTCATTATAATCCACTCTTACAATTTTTTGGTGTTAAACCTGGTAATGTACCCCTTTGTCATTTCATCCACATGTTAACGGATGCTTAACAAGTGAGCTATCATTTTCCCAGGTTTTGCTCTGAAGTGAAAATTAATTACAAAGAGGTCAACCAGTTGTTTAAACTCGGAGATTTTCCTATAGGAAGACTATTATACCAAATTTGAGCAGGGCCAATGAGAGTAATTAAAAAATCTCTACTACACATCTCATCGGCTATAGAGACTATATCACACGCGACTTGATATTGTTTCATATGCAAGATATGGTATGATTTCCCATTATACTTGGGTGTAATAACATATGGAGAATATTTCATGGGAATAGGATAAATAATCACAGAGGTCGTGAATGGAGATCCTTGAATAAAATTTCTCTGTAATGGATTTTTGGTTTTTATGAAATCGCCCAAGTGATCTTCTATTCTCTTAATAGATCCCTTCTACGGTTGAGCTTCTTCGACTGTTGTGTTAGGTTATTTTTGACTCTCCGCCGAACATTATTCCCTTAGTAAGCCTTGTTCATGTCAATTCTAGGCCTTGTTGTGACCTTTTGAAATATATCCTTATCTAGGATTCGACCTCTTGCATTTTGTTCTTCTTGTGCTTTCTTCGGGGTGCGTATGTGCTCGCGCCTCTTTTTCCCCAGCCTATCAAAGACTCCCACCTTGCCAAGCCTTTCAAGGCACTTATTCACTCTTTTGAATATGTCTGGTCATCATCATCATCATCAGTGGTCCACAAGGTGTAGGTCCTACCAGGTTGGTAAAATGATTCCTTGAGTTCAGATGCTCGTATTCGAGCAGATCTGCTCGTTTCAGATCCCAAATTTAATCTTATGTGATTTTCTAAGGCCTTACCTTGGATCTCTTGCTCCTATCTCGGTAGGGGGCATATGGATGCATTTATTTTTGTTTCTAATAATTCTATCCAAGGACAGAATGATTGGAAGTGAATATGCTCATCTTTGTGAGGCCAACACACTTTATGTGAGCTGCCTCATGTTCTCTTGTATAACCTCCCGATTTTTAACCAAGCTGCGCTTGAATCTAGTTTGGTATCCTATTCTAATAGGGGGTGGAAGGTGGTGCATCTTTCTTTTCTTTGGTACTTTCTGGATGTTCGACTATTGTTGCAAGGAGTGCCTAGAAAAATAAAATATGTGCGCAGAAAAATAGAGTATGGTCGAATTTTTCTAGTTTTGACAAAGCGAGACTGTTTTAGGTTGGGAATGGGAGTGTTTGGTAGTATTTTACTGATAAACTGACTAGTAAGAGATCTTAAGGAATAAATTAAATGATGTTACTAACAAAACTAGTAAACGGGTATATGGTGGTATCTGGGGGATTAAGACTAGGAGTTTGTAGTTTTCGCAATTAGGAATTGGGGATTGGATGAGAAACTACTAGGCTTTGGTCGTTTTCCACAGACAACGCCCTTCTATTAACGTCTAAAAATGGAATTCAATTTGTGTATTATCTGTAAGAATACCAAATCATAAATAACAAACATTAAATAGACAATATGTGTGAGAGGGGGTGATGATAAGAGGATTCATAGTGAGATATAGGTGGTTCAACCTTTAAGATTGGCCTACGTCCACAGGGTGATTTTTACTTTTAGATGTCTTAGAGGATACAATCATGTCCAGGTTTCCAGAAAATAAGGGTATTTGTGTATGTATATTATAGGTTTCAATCTAGAATTAATTAGGTGTTCTTTTTTCTATGGAGGGATCCATCCATTTATAGTGATCCTTGCAAAAAGAATAAGTGTGATGGCCAACAAGGGCCAGGTGGAGGCCTCTTAGATTAATGGACCACTTCTTGAGTTATTTATGAGTTTTTCTCATCAAAAGGAGGATCAACAACATGCCAACCATTTGAAAAATCGAATGGTTATTATTGGTCTGTTGTCGAGGTTCCAGACTATCAACTTGCCTTGTTGTTATCCAACTAAGCAGGAGAAAGAGACGAGCTCATGGTTGGCCGAGTTCATATGTTGATATCTCTTCGGAGAGGGTTGAGGTCCACAGTCCATGAAGTGTTATTTCACAAATATGGTATAACAAATTGGTCGATGCCACCTCAGGGCACAAACTACTCAACTTTATGGACACTTATTCATAGTATAACCACATCAAGATGAAACCAAAAAATTGAGAGAAGGCTTCATATATCATTAGCCAAGGTACTTATTGCTACAATGTTATTCCTTTTAGATTAAAAAAACACTGGAGCAACATATTAAAGGCTGGCAAACAAAGCATTCGAAGATCAAATCGGTAGAAACATGGAGGTGTACATAAATGATATGCTTATTATGAGTAAAATGGCCACCGACTATATCAGAGACTTAGGACATACGTTCGATCAGTTAGAGAAATACATAATGAATCTCAACGAGATAAAATGAATCTTCAGAGTAAAATAAGGGATATTATTTGGCTTTATAGTCAATCAGAGGGGCATTGAGGCCAACCCAGATAAAATTCAAGCACTGATCAACATGCAGTCCTCGACAAATAGAAAAGAACTGTAAAGTTTAACTGGGATGGTGGCTGCACTAAACAGGTTTGTTTCGTGAGCTAATAACAAATGCCTATCCCTTTGAAGGTATTGTGAAAGACATTTAAATGAAACGAAGAATGTGAAGCCATATTCATATAATTGAAGAAGTATTTGGAGTCTCCACCCCTGCTTTCAAGACCTATTTTAGGAGAGAAACTTTATCTGTACTAGGACATATCCGATTCAACATTCAATTAGGTGTTAGTCCGACAAAAAAATAGAGTGATAAGGCTCATTTACTATACTAACAAAGCATACAGAGGGGCAGAATTCCTAAATCCAAGGTTGGAAAAACTAACATTGGCCCTAATTGAAGCTTCCCAATGAATGAACTTGTACTTTCAGACTCATAACATTATTGTCTACACATCTTACCTTTATGCGAAGCTATTCATAAGTCTGAGAAATCAGGCACACTGATGGATTGAACTATATAACTAAAAGAGTATGACATCGAGTATGGAGATAGGATGGCCATCAAAGGTCAAGTCGTGGAAGGCTTTATAATCAAATTTACGTACGAAGAGAAACCGATCGAGGAGATTTATACGGAAGGGAGATCAAAGGATAATGTGGAAAAGAAGACTTTTGTAGAAGAGAGCACATCTCCAAAGCAAACTGAGCAAATTTCTTCTGAAAGGAGCTCACTTCTTCATCCAAACGAACGGACTCTTATAGAAGGTAACTTTACCATTAATCTGATCGACCAGAATATCGATGTATCTGATTCATCGACTAGGTATGAAGAAGTTGCTCTTGACTTAAAACAAATGAAAAAGCTATTCAAATATATTCATTTGATTGAATGAGATTTTTATAAAATAGGTACATATCTGGCGGATGTTTGGATATGGCTCATCCCGCATTACCGGCATTAGAGTAGGCTTAATAATTACAATTCTAGATGATATTGATGTGGAGTATGCCCTTAGGCTCCTATATTAGGCCTCTAATAACGAAGCCGGATACGAAGCACTCATAGTAGGGTTTGGCCTGGCATCATCTCTTGGTGCCAAATAAATACAGGCACACAATGTCTCTCAACTCATAGTTAACTAAGTGTTAGGGATCTACAAAGCAACAGAGGAATCCATGGCATAATACATAGCCAAAGCCAATGGATTATTGACAAAGTTCCCAACTGTTAGGATGGTCAAAATTCTAAAGGGCATAAACCACTTAAAAAGGCAAACTTACTCGAATTGCCTCCTCCATAAGGACAAAGCTAAGAAGAATGGTGCTTGTAGACATCATCACACATAGAAGCCCCGACGAGGAAAGTACAAGTATAATAGTGCTAGAATTAGGATTGTCCTGGATGGATACTGTACGAGCATATCTGAAGCATGGCATAATACCAACAAATCTTATAGATGCAAGAAGGCTTCAATATAAGGCAGTGAGGTACATAATAGATGTGGAATCCTATACCAAAGAGGGTTCATTATACCATTTTTCAGATATGTCCACCTGAAATGAAATCAATGATTTGATAAAGGAAGTGCATTAGGGTTCTTGTGGAGCTTGTTCAGCGGGAAAATCATTAATAAAACGAGTGGGCACACATAGATATTACTGAACCACCATGAAGGCAAATTGCTAGGCGAAGAGGTGTGTTAAGTGATAGAAATATGACATCATCCATAAAAGTCCGAGGGCTTCTCTTATGTCGATTACATGCCCTTGATCGTTCGTCGTATGGGGATTAGATCTGGTCGAACCTTTACCCAAGACCAGGGATAGGTTCAGGTAGATGGTCGTCTTAGTGGAATACTTCACCATATAAGTGGAGGCTGAACCCCTAGTGGAGATGCCATATGAGAAGGTCTTCAATTTTATCTGGAAGAAAATTATTTACTATCATGGGATGTTGTATGCCTTCATCACCGACCATGTCAATCAATTTGGCAAACCAAAGTTTGAAGACTAATGTATATGATCCAAAATCCAAAAGTTGCATTCTACACCCGACCATCCACAGTGCAACGGGAAAATAAAAGTAACAAATAAAACCCTGGTCGACAGAATGAGGAAGCAACTGGGCGATGCTAAAGGAAATTGGAGTAATGAGCTCCAAAGTGTTCTATATACATACAGAACAACGTCGAGAACAATAACACGCGAATCTCCTTATATGTTGGCATTCATAATGGAAGCAATGGTCTTAGATAAAATTGGCCTGCCAAGTGACCGCATCTTAAACTTTTACTCACCAAAAGGAGACCTAATGAGAAGACTAGAGCTTGAGAGGGTAGAGGAAGTTAGAGAACATATTGCACTTTAGGTGGAAGAATACTAACAACAAATTGCTCTCTTTTACAATAAAAGATTAAAGTTGAGCACTTTGACGGAGGGGGACTACATTTTGAAAAAGGTCATTCAGAAAGGGAACAAGTTGGAGCCTAATTGGTGTGGTCCATATAAAGTAACTGTTATTATCTGACTAGAAACTTTAAGAATTGAAACACTGGAAGAAAAGAAGTTCAAGAATCATTGGAATGCCGAAAACCTAAGAATATACTACTAATAACGATAAACATGTAAAGCCTTTTCATTTTTTGTAACCCACTTTATGTTATAAATAAAAGTTTGTCAATGAATGTCGTCATTTTATTTTACATTTTTCGTCAGTATGGGTGAGATGAGCTAAAACACCTTAAACATAAAGCAAAAAAAACTTCATGTATGCCCCCGTTGTGAGGTCACGAATAAGAAGTTCCAATTTATGTATGATCTCTCCTTAAGGAAGCCAAGAAGAAATCCATTGCAGCGATGTAGACGATAAGATCAGACCATAGTTGGCTAAATGCAATAATAGTTCCTAGCATATTTGGTCGTCTTAGGTAACTGACATTGACATTTGATCAAGGCGACAAAATTCATCCACGTGACCAGTAAAAGGCAACACTGGAACCTAAGACCGAACAACCCAAGTTCGATAAACATTGGTAACTGATAAGGTAGATTATTCAGGCAATAATCGATCACAATGTTATAAGACTAAACTACTAATAGACCCATTTTTATCACATGACACTCATCAAGATGACATGGTTTAATGTCTATAAGACTAGAATTGTTATCAAACATCTACATATACTTACGCAAAAGAAAAATAAGTAAAGAGAAGAAAGTAAAGAAAAACATAGATATAAATTTCCTTAATGACTTGTGAAAAAGTTATTACAAGGAGGTCACAAAAAATAGACTAAAACAAAGTCATTCATGAGGATTGATTTTCTTGCTTGGATGGATCTCAAAGACAATAAGAGGAATATCTAACACTTGTGGAGTAATGAACGCCCTCAGGTCTTTGATCGTAGATTGGCTACTAAAACTTACCCTGCCCAACAGATGTTAAGGTCAGGGTAAATCTTCATCCCTATCATGGCCGTAGTCCTCAAAGTATTATCTCACCAGGTTCACTAGGATGGCGTTTTGAGGAATTCATGAAATATCAATCTTAAAAGGAGGATATGGGTGTTTCAAATAACCTGGATCATGCCAGTACCACAGATCGTCCTCCTTGTGTATAATGACCTTCCTAGCATGGTCAAATTTTGCCTCCATGTGTATTATGGACTCATCATAACCATCCATCTAAATTGTATGAGGCTAATTATAAAATTGAGACATAAGGCGATCTACCTTCTCAATCAGACTTTGGATTGTGGACAACTGATTTGTAATGGTCACGATGTGTTCAAGCAAAGTTTTCTACTATTTTCTTCCTCTATTAGTCACAAAATCCTCCCCTACTACCGAGAAGACTGACCATTTGCTTTCTTTATTTGCTTAAACGAGTTCCTCAGGCCAACATTCTCTTCTTCTAAAAGGAGACACCTTTATTTTGGTCGGCAGAGACCCTCAAGCTCCCCCCGTAAAGCATTATTCTCCTGCTCTAGCATTATGTTGACTTCTCTTGCACCAATCAATTCATCATTTAGAATGAACTCTTTCTTAAAAAAATGGACGCCAAAGAAAGTATCTACTGGTCAAACCCACTATTGTTCTGTAATTTGGCAAATGTCTTCTCATGGTAGTAGTAATATCATTATCCTCCACTACCTTTTCCTCCTACAAATCATGGACCATATTTTCCAACCTTCCCTTATTATTCATTTAGGCCTCATTAGCGCAACGAGCATCCTCCAAAGACGTTCACATCTCATTAAAGGTGGCCTCAACATCAGAGGATAATTCTTCCATCTTGTCTTTCCTTATTAAGAGCTCTTCATAGTCGATCAGGAACTGCAATATAAAAGGGTAAAATAGGATGTCATAAAAGAGAAAGGTAGAAATCCAAATAACAAATATATAGTCAACGATGAACCTACAAGGGACATATTATGATTTGCTCTCTAACAATATAAAGTGGGAATGGATAGTTGCTCGATAATTAGAAAGGACACCAGAGCTGATTAAATCGCGATCAAGCTCAGGGCAGGTAGCAACGAACTAGGGAGTACCTTTGTCTTTATCAGCAGCTCTCTTTCTAGAAATTTTAGTTGAAGGAGGTGGATCCTTCCTTATCCTCTTTAATAAAGGTTGGTCTTTTACAAGAGATGTAACCAAAATTAGGAGGTTGCTAAAACCTTCAACTTTAGACCTCTTACTCACCAGATGGGAAGGTGGGTGCGACCTCGCATTAGTATGGGGTGGCAATCAGATTAGTAATCTTAAGCTTCACCATATCGCTTGGGAAACATTGTGTAAGGACACATTTTTCCATTTGAGTGCTAATATAGTTTTGGTTCAATTCCGGATAACAACGTTTTTTTATAGGATTATGTTAATTGTAATATATTCAAGCTTATGAAGAGTTTGTTGAAGACGCAGCGGCAAAGAGTATAAAGCTTCATCAATATGCCGGGTTGTGTGCCTCGTTTCTATGTCATCAATAGTGGTTCCATGCTCCCAATGTATGAATGCATTACACACACACACACACACACACACACATATATATATATATATAGAGAGAGAGAGACAGGCTCCTGTGCACACTAAGTTTGCACACTAAGTTTGCACATTAAGTTTTTAAAGTAGTAAAAAAAATATTTTTGAGTGCTGGCGCACACCAATTTTTTTATGTGATATTTTAACATTTCAACGGACTCACATAAAAAAAATTAGCTCAAGAATTTTTTTTTTGCTATTTTTAAAAAATCGGTCAAACTTTCGTAGTTTTTAAAGGGCTTAAAAGCATAGAAAGTTTGACCGATTTTTTAAAACTAGCAAAAAAAGTTTTTTTGAGCTGATTTTTTTTATATGGGTTCCTTGAAATGTTTAAATATCACACAAAAAAAATCAACTCAAAAATATTTTTTTTACTACTTTAAAAAGGTAATGTGCAAACTTAGTGTGCAAACTTAGTGTGCACAAGAGCCTGCCTCTCTCTATATATATGTGGGTACCCAGAATTAAGACCATGGGCCTGGACAAGTAGCCCAGTTCTGGCGGCCCAAAGTCCAGCCCCCCCACCTCTTATTTTGATCCGGTCTCTTCCCACGTTCCCCTGAGGGGAAGTTATAGGAGAGATAGAAGACGTGGAGGAACCCATCACCCCCACTCACCTAAATGTACATGTATATATTAAACCCTAGGTCAGGGGCAAAAGGACAAGTTGTATTATCTGTAATCACTCCCCGGAGTATATAGAAACAAAACCAACTGCACCACCGTGGACGTAGGCACTCCTTTGCTGAACCACGTACATCCTTTGTTGTGTAATTGTCATTTTACATTTATTTTTCCTACTTGGTGATTGCTTTTTTCTTATCTATTTGTGTTTCATAATAATTGTCACTATAATTGGCGCCGTCTGTGGGAAACGTTCATCTTTCCCTGAGAAGATCCCACACCAAGAAAGGAGTTTAAAATGTCTGGTCACAGCAGCAATGCCCCCCAGGCAGGGGAAATTCAAGAACCACCTGCTCCTCGCAGGATCAGGTCTGAAGTTCGACGTTCAGATCCGAGGGCTCGCTTGGAAAGGCCAGCCTCAGAAGAAAGCCAGGGACCAACGAGTTCCACACAGATATCCAGATTGATTAATGCATACGAGGTAAGGCTCCACGAGCAGAGGGAGTCTTCTCGTAGGTACGAGGCTGAGAATGCTCGCCTGAAAAGAAGACTAGAAAGACTGGAGAGGGAGCTTCGTCCTGATAACAGGAGACGTCCATACCGCACTCCTAGCCCTCAGGCGAGCAAGTCTCGCAGCCGAAGAAGGAGCCCTAGGCGAGGATCTCAAAAGGTCGAGGGAGACGAATCAGACGATGACCTCTACAAGCAGCTGCGAAGAGCTCACCGTTACCAGAGCCCTGCTCGTAGTGACGAGAACATACGAAATCTGGTCCGCAGGGAAATGGACCAACATCCTTCTCACCACGGTACCAAATCAACTAGAGAACTCACAAGGCGAGCTCTCAAAACCCAGATGAAGTCACTCTTCACGAGGGAAATCGAAGAATAAGAAGCCCCCAAGAAATTTCCATTCCAAGGTTCAAGATTAATGACGGTAAGACTGATCCCATCGATCACGTCAGGCAATACCGACAGGCCATGACCCTCTGGAATCACCGAGATGCACTGATGTGCTGCATTTTTCCCTCGAGCCTGCATGATGTGGCGTAGAAATGGTTCGAAAGACTCCCCCATCGGTCCATCAGAAGTTTTAAATCCCTGGCCGAGCTCTTTACGGCCCGGTTCATCACTAGCAACTCCCATCCCAAAAGGATGGATGCTTTACTGACAATGAAGAAAACGCCTTAAGAGACACTCCAAGACTACGCGAAGAGGTACTGGGAGTTATTCAACGAGGTCGAAGATTGCTCAGAACAAGTGGCAGTGGCCTCTTTCAAAATCGGGCTACCCAGCTCTTCCCTTTTATACCAGTCCCTGACAAAGAAGGAAGCTATAACTATTGACGACCTAATGGCTCGCATTGAGAAGTACGCTAAGGTGGAGGACGTCACTCGCCTCAATACAGGAGAAAACGATCGAGCTAAACTCACTACCAAGGGAAGTGAGAAAACTGAGAACCAGAAGAAAGGAGGAAAGAACGGGGGCAGAAATGGCTCCAAGAACGGAGGGAACCATGACGCGTCGAAAGCATTCCAGGCAGTCAACACTGTCTTCAAAGAACCAATTTACAAAGTTCTCGTGAAGATCAAAGACGAGACATTCATCAAATGGCCCAGGAAGATGGGAGGAGATCCCTCGAAGAGGAACAATGCGTTAAGATGCGCTTTTCACAAAGAGGGAGGACATAAGATCGAGCACTGTAAAGCTCTTAAGTCTCACCTAGAGGAGTTGGCCTAGTCTGGGCATTTGAGCGAGTTTGTGAAGAAGAAGGCAGAGAAAGTGGCTGCCAATAGGGAGACGAGACCTGACAACGTGCTGGAAGATGACGCTGGACATGAGTTCGCGGTAATTCACGAGGCATCTGATGCCAGACAGATACAAGGAAATTCAGCTCGAATGGAGATGAAGAAACTTACAGTAGTAATGCAGGCTTTTCAGATCAATCCAACAAAGTCACAGTTAGGAAAGCGTCGACGATCAGATGACGTCAACTAGAACAAGCATATTGTCTTCACATATGAAGATCTGGTGGGAGTGCGGACCCCACATCATGATGCTCTGATCATTACACTCAGGATAGCCAACTTTGATGTCGACCAGCTGCTCGTCGATCAAGGAAGCTCGTCCGAAGTAATGTACCTCGACTTATTTAGGAAATTAAAGTTAAGTGTCGTCGACCTAAAGGAAGCTACTGTACCTTTGGTTGAATTCGCTGGAAAAATGACTATGACCCTGGGAAAGATTGTACTACCATTGCGTGATGGAAACGTCTCCAAGATGATCGAGTTTCTGGTAGTTGACATCGACTCACCATACCAAGCCATCCTCGGCAGGGGATGGCTTCATGCGATGAAGGCTGTCTCCTCAACCTACCATCAGAAACTCAAGTACGTAACCAAACGCGGAGTAATGGAAATCCACAGTGATCAGGCAATGATGAAAAGGTGCTTCATAGCAGCCATCCGTCCAAAGCCAGAGAAGAAGCCCAGCGTGAAAATTGAAGAAGGTCTGACACCTTCTAAATAGCAATTAAAGTATGGGAGACCTGGAGTAGAGGAGACCAGGCTCCTCCCCTCCGAGCGGGTCATCGAGGACCTGGTAGAAGTTACGGTTGAAGATGGTGACAGTAACAGAGTCTTCTTGATTGGAGCGTCTCTTACCAACCAGGAATAGAAGGAACTGACAACCTTGCTGAGGCGTAATATAGATGTTTTCGCGTGGGAACCATACGAGCTACCTGGAATCGATCCTAGTATGGTCTGTCATCAGCTGCACGTCGACCCCGCCTTCAAGCCAGTCACGCAGAAGGCATGATGAACTGCACTCGAGAAGGCTAAGGCGGTTGAAAAAGAAGTTAAAAAACTACTGGATGCAGGATCCATACGGGAAGTAAAATTCCCCAAGTGGCTATCCAACCCAGTAGTAGTTCCGAAGAGCAATGGGAAGTGGAGAGTTTTCATCGACTTCACTGACCTCAACAAATCATGTCCTAAAGATAGTTTCCCCCTCCCAAAGATAGACCAACTAGTAGACGCCACCGCAGCTCACGAGCGAATGAGTTTCCTGGACGCATACTCAGGGTATCACCAAATCCCCTTATATGCCCCAGACCAAGACAAAATAACGTCCATCACTACAGTTGGGTTATACTGCTACACAGTTATGTCCTTTAGGTTCAAGAATGCAGGGGCAACATATCAGCGGCTGGTTACCAAGATGTTCAAGGATCAGATGGGAGACACCATGGAGGTCTACATCGATGACATGCTCGTTAAAAGCAAGAAGAAAGAGAATCACCTCTCAGACCTGTCAAACACCTTCAAAATTCTCAGGAAGTACCGAATGAAACTTAATGCAAGCAAGTGTTCTTTCGGTGTCCAGTTAAGAAAATTTCTTGGGTACTTGGTTAGTATGAGAGGCATATAGGCTAATCCAGACCAGATCGATGCAATGAACAGGGTGCAACCCCCTCGCACAATCCGGGACATACAGAAGCTCACTGGTATGCTTGCTGCCTTAAATCGCTTCATATCTAAATCCTCCGAGAAGTGCAAGCCTTTTTTCCAGCTTCTAAAGGGGAACAAAACGATAGAGTGGAGCCCAGATTGCTCGCGAGCATTGGTCGAGCTCAAGTCCTACTTAAGCTCTCCACCACTGCTTGTCATACCACAGCAAACGGATTCTTTGTACCTGTACCTCTCCGTATCCAGTCACACTGTCAGCTCTGTGCTAATATGCGAGGCTGCAGGAATCCAACACCCCGTTTATTATGCGAGCAAGACCTTACTGGACGCCGAGCAAAGGTACCTACCATTGGAGAAGCTCGCCTTTGCACTAGTAGTAGCCTCGAGGAAGCTGAAGAATTATTTTGAAGCTCATACTATCATCGTCCTTACATCGCATCCCCTTAAGGCAGTCCTAAGGAAAGCGGATTTATCGGGCAGAATTTCTAAGTGGTTAGTCGAGCTCGGTCAATTTGGCATCCAATTTCAACCAAGGACAGCTATCAAGGGTCAGATTCT
The DNA here is from genome assembly GCA_949130495.1 of Sambucus nigra. Classification (NCBI taxonomy): domain Eukaryota; kingdom Viridiplantae; phylum Streptophyta; class Magnoliopsida; order Dipsacales; family Adoxaceae; genus Sambucus; species Sambucus nigra. The sequence goes on along the minus strand of OX422221.1, from coordinate 108,984,754 downwards.
TGCTGATTTCATAGCCGAATTCACGGGGGAAGAACCCTCCGACCAACCTCAACCAACAAGGCAAACGGAGAACCCAACAAAAAAGGAAATCTGGAAACTGTTTATTGATGGAGCCTCGAATTCAAAGGGGGAAGGGGTGGGCATTGTCCTCATAACTCCAGAGAACACAATCCTCGAACAAGGAATCAGGCTTGGATTTGCAGCCTCCAACAACGAAGCAGAGTACAAAGCCCTAATAGTCGGCCTCCAAAAGGCGCGTACTTTGGGAGTAAAACATTTACAGGTGTTCGGCGATTCCTAACTGGTCTCCAATCAGATAAGTGGAGATTACAATGCAAAGAATAAAGAATGGAAGCCTACCTCGCCTTAGTGAAAAAACTAATGTCAAGCTTTGAAGAGATCAACGTCCAGCAGTTTTCCAGGGGGCAAAACAGTCATGCTGATGCCTTAGCAGCCCTTAGTTCGGCAGTTGACTCCGACCTAAAATGAATCATCCCCATCGATTTCCTCACTTGTCCGAGCATCGACAGCAATCCACCAAGCATGGAGCAGGTACTCCAGGTGGGGTTAGCCCCCAGTTGGATGGACCCCTTAAGAGAATATTTAAAGAATGGCACGCTCCCGGATGACAAGAAAACCGCCCACCAGATAAGAGTCAAAGCTGCTCGCTTTCACTTATCCCCAAAAGGCAACTTGTATGAGAAATCCTTCTCCGGTCCCTACCTCCGATGCGTCCACCCAGGGGATGTCGAGCAAGTGTTACGCGAGCTTCACGAAGTAATCTGTGGAAGCCACACCGGAGGAAGGTCTCTAGCCTTTCGAGCAATGAAGGAAGGCTATTGGTGGCCATATATGCAAAAGGACTCTGTAGTGTATGTCCGCAAATGCTTGAAATGCCAACTCCACGCTCCTATGGTCCACCAACCCACCAGCGACCTAAAGTCCCTGTCCAGCCCATGACCATTCGCCCAATGGGTAATGGACATCGTAGGACCACTTCCTACCGCTGTCGGCAATCGCAAATATCTGTTGGTTGCGACTGACTACTTCACCAAATGGATCGATGCGAAACCCGTGGTGAACATTCAGGACACTGATATGATAAGATTTATATGGCGGAATATAATCACTCATTTTGAAATCCCCAGAACCATCATTACCGATAATGGAACACAGTTCGAAAGTGGCTCCTTTCAGAACTTCTGTGACGAACACGGTATCAGACACCACTTCAGTTCGGTGGCCTACCCTCAGAGCAATGGCCAAGCTGAGGCTTCCAACAAAACCATTATCGATGGATTGAAGAAGCGATTGGAGCGAGCGAAAGGCGCATGGGCAAATGAACTACCTCACATACTATGGGCATATCGGATCACCCCTCGGCGAGCAACAGGAGAAACCCCATTTTCACTGACATATGGCATGGAGGCAGTCATCCCACTTGAAGCAGGATTGCCAGCAATGAGGTCCAACATTGTCGACCAAGGCTATAATGATGTAGCATTACTCGCTGAGCTTGACCTGGCCGACGAGCGCCATGAGCTAGCCCTAGTAAAACTAGCGAGCTATCAGCAACAGCTCGCGAGGCTTTACAACAAAAGGGTCAACCCAAGGGCATTCCGAGTTGGGGACTATGTTCTAAGGAAAGTCCTGGGCAGCGCAGTGAAACCTTCAGACGGCAAGCTAGGTCCTAACTGGGAAGGACCCTTTAAAGTAACAAGAGACGACCTGCAGGGCGCCTATCACTTGGAAACGATGGAAGGCAGAGAAATACCACGAGCATGGAACGCAGCCAATCTCAAGAGATTCTATTTTTAGATCTTTCTTTTAGTCTTTTGTTATGAAACTAGGAGATCATTTCCCTTATCATTAATGAAAGTTGTTTAATTGGTTACGTTCTGATGAATAACAGCTGCATTTATCGCAGATCTTTTCCAAATAACAGGCACATTGATCACTACACTATAACAGGGTAATATCCCTCCTCAGATCCTCATTATGAAACACGAAGGACCTCTTAGCATTGCCCCTGGCAATATATAAAGCCCTACAGAGGATCCTCAGGTAATATGACCAAATTTTATGCTGGTCATCAAACCTACCTCGGTTAAGTAAAATCTTGATCGGATAAAGCATCCAACACCAGGTGTGTCCTCGCCAATTGCCCCACTTAGGCCTAAGGGAGTGTGACGACACAACCTAAAAGGTAAAGTGGCGCACAATGGTATATCGGTATTATACTGGACTGGGAGGACACTTGCATGACAAAACAAACTTAGAAGATTATAAGGTAGCAAGAATATGAAGAATACGTTGCACGCGTTTAATCGGAAAAATTGCCCAAAACACAAACTTTTCATTAATTCATCATATTTACAACATTGGTGATACATGTTTTGTCGGCGAGCTCGCCCAAAGCATTTACATTACCAAAAAGAACAAAAAAAACAACTAGCAAAATCTCAATGGGGGGAGGCCTTCTAGCGAGATAATCAGCCACTCGAGCTCTTCATCCGTCATCGGGAGCAGGAGCTAACTCTTCCACAACCTCATTTGCATCTGACTCCAATAACTGCCGAGGGATAGCATCGATGGGGATCCATCGATCATCCCTCCGAAAGGGGTTAGGCATCAAGGTAGAGGAAGACATCTCATGGCGATACCAGAGCATCGAGTTCCTCGCGGCTTGCAGCTCCTTCAAGGCACTTAGCCATCCCCTGATAAAAGAAATCTCCTCGAACTCAAACAACCTTGTTGGAGCATCTGACCAACCCTGGTCATAGCCGTCAGCCCATGCTTGCCGAGGACCTTTCTTGGGCAAGTGCCGCAACCGAGTGACATCCCTTTGAAGCCCAACATCAATCACATAGGCTCGCTGGACATCACCACGGAGTTCTTCCATTTCCTTATCTCGAAGTTCTTCCGCTTCCCTATTTCTGCTCCTGGTGCTCCTACCATCTCGCGGAATGGGTGAGCGAGTGCAACCCCGCGGCACAGAAGGAGTATCATTCTGACCAGCTCTAGTTCGCAATGATGAGGAACCTTGTAATACTTCTGGAACAGTGCTCGGTGCATGCTTTCTAAGTCGTAAGACTTCTCTCCTCAGGTCCTCATTCTCCTGCTGAAGAACCTCACCAATTTGGTTGATCTCGGAGGCCTCTAATAGTTTTGTTCTCAGCGCATTGACCTCCTCTTGTACTGAAGCACCAATTTCCTCCATCTCCTGGAGCCCGTCCTTCAGCTTGGCCACAAGTTCAGATTGCTCCTTATACTTCTAATTCCTAGATCTAAGGGATTTGCAAAGCTTAACGAAGGTCTGGCGAACTTCGGGACTCGCATTGGGACCAAGGGTCTTGCCCAATTGGGAAGTAGTAGGAATGTAATCATCCACATCAACTAACTACAAGCGAGAGAAAGATAAAGGAGAGAAAGAGACAAATCAGTGCGAGCAGAAAATAAAGCCTTTTCATTAATAAAGTATTGGAGTTACATCGAACAATAAAGAAAAAAATTACAGACAGAAAAAAACCAAAAGTACAGAGCAATCCTAGTAGATAACTAGTTGACAACCTCAGGTGGCCCTGAGGTCGATGGCCCCTTCCCCTTGTCAACATCAGCAGGAGCACCGCCCTCAGCAGGGGTAATCTCTGTCCCCACAGCCAGAGAAACGTCAGCAGGGGTCGCTTGAGGAACAGGATCAGCGCCTTCAACAGTTGGGGTAGGAACTTCATCCACGGTTGGCTTCGGACCTGGGTCATGCTCGTCAAACAAAGGAGAATCGATGTCGACGCCAGCAGCCAAAAGGGCCTTGTTTCTGCCTTTCTTAAAGTTCAGACGACTAATATAGCCTATCTGAACTTCAGCATCCTCATATGCAGCAGCCCAACCGGAATTATATGAGTCCTCCTTGGCAGTAATAACTTCAGACTCCTTCTTCTTCGGCTCTTCGGAGAGCACCCTGTTATCCTCCACAACAGCAAGTTTGCTTGAGCAAACCAGGTCGTAGGCCTGCCTCAGCTCCTTCAGATCCTTGACTGCCGCTTCCTTCTCCTTATTGGTAGTGGCAAGAGCCAAGTCGGATGAAATCCGAGCAGCGTCAATGGCTCTAAAATTAGCCTCGAGCTCTTTACCCTTCAGCTTCAGGGCAGAGTTCTCTTTCTCCAGCTCGCTGTTTCTCTTCACCAGCTCATCGCATGAACGATACAGCACGGCGAAGTCAGTAACAAACTGCAAAAAAAAGAAGGCATTAGAAGAGGAAAATAAGGGAATTCAGAAAAATATAAGAGAAAAGGGAAAAACCTTACCAGAGCAAGCCTTTGACTAGCCTGAAGGGCCAACTGCTCTGACCCTACCGCCCTTTGGCAATCAGTCGGGAGGACAACTCTCTCAAGCAGAGCTGGGGCCAACTGGGGAGAAATTGCCACAGAGGCCCCCTCGGGCAGCGCGAATACCGGGACTAAGGCCTGCCCGGCCTTCGTCCTCGCTTCTGCCCTCCTCCTCTCCTCCTCCTCCTTCTCACTCTCCTTCTTTTTCCTCTCCTCTACCCTCCTTTTCTCTTCCATCTTCTTCCTCTCTTCTTCCTTTTTCCTCTCTCTCTCTCACCTGCTCCTCTTCCTTCCTCTTCCTCTCCTACTCCTGAGCAGAGGATCGGGAACCAGTAGCCATAGCCCCCGAGCTAGATTTTTACTTCTTTGACCTTTGTGCGAGAAGCATATGGTCTTTATCATCATCATCCCTGATCAAGTTCTTCCTTGGAGGAACCATCTCCTCGCTCGAACTACTAGAAGTGCTCCATGATCCTTGAGCTTCAGAAATCTCCCTACAATCAGAGGAGCTGCTACTGCTAGAGCTCTCTCCCCGCAAATCACCTACAGCTCCTACAATGTCACTCCCAGAGCTTCTCTCTTCCTCGTCCAACTGGATAGGACCCACAGCATTCTCTTCGAATAAATCAAACTCTGGGATACTATCCACAGGCCTTACTTTGAAGCTGGAGCCAACGTTCTTGTACTCGAGCGGAAAGGCAGCAGACCTGGGATGCTCACCGTCACCCAAAGGCTCCCTGATATTCCAAGCCTTAACCAATTCCGAGATACGAATCTCGCTGAGAGCAGGCTCTAAGTTCTTTGACCTCGCTGTCGAAGAAAAAGCAAAGAGGAGTTAGAAAGATCACAAATCAACAAAAGTCGAAACAACAGTACAATGTCTACCTATGTATTCCTCCCCATAAAAGGGAACAGAGAACCTCTCAGACCTTGACCCTTCAAATTGGGGAGAAAACTGCCAATTTCTAACAAGGAAACCTTCTTGCCAGTAGTCCTTATGGGAATCAGGTAGATTTACTACCAATACCCTGTCAGGGATCCTAGCTTTGAGGTAAAGGACACCAGAGCTAGTTCGAGAAAAGGAGTAGCAAAAACAGACCTCGGCGAGCCCTAACCTAGTACCATACAATTGATTTATCCTATGTACGCCATTTACTATTTTCCACACATTGGGCGAGCATTGCGCAGGATCAATATTAAAATAGCCAAAAAAATGCAAAAATAAATCATTAGGAGGAAAAGTGATTCCCCCCTGAGAAAGCAACAAGACGTGGATCCAGTGGGCATCATCTATATCTCTAACGTTTCTAGGAGGGGAGGCACATCACTCAATATCTACCCACTCAGGGATGTTGTAAAACTTCCTAAATTCAGAGATTGACCTATTTCCAATCTTCGCCATTGGAAAAACCCTAGAAAAACTACAAACCCAAAGAGAAAGTACAAAGAAAGGGCACAGGAAACTTACAAAATAGAAGATCGATTCAAGTGATGAAGAAGCACGAGCCCAAACAAGTACGAAGCAATGAGAATGGAGATTGAGAGAAGAAGGTACGAAGCGCTAGAGCTCACAGAAAATAGAAGAATGCTGGAAAGACTGAAGCGACGGTAGAAAAGTGGCTATTCCAACAAACCTTCAAATTCTACTAATCATAGTGCACAAGAAACGAAATGGGTACCGCCAAAATCAACTTCACAGCTTTCGAAGAATTGCAAAAAAGCCATTATGACTAATCATTTAAATTTATTGAGCCCATGAACATGGCCCAATAAACTTAGGGGCAATTGTGTGTACCCAGAATTAAGACCATGGGCCTGGACGAGTAGCCTAGTTCTGGCGGCCCAAAGTTCAGGCCCCGCACCTCTTATTTTGATCCGGTCTCTTCCCACGTTCCCCTGAGGGGAAGTTATAGGAGAGATGGAAGACGTGGGGGAACACATCACCCCCACTCACCTAAATGTACATGTATATATTAAACCCTAGGTTCGGGGCAAAAGGACAACTTTTATTCTCTGTAATCACTCCCCGGAGTATATAAAAATAAAACTAACTGCACCACCGTGGACGTAGGCACTTCTTTGCTGAACCACGTACATCCTTTGTTGTGTGATTATCATTTTACATTCCTTTTTCCAACTTGGTGATTGACTTTCTCTTGTCTATTTGTGTTGCATTATAATTGTCACTACAATATATATAGGAGCTTGGAACGTGTTTATAATGGGTGTTAGGTTTATTTAAAAAACTGTTGTTTATTTTCAGAAAGAATTAATTTTAACTTTAAATAAAGTTTATAAAGTTTTCTGAGCTAAAAATGAGAATTTCTTAACTTTCTGGAAGTTCGTTCGGTATGTCATTCGAACGAGATTGTCGTTCGAACCAGATGTCATTCGAACGAGTTTGCCAACGAGTTCCCAGATTGAGTACTGTAACTTCGTTCGAAATGTCATTCAAACGAGATTTCTAACGAGTTACTCTGGAACTTCGTTCGAAGGTTGTTAGATTGTCGTTCGAACGAGACTTCGTTCGAACGAAAATCTCCTTCGAACGAGATTCCAGGCGGGAACAGTTTTTGGCTGCTTTTGACAGTTTTTTACCCATATTCTCCACTATCTTTTCACAACATAACTATGCGCGGGAATCATTTTTGAAAGATAATATTTTTCATACCATACTAACTCCTAGAGAGTGTTTTGAGAGCAAAATTATAAAGAGAAAAAGATCAAGTTTTGATTGATAATTTTCAAAGTAAAATTCATCTACCACTCTAGTTTTCACCCATAGTTTTGTTTATCCAAGTTCACATATATATACATCTTGCTTGGAGTTTGGCACCAGGTTTTTCTCTACACCTAATTGAAGAGAAGTTTGGGTTTGCTTCTAAATCCCACAAAGAAGAAGATATTTTGCTACGACATTACCCACTTGGAGAAAGGCTCCTTGTTTGGGTGACGGTGACCATATAAAGTCCGATTGGTGGGTTGCGAGACCACGGTGGAGCTCCGTGGTCATCCGCTAGGCAGAGGTTGTTACAAGAAGACGCGTCAGGGCTTGAGAGGGATCGAGTCGAGTGTTGTAAGTCTTCTGTCTTGTAAATGTAAAATTCTGTACTTAGTGGATTTAAGGCTAGGGCCGTTCCAGGTTTTTTTCCTGTTGTGGATTTTTTCTCGTACATCGCGACGTAGTGTGATTGATTTAATTTTATCTTGCATAATAACTTAGAACACATGCTTAGGATAATTCAAGATAAATTTGGTTTTAATTATCACACTTAATTTAATTTGGTGCTAATTAAATTTGGGTAATGTTTATTTAATTCAAGTTTATTATTAAAACTGGTTTGGCCTAATTTGAAATAATAAAAAAATATGACTTAGGCAAATTTATAGGACTTGGGTTAATTTGGTTTAAGTGAAATTCAAATTGTGTGTATCTTATTTCACTTTATGTTTAATTTTAATTTGAAGTAAATTTAAATTTGTTTATTGTATTGAACCATCAATTTTACGCTTCCGCATCGATTTTCATAAAAAGGAAATATTTGTTATAAATTTTTTAAAACGGGGGCTCCTTACACCCAACAAGTGGTATCAGAGACAAAGCGATAAATTATTTCGTTAAAGATCATTTAAATAATTTTTGGCTAAAATGGATTTTTCTCCATTCTCAAAATTTCCTATTTTCGATGGTTCTAACTACGCGTACTGGAAAGCGCGAATGAAATCGGCACTAAAATCTATTGACGAGGGAGTTTGGTTATCTGTAGTTAACGGGTGTTCTCCACCAACTCATTTATTAGAGAATGAACGTGTTCCCAAACCGGCCGATAGATGGACTGAAAATGAGTTTAAACTTTCAAATTTTAATTCCCAAGGTTTAAATGCCTTGTTTAGTGCGGTCACATCGGAAGAATTCAAACGTATTATAACGTGTGAAACCGCTAAATAAGCTTGGGATATTTTACAATTAACTCATGAAGGAACTAGCGTCGTTAAGGCTTCTAAACTGCAAAACCTCACCACTTAATTTGAAACAATCAAAATGAATGAAAAAGAAACTTTTGATGAATTTTATGCTAGACTTTCAGACATTGTTAATTCATCTTTTAACTTGGGAGAGAAAATACCCGACAATCGAGTTGTAAAGAAAATTTTAAGGTCCCTTCCCGATAGATTTATCCCAAAAGTGACTGTTTTAAATTCTTTACCAACTTTAGCCTCTACGAAATTAGAAGAGCTCGTAGGTGATTTACAAACCTATGAACTAGACATGTTTTCCTCTAAAAATGAAAAGAAAATTGAAAAGGGCGTTGCTTTAAAAGCACGAAAAGAGGTCAAACAAGTAGTAGAGAGCGAGAGTGATAGTGACTCGAAAGACATAACCTTGTTTGCTCGAAAATTTAGAAAATTTCTTAAATTTAACAAAGATAAATTTAAAAATGATTTTAAGAAATTTTAAACTTCTAAGTATGACAAAGCCGAAAGGATCCCTAAATCTTCTAACGAAAATTTAAATAGGGAAAGAAAATTGAAAAGGGCGTTGCTTTAAAAGCACGAAAAGAGGTCAAACAAGTAGTAGAGAGCGAGAGTGATAGTGACTCGAAAGACATAGCCTTGTTTGCTCGAAAATTTAGAAAATTTCTTAAATTTAACAAAGATAAATTTAAAAATGATTTTAAGAAATTTTAAACTTCTAAGTATGACAAAGCCGAAAGGATCCCTAAATCTTCTAACGAAAATTTAAATAGGGACGAGTCAAATAGGTGTTTTGGTTGTGAGGGTTATGGCCATAGGACTTCTGAGTGCCCCACTAAACTAAGGAGAGAGGGTAAGCAATCCATTTCATATAATGCGACCCTTAGTGATAGTGATAAGGAAGAGGGGCCCGATTCCCCCACTAAGCCCAACTTTGTGGCTTTTATGGCTAGTCATGTGAGTGATAGCGAGAACTCATCTATAGATGAAAATTTAACACATGACACTTCCAAGGTTATAGTTTATGATTCCCCTATTTTTGATGGTAGTGAGAGTGAACAAGAGAGAGAGAGTGAAAATGATGAGGTTGATGTGAGTGAGCTTCAAGTTGCTTTTCAAGAATTATTTCATGAATCTATTAAACTAAAAAGAGCTAATTTGAAGTTAGAAGCTAGTTTAAAAGAGCGTGTCAAGGTCATTAATGATAATATGTTGGTAGAAGACCTTAGGACACGTGAGAGGATTCTTCGAGAGAAGCTTGAATACATAAAAGGCGAGAGAGATAGCCTTAGGGGATTAATGGAAACCTTGAAAAAGGATCTTCTCGCTTTTGAAGAGCAAAATATTTTATTAGAGTCTAACATTTTAGAATTGCAAAATAAATTAAAAGACTCTAGTAATGTCAAATTTGATTTAGAGTGTCGTTCGGAAAAATTAGATAAAATCTTAGGAACGGTCCAAATTAAAAATGACATGTGTGGTTTAGGCTTCAATACTTGTAATGAATCTACTCAAAAAGTCAAAACCAATGTTTTAAGAGAATCGGCTAGGAAAACCTTTAGAGATCACTCCTTTGGTACTAATTTTTGACCTGTTTTTACTTATGCTCATTGTGGTCGAAAAGGGCATCTTAGGAAATTCTGTTTTGATCTTAAACTAATTCCTAGAAAATCCCAACGTAAAGCAACCAAGGTAGTTAAAATTTCTACACCCCAAGATAACCATTCTTCATTAATTTGGGTTAGGAAATCCGACTTGGTTGCCTTGCAAAATAGGGTTTTTGGTTCTCATTTATTTTCACATGCTTCCTCTCTTGCTAAATCTAAAGGATGAATGTGTTAGTGTTTGCATACTTTAGCACTTGTACTTCATGATATATCATTATTCTAATTGTATGCCTATTTAATCATTTTCTAGTCTATGCTCCATGCTTAATCACATGCTAGAACTATGATTTTTATTTATCTTTTTGTATTATATTTGCTTATTTTTGTTTTCATTAAATGAAAAATTCAAAAAGATTTTTGTTTCTCATTTGAGTTTTTATTTCTTGATAATTTAAGCTTAATGAAATATTCAAATGATTTTTGTTTGTCTTCTGAGTAGATATTTTTTTGGTTAAAAATTTCAAAAACTCAAAAAGACTTTTATTTTGTGTGTATTTTAGTTTGACACACTTTTTGTGGCATACACTTGTGTTAGAATCCCATCTTTTACGCTCCCATGTGGCTAGAACTTTTGGTTTAGATTGTCAATCCTTATTATGTTCTTTACCATTCTTACATGGAGTAGTTGGATGTTGTGTTGCTTAAATGGATTCTATTTTTATACGCCTCTTTTCACACATGCATGAGCTCATTTGAAATTTTAATGTCACATGTTATATTTGAGCTTTGTGAGGTGTTCTCCTACCAATCTAGTCATCTACATATTTATGACCTAGGAGGACTAGTGCATGTCAAAATCCGTTGCACGTGAGATTTGTGAGAAATAAAAAATTATAAATGTGCACGGGGAAGGGCTCCGAAAGGATTTATTATCATTTGCGATAGTAAGTCACCGTTTGAATGGACCTAAAAGAAATACGTGGTCCAAAGGCCTAAAAATAGAATATGACATCAAAAAGAAAAGTAATTTCCAAGGCCTATGTTTATTTGATATATTCATTCAAAAGAAAAAGAATATATATGCTTAATGAGGGATAATGGATGGTATATCAATGGTTTGCACAGTGTTCGTTTATCCTAGTAGTCTTTATTATCATGACTCTATTTGGTTTGTAGAATCATCAAAACTCTAGGCTTGTATGCATTGTGTATGTTTGTTCATTGAGTTCAATTTATATTGTCATATGAGGTTATATTCAAATGTGATAAAGTTTGCAATCAAATGAGAACTCCGTGAACGTATATTAAGTGTTTGGGTCTAAATTTAATTGTTACTAGTTCACACCCCTATACTTCCGTTTCCATATGACACATTTTTGCCATACGAGTGTGCTAAACTTAACGTATTTTGTGTCATTTGTGCGTTTATATCTATATATATGTGCATGTTCATCATTGATATATTTAATATATATATATATATATATATATATATATATATATATATATATATATATATATATATGTGTGTGTGTGTGTGTGTGTGTGTGTGTGTGTGTGTGTGATATTTTGTTTGTCTTTGCCTTGTTTACTAGCCCATCTAAGCCTATACTTCATTAGTGGTATCTATCTTGGTGCATTCTTGTTTGATATCACATGCTTAATACTTTATGTATCATATCGGTATCGTTTTCTTGCATCTTAGTTGATATTCATATCTATATGTGGATTAGTTGAACTTTTGTTGCCCATATGCGTTAACGGTCTAAACATCTTATGCATCATCATGTTTCAATTAATTTTATCCTTTGCCTATTCCTGGAAAAAAAGGGGGAGAATGATAGGGGGAGAAATGATCCTATTGTAACCTAGTTTGTGAGATTTAACTTAGGGGAAGTCGCGACCTTCTTTGGTAGATTGTTTTGATAAAGGGGAGAGTTAATTTTGGGGGAGTATTCATTTTAATTGCTTTAAATACTTTGATATTCCCTATGCATTTGATAGCTTGCTTAAGTGTGCAGGAATACTTCTAAAGCGGTAACTTTCATCGGCAAAGTGTTTGATCCTTGGGTTTGAGTCAAGTTTGGGTGGGATGTTTTGAGTCTAGTAGAGCTTGAGAGCCCTTTAGGATTTTTGTTTTGATTTTTGTCCCGGAATAGCCAAAGGGGGAGATTTGTAAGGACACATTTCTCTGTTTGAGTCCTAATATAGTTTTGGTTCAATTCCGGACAAAAACGTTTTTTTATAGGATTATGTTAATTGTAATATATTCAAGCCTATGAAAAGTTTGTTGAAGACGTAGCGACAAAGAGTATAAAGCTTCATCAATATGCCGGGTTTGTGTGCCTCATTTCTACATCATCAATAGTGGTTCCATGCTCCCAAGGTATGAATGCATTACATATATATATATATATATATATATATATAAGAGCTTGTAACATGTTTATAATGGGTGTTAGGTTTATTTAAAAAACTGTTGTTTATTTTCAGAAAGAATTAATTTAAACTTTAAATAAAGTTTATAAAGTTTTCTGGTCTAAAAATGAGAATTTCTAAACTTTCTGGAAGTTCGTTCGATATGTCGTTCGAACGAGTTATCGTTCGAACGAGTTTGCTAACGAGTTCCCAGATTGAGTACTGTAACTTCGGTTGAAATATCGTTCAAATGAGATTTCTAACGAGTTATTCTGGAACTTCGTTCGAAGGTCGTTAGATTGCCGTTCGAACGAGACTTCGTTCGAATGAAAATCTCGTTCAAACGAGATTCCAGGCGGGAACAGTCTTTGACAGTTTTTTACCCATGTTCTCCACTTCCTTCCCCACTATCTCTTCACAGCATAACTATGCGCGGGAATCATTTTTGAAAGATAATCTTTTACATACCATACTAACTCCTAGAGAGTGTTTTGAGAGCAAAATTATAAAGAGAAAAATATCAAGTTTTGAGTGATAATTTTCAAAGTAAAATTCATCTACCACTCTAGTTTTCACCCATAGTTTTATTTATCCAAGTTCACATATATATACATCTTGCTTGGAGTTTGGCACCGGGTTTTTCTCTACACCGAATTCAAGAGAAGTTTGGGTTTGCTTCTAAATCCCACAAAGAAGAAGACATTTTGCTACGACATTACCCACTTGGCGAAAGGCTCCTTGTTTGGGTGACGGTGACCATATAAAGTCCGATTGGTGGGTTCCGAGACCGCGGTGGAGCTCCGTGGTTATCCGCTAGGCAGAGGTTGTTACAAGAAGACGCGTCGGGGCTTGAGAGGGATCGAGTCGAGTGTTGTAAGTCTTCTGTCTTGTAAATATAAAATTCCATACTTAGTGGGTTTGAGGCTAGGGCCGTCCGAGGTTTTTTTCCCGTTGTGGGTTTTTCGTCGTACATCGCGGTGTAGTGTGATTGATTTAGTTTTATCTTGCATAATAACTTAGAACGCATGCTTAGGATAATTCAAGATAAAATTGGTTTTAACAGTCACGCTTAATTTAATTTGGTGCTAATTAAATTTGGGTAATGTTTATTTAATTCAAGTCTATTATTAAAACTGGTTTGGCCTAATTTGAAATAATCGAAAAATATGACTTAGGCAAATTTATAGGACTTGGTTAATTTGGTTTAAGTGAAATTCAAATTGTGTGTATCCTATTTCACTTTATGTTTAATTTTAATTTTGAAGTAAATTTAAATTTGTTTATTGTATTGAACCATCAATTTTACACTTCCGCATCAATTTTCATAAAAGGGAAATATTTTTTATAAAGTTTTTAAAACGGGGCCCCCTTACACCCAACAGCCGACACCAAAGCAATATAAAAAGGTTCAAATAATGAAGAGGTGCTCTTTTTAAAAAAATTATTTCCTGTTCCAGATGAGGACCCTGAACCGAGCTCGGAAGGATCAGAGGTTGATGATTTTGGGTCGTTTAGGGGAATGGGTGCAAGTGGTCTCTCCTCAGTAGGTCTAGCCATAAAAGAGGTCAACAAGCTTTTATACCCAATCAAAAAGGTTATCGACCTGGGGTGATCTTCAGTGCCTAGTCTTTAGTGAATCAACCACACAGTCTCAAGGTCAGAAAAATAGACATGGACATCATGGGGGAGTTTTTTCTCACTCTTCATTGCAAAATAAAAAATAGGAGCACATAATCAGCATCAATAAGAAAATACAACTCAAACAGGAATATTTATGTTCATTTTCTAACCCATTCCCCTATGTTCCTGAAGATATCTTGGCCCATCATATACTGTACCCTCGAGAAGAAGGGCAAATTGGCAATTCTTCAGTATTAAATCATGATCCAAATAATGTTTAATGAAATTAGGGAGATTCACAACCAAGGATATGTTAAAAAATATCGTCTTCATATAGTGGATGTTTTCATTAGTGATAACCCAAGGATATCAGTGATAAGCTTTGTGATTTCAATGTGGGTCCCATAAAGTTCGTTAATACGATATACCCCATTAACGATCCTTTAAGTATTTGGAGCAACTTGTGCATCTAAGTATTTTCAAAATTCCAAAAACCAACGATTTGGGGGAAACATGACCCCACACTCCGCAATAAAGATGGAAGTCAATTAGTGACCTTAGGGAAAGGCACAAAGGTTATAGGCACCAATTAGCAGTTGAGTTATTACCCACAAAGGGTTTCCATGTTTGGACTTAAACGCTTCTAATGAACTCTTATCAACGGTATAAATCATGTTTCAGTAAGAATAAGAAATAATTACGAAGGAAAGTGAAGAAGAAAGAAGGGATCCTTATGGTGAAAAAAAGCAAACATCGAGCTCTTACAACGGATAAAAAACTTGGAGATAAAGAAAGGGGATTTTTGAATGAAAAGTGAAGTGAGCAAAAGGGTGGTAACTGACATTTTATAAGCTTATACAACTTCTTCACGGTTTCTCAAGTCTAATGATGGTTAAATGTACATGATGTTTCATTTTTATGGTGGCTCACCGTCAAAAGCGTTTTATTACTAGCGTACCCCTCGAGCACTTCGCTTCCCAAAACTTATTTATATTTATGAAATTACCACGAAACTAGGAGATAAAAAGTCCTAATATGACAACTCCTTGATATTGTCAGCCGAATAAGTATCTCTACCGACCAAGTCATGAATACAAATCGGGGACTAGAGTTCTATATCGATGATCAACTCCTACCATTTAACACTTTATCCATTAATTCCGCACTCTGAAGAAGCTCCTAACCATTCCAGTCATTAATTAATTCTTAGCAGATTTTGTTATACCATAAATATGGCATATGGACCAATAATATTGTGACACGTCTCATCAGAAGGTGCTTGGCCTACTCACTAAATGTGGTTGGCTAATAATTAATTTGCCCAGCTCAGTGATATTCCTAGTCGACTGAATAACTAACCACAACAAATTGATGTTGGTAGTCAACCCCACCAAGGCATGTGTGGGTCACATGATGAAATATGGACAACTCCGTTTACATGCGCATGGGCTATCCGGTACAGTAGCCCACCCTTTCAGATAATTGTACCTGAATCATCATTAGCTGTCTCATAGAATGCATAAAGGTGTAACTACTTAACCTATAAAGACACTCCACCTATCCCCTACTCTCTCTCTCTCTCTCTCTCTCTCTCTCCACTCACTTAACATCCATACATAGAGATACTAAGGAGATTCTTGAGAGCTTGTATCCATTTTTCTGACAACTTTTCTCTAACAAAATAACATACACCTACATAGTTATGGTGGATGTAGGCACCACATTGGCCCGAATCATGTTAATTCCTTGTTTCCTTTCGTATTTCTCATCTCTCTCTCTCTCTCTCTCTCCCCCTATCTTTCTCTCTCTCTCTCTCTCTCTCTCTCTCTCTCTCACACACACACACACACACACACACACACACATTTGACAAATCTAAACCGTTAATTTATTTATTTGTTATATTTATCACCTATACTTATTAGTTAGGAATTATAAATCCATATACCAATTTTAGACGATAACAGGTTGGTTGGCCATTGACTGATTAACCAGTTAGTCTATATATAAACTTTTAATTTAAAGATGGTCTTCGATAGACCACTTAATCAGTCTTAAGGGAAGACATTTAAAAGAAGATAATTATCACAATGATAGGTAATACTCTAGATATAAACTCATTTGACCAATCAATCTTCTATATTAAATACTTATTTTCATAACACTTGGAATAATGCATAGAGAAAAATTTGGACATTCGTAAATATGCGTGAGAAATTTAAAAGAATGTTTTGAAAAACATTTCAAAATCAAAATAAACTAAATAAACATAAACTTAAAAGTAAAACTTCTTAAGATCGGTTGTGTTCTATGCTCGGGGAACATCTTTGCCCTCTATTATTTTTAAGCGGTAGACACCCATCAAGTCATCTCAAATGACCTTGAATGGACCTTCCCAGTTGGGCGCGACTTTCTCATCCGAGGCTTCTTAGAGTTGCCTATAATCTTTCTCAGTACATAATCACTGACCATGTAGCTTGTCAACTTGACCCCATGCTATCCAACTTGGCCAACTGTTTTTAGCTGAAGGCAAACTTTATAAGAGATAATTCCTATTTTTCATCGACTAGTTCAAGCTCCACTCTAATTTATTATATGTCAAGGTCTTGGTCGACTGGTGTGGACTTTATGGTCGACAGACCTGCTTTTAGTGGGATGAATATATTTATGCCATAAGCTAGGGAAAAGGATGTTCCCCCATTGATCTTTTATGCGTAGTTCAAAATTCCAAGAGTACATAGGGGAGTTGGTCGACCCATATGCCTTTCACTTTTCTCAATATCTTTCTTATTCTGTCAAGAATGGTCATGTTAGAAGCTTCTGATTGCCTGTTTCTATGGGGATAGGACAATGAACTATAATAGTACCCAATATCATGCTCGTAGAATAATTTTTGAAAGATATTGCTCTAAAATTGAATCCCGTTATCCGTAATAATGATCCAAGGAGTGCCAAAACGTGTTATGATGTTCTTCTATATGAACTTGGTAATATTGATATCTCATATTTTCGCTAAGGCCTCTTCTTTGACCCATTTAAAGAAATAATATATGTTAACCAACAAATACTTTTGGCTATCGGAGGCAAGGGGAAGTAAACTAATAATGTCTATCCCTCACTGTGCAAAAGACCAAGCGTTTGTGAGGAACTTGTGGTCGTTGATTGGATGATGCACTAACGGGGATAAAAGTTCATAATTTTTGCATTTTTGGACGTAGGTGATCACAACCCGCTCCATATACTAACACCAGTACCCTTATTTCATATCCCTATATGCCAGTGACTTGCCCTTGCATGACTTTCACATATCCTTTCGTGCAACTCATAGAGGGTCTAGTCGATATCATTTGGGTGCATTTATTAAATATAAGGTCCTAAAAAAGAGCATCGATAAAGCTTTTAGTCTGTCGATAAGTAGAAGAGAGAAACTTTCACTTAGATCTTATTTAGATCCTTCTTATCGTCTAACAAGACATCCTCTTTCAGTAGCGCACTATTGGATCCATCTAACTTAGGGCCTTATCAATGGCAATAACCTGCTCGAAATATTTCCCTTTATTGAAGTCGGGTAAGGTAATTTACTTAGACTATCTGCTTCATATATTTAATAACGGCTGAAGCAAGGCTGGAAAGTGTGTTTACGTGACTGTTATTTCCCACTGGGAACTATTGCACTTGTACATGTTTGAACTCGGTGACCAATTGTTAGGCCTCTTAATGGTGTGCCTCCATAAATTCATCCCGAGCATTGGAGTCTTCTGATATCTCATTTGATACCAAACTTGTGATATAAAAGACATCGATATGATAAGATCCTAGAGAGAGTTCCTTTATTAACCCATCGACCAAGGCTTGATATTCTCCTTTATTATTGACGGCTTTAAATCCCAAGCAAATTTTTTTGTTTTAGAATAGTTTCCTCTGGGATCCATACACCATCCCAATTCTTTATCCTTAGAATTTGAGTCTCCATAGACATAGATGGTCCACCTTTTCTTCTCTCCTAGTAGTTATTGGGTTGATTCTTCATGTCTTTCGATTGTTGTCTCTGTCGGTTCTTGGTTGCTAGAGAACTCATTAATGAAGTCCTCTAGGACTTGGCCCTTGACTGAGGTCCTTGGATGAAATTAGAGTTATAAGCTCCTTAGTTCCACTAACCACTTGAATATTCATCCAGATAATTCGGCGTTCCTAAGCATAACCTTTAGAGGGAAGAAAATCATAATAATGATAGTGTGGGCCTCAAAGTTTTAACTTTCGGGAGGCTATTAGTAGTGCGCATGCGAGTTTATCCAGTTTTGGTGCCTCTTTCAAGCATCGATAAAGGATTTTCTCGCATAATAAATGGGATCTTGACTCCCATTCTTCTTATAAAATAGAGCCTAGTTAACTGTATTAGTGAACATTGTCAGGTACAAGTGCAAAGGTCCCTTATCATTTGGAATGTGCAATAACGGTGGTAGGATCAAATACTTCTTTATTTCTTCAATTGTTAGGGTGTATTGAACTTTTCATATTTATTTCCTTTCTTTTATTAGTGTCTGGAAGAAAGGTTGGAACTTTTCTGAAGATCTCTATATGAGCCAATTGAGAACGGTGAGCAAGCCCATTAGATTTTAATCCTCGCACACATTTTTTGAAGATTATACTTTCTTAAGGATTTATTCTAGTCGGGGGTTTCCTTGATGGATATTTGACAAACTAGGTGGCCGAGGAACTTTCCCTATTGTACACAAAAGGAGCATTTGGTCACGTTCAACCTCATCCTATTGTGGCTATCGGGGATTCCTCTGGTATGCGTTAGCCCCGAAAGTAGAGAGAAAATAGGGAAATCTCTCTTTGCATGCGTGGGGATTCGAGGATAGGAATCTTCTTTCTACCACTGGCGCGATCTTTGTGCATAACATTGTTATAAATCGACCATTGTCAACGGGTTAGGAATATATAAAAAATGGAGAGCCAGCTTATTTTTCCCAAAACAGGCAAAATAATGTAGCCTTCCTCTAAAGAACGACATCAAAAGACAAGCTGATGCATACGAAACCAAATGAATCAAGATTCAGATGACTAAGTTACGGAATGGAAAGGTGTCAGACACTCGTTTTACCCTTTCGATCTCTCATGGGATATAATAATATTCTTCTTTTTCTCCAAGATGTGACTCATGTGTACACTTTATGCGATGTGAAATAAGTGAGAAAAAGGAATCACCTTATTCACGTCATAGGAAAGACGAAGAGGATTCATTTATGACACCCCGCCTAATAAAATACCGGGTGATCAGTCCTATATCAAATTAAAACAGGAATCTCATCTGGTCCATTCTTAGTATCACTGTCAATTTTTTTTTAAAATTTACTAACCACCTAGTATTCAAAAAGATGATGTCAAAATTTTAATCTTTTCATTAACAAGCGAAACAAAAAAAAAATCATGCTAAAAATCCAATCACATCACAATAAAGTCCAGCCCATAATCATTGCAAATACAGTCTTATCGAATAAACCATCGGCTAAATCCAAAACCGAAATAACTAACAGAGAGTAATAAATCCCATACAATTTGAAAGGAAAAACTGAATAAAAACTGTGAGCGACATGCTCGAGATAAACTGAGATAACATACCTAAACTGGGAATAAAATGATAGAAGTGTCTATCCAAATCCTGCAACTTCACACATATTGCAGCTGCGAGTCCCTGGAATGAAATCAAGTCGGGCGTCCCTGTGGCCGGACACCTAAAAGGTTTTAAAAATGTTTGATAGCAGGGGTTAGAACCCAAAACGTTTTGAAAATATTTAGCAAGTGATTAAATAGCAGTAATTTAAAATGCATGAATGCTCTTCATATTTAAGCTAGTGTCACACTCCCTTGAGGACAAACTTACCCCTCAGCTAATGTGCATAGTTAACACTTTATTTATATCCCACCTAGTCCTCTAACCTATAACTAGATACTTGATATAATTACGGTCAACCACCATACTCAAATCCGAGTATGTTTAATATATGATTTATAAGTTATTTATCACCTTAACTTAATTAATCATTTTTTTTCTTGAAAGCCATATAACATTCTCTAGTTATATAAGTAATACAATTTTTTCCATGTATTACATAACCCGTATATAATTATTTATCCCAGTATATACGTAAAACCATATTAAAACATTCGCAGATATGTTGAATATATATATAATCCATCCTTCCGAGTAATACCTCACCGGATGTATTCTCTAAAGTGCTATCACCCCAAGTCTACTCAGTCCCACCTGGATTTCAAAGACATTTATGGCCCGCCGAATCGGAACGTAAATACCAAACGTAATGGAGGCGGTCATATTTTCCCCGAGTATGAGGACAATCATCTCAATGCCTCACCTCTATATTTGGACGCTATGACCTGGGGGTTCTACTCTCCCTACTCCTTAAGCTAGGGGATTCACCCACATCGTGCAGCCTCCTCTGATAGCACTATAGTATATTTAAATAAATATCTAGTCACTGATATTCATAAGCACACACAATATATATATATATATATATATATACTATCACACTAACGTATACATATATTTTAAATTATTGTTGGTACCAAAATTAATCTGCTGACATGGACCAATCATATGAAGACACGTGGCTATCTACATGGCAACAACAAACACTTCTGAGGAACCCACTCGCTCCGAGGAATAAGACTACAACGAGGAAGACTAGTTCCCCGAAGAACTCACAAGCTCCGAGGAACAATGCCTCTCCGAGGAACTCTTAAATACCGAGAAGCTTAGGCGGTCCGAGAAACTCATGGGGGTCCGAGCTGCACCTCGAAGCAAGATACCAACAGTTTAACTGCTCATTAAATGTTTATCATTTGGACGCGCACGCAAAGAGGGAATTAAATGTATTACCCTTTCATATGTATATCATTTAATGTATTACCCTTTCACATTACAGCCTCATGGCTATAAATACATTGTACAATCCTCATTGTAAAGGGACCCAAAAAAAATCGGAATTTCTTGAGATAACTTGTAATCGAGAATTCCCATACAAACAGTAATACCAAAATAGTGAACGTAGGCCATTCTTATAAGGCTGAACCACTTTAAAATTCTTTGTCTCATTTATTTATCTGTGATTGAATTATTAGAGTGATCTAATTTTTTACATCAATAGATTGGCGCCGTCTGTGGGAAACGACTGATAATATCGTTTTTCATCAAAAACAATCCATTACCAATGGCGGATATTCCTGAATCCAGCAATCGAAACGCTGGAACCCCTCCAAATCCATCTGCTCCACCAATTATTCCAGATCTGACTGGAATAATGGAAAATCTGGCTCAGGGCCAGACCGTCATGCAAGAAACAATGCGACAACTCATCCAAACCCTCCATGGCGGTGCATCAGCCCATTCCGGACCACGAAGCATTCAAAGAAATACACGTGCGCCTTCTTCGCGTACTAGGCGTACTAATTCATATCGCAATGAGGAGTCTGAAGATTTTTCTTATCAACCTGGACGAACTTCGTCAGTGCGGGCCACAGATACTGAACAACGTGTCACCCTCTCCCCAGAAAGGACCAGTGCATTGGAAAGATTAAGTAGGGTTTCTCCTTTCTACCGATTAGGCCCTAAGAGGAACAAAAGTCCTCTTAATGCAGCGTCGAGGAGCTTTCGACGACTATCAGATTTACGGGAAGGATCTTCCCAGTCGCGACCAGTTGCTCGTCAAGATAGATCCTATGACCGACCAGCTGCTCGTCAAGATAAATCCCAGGAAGCCACTTCAACGCGGTCAGTTGCTCGAACCAATAGGCCCGAGGAAGGGAATGATGCATGAAAAGGATCTATTCAGAGGCTGGAGGATAGATTAGGGGAAATGGCTAAGGCCAGGAACCCTCTACAACGAACCTTTGTTCAAGGAACGCCTTTTGTCCAGGACATTGTTGATTTTCCAACACCATCAAAGTTCAAAGCACCTGTTGTGACTCCCAAGTATGATGGAAAGACTGACCCTGTCCTTCATATAGAACAATATCAAGCTGCAGCCGACATCTATGCTATCCTAGATGAGATGAGATGCAGAGCATTCTTGGGAACACTTACCGGATCTGCTCAAATATGGTATAATAGTCTTCCTCGGGGTAATATTTCAACTTTTCTTCAACTGGCCGAGCTATTCATTGGGAATTTCTGCTTTGGAGCAGAGCCAGTTAAACGAGTAGCACATTTGTTAAGTGTTAGATAAAAAGCCGGTGAGAGTACCAGAGATTATATAACTCGTTTTAATAATGAGAAACTCGAAGTTATTGATTATGAGGAGAAGACAGCAATTATCGCTTTGATGAGTGGACTACTGCCAAACAAGTTGTACTACACTTTGGCCAAAGATCCACCTCGAACCATGTCAGACCTGATGGGAAAAGCGTCCAAGATTATGAATGCCGAGGAGGCCATATCTGCGAAGAAGAATATGAAAGCCAAAGAAACCAAGGTGGAAGGTGATAAAGCTAAGAAGAAAGAACATAAGAACAATGGTGGTGACAAACAATCCAAAAATAGGTCGTCATGGGAGGTCTTGAGGAAATTTGATAATTACACACCTTTGAAGGTAAATATCAACCACGTCCTGGAAGAAATTAAGAACAACGAGGAGTTAAACTGGCCAAAGAAAATGAAGGCAGACCCTGACACGAGGAATAGGGAAAAATATTGCGAATTTCACAAGGATCATGGCCATATGACCAAAAATTGCATATCTCTTCAAAATAAAATTGAAACACTCATCCGACGAGGAAATCTAGCAAAGTATGTTGATTGGGGAGGCGAAAGAAGAAATAACGACCGAATTAGAGAGAGATCTAGATCTCCTCGTCGAGCAGAGGAGAACAAGAAGAGAAACCATGAAATTGATCCAGAGGATGACCCCGATCTTCCAAAGAAACCAAGGCAGCCAGAACGAGAGGTATTTTCAATATGCTTTGGATTATTTGATTGTAATGTTATTACAGGAGGAGATGCAGGAGGAGGAGACCTTACTGCAAGAAGAAAAGCTAACCTTGGTGAGACTCAAGCTTGCTCGTACATTCAGCGGATAAATCTAGCTGAGGAAGATCGCCCGAGAAAGGTGAACAAAGAGAAATTGGTTATCGGTTTTTCAAAAAATGACCTTGCAGGTGTTTTATATCCTCATGATGACCCGTTGGTGATCAAAATGAGAATGAAGGAAGTCATGATTTCAAGAGTACTGGTCTACAATGGTAGCTCGGCAGACATCATGTTCTACTCGTGCTTTGATAGTTTAAATCTAAAACTATCTCAACTGGAGCCTTACCACAGACCCCTCATTGGTTTTGCTGGCGAGAAAGTATTTCCACTGGGGACGATCAAGTTGGATATATTCATTAGTACGTGGCCTGCTTATTGGACAGAAAGAATACGTTTCTTCGTGATGGATAAGAATGTCCAATCATCGTACAATATCATCATGGGAAGAGTAGGATTGAAGAAGTTCGAGGCTGTACCATCTACAGTGCATCAGTGCCTAAAATTTCCAATAAACTTTGGAGTAGGAGTTGTGAAAGGTGATAAGAAAGTAGCTCGGGAATGCTATTATTCATCCGCCGAGCAAGAAGAACTGGAAGAATCAAAGAAAAAGACTACTACCTATCAAGTGGATGAAGGTGCAGAAATTGAAACATTGGATCCTCGAGATGAGTCGCAACTCGTAAAGGGTCAAGTGGTGGAAGCTACTGAAAATATCATTCTAGACGACGAGCACCCTGAGCGAATTACTCAAATAGGTTCATCGTTGGAAGCCTCATTAAAACAGGAATTGATAACTTTCCTTAGAAGCAGAAGACAAACTTTTGCGTGGAGTCATGAAGATATGCCTGGGATAGACCCAAACTTCTTATGTCACGAGCTCAATGTGAATAAAGAGATCAAGCCTGTGAAGCAGAGAAGAAGAGTATTCAGTCACGAGAAGAATCAAGCTATACAGGAGGAAGTAGAGAAGCTCCAGAAAGCTTGTTTTATTGAAGATGTTAAATATCCAGATTGGTTAGCTAATGTGGTGATGGTAAAAAAGAAAAACAATAAGTGGAGGATGTGTGTAGACTTCACCGACCTCAACAAAGCATGCCCAAAGAATCACTTTCCACTACCCCGAATTGATCAACTGGTGGATGCTACCTCGAGACACGAGTTTTTGAGCTTCATGGATGCTTATTCTGGCTACAATCAAATTAAAATGAAACCTGAAGACAAGGAGAGTACTTCTTTCATTACCCCTAGGGGAACTTATTGTTATAATGTTATGCCTTTTGGTATGAAAAATGCAGGTGCAACATATCAGAGGCTGATGAATAAGGTCTTTGTTGAACAAATCAGTGACAATATGGAAGTCTATGTTGACGATATGCTGACGAAAAGCAAGAAAGCTACCGATCATCTAGTTGACTTAAGTCAGACTTTCGATCAACTAGATAAATATCAAATGAAGCTGAACCCGACGAAGTGCATCTTTGGAGTACGAGAAGGCATGTTTCTAGGGTACATTGTCAATCAATGAGGCATTGAAGCAAATCCTGAAAAGATCAAAGCTCTATTAGGGCTGTGATCTCCAACGACGAAGAAGGAAGTACAGAGTCTCACAGGATGAGTCGCAACACTCAATGGATTTATGTCACAAGCAACTGATAGATGTCTCCAATTCTTCAAGACACTCAGAAAGACTTTTGAGTGGAATGACGAATGCGAGAAGGCTTTTCAAGACTTGAAGAGATACTTGGGAACACCTCCACTGTTGTCCAGGCCAGTGATGGGAGAAAAATTGTACTTGTACCTTGCAGTGTCCGAGAATGCAGTTAGATCGGCATTGGTCAGAATGGATAATGGAGTACAAAAGCTAATTTACTACACAAGTAAGGCCTTCCGAGGAGCAGAGATCAGATATCCAAGGCTGGAGAAATTGGCACTGGTGCTGATTGAGGCGAGTAGGAGAATGAGGCCATACTTCCAGGCTCATACTATAGTAGTATACACTGATATGCCATTGAGGCAAGCCTTACATAAGCCAGAAAAATCAGGAAGATTGATGTACTGGGCAATAGAACTCGGTGAATATGATATAGTCTATGAACCCAGATCATCGCTTAAAGGGCAGGCTGTAGCAGATTTTATAGCGGAGTTCACCTATCCTGATAGCTCCGAGGAACAAAAGTTGCTCGCTGATCAACCTGTGGATGTTACAGGATCAACAAACACAGGCTCAGACCAATTTCGATTGGTAAAAGGGCGTGTGGATGTTACAGGATGTGACGCCGAGATAGTTGTGAAGAATCCGGATGAGAAACAAAAGTTGCTCACTGATCAACCTGTGGATGTTACAGGATCAACAAACACTAGCTCAGACCAACTCCGGTTGGTAAAAGGGCAAGTGGATGTTACAAGATCATTGACTTCGGGCTCAGACCAACTCCGGTTGGTTAAAGGGCAAGAAGAAATGATTGACGAAGAGCAAGAAAAATCCGAGGAGGAAAAGAAGCAACAGATATTTCACCGAGGAACTCTAACTGATCAGAAATTCGAAGACGAGTTACCTATATGGAGACTATATATACATGGCTCATCTTGCACTACAGGATGCGGCGCAGGGATAGTTTTGAGCATTCCGGATGAGGTCGATATAGAATACGCCTTGCATTTCCAATTCAAAGCTTCCAACAATGAGGCTGAGTATGAGGCCATGATTGCAGGACTTGGTTTAGCAAAAATTATGGAGGCGCAACAGGTCATTATTTTCAGTGATTCTCAATTGATCATAAACCAAATGATGGGAGTATATGAAGTTAGAGGAGAATTAATGATCAGATATCATGCAAAGGCAAAGGAGCTTGTGTCAAAATTTACCGCTATTCAGCTGGTCAGAATACCAAGAATGGAGAATGCAAGAGCAGACGCCCTAGCTCGACTAGCGTCAGCTACTCGCACCGAGCTACGACGAACGATCCCAATTGAAGTGTTAGCTGGTCAGAGCATAGATGAAGATCTGACGATGAACTTTATCACCCTTGATTTAGGACCATCTTGGATGGACCCCATCAGGGCGTATATCGAGGAGGGAGAATTGCCAATTGACAAGCTCGCTGCCAAAAAAATGAAGTTTAAAGCTGCTCGGTATGTATTAACTAGTGGTGTTTTATATAGACGAGGAATCATGGCAGGTTTGCAGAGATGTGTACATCCCTCCGAGGTGAAAGAATTAATTGAAGAGATCCACAAAGGGTCTTGCGGAGCACATGTAGCAGGTCGGATGCTTTTACAAAGGGTAATGACGCAAGGATACTACTGGCCGACGATGAGGGCTGATTGTATAGCCTACGCCAAGAAGTGTGACAAGTGCCAGCGCTTTTCCTCCATCCGAAGAACTCCACAAGCATTGTTGACACCCATAACCTCCCCTTGGCCATTTTCCATGTGGTGAATTGATTTGGTTGGGCCACTGCCAATGACCCGAGGAAGGTTCAAGTACCTCGTCGTCGCAGTGGATTATTTTACTAAATAGGTAGAAGCTGAGCCACTCATTGACATGACGTACGAGAAGGTGTACCAATTTGTTTGTAAGAACATCATTTGTCGATATGGTCTACCTCATGCCTTCATCACAGACCATGAAACACAATTTGATAACGAGGAGTTTGTCGCCTATTGTCATCAATCAAATATTTTGAAGGTCCACTCAGTACCAGGCCATCCTCAAAGCAATGGACAAACTGAAGTGAGAAAACAAAACGCTACTAAATGGCTTGAAGAAAAGATTGGATGATGCAAAAGCAAACTGGATCAACGAGTTACAATCAGTACTTTGGGCTTACCGAACTACTCCCCGAGTAGCAACTGGAGAATCACCATACATGCTGGCGTTTGGAAGTGAAGCTGTCATACCTGCCGAGTTGGGCCTCCCAACACACAGGGTACTGAATTTCAATTCCCCTGTCAGCGACTTAATGAGAAGGCTGGATTTAAACATGCTCAAGGAAGTCAGAGAAGAAGCAGCCATCAGAAATGCTGCATACCAACAACGAACAACTCTATTCTACAATAAGAGGGTGAAGAAGTGCGATTTCAAAGAAGGAGACTATGTGCTGAAGAAAGTAATCCAAAAGCACAACAAACTGGAGGCAAACTGGCATGGACCATACCGAGTTACAGAAGTTGTTCGACCAGGAACTTATCGAATAACAACTCTAGAGGGGGAGGAATTCAAGAATGCATGGAACGCAGAGCACCTACGCAAGTATTATCAGTGATGTATATGTAACACAATTCCATCAGTATGAATAAAATGAAGATATTCTGCTAAAGTCTCTCTTTTTATTGAGAATTTTTCGAGGAATACTAGTGCTACACACTACTCAGCAAAACTCGGCAAAGATCAGGCGGCTCAGCAACAAAATATTCCTAAAAATGCCAACCTGTTTGTCTAGGAAACGAAATATTCCTAAAAATGCCAACCTGTTTGGCTAGGAAACAAAATATTCCTAAAAATGCCAACCTGTTTGGCTAGGAAACGAAATATTCCTAAAAATACCAACCTATTTGGCTAGGAAACGAAATATTCCTAAAAATGCCAACCTGTTTGGCTAGGAAACAAAATATTCTCGCAAATGCCAACTTATGTTGGTCGGGAGGTAAGATTATTCCAGAAAGTACAAAAGTTGCTAACTATGGCTGGTCGGGGATAAAAACCCACCAACTGTAGTTGGTCGACAAAGAAAATTTACCAACCTTGGTTGGTCGGAAACATTTAAGATAAAAGTCTACTAACTATGGCCGGTCGGAGATAAAATCCCACCATCTGTAGTTAATCGACAAGCAAAATTTACCGATCTTGGTTGGTTGAAAACATTTTATGGGTAAAATTATTTCAAAAAGGCTAACTATAGCTGGTTGGGGATAAAAACCCACTAACTGTAGTTGGCCGACATGGAGAATCTAACAACCTTGGTTGGTTGGAAACATTTTAAACAACATTTTTATACTCATTACTTTATTATTAAGTGATCGAGCAACAATATTGATACTTATAATTTTTTAATTGTTAATGAGTTGGTCGACAAACAACACAATATTGTTTTTTTTAACAGATATGCATAAATATAAAGCGTATGATAATTACAAGACAGTATCAATCAAGATTTGCAAACAAAAATGAAAGTCTTTCATTGAATTCAAAATAAATTACATTGATAATGAAATTACAGTTACATTGACATGTATACTAACTATTACATCAAAAATTCCTATTCTATTGGTTTTTTCCCCTCTGCTTTTGACACAGGTTCCTCGCCAGCAGGCGGATCATTTAAAGACAGAGGAGAATTGATGAAGTTGAGATCCTTCAACATACTGACATTCATCACGGATGGACGATCTAAAAGATGCTCGGGACGAGATACCTCGATTTGAGAATGTAAATTGTAGTCACCGAGATACTTTGAAATTAAGCTCCGAGGAATGGTCCGAGCAGGGATCCAATCCATGTCCAAATTGTATGGTGGCACAGGAAAGTCGAGCAACCCGGGATCATGGTAGTCCCACAGATAATGACCTTGTTCGAGCTTCAGCACACCTAAGGCATTCATCCATCCTTGCTTGTAGCCCTCGTTGTTGGCATTCTAGATACGATCATCCAAGTGGAATAATGCTTCGTTGTATCTAGCCATCCAGAACTCCCTGGGCTGTTTGTGGAATTGATATGTTAGCCTTTCTAGATGCTCGTGGAGATTCTTGATAAAAAGCTCCTTATTCTCCAAGACTGATTTCTGCGCAGAGAGCTGTTTTTCCAGGTCCCTAATCCTCTTT
Organism: Sambucus nigra; assembly: GCA_949130495.1. Taxonomy (NCBI): domain Eukaryota; kingdom Viridiplantae; phylum Streptophyta; class Magnoliopsida; order Dipsacales; family Adoxaceae; genus Sambucus; species Sambucus nigra. The sequence continues at coordinate 108,955,937 of OX422221.1, read as the reverse complement.
GACATATCGGACAACACCTGGTTCTTCGCCATTAGTTGGAAAGCCTGGTTATCTAAGGCAGACTGAGTCCTATGGTCCTCGACAAGAACCCGAGCTGCTCTTGCTCGTCCTCGAATAGCTCTTGCTCGACCACGAGAAGATGAAGAGGTGCCAGAGCTCCTCAAAGTCTCCAACTCTTCCCTCAACTTGGCGTTCTCAACCTATAAGAACAAAAATCCCTCATCGGTCACTGGGATCAAGGCACTAGAAGTGGAAACTGCAGACTTCAATTATGACAGCTCCTTCTGCAGGTTGTTATTTTCCTTTTCCAGTAACTCAGCAATCTGTCTGCATTCTTCGACTTCACCTCTCAAGGTTCTCTCCCTTACATCGTACCCAGCAAAGAGCTTCTCGTAGCCCTTGTCGGCAATGATCTTCTGGTACTTCTTCTCGTACCCCTCATGCAACAAAGCAGTGGATTCTTTGTATTAGAGCTGAAGGTCCTCGAGGGTGCTTTGAAGATCCTCGATCATTTCATAATAGGCAACGTTGTTGGCTACAACCCTATCAAGAAGACACTTTAGATATTGATATGCTTCCACTGCCTGTTCTGAAGCGTCATGACCAAGTATGTCGACAACTTGTGCAACACTCAGGTCTGTGTGACCAGCCTTAAAGTACTCATTACATTGTCGCAGCAACTTTGTATCATGGGCAGAGAGCAGTTCCATCCTAGCCAGAAACTAACAGAGAAAGAAGAGCAATCATCAATAAGAAGAATAAGCAGAGTAACACTAAACCTTTTCCTTATCTCCCAAAACCTTCTCGGGGATCTGGGATGAAGAGGTAGGTTGCTCGGAGGGAAGAGATAGCTGCTCGGGTAGAGTAGGCAGTTGCTCGGAGGAAGAAACGATGTGCTGATTTTCCTCGGCAGCAGGCGGGATGGTTAGGGCACGATCTCCCATCACCATCGAAGACTCTTCAGAGGTAGCTTCGTCCTATTCTAATTCTTCTGGAGTTGGGGGGGGGGGACCAGGGATATGTCTCTGGAAGAGCTTGAAAGACTCGTCGACCTTCATTTCCTGAAGAGCAGCAACCCATCCGTCCCTAAAATATTTGAGGCTGCCATAGTCTACTTGCGACACCATGGAAGCCAACCCCTTGTTCCACCCCTTGTCCCAGCCAGAGCTGAAGGACTTATTCACAGCAGCTTTCCTCTTCATCTTCTCCGAGGAAAGTTTCTCAGACAGCAGGTTCTCAGCAGCCTTCAATTTATTTTCTGTTTCCTCCTTTTGCCGACCTACTTCTTGAAGCTGACCCAACCTTTCCTCAGCAACCCTGAGCTTATCTTCAAGCTCTACAGTAATTTTTAGCTTCTCTGCGAGCTCTTTATTTGCCTTCTCCAAGGCATTCTTTTTCTTCTCCAACTCTTTGGAGGCTTCAACAGCTCGAGCTTTATCCTGCTCGGTGGAGGCAAGCTTCTTCTCCCAGACAGCTTTGTCATCAGCATATTTCTAGCGAGAATCTGCCAGCGACTTGGTAGCTTCTTCCAGAGCTCCCTCCACACTGGACGAGGAGCAAGAAGCCTTAATCTCTTCATCCTTCTTCAGGATTATATTGAAGCAGCTCGTCAACTGTGAACAGAAAAAGAAAGCAAGTTAGAAACAGAAATGACAAAGGAAATCTGAAAAATTCAAAGTAAAGAGACTTACGGAAGCAAGATGACGAGCAGCGAGTAAGGTGAACATGTCCCGATTAAGGTTCTCTTCGGTACCTTATACCTCGGGAATGATCGAGGACTTTACCGAGCTCATGGCAGAGCTCGGGGGAACGAAAGTTGGAACCCCAGTTCCAGTAACTGGGGGCTGAGCAATGGTATCAGCCAAATGGATCGAGGAGCTCTTCTTCAGCCTCCTCGGGGGAACAGGTACCGATTCAACCAAGGAAGAACCCTTGGTCGGTGATATCACAATCACCTCTCCAGGAGCAGCAGACCTTCTCGGAGCCACTGCGGGCTTCTCGGCAACTTTAATAGGAGCAGCGGGAGGAGCTGCATCAATATTCTTCGTCCCCTCCTTTGGGACATCAATCCTACTCTTTTTTACCTCCCCAGAACCGGAGGCAGTCTTCTCAAACAGGGCAGGACGTCTTCTCTTCTTCATCCTTTCACTTAAAGGAATATGGGATTCAGGTGATGAGCTTGTGGAAGCAGGAACTGGCTCTGATTCACTTATCACTGGACGAGCAGTGAAGGAAGTGGTGTAGCTCTTATACTGGAGCAGATACGAGGCCGACCTAATGTGCTCGTCGGCAACACTCTGATGCAGACTCCAGATAAGTTTCAGATGTCTTACATTAACATCTGCTTCCTTTGGGCACTTTCTTTTGTTATCAACTGCAAATAAATAAACATTGTTATCAGTGGCACATTTTATCAAACACAAAAGAAACATGATTTCAAAATAAAATAAAATAAAAATAACCTATCCCGTTGCCATAAGGAGGGCATCTGGTACCTTGGTAAACCTCATCTCTAGCTAATGGAGCATGTTGCCAATTTTTTATGACAACCCCATGTTCAAAATAATCCCTATTGGCATCAGGGAAATTGACTACTAAGGCTCTATTTAAAAATCTAGTTTTTAAATAAAAAATATTATCATTAACTGCCCATCTATAGCAGTACATGATTTCTGGAAATCCTATACGAGTTCCATGGACTTGATTTAATTTATGCACCCCATTAACTATTCTCCATGTGTTGGGGGCTATTCTCGCAGGAACGACGTCAAAATAATGACAGAATTCCAGACACAAGGGATTTGGTGGAAAAGAAAATCCACACTCAGCAATAAAAAGGCTGGGGAACCAATGTCCCTCAGCCAAATTGAAATAATCATAAGGCTCAGAAAGCTCTTCCAAGACAACTCAAGAGGGAATGGAAAAATCAGAGCGAAACTTTTCAAGAGACTCAATAGAGTAAACCATGATGATGAATAAAAGAAATGAAGAAGAAAGAAGAAGATCTTACATAAAAAGAGTAGAGCTGTTGACAACGAACGACGAAAAAGATGAACGCACAAGAGAGTAGGAAGAGACGACGTAAAACTCGAAGATACAAATTTGAAAGGTTGAAGACGATGGGAGCGTCTGTGAAGTTTAAATACATTGCCTTGGGAAATGGTGAAATAATGATTACAAAAAAGGATGATTACGTTACCGGCGGCTAAAAAGATGAAAAGTAGCGCGGGAATCAAAGCGGACAACATCGGCTAAAAAGATGAAAAGTGGCACGGGAATCGAAGCGGACAACAGCGGCTAAGAAGACGAAAAGTAACGCGGGAATCGAAGCATGCAAAAAAGTCCAAAAAAGCTTGATTCTACGAATTGGGAAGGAGAAATAAATACAAGGGAAACGCTCCTAAAAATCAGGAAGACTATTTAAAGCTACCATATTCCGAGAAAGAATGTTCCATACTCCTCAAATTTCGAACTATGAAACATTGGGGGCTTCTGTTGGTACCAAAATTAATCTGCTTACATGGACCAATCATATGAAGACATGTGGCTATCTACATGGCAACAACAAACACTTCCGAGGAACCCACTCGCTCCGAGGAACAAGACTACAACGAGGAAGACTAGTTCCCCGAAAAACTCACAAGCTCCGAGGAACAATGCCTCTCCGAGGAACTCTTAAATACCGAGAAGCTTAGGCGGTCCGAGCAACTCATGGCGGTTCGAGCTGCACCTCGAAGCAGGATACCAACAGGTTAACTGCTCATTAAATGTTTATCATTTGGACGCGCACGCAAAGAGGGCATTAAATGTATTACCCTTTCATATGTATATCATTTAATGTATTACCCTTTCACATTACAGCCTCAGGGCTATTAATACATTGTACAATCCTCATTGTAAAGGGACCCCCAAAAAAAATTGGAATTTCTTGAGATAACTTGTAATCGAGAATTCCCATACAAACAGTGATACCAAAACAATGGACGTAGGCCATTGTTATAAGGCTGAACCACTTTAAAATTCTTTGTCTCATTTATTTATCTGTGATTGAATTATTAGAGTGATCTAATTTTTTACATCAACAATTATTTCCCGACTTTTCTGTACACAAAATTCGTAGCACTAGCCTAAAATATACTCAAGTCTTTATTCCGACTCTAAATTAATTAATTTCTCTTAATAATTAATTTAATACCTTGGCGTTACTCAACCTATATACTCGGACTCGCTCACTTGGTCCGTATTTTAATATTACCCGAGTCTATATTCCGACTCCAAATTAATTAATTTATCTCAATAATTAATTTAATACCCTGGTGTCACTCAACCAATATACCCGGACTCGCTCACTTGGTCCATATTTAAATCTCATAATTTAATTCCCTAAATTTGTCCATAACGTGTCACACATATATCCCTCTCAAATATCCCAATTATATTTACTTATAACTGATAGAAGGTATGTCTTGTATTTATTTGTCGCTAAATAAATAAGTCTTAGAGGGAATTAATTAATTTTCACCTCAAAAAAGGGCGAACTGCCAAAATTTCTGGACCGTCGATCGATCGATCAATTCCAGGTCAGCTTCTCTTTCGTCTCTGTTTTTCCATCATTGATGAAACCTCCAAGGTTTTAAACCTTTAATTTAACCTCTAATCAAATCTTCCCACCACATATACATGTTGAACTTAGGTCCTGCACATCATATAGACCTTAAGATATACGAATTTCTCAACCTATTTCATAAATATCTCAAATAATTTTGTTCTACAATCTCAATTCCAGATTCGAATTCCACCACATAACATTCTGGGTTTCTCATGTGAGTTAGATTCCTACACACCAAATCATACTATAACATCAATTGAATTCTTAATCGACCTAAGTCATCAAATTTATCAAAACCCCAATTTCATATGATAATCCAATCCCAAAACAAAATTTAAATACACCCACTACAATATTAATTGATTATCATAAATTTACAAATCAAAACAATTTAACCACTTGCCTTTTTGGTTCGTAGAGTCTGATCCATTGAGGTAGAGAAAAGTTTGTTGAAGAACACCCAAATCTCTCTCTTGATTTGTCTTCAAAAGCTCCTCAAATTTCTTCCTCTATTTCTCTCTTAAAGCCTTAGGTTTTGAATGTGATTTCTGTCGTTAAATATTATAAGACTTAGTCTTATTATACTTAAATCCCGTTTTTAGCCTAATGGTCCAAGCCCAATTGACCCGAACACTCCTGCGTGGGCTCGATTATGCATAAAAACACCCCGAGACCCATTTACCACCACGGGTACTCTTTTTCGACTATCTCGGCCTATCTGGACTTAATCATGCACTCGAAATTGTCATTCGATTTAATTTACTAAAAGTCCTTATCTCATACCCAATTTAGTCTATACCCGACTCCCGACTGAGATAAATAAATAACACGTCGCTATTACTCGCTATGACGTAAATGAGTTATTACTATTCACTTAGTAATATATTTAACCATAAATATTAATCATTTACTCTCTACTTAAAATTTAAATAACTATTAATCATAATTAATTCCATTAAATTATGACACACAAGTAATTTAAATTAGCCCAATTAATTAAATATTAAATGCATAGAAATATGAGGTGTTACATCATCCTCAGGAGTATATGAAAGAAAGAGAAGAATAGGAAAATATGATGCTAGTGGCCACTGAATCAAGGTTAACTATGAGAAAGTGAATGTGCCTGTAGGGTGGGAAACTTAATATGTAGGCGTGGGCATATGCGTAATAATACTAAATATGAGATATGAGCAACATAATGCAATGAGAAAAATAGAACTCGAATCCCAATAATGACCCAGAACACCTACCTACCCAAAATAGGCATCAAAGTCCTCGTAGTTTGACATATCACTAGGGTTGGGTTAAATCTATATACACAAATTTAAGACACCTCTTTAGTTGTTTAGGGAAAGTGTGCTCAACTGTAAGAGTGTGAAAAGTGAGGGAATCCTACTTTGGGGTTTATAGGTAAACCCTTTTTTTTAAAAATATATTTTTGGGTTTATGAAAATATATTATATGAATAGTTGTAATTAAAAAAATATATTAGTTGATGTGTGATAGTGGATTAAGACTAGAAGATATCAAAAGTGGAAGTAGAGTAAATAAACAACACTAATTAAATGAATAGAAAATAGTTGCAGTAGACATCCTAGAAGATTTTTCTCTTGATTTTTAAGGGATAGTAGGCTGATTTTATGGTGGTGGACTGATGGTGAAGTAGGGATGAGGTGAGTGATAAAATGTGGTATGAAAGTGAGGCAAGAAATATGAAAGGAACGTTAGAAACTTAGATTTTTTGGAATGGTGGTGCATTAATTTTTAGGCAGGGAATGTTCTGATTACTGAAAAAGGCTCATTGGAAATAAGGCCATGACCTCCTTATATTATAAAAATTAGGGGTATCACCTTAGACCGCATCTTATGCTCACTACGATATCGAATAGCTATGGTTCTCTCCTCATATGAGACACCTGGCTGTAAGTTCATCTCCTCGAGTGGGACGTGCCAAAAATCCCTCTCTCTCCTCCGGTATTTCTCCAGCGATGCCACGTGAAACACATCGTGTATTCGTTGTTGACATTCTGGAAAACCCCGTCTGTACGTTGTCGGTTCCACTCATTTAATAATAATAGGGAAGGGCTCCACACATCCTGACCCTAGCTTACCTTTCTTTCCGAGCTTCATGACTCCCTTCACTGGAAACAACCATACCAAGACCTGGTCACCATTCCCTAACTCGATGGTCCCCGACCATGCAGTGCCTATACTCCCCCAGATCTTACTATCTCTATGTTAGGAATTGCCCACCTTTATGGGTGCCAGCTCCCTTATTTCCAAACACATGACTTTATTTCGGGTAAATAACCACAACAGTCTCTGACTGCTCATGTCCAACTTCAAACCCCTTAACTCACAATGACGTACTCCTCATTACGTCCCTAAACTCATACAAAAGACGCAGTTTACCCAATTCTCGCCAATGGACCATAACCTATTTCGGGTCCCAACAACTTGTTATTTCGCCACCTCTTATCAACATAAAGGTGGATAGCAAAATATTTCCCATAATGTCTCCAAGGTGTCACGTAGATACTAAACCGTTACGAGGCATCACACATAACCTTACCTGTGGTAATTACTACTCCCGAATTACCCAAATCTAGAATGCACAATCCTCGATTTCTCTACTACCTAGTTGCTTTCCGTCTACCCATCGACTTATGGGTGACACGTCCAACACGATATGTAACTCTATCCCTATCGCCTCCTTACACTTCTCACCAGAAGGTGGGACTGAGTTGTCTCATTCGATTTCACAACAATATTGGACGGTAACCTGATCTCACTTATTTTCTTTAATTGCATAGTTGGATATACTTCTCGATACTATAACCCACTCAAAATAACAATTAATCGTTCTGGTAAATTCGTTCAGTAACCCGATGGAAACCTTGACCTCTTCATGATTTTTGGATCACCCAAATATGAATTTTACCAACTTGAGAATTAATCCCATCACTGGAACCATAAAATTATAAAAATTTCCTGGTTGATAACCTTGAATTAACCTTTTTCCATCATTAAATGGTCTACCCGGAGACAACTTCACTATGTCTCATTCAACACCAATTCCTATGCTCAACGTTTCACCTCAAGTGTATGCTCCATAACTCTATTCCTTGTGCACTTTTTGTCAGGTAGGAATCTACACCTTATCTATGCATAAAACCACTCTAGGCATATGACTAAGAGAGACTCACCTCTACTTCCCCAAAAATATGTGGGCTTCTCCCTTGCCCAGGGATATCGTATTACATGTGCCTCCACCGCCTTTCCACTCCCTACGGTGGGGGTAGTTCTCATTGATACACATATAGTTACATTGTTTCCTTTTACAAACGGATTTCAGTTCACTACACTTTTTCACCTACTTTCTGACTTCCCCGCAGGCATACATTCAACATGTTTATTTACACATCCCTTTATTTAAGACGATTTTGAATTCACACTAACCACGGTACCTATATACCCTATATCCCGTGCATATTTTCACAACATCATAAATGTCACATTCGTCACATTTTTCTCTCAAGGTTACCCACCAAATTGTAATTTAACTCTTCTCGATGTTACCCTTGAAGCACCTTATACTCTTGACTCACTTGAGTCTACATTGTATAAGTGCTCATCTAGTTTGGAAATTGTGACAAAATTTGTGTCCCATCCCCTAGATACCAAAGAACCTCAGATTCTCCTCATGATGCCTCAATTGATTCATTTAAAGGTAAATTCTCAACCACACACACACTAGGATTGCATACATATTATATCTTGCATCATTTACTTATGTGTGAGTTAATTCCCTTTTAAATAAGTTTTGATTAATTTTGGGATTGTTTTAAACATTTTTAAATGATTTTTAAGAAATTAGAAGTTGGGTTTTAAAAACATTTGGGGTCATTTTATGATTATTGGTTTTATCTAATATTGCCTGAATGTTTGGTTGGTTATAATCCGAAAGCGCTTGAGACTTGTGGGTGTGCTTGTAATTAGTTTTAAAACACGCGTTTTGGCTTCATCTGAGCCTTACACCTGCCAACGTTATGACGACTTGATTTGTGTTTGTTGTTAGACTCAGAACCTGTACGTAATCTCAGCCCTTGGATATATTTAATCAACGAACTGCATGCATTTTATCCCAATCCATGTGAACCCTCTTTAGACCAATCAACGAACGTTTAATCCATCGCTGATGTTAAATCGTTGGATGAATGTCTAGTGCCTAAGACAAAATCTCAGCCATTAGATTTGAGCTGATGTTCTTGATCATTCCTTGCTTAGTATAAAAGGAGGCCGAACCTCAGCATTTCAAAAACTTTTACCAGTTCGTCCAAACTGAGAGAAGAGAGAGAGAGAGAAGAAAAAGAAAGAGAAAACCCTAAAGTCGTCCAAACCCTAATCTCATTTCAAACCCTAAATTCCTTTTAAATCCAAAATCAGTTTACACCCAAAACCAAACCTGAGTGTTTAAGAGTTATTTTGGAGATGGTTTGAAGCTTGTTCGTGCGTTGAATCCTCTGATTTTGAGATCTTTTAACCAACTTAGTCATTTTAAGTTTTATCTCTATTTCTTTTTATAAAAACTATAGATCTTGTTGTTCTATGTCATATATCTCTTAGATCTGCATTATTTCGTTTCTCATCTTGAGAAATCATATTTGTTGATTATTTTCTTCTGTAAATATTTTTCACAACTCAAGATTCAACAAATTTATCTTTTGTTTCTAGTTCTTATGAAACAAGACTTATGATCTAGTTGGAATCGCAATTGGTGATTTACATATCAAAAACATTTTCAAAACCCTCTGAAATTGTTTAAGAACTTGGCCGTCTTCTGAGCAAGGTAACCTTGGATTATGAGTTAATTTGCAAGATCAAGAAAGTCTTTTATTTCTAAAGAAGAGAGAAACTTAAAGCCCTTATCATTTAGATCTTTATGTAATTTGATAGGACTTATTTGTATAAATAAGTGTGCGTGTGTGCATGCAAGTGTTAGAACACTATTATAAACACTTGACACACTACAACACAAGAAGTGTTGGCGAAAAGATCTTGAAACATCAAGAGTCGATGTAAAGTTAGAACAAAGTGTTGAGAAGTTAGCAAGCTGGGAAAACCACATCAACATCAGAATTGCAGAGAAGTTAGAATCAAACCAGTGGGTACATATTCTAAACTTGTACAACTCTGTTTTGTTTGCATGTGTATTAAATAGCTTATTACTTGTATATTTTATTTTAGTGGATTTTTGGTTTGTGACTTAAAAGTCACCGTGGATGTTTCCTCAGTTGGGTGAGGTTTTACCACGTTAAAAACTGTGTGTACTTAATATTTCTACATCTCCCCATCTCATTCTTGTTGGTGTGCTGATTTAACTGATTTAAACTATTTTAGTTTTGTTTTTCAAAACTAGTTACATAATCTTGAACATATCTCGTACATATTTTTATTAAACACATCTTGTGATTAATCTGTTTGATTTAAAGAAAAGTGTTTCCCCAAAAAACAGTTTGGAGTTACTTAGACAATTTAATCTTAAATTAAACGACTTAAGTAACAACTTTTTCGCCCCACCCATTAACTTGTGGTGCAAAAGTTTTCTTAGTGTTACTTTTGCCGTGCTCCTCGGCTGTACTGGCCTCATAGCGCAATAGCTCTCAGCTTAAAGTATTTTCTCCACACTTTCAATAATCACCCGTTAAACCGATGTCCTAACATCCAATAACGTCTCTCCACTACCGACGCCTATTAGGGCTTATGCGTGTAACATTCCACAACCGAGCTAGAAAGAACTTTTCCCAATGCGTCTAAACACTAGCATTGTCGTACATTGATTTTCATAGACCCAAGCATATAACCAAGACACCCAAAACTCTATCCCTATACTCATAGGTCTAATTATCGACTCCCGCATCTCTAAAGGAGTTGTATAATGCTTCGCTCACACTATCACTAAATCCTCAGCACTAAGTCAATAACGAGTTAAATCTCTCTGCTCCATGGTCAATCCGTCATGCCCTGAATCACATCAGTAAAAGTCCTTATGCACCGACATCTAATATAACTAGATAAATGTAACCTTTGAAGTCTAATTTATAATACATTACCACGATCCCGACCTTCTTTCAGGTGGAACCTCACAAAAATAGACATCTTGCCCTTGAATAGTGAACATGATAGCCTTGCTGTAACCGCCCACCATCGCTAACCATTCCATACCCAGGATAAGATTATACTCGCATAACACCTCTTAGAGTGAGCTATTCTTGTAAAAATATGTCCTCCCAGTGTCTTCATCTGCTCCCCTGCTGATGGGACCAAAGAGAGTCCCGCTACCCAACGGTAATTATATATACTCAATAGTTACACTAACGGTACAACCACTCAGTCCATCCACCGTGCGAGTATAGTGTTAACAAAATACTGTTACTCACCTATGTCACCCAGAAGTTTACCCCATTTACTAGAGGATAAAACTCATACTTTCACTTGCTGGTACACTGGTGGTCCAAATTGTTCCTGGATATAACATTCTAATCCAAAACGAATAAAAACTTTTATAACTGAATCCCCTGTTAGGCATCCCACTCATGTCCTTACTCTACTATGGGCAGGATCCACACATGCGTCCCCAATCTTTACACATTAGACATCTCTGTATGTCATTCCCCTTTATCTAGCCCCACTGACCATGTCGGGTTCATATTTTCCCCGGATCTAGAAATCTTCACCCTGATTGCTACTCTCGTTGTCCCTTTGGCTTTACCGGCCCTATAGGATTCGTTGCTAGCCTTGACTACCTTGCTTGAATCCAACGCCACTTGGTAAAAATTCTATTGACCTCAATCATTAAAATGGGTCCTTTACTGGGTATTCCCCCCATAGTGTCTCACTAGCACCGTTAAATCTAGTCCTTCCCTTTGGATAGCTTCTCCAATGCTCATGGATCTCTTTTCATGGAAGCTTTGATGTAACCTCGCAAATGTATGACTTTGAACGACATCGACACTAGTCATCCTGGCCGAATTTTCCATCCATGCTTATTTATTCTACCCACGAGTTCATTATCCACTTACAGACCTTTCGTCGGGTACGAAGTTCGTTACACCAATCAACTTCTCATTCACGATTGACCACTATCTTATCCATTTTATAAAATTATGAAGTTCCATTCGCATCTATGGATAAATAGCAAATGTAAGATTCTATGGTAAAATGGCACTCAAATTTCTCACTTAATTGACATATGCTTGTCTATGTGGTGACTGGCTCCCATCACTCAACGCTGCTCCAATGAGCTACAAATTTCGCCCAAAATTGGGTGTCGTTGCACTCCACCCTATATAATTTCCCTTGAATTATCTCTTTTCGTTGGCTCATCACACTTCCTCTCTTTCCGGAATTCTTATCGCCGACTCTTCAAAAAGTCCCTCTGACTTCCCCCTTGTCGACTACTCAGGGTGAGTCTGAAATTGTACCATCATTATCTGCTATGGTGTTTGGGAATCTACCATTCCCAAGAGATTTTCTATTGTCACTTGCCTGAACAATAATCACGATGACTTCTATTGCGATCACCATAACTATAATAATCCACGTCTTCTGTTGAGCCTCTCCTCCTGCAATCCTTATAACAGCCCTCACTGGTTGTCCTATAATGTTTGGTGTACGAAGCCCGCCCGAACATGTATGAGTTACATCAACGATACTTAATAGCAAGAGAACATAAATTGCATACGTAGTGGAATACAACAATCCTATAATAAGTCTCTATACCAAAGAACGCTACGCTGAAACGTAATAAACTGTACAGACCCTATGGACACTAGAACCTGATGCTCTAATACCATCTGTGACACCCCGCGTAATAAAATACCGGGTGATCTTAAAACAGGAATTTCATCAGGTCCATTCTTAGCATCACTGTCAAAAACATTATTTTTAAATTTACTAACCACCTAAAATTCAAAAAGCTGATGTTAAAATTTTAATCTTTTCATTAATATGTGGAATACCCACAAAAAAATCATGCTAAAAATCCAATCACATCTCAATAAAGTCCAACCCATAAATCATGCAAATACAATCTTTCCGAATAAACCACCGGCTAAATCCAAAACCAAAATAACTAACAGAGAGTAATAAATCCCATACAATATGAAAGGAAAAATTGAATAAAAACTGTGAGCGACATGCTCGAGATAAACTGAGATCACATCTGTAAGGACATTTTTGTCCATTATCAATGTATTATGTCGCACGCCGTTACACCTTTGAAGAAATTCAAGATTCAACGGATCCGAATATCAAAAGAAGAAGAGGAATCATAGTCTGACAGCCGGACCGATCCACTGAAATAAGAGAACCGATCCGGCTAACCGAACCGGTCCGCCTAAAGACCCGGACCGATCCACTTGTTTGTCAGAAGGCCAGTATACCCCGGACCGCAAGCGAACCGATGAAGCTCAAAATAAAAGAACCGATCCGATCAACCGGACCGATCCGCCTCAAGGAAAAAGAACCGATCCGGTCAATCGGACCGATCCGCCTCAGACCCGGACCGGTCCGCCTGGGATACACTTCAACAGATCGTGTTCAGATTTTTAAGGCCCGAGACTTCTTATTTAATCCCACTACGAGAAGTGGTTTTCTAAGACTCAGAGACACGATTTCCAGAGTAAAGAAAGCCCTAAGTCTTCACCTATTGAGCATCTAGACTCTAGGTATTTGATTCACACAAATTGCCAATCCTTTGTGAATCACTTTGCAACCCAGGAACGCACTTTTGCTGTTCAACCCTTGTGGAGAAGCCGTTTCTCTTCTCCATTGTAGCCCTACTGGAAAGGGATAGTTCCAGCCGCGACTACAGAATCCGACACCTGAGGGTAATTCTTAGTCACTTGTATTTTCATTGTAATCCGAAATTGTATAGCCTACAATATTATAATGAAAATAAATGGTTTTTCCCCTTTGGGGGATTTTTCCTCAATTCCATGTGTTTGAATCTTCTTGCTTAGATTATCATCTTATTCAATCACATATTGTTGCATGTTTAGGGTTTGTTTGGGTTAAAAGGTGTTTAATATATAATTTGCTCATTTGAACGCAAGCACATACGTTCTCAAATTGGTATCAGAGCAGGTTACGCTAATCTATCGCGTATTCTTATTTTTCGCAAAATTTTTCTAAGATATCAATTTTCTGAAAAAATTGATTTTTGAAAAAGTGCGTGTTCAAATGGAGAAGTTATATAGTAAAATGCCTGTTTTTGACGGGACAAATTATGCTTATTGGAAATCCCGAATGAGGTCGGCTTTAAAAGCCATTGATGAACGTGTCTGGATCTTAGTTGAAAGAGGGTGGACTCCTCCCTCCGTGACTGTTGATAATGTGATCAACTTGAAACCTGACACTTCTTGGACTGATGAAGAATTTAAATGGTCATCTTTTAATTCTAAGGGTCTAAGTGCTATTTCTGGGTCTATCACACCTGATGAGTTCAAACGCATAATGACGTGCACCACGCCAAAAGAGGCATGGGATGTTTTACAACTCACCAATGAAGGAACTAATGCTGTGAAAGAATCTAAGTTGCAAAATTTGATAACTCAATTTGAAACCATCACCATGCATGAATCTGAATGCTTTGATGAATTTTATGCTAGAATTTCTGACATTGTGAATACTAGCTTTAATCTTGGTGAACACATTCCTAATGCTAGAGTTGTTAAAAAGATTCTTTGTTCTTTACCTAAGCATTTTATCCCTAAAGTCACTATGCTAAATTCCATGGGTAATTTAAATACGCTAAAATTGGAAGAACTTGTAGGAGATTTGCAAACTTATGAAATTGATATGTTCCCTAAAACTGCTAAATCTAAAGATAAGGGAATTGCACTTAAAGCCCAAGAGAGAAGGAGTGAGGGGTCGGCTAGAAAAAGGGTAGAGTCGTCTAGAAAGAGAGAGACTAACACGTCAGATTCTGAATGTGATTTTGACCTAGATGATTTGGCTCTTTTTGCAAAAAATTTCAAGAGGATTCTCAAATTTAAGAAAAATGGTAATTTTAAAGATAAAAAGAAATTTGAGAAAAATAAGTTTGAAAAGAAAAATGAAAAAGACTCCAAAAATCCTCCTAAGAAAGAAAGTGAGAGATGTTTTGAGTGCGATGGTAGGGGTCATAGATATTTTGAGTGTGCCAATCGTCTGAATAGAGAGAAAGGGAGAGCTGTCCTTAATGCTACCCTTAGTGACGACAGTGAGGTTGAGACGGTGGATTCAGGAGATGAGTCACCGCATGAGTGTAACTTCACCGCATTCATGGCCAGTCAAGTGAGCACTCCTAGTTCTCTTCACGACGATGAAGATGATGCTTCACAGGGACACCTCGACAGTGAGATCGATGTGAGTGAGGGGGAGGATGACTCAAGTGAGAGCGAGAGTGATATTCAATGCGCCTATGCTGAGTTATATTATGAGTCATTTAAAACTAAAAAACGTAATAAAGCGCTAGTTCTTAAGATCACCGGCTTAGAGGAAGATTTAAGAAAGGCGAGAGAAAGAGAGTCCTCCACCGTCACAACCCTGAGAGAGAAAGAATCTGCCTGTGTCGAGAAAGAGATTCTGTTTAGAGAAAGAGAGAGTGGTTTAGAGAAAGAGAGAGGGGACTTGACTAAACAAGTGGCTAGTCTTACGAGTCAGCTCCATTCCTCCGTGGAGACTTGAAAGAAACTTGAAGCCCTTGTTGCCCAGCTGACTCATGATCTTGAGAAAGCACGGGAAGTCAAGGTACAAATCGAGGACAGATTTGGGAAGATGGGAAAGATACTCCTCAACCCCGCTTTAGGTTGTGGTGATCGGTAAGGAATTGGTTATGATGGTGCCTCCACGTCCCAAATTGCACCTGGACCAGTTCCTGAGTTTACTACGAATCCTTATGGACGCCGTCAAAAACTTCGAAGGAGAGTTCGACCAAGAAAGGCAAACCAGGGTCCGCCTTTGACTGTACTCTTTTGTACTTATTGCAAAAGAAAAGGCCACCTTAGGGAGTCTTGCTATAGCATGGGTCGGACACGACGTACTATTGCTCCACCACGTCATAGTGATGAGTTTTCTAGTCTGAGAGAGCGAGTTGAGTTCTTAGCTGCCACGTCCCAGAGTTTAATGGAAGAATTCCGACGGATGTCTTTGCCGTTAGTGAATGCTTCTCACATTCCAGCTAAAACCAACAACAACAAAGGAAAACAAAAGGTCATACCGACTTGGGTACCTAAGAAAGATAAAAAGGCTTTTGTTGTTCATGTTGCTCTCAAAGCACATAATACCTCATAGTGGTATTTTGATAGTGGGTGCTCCAGACACATGACAGGTGATGCCTCATTTTTTACGACTCTTGAGGACTATCAGGATGGCAGAGTCACCTTTGGATATGGGAGCAAGTCTAGCATTATATTACGTGGTACTGTCGAGTTACCTAGATTTCCTAAGCTAGAAAATGTTTTGTACGTCAAAGGTTTGAAAGCAAACCTTCTCAGCATTAGCTAGTTGTGCGACACTGACTTTGCAGTAAAGTTTGACCGGGACGCGTGTAAAGTCTATAATCAAGCCGATAAACTTTTGATGCAAGGGGTGAGGACCAAGGATAATTGCTATGGGACTGAGCCCACGTCCTCACTTGTCTGCAACAGCTCCATGATCATTCCTATGGATCTGTGGCATCAACGTCTAGGTCACGTGAACGTTAGAGATCTAAATCGCTTAGCTAAAAAGGACCTAGTACGTGGCTTACCATCTCTTGGAAAGTCAACTTCGACCATTTGTGGACCCTGTCAGTTGGGAAAACAAATTCGTAGTCCTTATAGGAAGTTGCATTCCATTACCACTTCTCGTGTTCTTGAGTTGATTCACATGGATCTTATGGGTACCACTCGTACTGAGAGTCTAGGTGGTAAGAGGTACATCCTCGTGATGGTAGATGATTTCTCCAGGTACTCCATTGTAGGTTTTCTGAGAGAGAAATTCGATGCTGTAGAATTTTTAATGACCAAGTGCTGTGTCCTGAAAAATCAACACGGTGTCACTATTAATAGGATGCGTAGTGACAATGGCACTGAATTCACAGAAGCAAAGGTAGACCTTTACTGTGATAGCCTCGGGATCAAACATGAGTTTTCTGCTGTGAGAACTCCTCAGCAAAATGGTATTGTTGAGAGAAAGAATAGAACGATCCAAGAGATGGCTAGATCTATGCTTCTAGGTCGTAAAGTTTCTAGGAGATTTTGGGCAGAGGCAGTGTCTACTGCATGCCACACGGTGAATAGGGTTTATTTGCGTCCACACACACTTCAGACTCCTTATGAGTTGTGGACTGGAAATAAGCCCAACCTGGCATATTTCCGTATTTTTGGGAGTAAATGCTACATCCTACGGGATAGAGATCAATTAGGAAAGTTCGACTCCTAGAGCGACGATGGAATATTTCTAGGATATTCATAGAATAGCAGAGCGTACCGGGTGTTTAACCTGAAGAGCTCTAAGGTTATGGAATCAATAAACGTCACCGTGCAAGATGACGAACCTCCGACGGTTATTGATCCTAACCTTCAGTGTGAGGATGAGAATTGTTCTGACAGTGATTTACCTGTTCCTCTCTCACACTCTATGGACCCTACTCCTGCGCTAGGGGACACACCTGCTTGGGTTCGCAAGAGTCATGACCCGTCTGCCATTGTTGGCGATCCCACTCTAGGGGTCAAGACTCGTGCTCAACTAGAGAACGTTGTTAGCCATCTTTGCTACACGTCCAAAGTCGAGCCCAAGAACCATAAAGAAGCACTCAAGGATGAACACTGGATATCTGCTATGCAGGATGAGTTGCTTCAGTTTAAAAATAATAATGTCTGGGAACTTGTCCCCCGGCCTAGTGAGACTAATGTGATAGGTACCCGGTGGATTTTCAAGAACAAAATGGATGAAAATGGTACCATAATCAGAAATAAGGCTAGGTTGGTCGCTCAAGGATACACACAGATAGAGGGTGTAGACTTTGGGGAGACATTTGCTCCTGTTGCGAGGCTTGAGTCCGTCCGTCTTCTGCTCGCCATAGCATGTCATCTGCGCTTCAAGGTATATCAGATAAATGTCAAGAGTGCCTTTCTGAATGGCATTTTATAAGAGGAGGTTTATGTGGAACAAATAAAAGGGTTTGAAGACCCTCAGCACCCAGAGCACGTATACTATCTGAGGAAAGCCTTGTATGGTTCGAAGCAAGCACCCCGTGCTTGGTACGAGAGGCTTACTTCCTATCTCTTATCCCGTGGCTTCAAGAGAGGGGGAGTTGATATGACGTTGTTCGTCAGGAGAGATGACGGTGCAATTTTGGTTACCCAGGTCTATGTGGATGACATAGTCTTTGGATCCACATGCTCCCAGCATGCTCACCACTTTGAGGAGGAGATGAAAAGTGAGTTTGAGATGAGCATGGTTGGTGAGCTTACATTCTTCCTTGGTCTCTAGGTTCGTCAGCTAGAGGATGGGATGTTCATCTCCCAATCTAAGTATGCTAGAGACCTAGTGAAGAAATTTAGTTTAGACTCCGCTAAGCATGCACGTACACCTATGAGTACCACTACCAAGCTTAGTAAGGACACTTCAGGCAAGGACATAGAGCAAAACTTATATCGGAGTATGATAGGTAGTCTTCTCTACTTGACTGCCAGTCGTCCCGACATCGCCTTTAGTGTTGGAGTCTGTGCGCGATATCAGGCATCCCCTAAAGAGTCACACTTACTTGCTCTAAAACGTATTATTAAATACATAAGTGGGACTCTCTCATACGGTATTTGGTATTCCTTTGATACCGATGGCCGTTTGTCCGCCTATTCGGATGCCGACTGGGCTGGGGATGTAGATGGTTGTAGGAGCACTTCTGGTGGGTGTTTCTATTTTGGTTCTGCTCTTGTCTCCTGGATGAGCAAGAAGCAAAATTCCATCTCTTTGTCCACTGCGGAGGCTGAGTACATAGCCGCCGGGAGTTGTTGCATACAACTCTTGTGGATGAAGCAAATGTTGGAGGATTTCACAAGACACCATGATCATTTCTTGTGATAACACGAGCGCGATACACATATCCCGTAATCCCGTCCAACATTTGCGCACAAAACACATCAGGATACGTGAGCACTTTATTCGTCAGTTAGTTGAGGAGAACACTGTATCCCTGAGTTTTGTTCCCACCGACCGTCAGTTAGTCGACATTTTCATGAAACCTTTAGATGCCCTTAGATTTGAGAGTCTTAGGAAGTCTTTGGAGATTTGCACAGTTGACTGAGGGGTTGGTCTATGTCTAGAATAGGTTGCTTCTTCATGTTCATATCATATGCTTCCTATTGCTAGTCTGTTTTATATGTACCATTGCTTAGTTGTCCAGCTTTTATTTATTCTTTTTGCTTTTCATATTTCTTTTGAAAAATACAAAAAAATTTTCCTTTAAGAAAATTTTTAAGAAAAGCACAAAAAGATTTTATTTTGATAAATTTTTTGAAAAATCCAAAAAGATTTCTTTTTTTTGGATGTGCATTTAAGATAGCCAAGTCACAACTTCATTCCATTTATCCATGTGACTGTTTGATAGAGATTTGAGAGGCTACATCATTTCATCCATGTGCTTTACATTGTCTGGAGTCTTTGAGATGTAATTAGTGATATCTTCCTACATGTTTGACTCCTATATCCTTTATTGCACACATGCACGGCTATATTTGATTATTGCACATGTCTATCTCATTTGGCTTGTGTGTTTCCATCTCAATTCTGTCTATACAATGTACAATATGCGATAATACTTGACAAGATTGGAATGCATGTAAAATCCATTTTGGTGAGACTGTGTGTTTTTATATAACGGGGAGGGGATGCGAAAGGTAATCATCTATCCTTTGCGCAAAATCCACCGTTAAAAAGGACCTAAAAAATGGAGGAATTTTAATATCCGAGGTCCAAAGAGGTTAAAAGAGCCCGAAAAAAATTTAAAGGCAATGAAAAATCACTTCATGCCAAATATGGGCCACTTAGGTTTCACCATTAATTCTCCAAAGTTTTAGAATTTAGAATGCCTCTATTCAAAATTATATCTGAGGGAGTTTGGTTGGAGTATTTTTAAACGGGTTTGCACTTCCTTGAAAGTCCTGAAAAAGCATAAAATCGTTTTGGACGTTATTGGTGTGAAAATCACTTTGAGCTTTGATTTGTTAATTTGATTGAGTCAATATCTTATATTGTCATTATTTTACACCAAAGGAAGCATTTGAGTTCATTCGCTAGGAATATCCAATATTCATCGTGCACATATGTCATGTTTGTATGCATTGATTTTCCTATCGAATTTAATCACACCACCTCATTTACGCTTTCATCGACTTGGTTGCTTTATGTTCATTCATGGTGTGATTTTATCCTAGTGACTCCCCTCACTTGCTTTTTTGATTTATTTCTCTCATTTGTCTATTTGGGGACATCATAAAAAGGGGGAGAATGAAATATCTTATTATGGGGGAGATTTGAAAGTTTGAGTTTGCTCATAAATTGGTATATATGTCTATCTCATTTCAAACTCGATATGTCACTTGGTATTTTGCTTTGTCTCATGTGTGTAGGTACTACATGGATTATGATTGGATTGCACACCCTGATGAGAAAAGTGTTGAGATTCCAGAACAATTGAAGAGCAAACGCTGTAATCTTATTCAATTGTATCTTTCCAGTTTTGGGTTCATGGAAGGGTAGATTTGTATAGGCATCATTTTTAGTTGTTTGATAATTCAGATGTTTGTTTTTATGTATGTACCGGCATAGACATAGGGGGATATTTGTAAGGACATTTTTGTCCATTATCAATGTATTATGTCTTACGCCGTTACACCGTTGAAGAAATTCAAGATTCAAGATTCAACTGATCCGAATATCAAAAGAAGAAGAGGAATCATAGTCTGACAGCCGGACCGATTCGCTGAAATAAAAGAACCGATCCGGCTAACCGGACCGGTCCGCCTAAAGACCCGGACCGATCCGCTTGTTTGTCAGAAGGCCAGTATACCCCAGACCGCAAGCGAATCGATGAAGCTCAAAATAAAAGAACCGATCCGGTCAACCAGACCGATCCTCCTCAAGGAAAAAGAACCGATCCGATCAATCGGACTGATCCGCCTCAGACCCGGACCGGTCCGCCTGGGATACACTTCAACAGATCGTGTTCAGATTTTTAAGGCCTGAGACTTCTTATTTAATCCCACTACGAGAAATGGTTTTCTAAGACTCATAGACACGATTTCCAGAGTAAAGAAAGCCCTAAGTCTTCACCTATTGAGCATCTAGACTCTAGGTATTTGATTCACACAAATTGCCAATCCTTTGTGAATCACTTTGTAACCCAGGAATGCACTTTTACTGTTCAACCCTTGTGGAGAAGCCGTTTCTCTTCTCCATTGCAACCCTACTGGAAAGGGATAGTTTCAGCCGCGACTACAGAATCCGACACCTGAGGGTAATTCTTAGTCACTTGTATTTTCATTGTAATCCGAAATTGTATAGCCTACAATATTATAATGAAAATAAATGGTTTTGCCCCTTTGGGGGATTTTTCCTCAATTGCATGTGTTTGAATCTTCTTGCTTAGATTATCATCTTATTCAATCACATATTGTTGCATGTTTAGGGTTTGTTTGGGTTAAAAGGTGTTTAATATATAATTTGCTCATTTGAACGCAAGCACATACGTTCTCAACATCCCTAAACTAGGAATAAAATAATAGAAGCGTCTATCCAAATCCTGCAACCTCCACACATGCTGCAGGTGCGAGTCCCTGAAATGAAATCAAGGCTAACGCCCCTGTGGCCGGACATCTAAAAGGTTTTGAAAATGTTTGATAGAAAGGGTTAGAACCTAAAATGTTTTGAAAATATTTAGCAAGTGAGTAAATTGCAGTAATTTAAAATGCATGAATGCTCTTCATACTTAAGCTAGTGTCGCACTCCCTTGAGGACAAACTCACCCCCAGCTAATGTGCACACTTAACGCTTTATTTATATCCCACCTAGTCCTTTACCCCGTAACTAGATACTTGATAAAATTCCTGTCAACCACCCTACTCAAATCCGAATATTTTTAATATATGATTTATAAGTTATTTATCACCTTAACTTAATTAATCATTTTTCCTTGAAAGCCATATAACATTCTCTAGTTATATAAGTAATACAATTTTCTCCATGTATTAAATTACCTGTATTTAATTATTTATACCATTATATACGTAAAAGCATATTACAACATTCACACATATGTTGAATATATATATATATATATATATATATATAATCCATCCTTTTGAGTAATACCTCACCAGATGTATTCTCTAAAGCGCTATCACCCCAAGTCTACTCAGTCCCACCTGGATTTTCGAGACAACTATGGCCCGCCGAATCGGAACATAAATACTAAACGTAATGGAGGCGGTCATATTTCTCCCGAGTATGAGGACAATCATCTCAATGCCTCACCTCTATATTTGAACGCTATGACCTGGGGATTATACCCTCCCTACTCCTCAAGCTAGGAGATTCACCCACATCGCACAACCTCCCCTAATAGCACTAGAGTATATTTAAATAAATATCTAGTCACTGATATTCATAAGTACACAATATATAAATGCTATCACACTACCGTATACATATATTTTAAATTAATTCTCGGCTTTTTTGTGCACAAAATCCGTAGCACTAGCCTAAAAAATACTCGAGTCTTTATTCCGACTCTAAATTAATTAATTTCTCTCAATAATTAATTCAATACCTTGGCGCCAATCAACCAATATACCCGGACTCGCTCACTTGGTCCATAATTTAATATCACACGAGTCTATATTACGACTCCAAATTAATTAATTTCTCTCAATAATTAATTTAATACCTTGGTGTCACTCAACCAATATACCCGGACTCGCTTACTTGGTCCGTATTTAAATCTCAGAATTTAATTCCCAAACTTCGTCCATAATGTGTCACACATATATCCCTCCAAAATTTCTCAATTATATTTACCTATAATTACTATAAGGTATGTCTTGTATTTATTTGTCGCTAAATAAATAAATCTCAAAGGGAATTAATTAATTGTCACTCCCTAAAAAAGGTAGAACTGCCAAAATTTCTGGACTGTCGATCGATCGATCAATTCCGTCACCAGCTTCTCCTTCATCTCTGTTTTTCCACCATTGATGAAAACTCCAAGTTTTTAAACCTTTAATTTAACCTCTAATCAAATCTTCCCACCACACACACACACACACACACACACACACACACACACACACATATATATATATATATATATATTGAACTAAGGTCCTGAACATCATATAGACCTTAAGATATTCTCAACCTATTTCATAAATACCGAAATGGGGTTTTCTATTAATCTCAAATAATTTTGTTCTACAATCTCAATTCCAGATTCGAATTCCACCACATAACATTCTGGGTTTCTCATGTGAGTTAGATTCCTACAGACTGAATCATACTATAACATCAATTGAATTCTTAATCGACCCAAGTCATCCAATTTATAAAACCCCCAATTTCATATGATAATCCAACCCAAAAACGAAATTTAAATACACCCACTACAATATGAATTGATTATCATAAATTTACAAATCACAACAAGTTAACCACTTGCCTTTTTGGTTCGTAGAGTCTGATCCGTTGAGGTAGAGAAAAGTTTGATGAAGAACACCCAAATCTCTCTCTTGATTTGTCTTTAAAAGCTCCCCAAATTGCTCTCAATTTGGTTCCTCTATTTCTCTTTCAAAGCCTTAGGTTTTGAATGTGATTTCTGTCGTTCAATATTCTAAGACTTAGGCTTATTATACTTAAATCCCATTTTTAGCCTAATGGGCCAAGCCCAATTGACCCGAACACTCCTGTGCAGTCTCGATTTTGTGGACCTATATAGTTGAGGTGATCGATTCAGTGCGTCGAGGTTATTTTTGCACTAACGAGTTGAGAGTGACCGGTTCAAAAGGGCTGAGATCAATTCTTTGGACCTAGTTAAGAGTTTTGAGGATCACTAGTCATGACAGGTAACATTCTTCCATTCCAATTTCGTTAGGGAGTATAGTAGTAGTGTGGGCTCTACGAGGGTTAAAGCGCTTTATTTTTGGTTATATTAGGGATTATGCTTGTGTCGAGGAGTGGCGATGTGTCCATTTCTGGTTCTTTCTTTTTATAATTTCCCCCAGATCCATCATTGTAACAAGGGGAACTTGGCATGTGCGATGTTGTATTCTTGATTTAGTACTTGAAAAGAGAATCAAAAGGAAAAAATAACGTATTTTTATTTGATTATCTTGATTCGGTAGCTTACTCTACACGCACTTTAATTTTCCACTAAGGTTTTGTTTCAACAAAAAGTAGAGGAAAATGTTTTTTTGGGGAATTTTTGAATATTTTTTGGCATATTTAATAGAGAATTGCCTTGGAGGCTTGGTTGGATCTTACATTTAAAAAGACTTATTTTGAAATGAAAAGGGGTGGGAAAAAAGGGGGGGGGGGGGGGGTCCCAAAATAGAAAATAACTGGCATATCCCCTGGCCAACTTATCGATTTGTTAAGGCATGGGCAGAGTATTATACTTCCGCTGGTGCTGAATTCGATGTACTGGAGAGACTACATCGATAACGACTTTACTAGTGCTATAGCCCTAGAGTTGACTGCCAGACTACTTTTAGTGACCAGTAACATGACGACGGATCCTCAAGTGGCCACAATAGTATTGTGGATGTCCGATCATTATAATTCCGCTGCTGTTAGATAAACGGAAACTCTGAATGGACTGGATGCCTGGAAAGAAGGTGATGTTGTTCATGTGGTTATTGAAGATAATGAGTCTGGAGGATCCTCATGAGTATCCTCTGTCGGGTGTTTTGAACTTCTTTGCGCAGTCCTTTTTCAGTTTTGGCACATCTATAGAAAATTGAGTGAATTGGCTTGTGAAGCAGGGGGATAAGAATCTTCAGTGCTCAGTGCCATGGTTAGGTAACCTGTAACCTGTTTTGAAACTGGGAAACTACCAGTATGTGCAGTTGGTGGGCCTTCGCCAGACTTCTTTTAATTTTCCAGGGCCACTTTTGCATCAAGCAGGTTGGGAGCAGATCGTTCCTCTTTGTATAACCAACTTCTTTGCCATGGAGGATATGATTGAATCATTAAGAATAATTTTGGGGCCTTTGTGGCAGAATTGTTGACTATCTACACATCCATTTCAGTCTATTGGGGAGGTTGGGTTTGTGTCTCGAGACTATTCAAAATAGATATGGAAGAAAGTGGCTATGAAGGTCTGTGCTTAGGAGACTGGGAAATAGGTTGTGATGCTTGATGCTCTGGAAGAGGGTGTTGTGTTTTCTTCCAAGGGGAACAAAGAATATCGCCACGTAAAGTATATGTGGTAGTATAATCAGGACTGGGATCCTTAGGATCATTCGGGGAGTGGGAATGATGATGAGGTGGGCCCATCTAGTAGTTGGTAAAAGTTTTGAATACAGGGAAGGTATTGGTAATATGTGGGTTTTTTGTTTAGGTTAAGTTTGAGGTGTTTGGCTTGTGAAATGTTTGTAAAAGTGGTGGTTATTTTTTATTCTCGTTGCATATGTATCATGTAATTGCCGTATTTTATTTTCTAATAAAAAATGATGATTTTTATATATTTTTTGTGCCTTTGATGATTTTCTTTTATTTGAACTATCTATACCAATCGTTAAGCCATATATAATCCCCTTATTCGTTTTAATAATGAAAGTGCCCATTATTCTCGATGGAATAAAAGAATAGCAATTTGTGTAATAGAAAAGGCCTTGCCCAAAATACCTTATGCGTCGCTGCCTACATACCTTTGTGTTAGGAAATTACAAGTTTGTCTTTTAAAAAGGTGATTTTTGTGGGTAGAGAGGGGATTTTTTTTAATACAAGGGAGGTAAGAAAAGTCATAGCATGACTAGATTTTGGACTATGAGTAAAATTTCTTAAAACATTCCAAATTGACAGGACACGCCATCTCCTTTCCATCGAGGTCCATGAGCATAGCGGTGCCACCCAATAGGATCTTCTTTAGGATGTAGGGGCCTGCTCTAGTTGGGCTTGAACTTTCCTCTAGGATCCTAGACGGATTCTGTAATTTCCTTGAGGGTAAGATGCCCTTCTTGTACACCATGGTCATTGACTTTTTTTAATGATCGCGTAATACGACAATATCACCCTTGTATATGATATAGGGCTTTTAAACTCATTTTATCCAAGAGCACAAGTTCGTCGTAATGTCTTTGTTGCCAATCTTCTTTGCTAACCTGACTATCGATCATGAGATGAAGAGAGGGTATTTCAAGTTCAACATGTAATATTTCCTCCATGTCATCTACTAGAGGGTAGGGAGTATCCCTAGTGGACATTCTGATGGAGGTACGATAGCCCCAGAGGGCATATGGGATCCAGTCGACCCAGTCTCTATAACATTCGGTCGTCTTGCTGATGATGGTCTTGAGGTTTTTATTAGTGGCTTTGACAGCCCCGTTGGTTTGCGATTTGTAAAGAGAGTACTTATGAATTTGGATTGTATACTCGTCAATTAGTTTTGTGACCTCAACTTCAAAATAAAGCCCATTATCTGAAACCAGATTGTGGGGAACTCCGTTACGGAAGACGATGTTCTTTTTCTTGAACTTAGCTACTTTCTTTGCATTTAAAACCGTGCATAACTTGGCTTCAACCCATTTCGTGAAGTAATCAGTGGATACTATAATGAATCCATGCCCATTTGATGCCTTGAGAGTGATTTTCTCGATGATGTCTATGCCTTAGGTGGAGAAGGGCCAGGGAGAATTCATGTTGTACAACTCTCAATGAGGCAAGTGCTGAAGGTTGGCAAACTTTTAACATTTGAGGTACCTTTTGACATAAAGAACGCAATCTTGAATCGTGGTGGTCTAGTAATATTCCTTATCGATGATCTTTTTAGCAAGAGTATAGCTGTTCATATGGGGTGCTCATTCCCCACCACGGATCTTTTGCATCACCTCTTCGACCTGAGACCCAGATATGCAATGCAAGTGGGTTCCATCGATTTTTTTGAAGAGTTCCTTGTCGCAGATAATGTACTGAGCAACCAACCTGTGAAGGTCGCGGGGTCTTTCTTTTCAGCATTTTGAGGATACCTACCATGATTGAGAAGGCGCCAAATGTCATAATACCATAATATTTCTATGTCTAGATATTCCTGTGCAATAAGCTCAATGTGGTAACAATGAGTGGGTGATGGCTGTTTTTGGACTGGACAAGGGGCCATTGTTATTCCCCTTGGCACGTTGACCATAAAGACCAAGGTTGTCAATGCTTCGGCTAAACTGTTTATCGAGCATGGAAGGTAGTAAAAAGTGACATATTTAAACTAGAAAGCGAGATCTTCATGGTGAGCATGGAAGGGGAGGAGATTCTCATATTCCATTTTCTTATAATTTACCCCACGATGAGAGCCGAGTCTTCATAAACATAAATGCGCATGATTCCTCTCTAAGGCGATCTTGAGACCTATGCTACATGCCTTATATTTTGTCATGTTAATGCAAGGGAAGTCGAATATAATGGCGATGGGAGTTTGAGAGTCATCAGGAGAGATCAGAAGCATCCTAATACCGTATCAATTCTTATTAGCAGCTCCGTCGAATAACATCTTCCATTTGAGATCCTCAAGATATGTGCAGAGGATGTCTTCATCTAGGAAGCCGAAATATAAATCTCATATCCCTCATGGGATTGTCGACAAGGTAGTCAGAAATGGCTCTTCCCTTAATGGATTTTTTCGTGACAAATACGATGTTAAATTCAGCTAATAACACCAACCATTGGGCCATGCGGCTAGACAAGGCGAATGTGGCCATCCCAAGATCTTCCCTCATGCATGGTGGGTGGGATTTTGGCGCTCACGCGCGTGCGCACGGGGAGAGGGAGATAAAGGTCTCACGCCCTTCTTCTAGGTGCTTTGGCCAACGTCGATTTTGGGGTGATGTAAAGAGATAGAATCCCTAACCTATTTTACACAAAACATGCAAATAATATGTTTTAGCCTCAAGAGAATGACATCAAAGACAAACTGATGCTTGCAAAACCAATTAGTTTGGAGGTTTGGGGGCTAAGTTACGAAATGGAAAGGTGTTAGGCACCCATCCCTCCCTTTCGTTCTCTCATGGGCATGTGTTATTATTCTCCCTCCGTGAAGTGTATGTGTATATATAAATGGAGAATGGAACTTCTCAACTCATATTATGGATAAGGATGGAGTGAGATCATCCGTAGGAGTGTTCCCAAAATAATAATTAAAAACATAATGTGTGTGCTTATCGAGATATCGATCGTTATGGTGAAACGATAATATATGCATCGGATAATATACCCATATGAATCACAAGTATAATATATATAAATAATGTATGGATAAAATGGGAAAAAAAAGGAAAATAAGAAAATATGACTCGAGTCTCGGGTTTTTAGCCCGAGACGCCTACGTAGCCTATAAAGGCATCAAAGTCCACATAGTTCGCATGCGACACGAGGGTGGGGTTTGTCCCATAAATTCAAATATGGATTTTATTATATGTGTGTGCGTATAAAAAGGTGTTTTAGTTTTGAGAAAAAGTAGTGAAGAATCCCATTTGGAATTTATTGGTGTAACTCTTTTTTTCTTATTTTTAATGGAAAATATATTATGTGCAATACTAGTAAGAAAGTATTGAACATTAATATTTGTATGATTTAAAGTGAAAGCTAAGCTAAGAATTTACATAACTAATGCGAAAATAAAGAAATTTAAAGAGAGGGAAGAATGTTTGGACCTTCTTTGGAGACTTGGAGATTGATCTCGACTGTTGATGAGCTTCCTTGCAAGTGGGTGAGGAATGTAGGGGGATTTCTCTAAATTGGGTGTGAAAGTGATGGAAATGAAAGGTGGAGAGAGGTCGCTGACTTTGAATAATGTTGCTGAGATCACTAAAGTTGATGATTCTAAGGTGCCTTCCAAAGTGAGCTCATGATCTCCTTAGATAGGGTGAGGGGACTACCAATTGGCATTGTCCTTGTCTTGCCTATTGGTAGGTAACCCTAGACACACTGTCGATAGGCAAGAAAATGGACCTTCCAATTAGCAATCTCCTGTAGATTTTTCAGAATAATGATCATAAAATGAAATTCACAAGTTCAAATCACGCATGGGGCATACTATTGGAAAGGTTATTCAGAGACCTTTAAGAATACTTGGGCCGTTCTTGGGTCTGGGAGTTGACTTTGGGTCAAACGGGGCTTAAAAGCGCCCGATGGTCCCCTGGACAAGAGATCATTCGTCCAAATTACGCACGGGGTGGACCACTGGAAAGGTTATGTGAGGCACTTCAATGTTTCAAAGAGCTTCACCTGGTATGGAGAGTTGACTTTCGTCAAACGGGCCTAAATGCGTCCGGTGACTCTCTGGAGTAAAACGAATCGTTTGTCTGTACTGTAAGACTGATTTGCACATGAGGCATACCGTTAGAAAGGGTATTTATTGCCTTTCGAAGATTCATTTAGTCTCATTTGAGCTAAAGAGTTATCGGGAGTCAAACAGAGTCTAAGAGCACCCGGTGGCCTCCAAATCAGTTTTTGAGGGAAAATGGATTGTTCGTCCGAATGGTAAGTCCGATTCGTGCACGGGGTGGACCGTTAGAAAGGGAATTCAGTGCCTTTCGAAGATTCATTGAGCTTTTTCTCGGGTGAGAAAATTGATTAGGGTCAAAATGGGGCTCGGGAGCTGCAATGGCCTCTAGATCGATTTTTGATTGTAAAATGGATCATTCGTCCAAACCGTTATGCCAATTTATGCATGTGGTATATCATTGGAAAGGTTATTCATAGAACTTTGAAGATTCATTGAGCTTTTCCTCTGACGATGAAGTTGACCGAAGTCAAATGGGGCTCGGGAGTGCCCGATGGCCTCTAGATAGGTACTTAGAGTATGACCTCTGGTTTATGGTAAATGGAGAGGTTTTGGGGACTAAGGAGAGACTTAGGGGGTCCTAGAATGTGGTCTCTATAGATATCCTCTACGAGGGAGCTTGGAATAAGTAAAAGTCATTGAATAGACACCACATAGATGTTTTGAGAAATAAGTCAATTCTGAGGACCTAAGGATGAGGGGGCCGATTTTATGGGTCGAGGTCAATTCGGAGGACCTAAAGCTGGGATGACCAATTTTGAGGGCCGGGGTCAATTCTGAGGACCTAATGTTAGGGTGACCAATTTTGTGAGTCGGGGTCAATTTAGAGGACCTAAAGTTGGGGCCAATTTTGCAGGTCGAGGTTAATTATGAGGACCTAAAGTTGTGGCAACCAATTCTGCAGATCGAGGTCAATTTTGAGGACCTAAAGTTGTGGCTACCAATTCTGCGGGTCGAGGTCAATTCCGAGGACCTGAAGTTATGGCGACCAATTCTGTAGGTCGAGGTCAATTCTAAGACCTGAAGTTGTGGAAAATAATTGTGCGGGTCGAGGTCAATTATGAGGACTTAAAGTTATGGAGACCAATTCTGCGGGTTGAGATCAATTCTGAGAACCTGAAGTTGTGTCGACCAATTCTGTGAGTCGAGGTCAATTCTGTGGACCTATAGTTGTGGTGACCAATTTTATGGATCGAGGTTAATTCCGAGGACCTAGAGTAGGGTCGACCAATTTTATGGGTCAAAATCAATTTCGAGGACCTAAAGTTGTGGCGACTAATTCTGCGGGTCAAGGTCAATTCAGAGGACCTAAAGTTGGGGAGACCAATTCTGCGGTTCGTGGTCAATTTTGAGGACTTAAAGTTATAATGCGGGGGTTTGCTCTCTGGGGAGTATTTAATTTATCTTTGGGAGTTTGGCTGCACTTGTGGTTCCGCTGGATTTTTTTAGGCGTCGCTTAGGGCTTATAGCTTTGCTGGGAGAAATTTTAATTTGGAAATTTCACTGGAGAAATGGGTAGGATATTACATAGTCCTACCGGAGAAATATTTGATTTTTGAGGTTTTGAGTTACGTTGGGGATTACTTGCGGTTTTTGGATTCCGTTGGGGAATTATAGTGGACTTTGGGTCGCGGGCGCACTATTTTAGGGTTTAAATTGGGGATAAGAATGTAGTTTTTATCCGGTTGGGGATTTTAAGAGCTTAAAAAATGGATTTCTTGGTGAAGAAATGTTTCCATATTTATTTGGTAATTTTAGGAATTTTCTTGAGAATTTTTGGAGTTTTTGCCATTTTTTTGGGCTTTTTTGTACGAAATTTCAGGGGGACTACCGATCGGTGGGTGGAAGAGGTTGTCGTTCGATAGTGGCATGGTCTTCTGGGATGCATTGGGAATCGGTGGGTGGCAGGGGAGTGCCGATCGGTATGTCCCTTGGTCTTTCTATAAAAAGGGGCGAGTTCTCCTCATTTTTCACAACTCTTAGCATTCAAATCTTCTGCTAAGATTTGTTTCTAAGCATCTTCCTCATCTAAGACTTAAAAAATACGAATATTTCAAGTAGCTAAACCCATATGGCGTGGTTGGGTGTTGAGGATTGGGTGAACCTTGAGTGGCGAGCTAGGGCACCCCTGACATTGGACAATGAAAATTCCTTTGAGTTGTTTGAGCCAGTTACCGAGGACTGCTTTGTGCCGCAGGAGCCCTCACATCACCGGTCGTCTAACGTGAGTAACCCTAGTAACTATGTAAGTATTAATGATCATTGGCATTATTTTTTTCTTTTCTCCTTTTTGTTTCCTTGAGTTGACAAAAGGTTTCTTTATTGATTTTTTTAATTTTGGCAAACTGTCATAGCTTCTACGATCTTTCATTCCCGGTGGACATGGGGTTTAAGGATGTGTGGGATCATCTTCCGAAAGTGGTGCATTGGGTAGTTTCCTCTGCGGGTTTCAGTCGCTTGGTGTCTGGTTTGGACGAGACATTGTGCTCTACGGTTGTTCTATGCGCGTTTGGGGAGAGGTGGTGGGACGTACCCACACCATTCATATGGGATTTGGGGAGATGACGGTGACTCCTACCAAAATCTAGTAGCTACTTGGGATTGACTGTGAGGGCATACAAATTGAGGTGGATAGTTCTTTGAGGGTGACACCTGAGGCGGTTGAGTCTGCATTGGGAGATGTGGGGAGGATTGTCTCTAGAGATTAGATCAGCATTTCTTCTCTCCGGGAGCTGCTGTTGAGCCAGAGGATTGACGAGACAGATGGGTTCCAGGTATGGTAGATGGCCTATTTATTCATTCTTTTTTTGTTGGTGGCGTCGAGTGGCGATGTCATCCATCTATGGTTTTTACCATTTTTGAGGGCATTTTTTACTCCACCTCTTTATGAGTGGGGGAGACTAACCTTGGCGACCCTTTATTCTTCTATGGATGCTTTTAGTCGGTGTTGTCGGTAGACCTTTACGGGGGCCACATACCTTATGGAGGTAATCCTCGTATTTCTCTTTATGTATTTTCTTGCATTTTTCCTTTAGTTTTCTTCTTCTGTTGATTCCTGTTGTGACAGCCCGTCTAATTAAATATCGGGTGATCACTCCTTTATAAAATTTATAACAGAATGTTCGGTTGGTTCATTCTTAGCATCACTATCGAAAACTTAAATCCAATTATTTACCTAACATTTAATTAAGCTAGTGTCAAAACATTTTCCAATTAAACTTGAAACCAATTAATTTAATAAATTCCTGAACATTTAATTATAAACCATTCACAAGAATTGAATGCTAACTGAATCAATTACTGAATAATTAAGACTATATAAAATCCTCGAGTTCAAAGTCACAAACCAAACCATAATAAATACTCAATCCAACCGAAAATAACTACAAAGGAAACTGAGTACAACTAATGAGAATGGGCGACAAATGCCCGAACTAAGATATCTGAACTAGGAACTGAATGAAATGAGAGAAGCGTCTAATCTCAAATGACCTGCAACTTCCACAACAGCTGCAGCTCGACAAGCCATCCAAGTATCTAGAACCGGCGTCCCTGTGGCTGGGCACCTGTACTAATACATATATATATATAGTAAAAGAGAAAAGAGATGCAAGAAACGGTTCAAAGCCCGATGTTTTAAAAAGATTTATTAGCAAGTATTTAAAACTGCATTAAAGCAAGTATCATATGCATGTTAGTTCGAACTCTCACATGAGATTCTCACCTCTCGACTAGTGTGCACGCTTAACGTACATCTAATCCAACCAATCCATCTGACACACTCTTAACTAGGAAAAGGCTTATCCTACTAGTTACCCCTCGTAGTAGTATCCCGTATTTGATCTCGACATTTATCATTTTAAATAAGTGTTATCATACTAAAGTCTTAATAATCTGTAATTATCTCATTGTAGATATACCATAAGCATACATATATATATTCTTCACTATTATATATATATATATATATGTATATTAACATAATCTTTATAGCCTACAAATATCACATTGTAAGTATAACACACGTATACATATATATCGACCACTATTATATATATGTACTAACACAGCACCCCAAGGATACACCTTTAGTGCATTGCATACTCTGCTATCATGTCTTGGTACATCTCGTACTCAAATAAGGACTATCAGTTCAGAAATCTCCCATGAACCATATAAACAAATCACACATATTGGCAGTGAACATAGTTCATATACCTATGGGTCACGCACATACCTACGCTCCCATAGTTAGCGACTTATCAACTCACATATAAGTCTTCACAGTCCTATGTTTTGAGATACAAGTCAAATATCCCCCCAAAGGTCACTCAGGATAAGACTATTTCTACACAACCCCCTCGCGATAGCAAGCAGCTAGGTATGTCATACACATAATATCAAATATAGGTATACACACAACCCATCAAATCAAACGATATACACACAACCAAATGTCATATTCCATACGTAGTATTACCATCACTAAATACTATCAACGTATTTTTAAATAACGATATTCCCTCTCTCGTAATATATATAAGGATAATATGACCCCCGAAAATCCTTAATACATAATCATAAGAAGTCCCAAAAGTAACCACTAATTTTTATTCTTATAAGTTCCATATCGTTAGAACTAATATTGTAAGTATTTATCATTTAATACTCTTGACGCATTTACAATTACGATTATCTCTCTCTCTCGCAATCTTCAAGGTAAATTCACCGTTCCAAATATTTGAATCATTACACCTAAACAACTCCCAATAATTCTGCACTATTTTGGGTTCATAGAACATTAATTTTTCTCACTCAAATTGACTGTTTACACAAGTAGGGGCAAAATAGGAAATTCTCTGAAAATTAGAAATCTCGCTCAAACCAGAATGGATCTCATTCGAATGACTTCCCGTGTCGCTCGAATGACTTTGCGTGACTACCAATCTCGCTCGAACGACTTCGAGTGACATCTCGCGACCTGAGTTGTTTCGTCTTCAACCTTAGGCAACCTCGTTTTTCACTATTTTCAACCCTAAAACTTCTAAAATATTATCCCAAACTCCAATCAATCAGTCCCAATTCGAATCCTAGCATTTGTAAATGAATTCAAACAACTTAGAATCATTAAATCATTACAAATCGTTAATGAAATATGAAATCCCCAATTTAATTACACAAACCCTAGTTTTTCCAATTTTCATTCAAGAACATATAATTCCCAGATTCGTTCATCACATAAAGTCATCAAAACGTGATTTCAAATCTACGTACACGAAGGGTTCAACCTAATTTTATCTCAAATTAAAATCATGTATATCCAATCTCCAATTTTCATCAATATTATGAACAATATGTTGGTGTTTCATCCCTACACTAACATGAACATGGTTATTGCTAAAGAAAAGCAAGTAATAAACACTTGCCTCGATTTAGAAGGTCTGATCCATTGGTGTTGTTGGTATGGATGCGCTCCTCGCATTTCGATCTACATGATGGTGGTGGTGGTTGTGCAAGGTGGTGTAAATTGCCTCTCCTCCTTTAGAATTTGCTCTCCCTCACCCACTGTGGCTCTCTTTTGATTTTGGTGTAACCTAACCCTAATTGTTCCCAATTAGATGATATAATATTTCTCCAATTTTCCTCCATTTAATTCCTCCAAAAATCCAAATTATAAAACTACCCCTACCGGGTGCCTTCTTGGCCTAAAATATCCCGGAGTCCAAATAGAATACCCGGGTAGAGTTTTCTGACTATCTCGACCCCTCCGGACTCAATGGCGCACTCGAAATGATCATATGAGTTAAAATACTTTACCTTTCTATTCCACTTATTTAGTCCTGATACGACTCACAAGCGTGTCCTGACTTAATATACCAATTGTCGTATTTCTCTCTCACAACAAGTTATATAAAATCGTCATTCCATATTACTTATTCTCATAGTAATATTAATAATTACTAACTTCTCGTCACGCTAGTAAATATTCAATTTTAATCCGGATTAATAATTAATTCTCACATTTTAATTTAATTAATCCAACAATAATAATAAATCACATAATTATTTAAATCCTCAAAAATACGGGGTGTTACACCTGTCTTTTTGCAGACGTGGTTTTATGAGGTGATCAAGCTCGACGCTCGTTGATTGCATGATAAGGAGGCGGGGGACTTCAGTCGAATGTACCGTTGGCGGAAGTCCAATCGGTGGTCAAAGTAGTCTTTTTCTTCGTCGGTGGCATCAGGCCTTGAACACCCTGACGGGCGACCAAGTTATTCCCTTTTTCTTTTGAATTCTTTTTTTGGCATTTCCTTATTTTATACTAACTGATTTGCCTTTTATTTCTGTTGCTTTGTTTGCAGCATGTTCGGGTGTCGACTCTTAGCTTAAGGACATCTGTGACTAGGTGGCCTCCGCGACTACCTATATAAGGGACTCGATTCCAGTTCTTTCTTGTCTGGTGTCATTTTCTACCTCAAAGGAGGGATCGGGATCGGGATCGGGATCGGGGAGTGGAGGTTCCACAACTCGTCACCGGGGGAAGCGCGCTCGCCGTAGGGATGGGGGTCTTAGAGAGGGAGAGATTGAGATGGGGATTTCGATTAAGTCCCATTATTTTTGCTTTCTACTATTTTCTTTTTCCTGAAAAAAATGCAATGATGCAAATGGCAATATACAAACAAATGAGATTTTGTTTATTTATCTTTGCTTAAATGACTTATTCTACATTCGCTTTTTAGTTTGTTGCTTAAACCGTCAAAAGGATGAGATATTTTATTGAATAACTCAAGAGGAGATTTATTTTGAGAAAGGATGAGTAAAAATGGATAATATAGGAAGAAATAACCCCGATTTTTTTTAAATAAGGATTTATTTTTCTTAGAATTTTTATTTTGACAAAAAAGGAAAGATAGGATTTTTTAAAATAAAGGGGTTACCGATCGGCATACCCCTTATACTACCTATCGGTAAGTGAGTCTAGTCAAATCATCCTAAGGCTTTGGTTGCACTTTTTTACAGCCTAAAATACTTGGTAGGTTGGTTTTATTTCGAGCCCTTTGGATTTCTTGTCTTTAGCCAAGGTATTTGGGTATTAAAGGGGGTGTAGTTTTTCACCCATTCATATTTTTTTTCACCCATTCACATTTTCTCTTCTTCCTTATTTCTTGCCTGCTACCTTATTATTTCCCAAATGGCCCTTACCATGAGTTCATAATTCACTTCATATCTTGAGTGCCTGGAAGCTATGCGTCTAAATAACATAGATTTCGAAGCCTTTAATTTGCGTCGAGTCTCCTTG
Organism: Sambucus nigra; assembly: GCA_949130495.1. Taxonomy (NCBI): domain Eukaryota; kingdom Viridiplantae; phylum Streptophyta; class Magnoliopsida; order Dipsacales; family Adoxaceae; genus Sambucus; species Sambucus nigra. Next base: position 108,919,448 of record OX422221.1, on the reverse strand, counting down.
TGGGGCAAACGAGCTATTGATTGGAACATGTTGGCAGCGACAGTGCAATTATGGTATCCCGAGGATCACATTTTTTGCTTTGGATTAGACGAGGTCTGTTTGACCTATGAGGAGTTTTCAGCCATGTTGGGGATTAATCCTAGTGTGGCATCAGCTATGCCCAAATTCTATCGGTCTCCTCGAGCACTATTAGTAGAATTTCTTCACATTTCTCCTTCGGCAGCTCAACCATTGATCATTAGGGGAATGATTTCTCTTACAGGTGTCATAAATTCTGTGCATCTACGAGATTTTAACGATGTGTGCCATGCCAGAGCTGTTGCCTTGGGCCTAACTACGAAGCTACTATTGGTGACCGAGGACCTGATGGTGGACTCTCAACTAACTGCCATAATAGCGTAGATATTATATCCTCGTAATCCTATGGTGGTGATACTAGCAAAAACCCTGAATGGTATAGATGCTTGGCGGGAAGGCCATTTTGATTTTTTGAGAGAAAGCGCGGTTATGCTGTTCATGTGACTGGCTGAGATATTTCGTTTGGTGATCCCCTGAATATCCCTTGGCACACGTGTTAAATTTCTTCACTCGCTATTCCATCAAATTTGTACCATTCATAGAGAACAGGGTAAATTGGTTCGTGGAGTATGTAGCTCGATGTTTGCACTGGTCAGTACCATGGTAGGGAAACAACAACCTATTTTGGAACAAGGAGAGTATCGGTATGTTCCATTAGTTGTGCTTCGCTCCTCATTTTTTTCCCTTGGTGACTTTTACGCCAAGTCGGATGGGAGAAAATAGTGCCTCCTCGGGCACTAGACTTTTTTCCTATGGAAGACTTAATTGAATCCATACCCATGAGGTCAGGTTCTTTGTGGGAGAATCTCTGGCCTTTAACCTGTCCTTCTCAATTCGTAGGTAGGGTTTGACACACATCTGTGGATTATCTAAAATGGTTATGAAAGCGGGTGGTGGCAAAGATCTTACCAGAAGAGACCGGATATAGATGGTTTTTCCTTTTTGATACTATGGAGGTGGCATAGTGGTCTTCTCCAAGTTAGTCAGGGCATATCATTCTATGGAGTGCCTCCTGAATACGAATCATGATGGGGAAGTCTGGGGCCCTCAAGGAGCAGAGGATGATGGGACTGGGTCTTCCGGCAGCTACGAATAGGGTCTTTGTGAAGCCGATGTTCCTTTCTTATAAATATTTTTTGACTGGGATATGTTTGTATGTTTTTGGTTTGTTGGGAATAATTTTGGGAAGGTTTGGGTTAGGTTTTTTTTGGGGCAGTTTGGTTGGCGAGGGGTGGTTTTTTTGACTCCTTATGATTATATTTCACGTAATTGTACTGAATTCTCCCATTTATGGAATAAAAAAGAATTTTGATCATATTGTTGTGCCTTTTGATGAGTTTTACATTTGAATGATCTATACCGATCACTAAAACATACATAATCCTTTTGTTAATGTAAATGATAAAATGAACTGTCGTTCTTGGAGGTAAGAAAATAATAACATTTTATAAAAAGGGGGGACTGTATGCATGTAAAGTGTATGAGAAGCCTATGTAACTCTGGGGGTTTCATCTTGACAGCAAAAAGGTTTTTAGAGGATCAGGCCCAATGTAGTTCTGAGTAGAGGTAAATGAAGATTTTTTAGAATAGAAGGGGGGTGAGAAGGGTCGTAGCGCGTCGATATTTCAGACTAAGGGTAGAACTTCTTGAGTTTGTCCAGGTTGACTAGACGTTCCATCTCTTCTCCGTCAAGGTCAATGAGCATAGCGGTAACACCGGACATGATCTTCTTCACGATATACGGGACATTATAGTTTGGCTTGGATTTCCCTCTGGGGTCCCAGATGGGTTCTATAATTTCTTTGAGGGATAAGTCCCCTTCTTGGACCCTATGGTCCTTGACTCTTTGGTTGAATGATCATGCTATCCTGTAACGGTACCCTTGTATATGATAAGATCCTTTATCCTCCTTTTATCTAAGAGTGGTAACCCATCAAAACGGATCTGATGCCAGTCTTCCTCGGTGACTTTGCTCTCAAGCATAATGCGTAATGAAGGTATTTATAGCTCAACGGGTAGGACTTATTTCATGCCGTATACTAGAGATTAAGGGGTAGCTCCATTAGATGTATTGATTGAAGTGCGGTAGCCTCAGAGGGCGCACGGGATCTGATCGGCCCAGTCTCGATAACTCTCGGTCATCTTGCTGATTTGGCAACTTTAACTGCACCGTTGGTTTCTGGTCGGTAGGAAGAAGATTTGTGTCTCTGAATCCCATACTCGTTGACCAATTTTGTGACATCTACCTCGAAGTGTAATCCGTTGTCTGATACTAGCTCATGGGGGACCATGTATCGACAGATGATGTTATTTTGGATAAATTTGTGTAATGACATATTTTCCATAGTCCATTATTTACATTGTGTATGTCGTATACCGTTACAACCGACGAAAGAAGTTTACGATCATTTATTTAAAGACGACGAATTCGAATATCAAGTATCTTCAATAACAGTCCTTTACAAGATTGATTTTGGCAAGGAATGTGTTTAAGTTTCGAAAATGTTTTACGATTGTATTGGGATATTTTTTGAAACTCCTTTTTTAAATCAAAATGTGGTATTTTTCTAAGTCAAAATAATTTTTGGAAGACCTGTAGGCGAGATTTATAAAATAATATTTTTTTCGCTCCTGTCGTTCAAATGACATTGACATGTCATTCAAATGAACCCTATGAACGATATCGCATGTCATTTCTTAGGTTGCGAGATAGGTCGTTCATTGTTTGCATAAATTGTTTTATTTTTAACAGGTCATTTCTTTCATTGTTCAAACGACATCTAATATCGTTCAAACAACAGGGCAATATCGTTCGAACGACCTTCGCCGCCTCAAGTGTTTTGTTTTACTATAAATACCTATTTTGTGAGACTTTTTTTTATTAAGACCTTCGGTAAACAAAAACTGCAAATCTGCAAAATTTTAGTCTTCACTTTTTAGGGCAAATTTAGGTTTTTGATTCACCAAAACATCCCATCTGCGTTTGTGAATTGTTTTGGAACCCAACACACTTGTTTGTTGAAATTTCTCTTGTAGAGAAGGATTCTCTACTACTAGATTGATAGCTCTTACGAGAGCTATTTGCTGCTAACCGTGGTCATTGGGAATACTTGAGGGTATTCAGTGTTGAAGGAGGAGTTGCGGTTCTTGAGGTTCGTGAGGGAATCTTTATTGATTCAAGGCTACGATCTATGTGGATTTTTTGCAGGAATTTCATTGCAGATTTTTCTATGTAATTGTAAGTTGCGATTTACAGTCAATGGTGAAATTAAGGTTTTTCCCTTTCGAGAGATTTTTCCTGAATTTGATTGTGCCTTGATTTGTGTTTGGATGTTTGATTTATTCACATAGATGCATGTTTAGGATTGAATTAAATTGGATTAAAGATTGACTCTAATTAAATAATTTATAATTTTGAAAATTTGCGAATTCCATAAATAATTGATATCACGTATTCTCAAATTGGCATCAGGGCGTTTAGCTCGAGATTTGTTCCTTTATAAATTGGTATCAAAGCAGGCTGCTTTAAATTATTGAGTGATCATTTTTTCGCAAATTTTTGTGATATCAAATTTTTAAATTGTTTTTGAAAAATTTCGTAAATTTTTCGATGGAGAACTTATTTAATCGGATGCCCGTGTTTCATGGCACAAATTATACCTATTGGAAAGCCCGCATGCGATTGTGTTTAAAGGCTATTGATGAACGTGTCTGGTTAACATGTGAAAGAGGGTGGACTCCTCCCACTATCACTGTGAATAATGCAACCAACCCCAAACCTATGTCTGACTGGACTGAGGATGATTATAAATGGAGTACATTTAACTCCCGTGGCCTGAGTGCTATTTCTTGAACCGTCACCCCAGACGAGTTTCACCGAATTATGACATGCACCACGCCTAAATAGGCATGGGATATACTTCAATTGACACACGAGGGTACCAACGCAGTTAAGGCGTCAAGATTGCAAAAATTTAGTTTGAGACTATCACCATGTTAGAGTCCAAATGTTTTAATGATTTTTATGCTAGGTTATCAGACATAGTTAACTCGAGTTTTAATTTAGGTGAGAAGATTTAAGAGTAGAGAGTTGTTAAAAAGATTTTTAGGTCACTGTTTTGAACTCATTAGGGATGTTTGATACACTTAGGTTAGAAGAACTCGTAGGAGATCTTCAAACTTATAAGATCGACATATTTCCTAACACTGCTAAGCCTAAGGATATATGGATTACACTTAGGCTCCAATCTAGAAAGAGCGAGGAAATGTCTAAGAAGAGATAGAGGAGAATAAAGATAGAGTTTGTGAGTCTGAGTCTGAAGGAGAGTTTGATTTTGATGATGTGGCCTTGTTTGCTAAAAAATTTAAAAAGTTTTTCAAAATTTCCAAAGAAAATTCTTTCAATAAAAAGATTTCTGAGAAAAACAAAAAGAAAGAAGAGGAAAATGAGACTGGTGAGAAAAAGGAATGTGAGATGTTTTGAGTGCGAGCGCAAATTTCACAAAGCGTTTGAATGTCCCACTACACTAAAACGAAAGGGCAAGAAAATTGCTATGCCGACCACTCTTAGCGATAGAGACATCGAGGTGAATGATTCGAGGGATGAATCATCACATGGCATGTGTGTTGCCTTTATGTCTAGTCACGTGATCACACCTAGTTTGTCCCACGACGATGAGCACACTTGTAAATGTGAGAGCCCCGATAATGATTTGAGTGTTTTGAGTGAGAGTAAGAGTAAGATTGGAAATGAGGGTGAAAGCGATATCTAAAAAGCATTTAAAGACTTATACGCCGAGACTTTAAAGAAGAAGATGTTGTATAAAGAGTGAAGTCTTAAAGTCTTAGATTTACAGAGTAAGATAAGAGTTTTGAGGGAGTATGAGGCATCGACGAGTCAACTCAAGAACGCGAAGGTTTCTTAATGTGAATAGTTGATCGTCTTAGGTTGGGAAAAGAGTGAATTAACCAACATTGTGGCTAGTCTTATGGGAGATATTAAATCTATATTGGAGACTCGTGAGAAACTTGAAGCCCGTGTATCCCTGAAGCACACTATATATATGACTCACTTGAGTCTAAAATATAGGAGTTTATGTAGTTTGGAAATAAAGTCAAAATTTGTGTCATCCTTATTTTTACCCAAGCCTTCTTGCCTCTTCATGATCTTTAAATATAATCAAAGATGATTGATCGGGTAGAAAACCAACGCACAATCACTCAAGGATTTTATTTTTATTGCATATAGAATTTATGAGGTGTGTGTGTATTTAATTTGGCTTAAAATATTTTTCTACTATTTTTAAGGATTTTTTTAAACATTTAAAATCTTTTTTTAAGAAATTAAAATTAGGTTTTTAATTTTTTTTGTGCTTAATTGGAATTTTTTAAACTTCCTAAAAACCTTGTTGGGTAGAATCCGAAAGTGCTAGAGAATGTTGGGGATGAAAATGAGTTTTTTTAAAATTAAAAGCACGCGCCTGTAATGCCATCCAAGCCCTACACGCGTTGCATATTTATCGACCGGATTTGTGTTTGTTTGCTCTCACAACCCTAAGAATCCATCTTGATTGTTCGATCCTTATTAATCAATGGCCTACATGTAATTTAGTTAATACTTGTGATGCTTGAGTGGTCCAATCAGAGACGATTTAAAAGCGGTGCAATGTGAGCCAGATGATTGACCATTTGAAAGGTCAAGTTAATCTTGATCGGTCATTTCAAACACATCTTCGAAATGCTTCCTCACTCTCTATAAATAGAGCCTATCATCCCCTCATTTACAATCTTTGGCAGAAGTGAATTTTGAGAGAAAAAGAGATAAGAGAGAGAGAGAAAATAAAATCTAAGAGAAGATTTTCAAACCCTAACCAAACATGTCCCATTTTTCTTCAAAAAAATAATTTTTGAGTGTGAGGGTTTATGTTCATTAGTGATTCAAACCTCGTAGATTTTTATCTCTCTCTTAACACCTTTCACAAAATTAGAACTCGTTTATAATATATAGAAACTTGTAGGTCTGATATTCTGAGTGAAAATAATCACGTTGTAGTAAGGTTGATTTCTTTATTAACAAATCCTTGTCTTTCTTTATTGGATCTGTTTTAAAATAAAACGTTTTTATAATTTTTTTGTGAATCCAACAAATCTCTTTTACAAAACTGAAAACTGTGTTTTTATATTTTCAGATCTAAGTTTTTCATTTTGAAAAACTTATACTAAATAAGATTCGAAGAATCTGGTTTTAAAGAGATTCTTAAAGAATTCAGATGTGAAAGTCTTCAAACCTCAAGTTTCAAACACGATTTCAGTGTTTTGAAAAACCTTACATATCATTCTTAGAATATTTATAATTTGTAGGAAACAGTTTGTATAAGTGTGTCTGTGTGTGCATTCATGTGTTTATGCACAACACCCACTAACACCATCACACTACTTCACTTGTGTTGGTTAAGAGATTCAAACTATTGAGACGTAGAAAAGACTAAAAGGAGCAAGAGGATCCAAACAGAGGAACGACAAGGACAACATCAAGAGCCTGAAGAAGTCAGATCTGTTAGAGCGTGTTGGTATATTTCTAAACTTAGACTAGGTCTTTTTGTGTGTATAATTCGTTGCCTATTTGTAACCTAAAACTTTATTTAGTGGATTTTTTATTTTGGGGCGTAGAGGTCACCATGGATGTTTGCCTTATTTTAGGGTTTTACCACGTTAAAAATATTGTGTACTGTGAATGTTTCATAATTCTCTCATCCCTACTGCCACTTTAACTAAAAGCGTTTTGGTTTTCAAAACTTGTTCACTAATATCTGATATAACTCATTCATAACCTTTTTATAAAAGACACCTTGTGTTATTTTGTTTGTTTTCTAAAAGAATTTATCCAAAAAGACAGATTGGACCCTTCTTAACAGCTTTAACTTTTGTTAAACAAACTAGTAAGGGATTTTCAATTGGTATCAGAGCAAGGCTTTTGGTTTTCACAAAATCTTTTTAGATCCTGTGTTTTTGAAACTGTTTTTCAAAACAAACATGGACGTGAAATATGAGAGATTAGGGAATCTGTCCAGGCCTCCCCTCTTTGATGGGATTAACTTCCCTTACTGGAAAGTAACGATGATAGCCTTCATTTAAAGGACCTTGGGATATGAAGCCTAGGATGCTATTGAAAATGGATATGTTTATCCTGCTAAACCTATAGTATAAGGTAGTAATGAAAAAGTTAAGAAATTGCTTAGTGAGTTCACAAAAGAAGAAAATTGGCCTTTTATAATAACAGTACAGGAAATAATGATATTTTTATATCAATTAGCGAACATGAATTATAGAGAATATCTTGTTGTTCAACCTCTAAGGAAGCCTGGGACACACTAGTCACTACCTATGAAGGTGACACACGTGTTAAGGCTGCTATGACCTAAATGCTGATACATCACTATAACAAACTCATTATAGTAGACACTGAGACCTTTGACGATTTTTATATCAAACCGATTGATGTCATTACTAAGTTGCATTCCAATGGTATCATATATGATAGAAGAGAAATTATCTCTAAAATACTGCGATCCCTCCCACATAAATTTGACAATAAAATATATGCTATTGAGAAAATGGAAGATCCAAATCTTATCCCTGAACTCCTTAGTAGAAAATTAAGAACTGTGGAAATGGAATTGGAGTATAAGAGACAACTTCTCAATAATAAAAAAAGACTTAACAATCCCAATGTTGTCTTTCAATCTAAGATGACAACTCCTCAAGTTGTAGTGCCTACATTGACCTTAACTCAGATGAGGACCGTGATTTTGATGATTTGGATAATCAAATAGCCTTAATGTCTAAACAGTTGAAGAAAATACTGAAGTTTAGAAATAATGTTTCTTCTAAACAAGGAAAGTCTCCTTATCCAAATCAGTCTAATAACATACCCCATGAGAGAAAGATAGACAAACACAATAAATACTATAATGGTAGACCCAACAAAGACCACAAGAAAACTGAATGCTTTAGATGTGGGAAAAAAGGTCATATTGCCATTAACTGTAGGGCCAATTTGAATAACAAATTTAATAAGGCTATTTTATGCAAGACCTGGGATGATTCTAGTGAATCAGATGATGATGAGTCTGAATCATCTAATATTTCTGACCTCTATATGTCATGTTTTGCAAAGATAGTCTATTTTGATGATGTACCTACCAGTAGTGATTCTGTTGATGATAGTGTGTCTAATAATGTCATGACTAGTGATAAAATGACTATTCTTGGTTTATCTACTTATATCCCAGAGAATGCAAATCATGTTAATGTTGAGAGCAGAAGTTCAGACGCAGTGTGTGTGAGTTAAAGGGATCGTATCAAAGACGAATTGAACGAGTGTGTGAGTAATGAAGCGATAGTGAACACATCCCTAAATAATTCACACACCACACTAGACGAATCAAATAATGGCGATCTTCTCAACATTCGTATACTGTGTACCAAGACCCTTAGGAGAAGCACTAAGCTTGATAAAATAGTTAAGGACCTCACAGAAAAATTAGAAGCTTTACATCTGGTTGTGTCTGGTGGAAAAAAGGCTTGTTGAAACTTGTCAAGATTTTTAAATTTAAAAAAAATGAGTTTGATAAAAAAACAGAAAGACCCAGACATTGCTTAAACCAGTAATCCTCAAATCATTGTTGATCAAAAGACTAAATATGTATGTCCTCCTATAAGGAAAAAGGGATGCCTCGTTTCAGACTGTGGTCCCTAGACGTAAGACTAAAGTCCAACACTTTGACAAACCTAGTTTTGATGATCTACAAAATGTTAATAAATCCACGAGTCATCTCTATTGTTCCTATTATGACGTCTTTGGTCACTCTTTAGATGAATGCTTTTAAAAGTGTCTATACAAACCTGTCTTTATCTCTCCTGTATACCAAAACTTCAACTACTCTAGAAAGAGCAGAAATAACTACGTTATCCCTAAGCAGCCCACTCGTAACTCTAAATATAGGAATAGAAAGAGGAGATCTAACTCTTAAAGGAAGTCTAAGAGAAAGAACCCTCAATCTAAGTCTAAACCAAATGCTTATAAACGTTTGAAAACCAGAGCAATTTGGTTTTGAAAAGATGAGTTAATATCCCAGATGAGATGTAATATTGTAATCAGTTATTTAAAAGCTGAGCATGCTGCCTCTGGTTGGTATTTAGACTCATGTTATTCTAAACACGTGACCGGAGACAATACCAAACTTTTAGACAAAACTAATTTCTTAGGAGGTAAAGTTATGTTTGGAGATGGTGTATCGGCTCAGATCATTAATAAAGGGACACTTCATGAAAAAGGGTTACCTATTCTCGAAGACTTTCTCTTGATGAAAGGTCTAAAAGACAATTTGCTAAGCATATAACAGTTTTGTGACTCTAACCATACTGTCACATTTTTAAAAAGCAATTATAAAATTTTTAACGAAAATGGTGACTGCATCATTATAGGCCTCCGAACAACCAATAACTGTTACATAGTCAATCCGGGTACTGAGGTTTGTAACATTGCCAGAATGGATGACAATGAAATATGGCACAATAGGTTGGGACACATAAACTATGATAATCTTGGTAGACTGAGCTCTCAAGAAATAGTTACAGGTCTCCCTAAAATAAAGTCTATTTCCAACATTATATGTGGACCTTGCCAAGAAGGGAATATAGTTAAGACTTCTCATAAAAGAGTTAAAGACATTATAACCTCAAAACCTCTGGAGCTTATCCATATGGACCTAATGGGTCCTTCTCGAACTGTAAGCCTATGTGAAAACAATTATATCTTAGTAATGGTTGATGATTTTACTCGTTTTACCTGGGTATCCTTCTTTAGACAAAAGTTCGATACCTTTCAAATTTTTTTGAAAATTCTGTTAGATAAAGAAAACAAAAAGGATACCCAAGTTAATCGTATTCGCAGTGACAGAGGAGGGGAATTTAAGGATTTAGGAGTAGCCAAATATTGTGAAGCCAATGGTTACCAACATGAATTTAGTTCCCCCAATACCCCTCAACAGAATAGAATAGCTGAACTTAAGAATCGTACCATTCAAGAAATGGCTAGGGCGATGATTCATGCCAAGAACCTCCCTAAGTACTTTTAGGTTGAACCTGTTTAAACGACATGTCATATCATAAATAGAGTTTATCTTAGGAAGAATACCAAACAGACTTCTTAAGAACTCTGGTATGGGAAAAAGCCTAACCTGAAATAGTTTAGAACCTTTGGTAGTACCTGTTATGTGTGTAAAGACAGATAACATCTGTCTAAATTCGAAACATGAGGTGAGAAAGCCATCTTTTTTGGATATTCAACTAATAGTAGAGCTTACCATATCTACAACCTTCGTACTATATCCATAATGGAGTCTATCAATATGATAGTTAGTGACACCAACGTTGAGAGTAAGATTGTAGAACGAACTATAGTAGAAGTGGTCAAAATAGATTTTAATCATAATCCTCCAATTATAAATGATTCTTTACCTATTGAGGACCCTGAATTTACCAACTGGGTTTCTAACGATCATCCCTTAATAAGTGTGGTCGGTAACCCAGATGAGCCTGTTCGAACAAGATCCCAGTTACGTAATACCGCTCATTTTGCATGTTTTGTTTCTCTTGTAAACCAAAAAATGTGAATGATGCTTTAAATGATTCTTTTTATATAGGTGCTATGCAAGAAGAACTCATTCAGTTTGAAACTCATGACGTATGGTATCTTGTTTCTGGGCCTAAAAATAAAAAGGTTATTGACACTAGATGGATTTTTAAAAATAAAACCGATGAAATAGGGATGACTATTAGAAACAAGGCTAGATTTGTGGCCCACGGATACTCCCAAACTGAAGGGATCGATTTTGAAAAAACCTTTGCTCCTGTAACTTGTATCGAATCTTTTCGTCTTTTTAGCTATAGCCTGTCATTTAAGATTTTCTCTCTATCAAATGGATGTAAATTCTGCATTCCTTAATGGTATTCTAACTGAAGAAACTTATGTAGAACAACCTAAAGGATTCATAGATCCACAATACTCTAACCATGCTTATCGTTTAAAAAAAACTTTATATGGTTTGAAACAAGCCCCCAAAGCCTGGTATGATCGACTTTTAACCTTTCTCATCAAAAAAGGATTCCATCGTCATTGCAATGACCAAACTCTTTTTGTTAAAGTTTTTGACAAAAATGTCTTAATAGCTCAAGTTTATATAGATGATGTCATTTTTAGATCAACTTACCCATCTAAGTTTAAAATGTTTCTGATGTAATGCATGGGGAGTTCCAAATGTCCTTAATGGGATAACTTCAATACTTTTTAGGACTCCAAGTGATACAAAAGCCTGATGAATTATTCATTTTGTAATCTAAATACGCTATAGAGTTAGTTAAAAAGTTCGGTCTAGACAATGCCAAAATCGCTAGGACACCCATGAGTACGTCAATTAAACTCTCTAAAGATGAACATGGGACACCTATAACCCTACCTTCTACAGAAGTATTATAGGTAGCCTCCTATATATTACAACCCCGCATTCAGATATAATGTACGCAGTCTATGTTTGTGCATGCTATCAAAGAAATCCCAAGGAAAGTCACCTTCAATGTGTCAAATGTATTATTAAATATGTTAAAAGGACTTTAAATCTAGGAATATGGTACACTAAGGACAAATCCATTTCTATTGTAGGATACACATATGCCGACTGGGCTGGTTGTTCCGATGATAACAAAAGTACATCAGGTGACTGTCATTACGTAGGAAATAATTTGGTAGGATGGTCAAGTAAGAAACAAAATTGCACATAGCTTTCCACAGTCGAATATGAATATATAGCACAGGTAGTTGTTGTGCCCAATTAATATGGATTAAGCAGATGTTGAGTGATTACGACATTGCAGAGAATAAACTAACTTTATATTATGACAATCAAAGTGCCACAAATATCTCGAAAAATCCAGTTCAACACTCTCGTACCAAATACATAAAAATCAGACATCCTTTTATTCGAGAGTTAGTAGAATAAAAAGAATTAGAGATTAACTATTTTCCCACAGAATTCCAATTGGATGATTTATTTACCAAACCTTTAGATAATTTGAGATTTTAATCTTTATGAAAGTCTATTGGCATTATATTTTTAGAATAATTCTCTATCAACTTTCAATTATATCTTTCGATTGTCTTCATGCTTATAATTGATCTTCTAGGAAATAGGGTATGGTCTTTAGATAAATGACAAAAAGATGCCTCTTATTTTTGTTTTATGTATGAGATCCGTGATATAGCTCGCTGATTGATAGTTTGATGATATCACTTTGTACATTCATCATATATATTCTGAATTATGAGTTCTTACCCTTTGTCCATTTGAGACAAAATGGGGGAGAAATATTTGAGTCTATATTATTATTGGTTTACCTAATTTAACTAAAAATCTTGATCTTTGTTATCTATTTTCAGGATTCGGTACCATTCAATGGATACATTTTTAGGGTATTAGTCTGTAATTAGTTGAGTTATGTACTTTTCCATTTTCCAGGAATTGGGGGGGGTAGTTATAAATTTGTATAGGAATAAGTTTTTCTTATTTTATTTGTTATCCCTATGAGTCCTAGATGACTCAAAGGAGATTTTGTCTCATATTTCCAAAGGAGGAGATTGAAGCACACTATATATATAACTCACTTGCGTGTAAAATATAGGAGCTTATTTAGTTTGGAAATAGAGTTAAAATTTATGTCATCCTTATTTTTACCCAAGCCCTCTTGCCTCTTCATGATCTTTAAATACAATCAAAGATGCTTGATCAAGTAGAAAACCAACACACAATCACTCTAGGATATTATTTTTATTGCATATAACATTTATGAGGTGTGTGTGTATTTAATTTGGCCTAATATATTTTCTACTATTTTTAATGATTTTTAGCATTTTTTTAAACATTTAAAATCTTTTTTAAAGAAATTAATATTAGGTTTTTAAATTGTTTTGGGCTTAATTGGAATTTTTGAAACTTCCTAAAAACCTTGTTGTGTAGAATTCGAAAGTGCTAGAGATTGTTGGGGATGAAAATGAGTTCTTTTAAAACAAAAAACACACGTCTCTAATGCCATCCAAGCCCTACACGTGTTTCATATTTATCGACTGCATTTGTTTTTGTTTTCTCTCACAACCCTGAGTATCCATATTGACTTTTCGATACTTATAAATCAATGGCTTGCATGTAATTGAGTTTATCCTTGTGGCGCCTGAGTGCTCCAATCTGAGACGATTTAAAAGAAGTGAATTATGATCCACACGATTGATCATTCGAAAGGTCAAGTTAATCCTGATAGTTCATTTCAAACACATCTTCCAGATCCTTCCTCACTCACTATAAATAGAGCCTATCATCCCCTCATTTACAATCTTTGGCAGAAGTGAGTTTTGAGAGAAAAAAGAGAAGAGAGAGAGAGAGATCCAAGAGAAAATTTTCAAACCCTAACCAAACACCATCCCATTTTTCTTCAAGAAAATAATTTTTGAGTGTGAGGGTTTCTGTTCATTTGTGATTCAAACCTCTTAGGTTTTTATCTCTCTCCTAACACCTTTCACAAAATTAGAACTTGTCTCTAATAAATAGAAACTTGTAGGTTTTATTTTCTAAGTGAAAACAGTCACGTCCTAGTAAGGTTGATTTCTTTATTAAGAAATCCTTGTCTCTTTTTGTTGGATCTGTTCTAAAATAAAACGTTTTTATAATTTTTTTGTGAATCTAACAAATCTCTTTTACAAAACTGAACACTGTGTTTTCATATTTTCAGAACTAAGTTTTTCATTTTGAAAAATTTATACCTAAATAAGATTCAAAGAATCTGGTTTTAAAGAGATTCTTAAAGAATTCAGATCTGAAACTTTTTAAATCTCAAGATTCAAACACGATTCCAGTGTTGTGAAAAACCCCACATATCATTCTTAGAATATTTGTAATTTGTAGGAAACTGTTTGTATAAGTGTGTGTGTGTGCATGCATGTGTTTAGGCACAACACCCACTAACACCATCAAATTACTTCACTTGTGTTGGTTGAGAGATTCAAACTGTTGAGACGTCGAAAAGACTAAAAGGAGCAAGAGGAGCCAAACAGAGGAACGAAAAGGACAACATCAAGAGCCCGAAGAAGTCAGATCTGCTAGAGTGTGCTGGTATATTTCTAAACTTATACTAGGTCTTTTTGTGTGTATAATTCGTTGCTTGTTTGTAACCTAAAACTTTATTTAGTGGATTTTTTATTTTGTGGAGTAGAGGTCACCGTGGATGTTTGCCTTATTTTACGGTTTTACCACGTTAAAAATCTTGTGTACTGTGCATGTTTCATAATTCTCTCATCCATACTGCTATACTGCTACTTTAAATAAATTTGTTTTGGTTTTCAAAACTTGTTCACTAGTATCTGATAGAACTCGCTCATAACCTTTTTGTAAATCACACCTTGTGTTATTTTGTTTATTTTCTAGAAGAGTTTCTCCAAAAAGATAGATCGGACCCTTCTTAACAACTTTAACTTTTATTAAACAAACTAGTAATGGATTTTCAATCCCAACTTGAGAGAAATCTCGAACGTGCCTGGGAAGTCAAGGTCACTTTAGAGGAAACATCTAAAAAGGTTTGAAAGATTCTCCTCGGTCCTGCTTTGGGTCATGTAGAGAGACTAGGGATAAGTTATGACAGTGCGTCTACTTCCCATGTTGCACTCGAGCCCATTCCCGAGTTTGTGATAGATATATATGGCTCTCGACCTAACCCACCTAGGCATCCATTTCCTCATAGGCGAGCGCATACTAGACGTTTTGAGAGAGGTGTTCCTATGGCCGTTTATGTTTGCTCCCATTGCAATAAGAGAGGACACCTTAAGGAATTTTGCTTTAAGGTGGGTAGTGTGTCTAATAGTTTTTTACCTTGTTATGCTACTACACATGTGTAACACCCCGTAATTTTGAGGACTTAGAATTTAATTATCTTTGGGAGAATTAAAACTTATTTTAATTGGATAATTTTAAATTTATAATTTCAAGAGTTTATTTGAATTGAATGGATTATTTAAATCTGACGAAGTTAGATTTAATCATTTGTATTATTGTTGTGTCGCGTTTTTGAGGTCGAAATTAGAGGATGTTATAAAGTATTTTGGATGACAATTCTGAGTACACGATAGACTCCGAATAGGTCGAGATAGTAAAAAAAGAGTACCCGAGGTAGTAATCGCGTCTCGAGGCACTTTTAGGCATAACGGTCCCACATGGGGGTGTTTGTGTCATTTGGGCTTGTCCCATAAGCCTAAAATCAGGATTATGTATAGTTAACCTAAGTCTAAATGTGTTGGACGGTAGAAAATACAATTCTAAACCTAGAAACGTGAGAGAAGAATAGAGGGAGCCATTGGGGAGCAATTGAAAACCAAACTAAGGAGGATTCATGTGTTCTTCGTCAAACCTTAATCTAACCAAAGGAGATCAGACACTACAAACCAAAAGGCAAGTGTTTATTGCAATTTCTTTGAAGTTATAATGCCCATGCTATGAGGGTTTACTCATTGATTGGGGAAATTATCATTTTGAGAAGAAAAGAATGATTATAATACATGTTTGAGTAGGAATTTCATGTAGATAAATTGATTATCTGTAGAGGACAAGATATCTGAGATTATATGTTGATAATTACGAATTTTATCCAGGTTTTAGAGGAATTTTAATGAAGGTTCTTAAAACCTAGGGTTCTTGATGATTAAATGTTTTATTTCAATCTTGATAAGGATTTGTTATGATTTGATGATAAAATCATGTTAGAAATAGTCCTAATGCATGTGGAAATCGTTATGAACAATTGGTATGAAGTTTGGTGAAGTATCATGGGGATTATAGGTGTGTTAATGGTGGAAAAACGCACTAGCGTAATGGAGAAGACGAGTTACAGACCGATAAATCGGTTCGTTTCAAGGGGCGAACCAGTTCGGTCTCTAGAATACTTATAAATCCTCTTTTGTCCTATTTCCTCTAAACGTTTATTGTGAAAAAATTTTGGGACCTTGTTAGGATATAATGAGGGGACTATTTATACTACAGTAGACCTGCATGGGCTTAGTAGTTTAGTCTTATTGGAGGGAACTAATACGAGGGTGAATTGGGATGGAGTGTGTTATAAATTTCTCGAAGAGAAAGATTACAAATTACTGAGATTTTGAATGAATTAATAAGTAGACCAGTAGGGTAAGTTAGACTTAACTACTAAAATTTACAAAAAGGGTAACTCGGACCCTTGGGGTTGCTTGATTGCTCAATAGATTACGAGAGCGCAATAAATCGTAACATATAAGTACGATGAGTATGAGAGAGATATATACTACGTACGACAATATGATAATAGGTTGTGTGTATACCTACTGTGTTGCTAATATGTGGAGTAAATACCTATAATGTACTTGCATGAGATATGATTGACTATCTAGATGAGACATTCCGAGCCAGGTTCGATGAGACATTCCGAACCATGTTCGATGAGACATTCCAAACTATGCTTGATGAGACATTCCTAGCCAGGTTCGCGGAGGCATTCCGAACCATATTCGATGAGATATTATGAACCATGTTCGATGGGACATTTTTAACTAATATCCCTTAATGTGTGTCACAAGGATATTTTAGTGAAGCATGCATTATTAGTATGTATATATTGTGTGTGAAATATTTATGTACCGTATGGATAAGAAACTTATGTGAGATAGTAGACTATAAAGTTAATTAACCCTACTTGTGTGAAACAATAGGTATTAGATCGTGGATATCTAATAATGTGAATTAAGTAGAATGACTTAATTAACAAACTAAAGATTGATCAAGAATATCTAAAGTAAATTAAGTGGTGAGACTTAATTACGAAGATTGAGGGATAACAGTCGAGAATTGCTTTAGAAATTAAGTAGTGAGACTTAATTATAAATATGAAAAATAACATATGCCAAATGTTACATGTGAATTAATTAACATATGAGAAATGTTAAAAAAAAGGAATGTACTGTATGGGCGGTACGTAGAAATTAGAAGTGTAGATAAGTTCAGTTAACTACTTATATCTAGTTAGCTTGGGTAGTACAACTAGGCAGGCTAAGTATAGAACACTAGGCGTGCACTATAGATGGGAGGTGAGGATGCTCAAAAGAATGCTCGCAAGCATAACATGTGTAATCAATAACCGATTTTAAATTGCGATAAATTCCTTACAAAATATTTTCAAAACGTTTTGAGTACTAACTCTTGCTATGAAAATATTTTCAAAACCTTTTATGTGTCCAGCCACAGGGACGCCAGACTTAATATTTATTCCAGGGACACGCAGCTGCGGCACATGTCGATGCTAGCAGGAGTTTGTATTAGACGCTTCATTCCTTTGTTCCTAGTGTGGGAATTTATTCTCAGTTATAATTTATGTAGGGCTTGTTGCCCAATTACTTTCAGATTTAGTTTTCAGATTATTTTATTTATTACTGGACACTTATTTAGATTGGGATTTCAGCCGAGGGTTTATAAGGTAAGTCTTTTATTAAGTATTCAATTTGTTTCAGTTTCATATTGGTGTGAATGGATTAATTTAAATTTTTGCATGTATGTTGGTTTATTTAAAAGATAAAATTTGACACTAGCTTTTTGAATACTAGCTTGTTAGTAATGTTTTAAAAAGTTTCGATAGTGATGCTAAGAATGAACTAGATGAGATTCCTATTTAATTTGATATAGGACTGATCACCCGGTATTTTAGTAGGCGGCGTGTCACAATGTGTTCACACATGCACTCCCACACATGATACTGCACATGCTCCTGCACATCAAATGAGAGATTTTGAGCACTTTCGAGAGCAAGTTGAGTATTTAGTCAAGACTTCACATGATTTAATAGATGTTTTTCATAGGATGTCACCACCTTTGAAAAACATCTCCGGACCTAAGCATAGGATGATTTTCATGATGATACTTTATGCCTATTTCCAGTGTGCAGTGTGTACCACCTTTGTGTTTATTTTTTTCATTTTGATATATTTTTTGAAAAATCCAAAAAGATTTTTATTTTTGAAAAGTTTTGGAAGAATACAAAAAGATTTTCTATTTTTTGAGAAAAAATTAAAAAATCCAAAAAGATTTTGTTTTGATAATTTTTTTTGAAAAAAGACAGAGATTTTTGTTTTACACCGTTTATGGATGGACATTTAGGATGATCAAGTCACAAATTCATTCCATTATCCATGTGTCTGTTTGATAGTGATTTGAGATGCATCATCATTTTATTTTGTGCTTTATAATGTTTGGAGTCTTTGAGATGTGATTAGTTGTTGCTTTCTACATGTTTGAGTCATGACTTACTCTAATGCACATGTGCACGTATTTATTTGATTATTGTACTTGTCTATCACATGTTGGTCGAAGTGTTTACATCTCAATCCTCTATTTAAAATGAACTAAATACGATAAAACTTGACAATAAAAGTAGTGCATGTAAGAACCATTGCACGTGGGAGTTTGTTTAGAATTGAAAAAAATAAGAGTGTACACAGGAAAGGAGCTACGAGAGAATAATAATCTCGTCGTGAAAGCCACCGTTTATAAGAGCCCAAGAACAATTAAGGCAATAAAAAGAAAATATGCTGAAAGGGGCCAAATAGTTTAGTTTCATCACCTCAATAGAAAAATAAAAAGAATTATTATTTATGAGGGTGTTTGGATGGAAATAAAACAACGGGTTTGCACGTTCTGATAAAGTTTTGAAAAAGCTTTACATAGTTTTAGACGTTATTGGTGTGGCAATCATTTGAGACTTTAATGTGTTGATTAGATTGAGTCGATGTCATTTAAATTTAGATTTTTTTACTCCTAAGGACGATTTTGAGTTCATTCATTAGGAATATCCATATTCATCATGCACATATGTTATGTTTGATCGAGTTGATTTTCCTATCGAATTTTCTCACACCCATTCATTCCGTATCCTCGATTTGGTTAATTTAGTGTAAATTTATGGTATGTGTTGTTGTTTTGTAAATTATATTTTCTAAAAAATTTGGAAAAATAAAAAATAGTTGTTGGAAACCTTTTGAGTATATTCTTGCATGAGCGCATTTGATATATTTGTGATGTTTTACTATGCTTTTCGTGACACTCCGTAATTATTTTGTTTATTCTTTTTCTTGTCTATTTCATACAAATAAAAAGAGGGAGAAGGAATTTTGAATTATGGGGGATAGTTGATTTACTTGATTTGATTTATGTTTATTTCATTTTAAACTCGATACATCACGAAGGTATTTGCTTTGTTTATTGTGTGTAGGACTTTGATGATTATTTGGAAAGCACACAAAAAGAAGAGCAAGGAAAGCAAAAAGACCTGAAGATGTTGAAGATTTTTTTTAAGACTTGCATTTTTAGTATATTTCCACTTTTGGGTTCCTGGGAGGGTATTAGATTTGTATAAGAAATTTTATTGGTAATTCAAATTGTTTTTATTTTGTACTAGCATAGGCATAGGGGGAGATTTGTAAGGACACATTTTCCATCGTCCATTGTTCACATTATGTATGTCGTATACCATTACAACCATCGAAGTAAGTTCACGATCATTTGTTTAAAGTGGAAAAATTTGAATATCAATTATCTTTAATAACGGTCCTCTACAAGATTGATTTTTGTAAGGAATGTGTTTATGTTTCAAAAACGTTTATGATTATATTGGGATATTTTTCGAAACTATTTTTTTTATATCAAAATGAGGCATTTTTCTAAGTCAAAATATTTTTTGGAAGACCTGTAGGCGAGATGTATAAAATAATACATTTTTTGCTCATGTCATTCAAACGACAAGACAGTGTCGTTCAAACGGCATTGACATATCGTTTAAACGACCCTTTAGAATGACATCGCATGTTGTTTCTTAGGTTGCGAGATAGGTCATTCCTTGTTGCATCAAACGACCCTACACTGTTTTGTTTTTCAACAGGTCATTTCTTACGTCATTCAAATGACATCTATTGTCATTTAAACAATAGGTAAATATCGTTCGAACGACCTCCGCCGCCTCGGGTGTTTTATTTTGCTATAAATACCTGTTTTGTGAGACTTTTTCGTTAAGACTTCCGCTAAACGAAAACTGCAAATCTGTAAAATTTTAGTCTTCACTTTTCAGGGCAAATTTAGGATTTTGATTCACCAAAACATCCCATATATGTTTGTGAATTATTTTGGAACCCAACACATTTTTTGTTGAAGTTTCTCTTGTAGAGAAGGACTCTTTATTGTTGGATTGATAGTTCTGGCGGGAGCTATATGTTAATGACTGCGGTCATTGGGGATACTCGAGGGTATTCACTGCTGAAGGAGGAGTTGCGGTTCTTGAGGTTCGTAAGAGAATCTTTGTTGGTTCAAGGCTGCAGTCTATGTGAATTTTCTGCGAGAAATTCATTGCATATTTCTCTATGTAATTGTAAGTTGCGATTTACAGTTAATAGTGAAATAAAGGTTTTTCCCTTTTGGGGAATTTTTTCTGAATTTGATTGTCCCTTGATTTGTGTTTGAATATTTGATTTATTCACATAGATGCATGTTTAGGGTATAATTAAATTGGATTGAAGATTGACTCTAATTAAATAAGTTTTAATTTTGGAAATTTGTGAATTCCATAAATAATTGATACCACGTATTCTCAAATTGGCATCAGAGGCTTTAGCTCGGGATTTTTGCCTTTACAATTTCGCTACTTTTTTTTGCATTTAACACTGTATATGACTTCTCTTCGACCCATTTGGTGAAGTAATCAATGGCGACCTGGATTAGCTCTTGCCCATTGGAAGCTCTGGGTGTAAGTTTTCCTATGATATCAATGCCCTAAGTGGACAACGGCCAATGAGAAGTCATGTTGTATAATTTCACGGAGGTAAGTACTGGAGATTGGCAAATTGTTGGCATTTAATGCATCTCAAGACATAAGCGGTGCAATCCTTGACCGTGGTGGTCCAATAGTACCCCTGACGAATAATCTTCTTAGCGAGCATATGGCCATTCATGTGAGGTTCGCATTCTCCGCTGTGGATTTTTTGCATCATTTGTTCAATGCCAACCCCTATGATGCATGCAAATGGGTTTTATAATAGTTTCTCTTGAATAATGCTTTGTCATAGATGATGTACTGGGTAGCCAGTTTGCGAAGGGTCGCACGACATTTCTGTCACTTGGGGATACCTACCATGCTTGAGGAGGCGCCAAATATTGTAGTACCAAAACTCGACCATATCGAAATCCCCTTTTGTGATGAGCTCAATGTGGTAGTAGTGAGTTGTCATAGCTTGTTTTTGGACTATAAAGGGGGTCATCGTTATTCCCTCAAGCATGTCGATCATGGAGGCTAAGGTAGCAAGGGCATCTGCTAAATTGTTTTTCTCCCGGGGCAAGTAGTGGAAGGTGATATCCTGAAATTGGGAGGCCAGCTCTTCTAGGTGGGCGTGGAAGGGTAAGAGATTTATATCTTTTACTTTCCATCACCTAAAGACCAGGACGATGACGAGGGCAGAATCCTTATTGAAATCTAGGAAATGGATACCTTTCTTGAGAGAGACTTCGAGGTTTAGGGTGCATGCCTCGTATTCAGTCATATTGTTGGTGCATGGAAAATATAACTTGATGGCAATGGGGGTGTGAGAGTCATCAGGGGCTATTCGGAGTATCCCAATGCCATATCCTTTCTTGTTGGAAGCACCATCAAAGAACATTTTCCACCGGAGGTCTTTCTGAGAGGTGCAAAGGATATCTTCATTTGGAAACTTAGAGATCAAAACGCCGACTTCTTCCATGGGGTAGTCAGAGATGGATATTCCTTTCATGTCTTTCTACGTGACATACACAATATCGAACTCGGTTAGAAACATCAACGATCGAGCCATCCAGCTAGACAGGGCAGGTTTTTTTAAGCAGGTATTTAATAAGATCCATTCATGATGCAAGTCCGATGGGAAAAGCATGCACGTAGTTTCATAATTTTTTAGTGACCCAGATAAGGTCGGCACATGCTTTTTCCAAGGCAGTTTAGTTAACTTTGTACCTGGCCAATTTGCGATTGGCATAGTAGATGGCCATTTCTTTGCAGGATTCTTCAAGGTATTTGGTTGGCAAAGCCCTTGCTACAGTATTTATTACGGTCAAGTATAGGTGTAGAGGGAGACCAGACAGAGATGGCCTTAAAATCGAAGGCCGGGTAAGATATTGCTTTATTTCGTCGAAGGCTTCCTGCCAGGCTTCATTCCAGACTTTGATGGAATCATTTTGGAGTATTTTAAAGATGGGTTCATAAATAAAAGTCAATTGGCTGATGAACCAACTGATATACTGTAATTTTCCTAAGAATCTTTGGACTTCCTTATCCATTTGGGGTAGTGGCATTTCGATTATAACTTTTAGTTTGGTAGGGCCTGCTTCAATTCCTTCTTGCTAACCATGAATCCTAAAAGCTTTCCTTTGGTGATGCTAAAAATGCATTTATGCGGGTTAAGTCTCATTTGGTTTACCACAATCGTTCGAAGAACTTTCAAAGGGTGGGAATGTGACCTTCCCGAGTCTTAGACTTAATGATCTTATTATCCACGTTGACCTCTGAAGAACACTATATAGTTGACTCACTTGAGTTTGTACTATATAGGAGCCTCAACTAGTTTGGAAATGTAAACAAAATTGAGTCCCTCCTTTAAATACATCCTAGCTTCTTCATGTTTAGCATCATCATCAGCAAAAGTCAAAGTCATACAGGTAGAAAACCAACACACTCAACTCATAGGATTGCATTTCATCTCATATTTGATTGGTGTGTGTTAATTGGAATTAAAATGAATTTTCTATCATTTTTAGGAATTTTAAAACATTTTAAAACTATTTTTAAAATAATTAAAATAGGTTTTAAATTGTTTTGGGGATAAATTATGTATTTTAAAAATTCCTAAGAAGTGACTTGGGTAGAATCCAAAACCAGCACAAAGTGTTGGGGTTCAAAGTTGAATTTTTAACAATATAAAAAAATGCATTTTTCATCCGTTATTATCTTTACACGTGTTTGCCTGAGATTGGTTCAAATTGAGTTTTGTTTACACTCTTATTTGATGCACCTAATTTTAACCGTTAGATCTTGTTACTCGATAATCCTTGTGCATCCTATTTTAACCAATCAGTGTGGGTTGTTGTGCGGTTACTTATCAGCCCTTAGATTTGAATTCTCAACGTTGCATTAATCTCAACCATTTATTCTCTTTAATCTTCCAGACCCTTCCATGCTTAGTATAAATACATACCTTTGGGTCCCCATTTGAAGACTTTGGTATTTGCGTCAGTTGAGAGAAAAAAGAGAGAAGAGAGAAAAAGATTTTCGTACAAAAACTCTATAAAAATATATTTGGAAAATCATTTTGAGAGTTAGGGTTTTATATTCCTCACTGTTTTTAAATCTCTCTCAACAGCCTCACACAATTTTGGATCTCATTTCTTTTTAGAATTTTGTAGATCTAAAATCAAGTGATACAGTTCACATTTTAGGTCTTTGGCTGTTTTGATTTCTTATTTTGAGAAATCATCTCTCGCTGGATTCTGTTTGTATCTTGTTTTAAAAGCCTTTTTAATCCAACATCTCCCATTTTTTCGAAACTGAAATCATGACTTGCATGTTTCAGATCTGAGAAAAATTTCACTTCGAAAAATTGTGTGTATAAATAAGTTCTAAGGATATGAATTTTAATGATCCCAAAGGCATTCAAATCTTGAAATATTTTACAAAAAACAACGAGTCTAAATTTCAGAAATGTAAAAGTTAATCTCATATTTAGATCGTTTGTAATTCATAGGATCCGTCTGTAATTAATTGTGTGTGAGTACATGCGTGACATTTTAGGCACATTATTCAGTACATAATCACCCCAAACACTAAAGTGTGTTGTTGGTTGAGAGATTTTGACTACTGAGTCGAAATCACGTAAAAATGGGAAAGGGAGCAGAGCAAGGAACAAAGAAAGGACAATTCGGTTTCTTAAAGAAGTCAAGGGATACTAAAAAAGAGTGGAATCTCGGTTAAGTATATTTCTGTACTTAGAATATGAATTTATTGTATGATTTGTTATATGCTTGTAATCTAAAATTATTTATAGTGGATTTTATTTTTGTGGCATAGAGGACAACGTGGATTTTTCCCCAATTTGGTGGGGTTTTATCACGTAAAAAATGTTGTCTCTTATGTGTGCTTTTTAGTTCTTCATTACTTCATTCTACAACTTGGACTTATGTTTATTCTAAAAACCTACTTCCAAGAGACTTCAAGAAATCGTTCATTAAAATTATTTTACACATCTTGTGTACTTATAAAGATTTTTTGTAATAGTTTCTTCAAAAATTATTTTTGAAACTCAACCTCGACCTCTTTGTGTACCAGTTCGTGCAACATGGTTGTGGCGGCACTTCGGTAGGTAACCCCCAAGTTCTTAAGCCTGAATGGCATAACCGTGTAACAAAAGGTTCCCCAAGGGGTGATGAAGGTAGTTTTTTCTTGATGATCAAGGTTCATCTTGATTTTATTATATCTGATAAACCCGTTGATAAATGACTCGAGAGTGTGACTGGCCGTGTTGTCTACAGTCATGTCTATGTTGGGCCGTGGGTAATCGTCCTTCGGAGACGCTTTGTTCAAATCTCGATAGTCAACACACGTGCAAACTTTCCCTCTTGATTTCGACATGGGTACAGTATTGTCTAGACACGTGGGATATTTAACAACCCGGATGAAGCCTGCGCTCAATTGTTTGATCGCCTCTTCTTTAACCTTCAGTGACCATTCGGTGCTGAGCTTTTGAAGTTTCTATTTAATCGATTTGCATTCTGAGAGAGTTGGGATCTCGTGCTGAGCTTTCTCGGTATCGATACCGAACATGTCTTCGTAGGACCATGCATAGACGTCTATAAATTCCTTCAATAGTTCTTCGAATTGCGCGTGCTCATGCTCGTCAAGGGTGGACCCTATCCTAATCTCGTACTGTTAGCTACTAGAAAGTGATAACAATAGTATCATCCTCAATAATTTAAACCTGTTTATGTTGTTTGTTATTAACTTTATTAATATTAGTTAAGAATTATTCATTTAAAAAATCATCATCATCAAAAGTAATCAAGATAATTAATGTAAGGCACGACAAGATACTCAAAATCCTTATTTATTTCACTTTCGGGGAAGACAACGTTGAGAACCTCGTCAAAGGAGGTCTTGATTATATTGTTATTAGAACAAGGAGGAACAAAAAAAGAGGAAGAAATAGGATAAACATATGGGTTTGGTTGCATTTCAGCAGGTGAAACTGGTATAACATTCTAGTTGAGGAGGGGTTCATTAACGGTCTTGATTAGAGTGGATGGGTCCGATAATGTGGCGCTTGAGTGGATTATATAGAGTGTCAACTATAGCTTTCTCAATTAGTGGTTGCACATGATGCTGGGAGTCTTCGACCCATGAGTAACTATTTTAAAAGAAGATCTCAATACTTTTCTTCATCTTCTTGTCCACATGATCTTACCATGGTTGGGGAAATCCACAGAAGGGAAAATATTCACCCTCTTTAACGAATCTTTCATTCAAGTAATCCATCGAACAATTTTGGCACTTTCTAAACTTGTCTTCAACCGATGTTAATGGAGCATTCTTAGTTCCTATGATAATGATTAATAACCCAAGACATATGAAGAAAAGGCCTTCTTAAGGACTATGGGTTCTATTATCCCCTATTATCATAGTCCCAGCCTCGGTCCGGGCATGAAGTGCATACTCTTGAACATCTATATCACATTAACATTACCGTGAGGGCTGTGCTCTAGATAAACCCGATCTTTGAAATCATCCCCTGCTGGGAGTGGAAGTGGTTCAACTTAGAAGTTAAAAAGAAGCATGTCATTCGTCCCATGCTATATTTCTACTATCGGATTGCTAGTGCTGGCATTTTTAGTATTGTCATCATCTCCCAAGATGGTGATGATCTACCCTTTTGTGAATAATTTTAATTTTTGATGGAGAGATGAAGATATCCCTTGATGCTGTGAAGCAACGATAAGCCAAGCAATAGATTGAAACAAGTGGGTATGTCAATAACTTGGAACTCGATAGTGGGATTGATAAATCCATCCCCTATTATGAGTTTTATGGATACAATTACCTCTCAGCAAGTGTTGTCATAGGCACGCACTGCGGTGGATGATGGAACAAGGTCATTTACTTTCAAACCCAGACAGTTGGGCAAACATTGAGTGCTGATTCGTTTTCGACGAGTGAGAGTGGGACTACATTCCCCATCACCTCAATGGAGATATTGAGATCATAGTTATGATTAGGACCAAACTTTGGGATTTTTTCTTCAGAGAAGGAAAGCAATCTAATAAAGGTTAAGGATCCGACCACGTTCACGACTTCTTCTGGAGTGGTGGAAGGAGGGACTGTGGGTCTGGTAAGTAATTATATCAAAGTATTTTGGTGTACCTGGGAAGACATAAAGAGTCCCCACAAGGTGATATTTCCTGAGTTTTCTTTAGCTGGTTGAGGATCTTGCTTTCCTCAATGGTCATCTCTGGCATGGGGAGTTCCTTAATAACTCCCTTTCGTTTATCTATCCCTACTGACGGAGGATTCAGACTCTGGTAGTGTCTCCCAGATCTTATCATATGATTCATGGAGGAGGGGAAGAACATAAACCCCTTTTCTTCATCAATTTTGTGTTGCACGACCACTTTATTTATTTTCCCTAGTACATGTTCAAAAGATCATTCCACACATACTGATTACCGAACTAACATTTTCTTTGCTTAGTTCTTCGTTTGAGATATCGAACTCATCACCCTATCCGGTGGCAATGATGTCGCCTTGCCATAAGAAGTAAATGCATTCCATAACCTCAATGGGTTCTTCATATTGATCCTCCCACTCAACAAATAGGTGCAGAAGTGAAGGGACCAATCTCCCTTGTCTATCGGTAGGTACGTAGCCCTAGTCACACTGTTGATAGGTAGGGAAATGGACCTGCCAATTGGCAGTTTTGTGTAGTTTTTCGAAAAAATGGTCGTAAAACGCAATTCGTAAGTCCCAATCACACATGGGGCATACCATTAGAAATGTTATTCAGATACCTTTAAGAATCCTTGGGGTTGCTCCTGGGTCCGAGAGTTAACTCTGGGTCAAACGAGGCTCAGAAGATTCCATCAGTCCCTTGGACAGGAGATCATCGGACGACGATGGATCGTTCGTCCAAATAGTAAGTCCAAATCGTGCAGGGGTAGACCATTGGAAAAGTTATGCGAGGAAATTCAACGTTTCAAGGATCTTCGCTCGGTTCAGAGAGTTGAATTTGGTCAAACGGGGATCGAAAGCGCCTAATGACCCTTCAGAGTAAAACGGGTCGTTCGTTCATACCGTAAGGATGATTTGTGCACGGGACAGACCGTTAGAAAGGGTATTAAATTACCTTCAAAGATTCATTCAGTCTCATTTAATCTGAAGAGTTGAAAGGGGTCAGACGGAGTTTGAGAGTGCCCGATGGCCTCCGAACCAGTTTTTATTGGAAAATGGATCATTCATTCGAACGGTAAGTCTGATTCGCGCATGGGGTGGACTGTTTGAAATGGGATTCAGTGATCTTCAAAGATTCATGAGATTTTTCTCGATTTAGGAAGTTAATTGGGGTTAAAATGGGTCCCGAGAGCTCCCAATAGCCTCCAGATATGTAAGGACATGATTTTATAAATGTCCGTTTACAATCTAGGAAGTTTTCTATGAGTCCTAGATTACAGCTATGTATGTGTGATACCGCTACATTCAGCATGTCAACACGTTAAGTCATGACAACCTCGATCTGAATCCGAAGTTATCACGCTCCCACTATTTTCATACATGTGTAGTGCAATGGGCGTCTTCAACATTCCCACTACTCCACTCGAATTTATGGTAAAATAAGTAATTTGGAGTTTTTAATGATTACATAATTATTTGGGAATTTTTATAAAATATTTTTTAAGGTTTCAAAATGTTTTCCTTCGCAGAAAGAATTTTTTCTAAGTGTAGAGGAGAGAAAAACTTATCGCTGACGTCGTTCGAGCGATAACACACTATCGTTCAAACGACATGTGACTATCGTGTGAAGTCATTCGAGTATCATTTCGTTCGAGCGACATCCCTCTGTCGATTAAGCGATGCGATGCCTCAATTTTCGTATAGATAAAAGTGTTCTACATGCACGTTTCTCAAGTCTTTGGCACCTCTGTTTTTGCAGAACTGCTGCATTTTCCAGACTTCATCTTTTTAGGTTTTTACATTTTTGAATCAGAAATTCTCCCCAAACACATATGTGAATCTTTATAACTCCTAGATTGATTGTTCTACTCATCTGGAGTATTCTTATGGAGAAGAAGGCTGTTCTCGATTGCTGACTTGGAGCTCTTGCGGGATCTCTTGCCGACGATAACGAACCGATGCCTGCGGGTATTCGTGCGTCCAGCTGTATATCTCTGTATTTGTAAGTGTTTCAAGATATAGTGAAATAAAAAAGGTTTTGGCCCATTTGGGGATTTTCCCTTATATTTTTGATTGTGTGCATGCTTGAATTTATTTTATTCGTCAATCACAATTAGTTGCAAGAGTTAGGATTTTTGGGACTAAAATTGGAAATTAAATAAGTTTGTCTATTGATTGCTGACGCACTCTCAAATTGGTATAAGAGCCAATTACACAATTATACCGTGTAATTTTTTCGCAAAAAATTTCTGGATATCAATTTTGTTCCAAAAATCAATTTTTGAAAAAAACACAATTTCATTGGAAAACTTGTATAATCTGGTGCCCATTTTGACGGGTCAAATTATGAAAATTGGAAAGCCCGTATGAAATCTCACTTAAAGGCCATTGACGAACGTGTTTGTGTTATGTGTGAAAGAGGGTGGATGCCTCCCACTGTCACTGTAGATAACGTAACAACGATAAAACCTGTGACTACATGGATTGAGGATGAATTTAAATGGAGCACATATAACTCACGTGGGCTTAGTGCAATTTTTAGAAACGTCACCCCCGACGAGTTCTGATGCATCATGATGTTTACTACGTCAAAAAAGCATGGAATGTTTTAGAACTTTCCCATGAAGGCACCAATGCAATCAAAGAATCAAAATTGCAAAATTTAATGACACAATTTGGGACAATAACCATGCTTGAATCTGAGTGTTTTGATGAATTTTGTGCTCGCTTATCTGATATTGTAAACACTAGTTTCAATTTAGGTGAACACATTCCTGATGCTAGAGTTGTTAAAAAGATTATGAGATCACTGCCTAAGCGTTTTATCCCTAAAGTCACTGTGCTAAATTCGAAAGGAAATTTGAGTAGTTTGAAATTAGAAGAGTTGGTAGGGGACCTCCAGACTTATGAAATTGACATGTTTCCTAACACAATAAAATCAAAAGATAAAGGGGTAGCACTTAAAGCCCAGGATAGAAAGAGTGAGGGGTCAACAAGAAAGAGAGGTGAGTCGTCTAGGATAAAAGAGAAAGAGGTGTCTGACTTGGAGTTTGATTTTGACTTAGACGATTTGGTTTTGTTTGCGAAAATTTTTAAGAAATTTCCCAAATTAAAGAAAAATGGCAATTTTAAAGATAAAAAGAATTTTGAGGAAAATAAATTTGAAAAGAAAAATGATAAAGATAAAAAGGACACGCCTAAGAAAGATGAGGAGAGATATTATGAGTGTGACGGTAGAGGTCAAAAAGCATTTGAGTGTCCTACTAGGTTGAAGCGTCAAGGAAAAGGCAAAGCTACTTTAAATGCCTCCCTTTGTGACGATAGTGAGGTCGAGTTGGTGGATTCTGGAGACGAGTCACCGCATGAATGTAACTTCACTGCATTCATGGCTAGTCATGAGAGTACTGATAGTGCGCCTCACGACGATGAGGAAGAAATTTCATAGGGACACCTCGATAGTGGAAGTAATATGAGTGAGGGGGAGGATGTTGCAAGTGAGATCGAGAGTGGCCTACGACGCGCGTACACTGATTTATATGCTGATTCTTTTAAAACTAAAAAGCGTAACAAAGCGTTAATACTTCAGATAGTTGCCTTAGAGAAAGATTTAGGAGAGACGATAGAGAGAGAGAGAGAGAGAGAGAGAGAGAGGGAGAGAGAGAGTCCTCCATTAGCAATGCCTTGAGAGAAAGAGAGTTCGTTTGCGTAGAGAGAGAGAGTGTTTGCTTAGAGAGATATAAAGAGTCAGTTTATAGAGAGATAGATTGTTTAGACAGACATAGAGTAGTTTAAAGAAAGGGAAAGTGGACTTAACCAAGCAAGTGACTAGTATTACGAGTGAGCTCTATTCCTCATTGGACACTTGGAAGAAACTTGAATCCCTTGTAGCCCAACTCAATCATGACCTTGAGAGAGTGCCCGGGAGGTAAAGGTAAAGATAGAGGACAAATCTAGGAAGATGGGAAAGATTCTCCCCGCCCCCGCTTTAGGGTTTGGTGAAAGTTAGGGAATAGGTTTTGATGGTGTTTCCACGTCTCATGTGACATCGAAACCAATTCCTGAGTTTATTATGAATCCATATGGCCATCAACCAAAATCCCAGAGAAGAGTTCGGATAAGAAAAGAAAACTAAGGCCGGCCTAAGACTGTGTACTTTTGTACCTATTGCAAAAGAAAAGGCCACCTTAGGGAGTTTTTCTATAGTTTAGGTTGGACATGATGTACATTTGCTCCACCACGTCCCACTAGCGATTTTTTTAGTCTTAGAGAGCAGGTTGAGTTTCTAGTCGGCACATCTCAGAGTTTAATGGAAGAGTTCCAATGGATTTCTTTGCCATATGCGGATAATTCCAGAATCCCGACTAGAACCATTAATGACAAGGACAAACATAAGGATACCTCCACTTGGGTGCCTAAACACGACACAAAAGCCCTTGTTGTTCATATAGCTCTTAAAGCACATAATACCTCTCAGTGGTACTTTGATAGTGGGTGTTTCAGACACATGACTAGTGACGCTTCATTTTTTACCTACCTAGAGGATCATAAGGAAGGCACAATCACGTTTAGATACAGGAGTAAGTCTAGTGTAGTAGGATAAGGTACAACAAAGATAATAGGATTTCCTAAGCTAGAGGATGTTTTGTACATCAAAGGCTTTAAAGCAAACCTTCTCAGCATTAGCCAGCTGTGTGACGCTGACTTCGCAGTAAAGTTTGATCGAAATGAGTGCAATCTTTATGATCAAGCCAGTAAACTTCTATCGCAAGGGGTAAAGACTAAAGATAATTTTTATGGAATTATACCCAAGTCCTTATTTGTCTGTAACATCGCCAGAATCACACCTATGGATATTTGGCATCATTGTCTAGGTCATGTGAATTTTAGAGATTTAGAGAGATTAGTTAAAAAGGAATTAATACGCGGCTTGCCATCACTTCAAACGCCAACTTTCGCAGTTTGTGGACCCTGTCAGTTGGGAAAGCAAGTTCGTAGCCCCCATAGGAAGTTAAATTCCATTACCACTTCATGAGTGCTTGAGTTGATACACATAGATATTATGGGTCATAATCATAATGAGAGTTTAGGTGGTAAGAGGTATATCCTCATGATGGTAGTTTGTTTCTCTCGTTACTCGATTATAGGTTTTTTGAGAGAGAAATCCGATGTAGTGGAATTTTTTACGACCAAGTGCCGTGCCCTACAAAATCAATATGGTGTCACCATTAATAGAATACGGAGGGACAACGACACTGATTTTAAGGGAGCTAAAGTAAATCTTTACTATGATAGCCTCAGGATCAAACATGAATTTTTGGCTGTGAAGACTCCTCAGCAAAATGGGATTGTTGAGAGGAAGAATCGGATGATTAAGGAGATGGATAGATCTATGCTTCTAGGTCGTAGAGTTGCTATACGATGAATAGGATTTACCTTCGTCCACACACACTTAAGGCGCCCTACGAATTGTGGACTGGAAAGAAACCCAACCTTTCATATTTCTGTGACTTTGAGAGCAAATGCTACATCCTACGGGATAGAGAGCAATTAGGAAATTTTGACTCCCGGTGTGACGAGGGAATATTATTAGGATATTCATCGACAAGTAGAGCTTATTGGGTTTTTAACCTAAGTAGCTATAAGGTTATGGAGTCAATAAACGTCACTGTTCAAAATGATGAATCGTTGACATTTGTTGATTCTAACCGTTTGTGTGAGGAGGGTGCACTTCCTACTGATGATCCCATTGTGCCTCCCACACCCAGGGTGGACCCTACTCCTGACTTAGGGGACACACCTTCTTGGGTTTACAAGAGTCATGTTCCTACTGCCATTTTAGGAGATCCCACCTTAGGAGTCAAGACTCGTGATCAGCTGGAGAATGTGGTCAGCTTTGTTTGCTACACATCTAAAGTCGAGCCCAAGAACATCAGGAAGTACTCAAGGATGAACATTTGATATTTACTATACATAATGAGTTACTTCAGTTTAGAAAGAATAATGACTGGGACCTTATTCCCCGACCTAGTGAGAAGAATGTGATAGGTACTAAGTGGATCTATAAGAAAAAGATGGATGAGAATGGTACCATTATCCGAAATAAGGCTAGGTTGGTTGCTCAAGGCTACACATAGGTTGAGGGTGTAGACTTTAACGAGACATTTGCTCCTATTGCGAGGCTTGAGTCCATCTGCTTACTACTCGCCATCGCATGTCATCTGCGCTTTAAGCTATACCAGATGGATGTTAAGTGTGCCTTTATAAATAGCATTATATAGGAGGAAGTTTACGTAGAATAACCAAAAGGGTTTGAAGGCCCTAAGCACCCTAATCATGTCTATTTTATGAGAAAAGCCTTGTATGGTTTGAAATAAGCCTCCCGTGCTTATTATGGCGACTTACTTCCTATCACTTATCCCGTGGCTTAAGAAGAGGGGGATTTGGTAAGACGTTGTTTATTAGGAGAGGAGACGGTGCTATTTTGGTTGACCAGGTCTATGTGGACAATGTAGTATTTGTGTCCACGTACTCCCAACATGCTCATGACTTTAAGGAGGAGATAAATAGTGAGTTTAAAATAAACATGGTCGATGAGCTTACTTTCTTCCTTGGTCTTCAAGTTCGTCAGCTAGAGGATGGGATGTTTATCTCCTAATCCAAGTATGCTAGAGACATTGTGAAGAAATTTGGATTAGACTCCGCTAAGCACGCACGTACCCCGATGAGTACCTCAACAAAGCTTAGTAAGGACACTTCAGGTAAGGAAATAGAGCAAACCATGTATCGAAGTATGATAGTTAGTCTTCTCCACTTGTTTGCCAGTCCTTCTGACATAACCTTTAGTGTTGGAATCTGTACGCGACATCAGGCATCCTCGAAAGAGTCGCACTTACTTGCTCTTAAATGTATTATCAAATACGTGAATGAGACTCTCCCATTTGGCATTTGGTATTGCTTTGATACCGATGACCGTTTATCTGCCTATTCGGGTGTCGATTGGGCCGAGGATGCAAATGGATGTTGGAGCACTTTTGGTGGGTGTTTCTTTTTTGGTTCTTCTCTTATCACTTGATTGAGCAAGAAGCAAAACTCCATCTCTTTGTCCATTACATATCCGCCGGGAGTTATTACACGCAACTTCTGTGGATGATGCAGATGTTGGAGGATTATGGGATATCACAGGACACCATGACTATTTCCTGTGATAACACGAGCGCGATACACATATCCTGTAATCCAGTCTTGCGTTCGTGCACAAAGCACATTAGGATACGCAAGCACTTTATTCGTGAGCTTGTATAAGGGAAGGTCGTATCCTTGAGTTTTGTGTCTACCGACCTCCAGTTAGCCGATATTTTGACGAAGCCTTTAGACGCCCTTAGATTCGAGAGCCTTAGGAAGTCTTTAGGTATTTTCAAAGTTGATTGAGGGGTGGTCACCATGTCTAGAATATGATGCATTTTTCATGTTCATATCATATGATTCCTATATCTAGATTGTATCATTTGTATCATTATTTGTTTGGTTTTTATTTTTTTCTTTTTAGAAAAATCCAAAAAGATTTTCTATTTTTTTGACAAATTGAAAATTCTAAAAATATTTTATTTTTGATAAATTTTTGAAAAAGTCACGAAGATTTTCTTTTTATAATTTTTTTTAAAAAATACGAAAAGAGTTTTGTATTTTGTTTACAGCATTTATGGATGAACATTTAAGATAGCCATAGTCACAACTTCATTCCATATTCCACGTGACTGTTTGATAATTATCTGAGATGCTACATCATTTCATCCCTGTACTTTACATTGTTTGGAGTCATTGAGATGTGATTATTGATATCTTCTACATGTTTGGCTCCTTATCTTCTTTATTGCACACGTGTATGATTTGATTTGAATATTATACTTGTCTATCACTTATTGGTTTGAGTGTTTCTATCTCAATTCTGTCTATAAAACGAACAGAATGTGATAGAACTTGACAAGAAATTAGTGCACGTAAAAACAATTGCAGTGAGTTTGTGTGTATTTGAAAAATGGGGAAGGGCTACGAAAGGTACTGATTCATCCTTTGCGATTAAGCCACCGTTTAAATCGGATCTAGAAAAAGTGTGGCACAAAAATAAAAGCCAAGGTTCAATGAGTTTGAAAAAGGGCCCAAAACATTTCAAGGCAATAAAAAGAAAAATATGCCAAAAAGGTGGGCCAATAGGATTTAGTTGCCTCACCTCAAAATAAAAAATAAAAAGCATTACTATTTATGAGGAAGTTTGGATGGAATATAAAATGGGTTTGCCCATCCCTGAAAATCATGAAAAAGCGTTGCATAGTTTGGACGTTATTAGTGTGGAAATCAATTTGAGCTTTGATTTGTTGATTTGATTGAGTCAATTTGTTATGATTCCTCTATTTTTACACCTAAGAAAGATGTTGATTTCATTAATTAGGAATATCCAAAATTCATCGTGCACATGTGCTATGGTTATATGTATTGATTTTTCTATCGAATTTGTTCAAATCCCTATATTTTTGCTATCACTGTTTTGGTTATTTTAGTGTTCTTTCATGGTGTGATTTTTGTTATATATGCTGTGAGAAATTTTTGAAAAATTCAAAAAGAGAAAGTGTGTTTACCTTGTGACATTATCCATTTGCATTGCTTTGTGTCCTTCATATTTGTCTATTTAGGGACATCATAAAAAGGGGGAGAACGAATTATGGGGGAGAATTTTCATTTGCTTCAATAATGATTTGCTTGAGCTTAATTGATATTTATTTTTCCTTATCATTATATTTCAAACTGTTGCGCGTCACGGGTATTGTTTCTTGTCTCATGTGTGTAGGTACAAAATTGAGGATTATTTTTGCACACCCTGATGATCACAAAAAAGTTACAAGAAGTTGAAGATTTGAAGCTGTTGAAACATGTTTGAAGACATGTCATTTAGTATTTGCAGTTTTTGGGTTTAATGGGGATATTAAATTGTATGTCATTTGTTTTGATATTGGGTAGTATAATTCGGATTTTTATATATATACCGACATAAAAATAGAGGGAGATTTTTAAGGACATGATTTTATAAATATTCTATTAGAATCTAGGAAGTTTTATGCTAGTCCTAAATCATAATAAGTTGTCTGATATCGCTACATTCGGCATGTCAACACGTTCATCCATGACGGTCTTGATCTGAATCCGAAGTTATCATGCTCCCACTATCTTCATACGTGCGTAGTACAACCTCAACGTGCAATGTTCAACGTGCGTCTTCAATATTCCCACTACTTCACTCGCATTTATGGTAAAATAATTAATTTGGAGTTTTTAACAATTACATAATTATTTGGGAATTTTTATAAAATATTTTTTAAGGTTTCAAAATGTTTTCCTTCGCAGAAAGAATTTTTTCTAAGCGTAGAGGCGAGAAAAATTTGTCACTGACGTCGTTCGAGTGACAACACACTGTCGTTCAAACGACATGTGGCTATCGCGTGAAGTCGTTCAGCGACGTATGATTTCATTCGAGCGACAACCCTTTGTCGTTGGAGCAACGCATCACCTTGATTTTCATATAAATAGCAGTGTTCTTCATGCACGTATCTCAAGTCCTTGACACCTCCGTTTCTGTAAAATTGATGCGTTTTCCAGACTTCGTCTTTTAAGGTTTTTACCTTTTTGATTCACAAATTCTTCCCAAATACATATGCGAATCTTTATAAACCCTAGATTGATTGTTATACTCATATGGAGTATTCTTGTGGAGAAGAAGGCTATTCTCTGTTGCTAACTTGGAGTTCTTGTTGGATCTCTTACCTACGACAACGAACTGATGCCTGCGGGTATTCGCGTGTCAAGCTGTATTTCCTAGTATTTGTAAGTGTTACAAGATATAGTGAAATAAAATAGGTTTTGCCACGTTTGGAGATTTTTCCTCATATATGTGATTGTGTGCACACTTGAATTTATTTTATTCGTCAATCATAATTAGTTACACGAGTTGGGATTTTTGGGACTAAAATTGGAATTTAATTAAACAAGTTTGTCTATTAATTGCGGGCTCACTCTCAAGATAGGTTTTGATAGTAAAATGGACCATCCATCCAAACCATTATGCTAATTCACGCACAGGGTAGACCGTTGGAAAGGGAATTTAAAGCCCTTCAAAGATTCATTGAGCTTCCGCTCTGACGATGAAGTTGACCAGAGTCAAATGGGGGTTGGGAGCGCTTAATGGCCTCTTGATAGGTACTCGGAGTATGACCTAGGGTTTATGGTAAATGGGGAGGCGCTAGGGACCTAAGGAGTGACTTAGGGGGGGGGGTCCTAGAATGTCGTATCTATAGTGAGCTTCTCCTACTGGTATTTCATCGGATCCATTCGGGACACCATTTTTATAGGGAATGCAAGCATATAGTGCCAAAGCTTTTGCGTGACCCAAATTAAGGCAACACCGTCGTTCTCCAACGGAGTATAGTTCACCTCGTACCCTGCCTTCTTTCGATTAACATATTCGATGATTCTTTCTTTTCCATATCGATGGATTGGGCAGCATAGCCCCGACTTTGGTATCGATGACGATGAGGTATCTAATGAGGGGGAGATCTTATTAGGGAGGTATGAGCACTTACCTGATCAAAGGCTTATTGATATTCCTCGTTCTATACTTTGATTGAATCTTTCAAAGAAGATTGAAAATGGGCTCACAGATAGAAGTTAGTTGGCTAATGACCCGACTGATGTATCGGAGTTTGCCTAGAAAACCATGAACTTTTTCCTTCATTCGTGGCAGTGGTATTTAATAATTGCTCTGAGTTTGGCAGGGTCTTCTTTGATCCATTTTTCACTGGCCATGAAGCTAAGGAGTTTACCCTTCATGACACCAAACACGCATTTTGGGGTTTAGTCATATCTAGTATTATCCAAGACGCTCGAAGAACTTCCTCAAGGCAAGAATGTGACCTTTTTGAGTTTTAGACTTGATGATCATATCGTCGACATAGACTTCAACCTCCATGTGAATAAAATCGTATGAAATGGATGTAGTTACCCTTTGGTAGGTAGCCTCGGCATTTTTGAGACATAACAGAATAACTTTGTAGTAAAAGGTTCCCCACGGGGTGATGAAGGAAGTTTTTTCTAATGGTCAAGATGCATCTTGATTTGATTGTACCTGATGAAATCATCGATAAATGACTTAAGGTCATGACTTGCTATGTTATTGATGATCATGTCTTTGTTGGGCATAGGATAATCATCCTTCAAGGATGAATTTTTCAAATCTCAATAGTCGATGCACATGAGGACTTTTCCTCCCAATTTTGGCACAGGAATGATGTTTGAAATCCATGTAGGAGGTTCGACCACGCGAATGAAACCCATGTTTAACTGTTTCACTACCTCGTATTTAGTTTTGAGAGACAAATCTATCCGGAGCTTTCTCAGCCTCTTCTTAACAGACTTTTTTTTCCTAAAAAGTTAGGAATCTCCTATTGTGCTATTTTCGGGTCAATACTAGGCATGTTGTCAAAGGATAACATGAAGACATCAACAAATTCGTTCAATAATTCTTCAAATTGTGACCGCTTAAGCTTGTTGAGGGTGGAACATATCCTAAACATGCGCATATGGCTATTAGAACTGATATTAATAACAATAGTCTCATTATTATATCGTAAGTGAAATACAACATGTGGAACCTTCGTGATATGCTATGTGACCTCTCTAAAGGCTGAAAAAGAGGTCATCCTCAGTGTTAAATTGTACTCGTCTGAGAGTAAATGTACTCGACTCAGATATGCATGTGTTTGTCCTGCTACTCCATATCTTTTCCC
Organism: Sambucus nigra; assembly: GCA_949130495.1. Taxonomy (NCBI): domain Eukaryota; kingdom Viridiplantae; phylum Streptophyta; class Magnoliopsida; order Dipsacales; family Adoxaceae; genus Sambucus; species Sambucus nigra. Next base: position 108,880,920 of record OX422221.1, on the reverse strand, counting down.
GATAGCTATCTTACATTATTAATTAACTGCCCTTACTGACTCAATCACCATCATTTTTTAACGTGCCTATACACATAAGAGAATCTCGTTAGTCACGCTGATGATACTTGTGCATGTGATGAATTTAAGCACCTGCCCACTCCGTTTGCATTGTAATAAACTCATCCTTATCTACCCCACCATGTGTAAAAGGTGTATCCGCCTGACTTATAATGGTACTCCACTTGTACCTTAATATTTTCCAATAACTAACTATATATAACACAAGATCTCATGGTGATAGGGGACTGTGATCATCATCTCTTCACGAACCCTAAAGAAAAAGAGTGTAATCTAAAGCTTGCACCCATTTCAATACTCATAAACTAATAATACAACCATCACTACACCCATGGATGTAGGTACCTCAAATACCGTATTCCCGATTTGTCTCTCACCTCCATTATCTCTTTCCATTAATTACCTTGATAATTATTTGTTATTATTTATTACTGATAAATCCCTAGCTAGTACAATAAATCCTTGAACCAATTTTGAAGATAACAGATTGGCATCGTCTGGGGAAATCGATAAGTCATTGTTATTTCCTACTCATCTATAAATACTCATTCCCTTATTTTGCAATCCACGAATTTCTAAGAATGGCAAAAAACCAAGAAAGTAGTCATATAGCGAAGGCCCCAACACCCTCCACTCCGGTGGACATGGGAGATATATAAGGAATATTGACGAGTCTGGTGATGAGCCAGGAAGCTATGAAAGAGAGTGTCAAATAATTGACACATACATTCCAGACTGGGCAGGACAGGCCCACCATGGACCCTGCCATTCCAATCGAAAGGGGGCGTAGACGAAAGAGGGGGGATGATGCCTTCAGCCCCTATAGAGATAAAAGGCATGCATACAGGGCTAAAGCCTTTGAAAACACCAAGAGATTAAACCTCAGGTCACGAGACAACATAAGAACGTCCTTATATTTTGGGTCCTGTTCATGCCACCCAAGAGTCACTTCCTCCCCCCGATCGATAGGGTACGATATAATCAATTCATTATCTAAAAAGACTCTATGTGATAGATAGACTAAGTAGAGAGTTGACCTTTGATCGGTTGGGCTCACATCGAATGAGAGGTCAACCATTGATATATCTCAAAGAGCATAAAATGCACGACAAGAAGAATCAGCTCGATCAGTCAATAGGGGATCACACCGCTCAACCAAATCTAAAATGAGCACGGGAATATCGACTCAGGCCAAGCAGACTTCCCAGGAAGAGAACTCGTCTAAAAGTCAAGGTCGAATCTTTAAATATGTCACGGTAAAGGCTGAACTGGAGATCAACTCTGGAAGGGTCCATCCAGCGCTTAGAAGATTAATTGGGGGAAATGGCCAGATGAAAAATCCCTCTTCATAGGGACTTCGTGATGGGATCTCCCTTCTTACGCTCCATCATAAGTTATTCGACGCCCGCTAAGTTCGAACCCCAGTGATTACACGAAGATACGATGGAAAAACTGATCCCATTTTGCACGTGGAATATTACCAGGCCACTGTCGATATCTATTTTATTTCGAATGAAATGCGTTACCAGCATTCTCTAGTACGATTACTGGCTTATCTCAAACTTGGTATAACAGTTTTCCGCACGGGCATATCTCTAGTTTTTAATAATTAGCCAACCTCTTTGTGAGAAAATTCTATTTTACGGCCAATCCTGGAAAGAGTGTTGCCCATTTGCTTAATGTACGACAGAAGGTTAGCGAGACCATACGTGATTTCATCACTTGCTTTAACAATGAGAAGTTTGAGGTGATGGATTATAATGAGTAAACCATTATAATTACATTGCTGAGCGGGTTAGAACTACGAAAATTATTTTGGGCACTAGCCAAGGAGACACCCAAGACTATGACAAAAATCTTAGCCAAAGCAGGCAAGATCATGAATTTTGAGGAGGACATAGCGGCCACAAAATCAGAACGCCTATAAGTTACGTCCAACAAAGGAAACAAGAAGAAGGACTAGAAAGATAAGAAAGTTGAGAAGTTAAAATGTACAATGATTACATCCCCTGGAACATGGGTATCAACATAATCCTTGAGGATATCAGAGGAATCAAGGGCCTTAGGTGGTCTGGGAAGCTCAAGGTGCCCTTAAATTGATGTGATAAGAATAACTATTATGAATTTCATAAGGATGATGGCCACAACACATAAAGATCCATTTCCCTTAAGAATGAGATTTAAAACCTTATAAAAAAAGGGTAAATCGTACAAGTACGTGGACAGAGATGGCTGGGCAGATTCGAATGAGCATAAAGCTAGAAGACGATCAGAATCCCCATGTAGGAAGGATGATGAGAAAAATAGGGGACGAGATGATAATTAAAAAAATGACCTGGATCCCCCAAAGAAACCGTAGGTGCTAGTCCATGAGGTCAAAATGATCTCCTTTAGGTACATTTCATCACCGGAGGATATGCCGGAGGAGGAGATGAATTGGCCAAGAGGAAGGCTTATGTGAACAATGCAAAAGCTTACACTTATATTAGGCAAATCAACCTGACAGGGAATGTAGATACTCTATCAAGAAAGGTAAGTAAAGATTGCCTCATTGTTGTATTTCTAAAGATGATTTTTCTAGAGTTTCGTACTTTCATGACGACCCCTTAGTCATCACCATGATAATCCATGAAAGCAAAGTGGCCAAAATCCTCTCCAATAATGGCAGATCTGCAGATGTTATGTTTTACAATTATTTCTAAAAATTAAAGCTCGTAGATAGCAAACTAATGACCAATCATCATCTCTTGATTGGTTTCTCAGGCGAGAAGGTGTGACCCTTGGGAACTGTCGAGTTAGAGGTCATAGTAGGTACTTGGCTGACATGCCGAACATAAACTATGCGCTTCTTTGTCTTATATAAAAATGTTCTTTTGGCTTATAACATTATCTTGAGAAGAGTTGAATTGAAGAAATTCTAGGAAGTTCCTTCCACAATTCACCAGTGCTTGAAGTTCCTAACCAACTATGGGGCATGCGTGGTCAAGGGAAACCAAGTAGAGGCTCGCGAGTATTACTACACTTCAGTTGACCAAGAATAAATTAAACAGTTGACCGCCACTTACCATATCGAGACGATTAATTCACGAGACGAGGAGAAGTTGGTCAAGAGACAGGTGGTCGAAGAATTGAAATTTTTGTACTCGATGAAGAACACCCGAAAAGACTGTCCAGATCGGGATGTCCCTAAAGCTAAAGCTGAAGAAAGAGTTTCTCGACTTCCTTCGCGAGTATTACTCATCAAATAAAAATCCCCTACATCACATACTATCTTATTTGTAAGGATAAATTCTCAAGTGTGTCAATTTGTATGTAATTGACTTAATTCCGGATAAAATAAAATTTTAAGTCATAGGATTGTATTTTGAGTCATGATCCCTATTATGCCTATGACATTTTTTGAAGACGTAGCGACCAAGATTCAAGATAGATCATGCCATGTTTATTGGTGCTCATTTCACGTCTTCATATCATATTGAATTTTAATATACTCTCAAGTATTAATGCATAATATTTATGGGACTCAAAAAATATTTTAAGGATGTTATTTTGTTCCAAAAAAAATTTAAGATGTTAAATGATTTTAAAAGGTTTTAACTTCGTTTATTCTGAGATAAATACGTTTTCATATAGAACCTTCCCTTTGTTTAGAAGGATCAAATGACATTGACTGTCATTCTAATGACATCAGCAGGTCGTTCTAACCACACACATATGTTGTTCGAACGAGGTGTCAGAGTCGTTCTAACGACAAGCCAAAATTAATGTTTTTTATTGAAGGTAATTTTTCTCATAATTTTGAGGTGTGCAGGACCAAAATTACAGAACATAACAGTTTCATTTTTCTTCACTTGTTTACAAAGGTTTTCAACGATAAAAATATCCTTTGTGTTTACAAGAGCCAAGCTTTCATAAACATTGTGTGTTCATACATAAGAGTATCTCAGAATGTAAGAACCGTTGCCCATGGGGAATCTTTTTAGTATTGAAAAAATGATGAGTGTGCAAAAAAGGGATGTGAGAGAATAATAATCACATCGTGAAAGCCATCGTTTGAAAAGATCCCAAGAGAAAATTAAGCTAATAAAAAGAATAATATGCCAAAATGGGCCAAATTTGTTTATTTTGATATATTCATTCAAAAGAAAAGAAATATTTTTAGGGAGTTTGAATGGAAATATGAACGGGTTTGCATAATGACAATGTATCCTAGTTAAGCTTATTTTATCATGACGCTATTGATTTGTAGGATCTTCAATATTCTAGGCTTGTGTGCATTGTGCATATTTTGTTCATTAAGTTCCACTTTATTTTTCACTTGAATATAAAAATTAGTTTGATAAAGTTTTTCACTCAATCAGAACTTCTTGAACGTATTTGAGTGTTTGGGTTGTAATTCTTTTGTTTCTATTTCACACCCATGCATTCCATTCCACACGTTTGGACACATCAATACTATGCTAGTGTGTAAAGCTTATGTGTTTTATGTCATATTTTGTGGTCATTTATACCTATGTATATGTGCTAAATTTTCTTTGATATACTTTGCATATATTAAATATGGCATTGCATGTAGTATATAAGGTTTGAGATAGGTGGGCACCGTGAACGATTATATGGTAGGGTACCATTTGGGTTAGTACCTTTCGACTTGTGTGTCCAGGATGAAGTACGATTAGCAATCCTAGGTTGGTGGTGCAGGTTATATTTGAATTTCGAGGACGAAATTCTGTTGTGAGGGGGAAGTATGTAATACCCCGTACTTTTATAGAGATTTAAATTGCATAAGTGGGTATAATTTGGAAATTTGAGGAATAATTGTGAATAGTAATTTTTGGGAGTTTATAAGTGTTAGATTAGATGATTTTCGATGTGTGTTACATTTAATTTTGGCACTAAGTAAATGAGTTGGATTATTTTAATTACACGTTGCAGTTGGGTAAAGCGACAAAGGATAATATTTTATTTGGAAAAATAATGCGTATTGAGATGTGTTCGGTTTAACTAGTGAATTTTAGTTAAATGACTCGGATGGAAATTTCGAGTGCACGGTTGATTTCGGAATGGCCGAGATAGTCAAAATAGAGTATCCGGGGGGTAATGTTTAGGCTCTGGGGATTTTTGGACTAGTAGGGACTCACAATTGAGTAAACGAGTCATTTTTGGGTTTCTAAGAGATAAACCCTTATTCTCTCCTATAAAGTCACGAGAGAGAGAGAGAGAGAAATATAAGGAAAGAAAAGAGAGAAGAAAGAAGAGAAGAAAGGAAGGAAAAAGAGTAAGAAAAAGGGGATTTCGGGCCAAACTCCGCGGGATTCGACTCGAGGTCGTCGGATTTTGTCCACGAGGCAAGTGTTTACTTGCTTTATTTAATTGAGTGTGTGTATCTCATATTATAGTTGGTAAACTACATAATTTTGGGTTACAACCCTTAAAATAAATTTGGAAAATTTGAGTACGAGTTTACAAATTAATGTATTGCAAACTCTTAATGATTTCTAGTGTTAAACTCATGTTAATGGAATGTATAAATGGATAGAAATGGGGGAGAATGATAAACTAGAGCTTTAATGGTTTTAGGGTTTAAATCTAAGAGAAATGGTTTAATACCACAAATAAATTGATGTTTTAGTTATAAATAAGTTTTAGGATGATTGTGGTGATGTGGATTGATATTGGAAACCATAAGAGTGGAGGTTGGGTTGATATTTGGGATTTTGGAGAAGATGAAATCGCCCAAACAGTGTCCTCCGAGCAGGGCGAATCGATTCGGACTAGACCGGATCAATTCACTTAAGGAAATCTATAGGATTGTCTCAGGCCGAATCGATTCGTATTGAGACCGAATCGATTCGCCTTTTAAGACCTGTTTGCAGAACCTTTTTCGAATCGATTCAGATTTGGACCGAATCGATTCGCTGGTCCGAATCGATTCACATTTGGGGGCGAATCGATTCGCCCTTGCTGAATTTGAAACTTTTTCTCCTCTAAGTTTAGGGGGAGTTAAATTATATCTTGGATATTATTGTAGGATATTATAAATGTGATATTAGGACTCTTAGATAATGGTATTGAGGGTGAGTAAACCTTGGATCGAAAGAGGGAACCTCGGGTTAATTTGGTGAACAATCCGGGATGTGGATTTAATGAATGTATGAATAACATTCACGGGAATTATTCGACAAGTGCGTTTAGATATATTTATGCCGTTAGAATAAATATGGGCCGATTGCATTTGAGCAAATCCTAATATGTGATTAGGATGGAGGTTAGGATATGGGATAAAAAGAATTAAGCGGTTATCCTACACGTCTATTGACGACTATTATTATAGGTGATGCGATACCTATAGAATCAAGATAAGTAGTTAGTATACTTAACTAATTGTCACGAGTTGGTATGTTCCGGTTTATATTATAATCCTTAGAAGTGATTAAGGTGCGAGTTATATATTAAGTATGAGAATACTTATATGATTAGTATTTTAAGCGGGTAAATACTTATATACTGTTACGAATGGGAACATTCGGGGTTTTGGGCTATCGCTATAAGAGTTTGGCAATTTTAGCCATATATATTGAGAAGTGATATAGATTATATATACGATGTTGTTATAATATATATAATATTATACGAATAACTATATCTGTATGTGATTGGTATATTTGTGCTTTAGAGGCTGGTTCCATAGGCTTCCCCGGGCATAGGGATGGACAGCCAGATTATATATTATCTCTAGTGCTATCCAGGGAGGTTGCGTGATGTGGGTGAATCCCCTGACTTGAGGAGCAGGGAGAGTATATCCCCAAGTCATATCGTCCCGCATATGAGTGCAATAGTTTTATTCCACTTTTATGAGGGAACATGACCGCCTCCACTGTTGTGTATTTTTACCATGACCATGAGTGAGTCTGGCTTGGTACCGTGGTTGATTGAGTAAACCCGGATGCAGATAGGCACTATGAGACTGCATCCTCGAGTTATAGCTCGGTGGGATGGTTATTGTACTTATGATTGTAATAGGTATAATTATACTTATTGCGTATAGTGTATTGCTTGTATATGAAAATGAGATATCATATAAAGTAGACTTTTGTAAAATAAAAAGAATGAATAAGGTGTTATTCCCCTTTCGGTAGATTTATATCCGGATTTATATGAATATGAATCTTAGGTTCTAGTGAGGACTATATATATATGGGTTTTATAGTATGTGTTATGTACTGAGGGCCAAATGGATCTCGACGATCAACATTGTCATGTAGTAGTGTATCGGGGGGGGGGGGGGGGGTCCTTATTTGGATTTCGCTTCGCGAGACACCCCACACACGAACATAGCGCAATGTTGGGAATGGGGAGAAGTTTAGCCTTAGTACTCGGGTCTATGAGGATTTTCAAAAGATGGGAGAAATAGATTAGTTAGGCAGGGTAGCTTAACTAGGTTGTTTAAAAGGTATGCGATAGGTGTGCACTATTAGAAGATGGGTGAGGTGTATCTCATGAGAGTGCGATACCAGTTTAAATATGAGAGATTTCATATTTTAAATTATGGAATTTATGCACTTGCAAAATATTTTCAAAACTCGGGCTCAGACCCGTTTCTCTATTTTTCCCTTCTCTTGCTATATATGTATATATATATTAGGTGTCTAGACACAGGGACGCCTGGATGATGATTCTTTCGAGTCAGACGTTTGCTGCAGTAGCTGTGGATGCAAGTAGGTTTATTTTAGATGCTTCTATCCTTGTGATCTAGATATGATGCATTATCGTAATATTCGGGCCGATAGCCCAGTTGTATTCATTTATTCTTTTATCGCATTTTGATTTACGGCTATTCAATTTGGTTGTATTATATTGCACCGAGAGTTCGATTATTTTATTTCGTATTAGTTGTTATATATAAACTGTTGTGATTGTTTTACTTGGTTGGTTTGATTAAAAATATTAGTTAAATAAAATTTTGACGCTAGCCTAATAAGTTATTAGTAATTAAACTGGTTTTCGATAGTGATGCTGAGAATGAACCATATGAGACTCTTGTTTTAATTTGGTATAGGATTGATCACCAGGTATTTTACTAGGTGGTGTGTCACAGATGGTATCAGAGCATCAGGTTCTAGTGTCCTTAGGAATCTGTACGGACTTACTATGCTTTCAGCGTTGCTTTTGATTTGATATAGAGCCTTATGATTAGGATTGTTAATTCCTCTTATGAGATTTCGTTCTCCTTCTATTATGTAAGATTATAGTAAATCTTTTGCGCGCTTATTCAAGATTCGTGTGTTGATCGAGGAAGGGCGACCAAGGAAGGCTGTTATGAGGGAAGCAGAAGGCATAGCTGAGTTGGAGCTGCTAGTTGAAGTCGGGGACGAGGATCACAGTAGAGGTCCCTCCCCTTGTGACATTTCCAGGCACTGATGCAACGACTACTAAAGTATAGTAGATATAACTATCCACGTACCTCTATAGTAAATAGTGGTGCTAAACTTGAATTACCTAGTGAAGTAAGTTGGGAAAAAGTTTAAAACGGTCTTTGATAAGGACCATTCGTTGAAGTTTAAGTCATGCAGAGGCAGTGTAGTTTTATTCAGTGGAAATATAGGGCTCAAAAGCTTTGGCTTAGAGCGGGGTATAGGAATTCCTAGATGTAAAAATTTGAGGAAATTTTTTCACTCGGTGGAGCAATGTCGAAATGGTGGGAACGGTAGTCACCATATTTGGGGGAGCATGATGTTTTGCTCATAGAGGGATCTTACGGATGGTTTTAATCGCGAGTTCCTTTGATTGATTGGAAATGAAGAGAATGCAGTTCCTGAATTATTCACATAAGAATCGGTCAGAGGCCGACAGTGAATAAAGAGTTATATGGATAAGTAAACTTTCTATAGAATTAAGGTAGGTACAACGAGGAGAGATTCGTTCAGTGGAATGATAGGCTCACTAGTAAGTGTTGCTAAGACTTATGAAGAAGTTGTGTTCGTGGAACCCCATTGGTGGACATCCACCCGGGGGATTCATTGAAATAAGGCAGTTGAGGCTGGTAGCATGTTTCCTTTGATTAAAAAGATTATTCAAATAAAATTTTGACCCCAGCCTAATAAGTTATTAGTAATTAAATTGGTTTTTGACAGTGATGCTGAGAATGAACCATATGAGCCTCCTATTTTAATTTAGTATAGGATTGATCACCCAGTATTTTATTAGGCAGGTTGTCAGACATACTAGGACTAACTACCCACTGGACAAGATAAAAAACAAGTCCTCCCGATAGCGTATGTTAACATAAGAAAGATCTGCCTCCTCAACGAGCTACTCCTCTAACTAGACATTCTAGCCTCATACTCCATGTAGCCAACCTCAAGCTTGGCCATCTTAGCCTAGAGTGACTGAATTTGACCCCTAATCCGAATACCCTCAGCCCGACGCTACTGATCCCGGGACAACCTAGATGTATGGAGCTTCATCATCTTCCGAAAGGAGCACTAAGAAAATGATAAATGGCGGTGTTAATCCAGTCCAGCAGGAAATGATTGCAGTGTTAGAGATCATGAAGAGCCTGGAGGAACGACATAGCCCTTGTACTAGTCATATCAGCAGGAGAAGTGGATATGAAGTCATAAAAGTGGCTGGCCAGGGCCCTCATGTTGAAGATCGTGTTGAGCACACTCTCAGATATAAAAGTCTAAAGCTGGTGCTCCAGGACCATCTCTAAAACCTCCCGCTCGTGCGTTCGAAATCTTGAAGGCATCTCTGAGCACCATAGTGCACTCATTAAAATCCATGGAGCCTCTACCTCTATATTATCATAACCCGTGTTTTGAGACTCGATCTCAGAAAGAGGTAGAGAGGAATCCTCGTCAGAGCCATCATTGCCAACAATCTTAGAGCTCTCCTCTGCCTCACCACTAGCCTCAGCGGGCTCACCAACTGGATCCTGCAAAAGGAGAAATAAAATAAGAGATAAGTCACAAAGAAATAAAGAAGGACAAACGGTTAAATATCTCTACCCAAATCTAAACAAAGATTGCAAAGTCTTAACCTATATCCCAAAGGGGTCAGTATGCTGTCGTCAAATCAAGGAACCCTGAACACTAGCATAACAGATAATAGGCAGAGTTAGTATGGATACTTCTTTTGTTGAAAGGAAATGAAAAAAAATCCTAACTTAACAGTTAAAAGCAAACTTGGTACGACAATTTAATACCTGAGGAGTGCACAATACAACACTCATGATATGTCCCACTGAACTAGGGATGGCCACCTTACTAACTTGAAAATAAGGAAACATGGGTGTGAGGGTGAGCCTACTTGCACACTAAAATCAAGAAGAAAGGGGAAATAAAAAGGAGAGTAAGGTAGGGCAGTATAATACCTCTCTCCCAGTGACTTTCCCCGGATGTTCCACAACTATAGAAATAGTTGCAACGCTAACGTGAAAATAAGGAAACATGTTAGTGTCAGCAAGCACTTGCACAAAAAATGTAAGTTCAAAGAGTTTAAGTAGAGCAAGTGTTTACCGGGGAGCTCTCCTCGGAGACACCAACCAGAGATCCTGTAGTGACAGGAATAGGAATGACACTGACTTGCGAGATGATGAAGAAAGCAAGTGTTAATGAAGTCTTGCACAGAAAATGCAAGTTAATGAGAAATAATAATAAATAAAATAAAATAGTGTCGTACGTACCGAAGCAGTCTCCTTCGGGATGCTATCCAGAGTCTCCTCAAACATAAAAACTAGCACAATGCTAACCTGAGAACTCAAATATAGGTCCTGCACATTAAGAGACCCCAACTATAGATATGTTGGAGAAAGCTCCAAATTTCTCATGCATATAAGAAAATGAAAGAATGACAAGTATAATAATCAGGGGTGCAAAGATTAGTGTACCAATGAAGTCGTTCCTATAAAACTAGGATCAGGCCCCTCAGACAAGGGGGCTTCTGCTACGCTGGCCTGTAGGCAAGAAACAATGGATAATGTGTAAGTAAAAAGAGAGCACAAAATGGATACTCTTATATAAGAAATGCTTGATACCTGTGTGGTCACCTTGTGGAAATAAAAGGAGGTCCTACAGGTGGTGCCTGGGGAATTGCCTCTATGACACTCACCACAGGCGCCATAGATGAAGAAGTCTCAATAGCACCGACCTGCGAAAAAAAGAGTATTAGTGTTGACAAGTTGTCCATAATAGCAAAGAAAATATATAAAGAAGAAGCATAGCCAATTTAAAATAAGTACCGGGAGAGGTGCTATGACAATGCCTCCAAAAAAGATAGTCGCATAAGGAGACTCCATTATTGCATGGGCTACCAAATGAGTAACTAAAGAAGTGTCTGATGAGGTAGTAACACTGGCCAACTAAAACACGAACGGGCAGAAGAAGGATAGGAGAGTGAAATCTCAATGATAAAGTAAAGTTGGTTAAGAAATGAAAGATTAAAAATATGTGTAACTGAATTCCCCATAAGTAAGAAGGATAAAAGATGACTAGTGGTGCAGTCGCAATAGAAGTAGTGGCCTAATCATCATAAAGTTGTTAAGAATGAAACACAGATAAAGAAAGAAGCCGAGTCTACTAGGAATAAGTAATACCTAGAAGGAAGTGATAGCCTATTTAACGGGATCATTAGAGGTGATGGTGAAAATTGGTTGAGAAAATATGGGATAGATGTGAGGCCTATTATCCATAGACACAAAGACTGGGGAGATAGGAATCCTCCTGAAAGGTGACATGCTCGGGACATTGACTCCTGTAAGTTGTGCCATTGTCCCAGTTGAGGACGATTTATGTGAGGATAGTCCCTACATAGAAGAAAGACAAAGACAATACAATTATATATAGAAAATGGAAATATACAAAGAAAGATGATAAAAGTGATAAGTTTAAAATATCTCAGGTAGTTCGACAGAAGAACTACTTACTGCAGCTGAGGTAAAAAGTGGGGAAGTATGGTAAGGAGGAGAGGTCACCTATGAACACATATAAAAAAGACCTCAAAATATGTTTCAAAATATGACAAGTTGAAGCAGAATAAAAGAGTTGATGATTACCTAAATAGAAGGGGACGACATGGAGGAGGCCATTGTGGTAGTAGATGTAACACCCCGCCCGCCCGGGGAGAGCGAACGGAGCGCTAATGCGATAAAATAAATCCAAATCCACAAGTGACAAGGTATAGAGCATCTAAAAAATCCCACAATAATATAAATCCACTAATCTCAATCTCTTCAATTACAACAAGTCTCTCGAATTAAAATTACAACTATCTTACTCGAATAAAAATATAAATCTCCAAAGCTCTATACATCAAAATAATACAAATCTTTCCCAAACAATCCTCGCTAAAATCAATCTCCATAGCGCCCCAAAATCCGTGCTAACCTGCCACTAAAAGAAAATATGGGGAAGTACATAATACGACAGGAAAGATGCTCAACAAATATATTATCGATGAATAAAACGTAACAACACGAGTACGAATATTCAAATCAAAATGCAAATATCAAAGAATTTATCAACATAATTTCTCAACAACACTTTAACCGGGTCACCAGGCCTCACCACATCCGTATATGCTTTATCAAGCCATAGCCCGGGAAACAGGAATTTTGACGGGTGCCCAACATCCGTGCCATATTAAAATCTCATGACAACGTGCTCATCAACAATATAATGATACCACATGAATCAAAATAATTTCAACAATTATTTTCCAGATTTCAATGAATTTATCAATTCAAATATGAGTTCAATTAAACAAGAATTCAAAGAGAATGACACTCGCGAGATTTAAGGAGCATATTGTGTAAAACCCCATACCTCAAACCATGATGAGAAACCAATGATCACATCCTCAAGATCAACACAAAAGATCTATAAAAGCTCCTCCAAGAACCTCCAATAAAATAGCCCCAAGAACACCTCTAATCTAAGGTTGGAACTCACAAATCTCAAGGGCCAATGTATATATAAAAAGAAGAGGAATATAAAATATATTTGCTGCCAAAATTTGTGCCAGAAGTAGTTTAAAAAGGTTGCCCATGACTTCCTTTTATAATGAAAAGAAATGAAGAGTTGGAATCCAAAAGACTCCTTTAAATAAGGCAAATAAATGAAGAGTTGGAAGTCAAAACAACTCCAAGAGTTTAAAACATTTAAAAATCATTTTAAAATCCGTTTTAACTCCGTTTTCGAAACCGTTTGAAATTCTCGCCTTTAAAAATAATAACCAACAAGTTTGAGCAATAAAAATAATTTTATCAAAAACTTTATTTTCCTCCATTTTACAAAAAATAATTAAAATAGCCCAAAATTACGCGGGTTGTTACACTTCCCCACTAACAATGGAATTTCGCCCTCGAAATTCGCCGAATGCCTAACTCTCAAAAATCAAGCTAACAATCTCCAAAAATAATTTCGTCTCCAAAAATAAATTCCTCACCTCTAATCTCGAAACTTATCACGAATATCACCTAAAATTTTCTATCTCCAAAAATTGCTAACCATGCAATGTACCCAAAACCCAATCCCCGAGGGTTGTCGTATACCTAAGCTCTGATACCATTTGTAACACCCCGCCCGCCCGGGGAGAGCGAACGGAGCGCTAATACGATAAAATAATTCCAAATCCACAAGTGACAAGGTATAGAGCATCTAAAAAATCCCACAATAATATAAATCCACTAATCTCAATCTCTTCAATTACAACAAGTCTCTCGAATTAAAATTACAACTATCTAACTCGAATAAAAATATAAATCTCCAAAGCTCTATACATCAAAATAATACAAATCTTTCCCAAACAATCCTCGCTAAAATCAATCTCCATAGCGCCCCACAATCCGCGCTAACCTGCTACTAAAAGAAAATATGGGGAAGTACACAATACGACAAGAAAGATGCTCAACAAATATATTATCGATGAATAAAACGTAACTACACGAGTACGAATATTCAAATCAAAATGAAAATATCAAAGAATTTATCAACATAATTTCTCAAAAACACTTTAACCGGGTCACCAGACCTCACCACATCCGTATATGCTTTATCAAGCCATAGCCCGAGAAACAGGAATTTTGGCGGGTGCCCAACATCCGTGCCATATTAAAATCTCATGACAACGTGCTCATCAACAATATAATGATACCACATGAATCAAAATAATTTCAACAATTATTTTCCAGATTTTAATGAATTTATCAATTCAAATATGAGTTCAATTAAACAAGAATTCAAAGAGAATAACACTCGCGAGATTTAAGGAGCATATTGTGTAAAACCCCATACCTCAAACCATGATGAGAAACCAATGATCACATCCTCGAGATCAACACAAAAGATCTATAAAAGCTCCTCCAAGAACCTCCAATAAAATAGCCCCAAGAACACCTCTAATCTAAGGTTGGAACTCACAAATCTCAAGGGCCAATGTGTATATAAAAAGAAGAGGAATATAAAATATATTTGCTGCCAAAATTTGTGCCAGAAGTAGTTTAAAAAGGTTGCCCATGAATTCCTTTTATAATGCAAAGAAATGAAGAGTTGGAATCCAAAAGACTCCTTTAAATAAGGCAAATAAATGAAGAGTTGGAAGTCAAAACAACTCCAAGAGTTTAAAAAATTTAAAAATCATTTTAAAATCCGTTTTAATTCCGTTTTCGAAACCGTTTGAAATTCTCGCCCTTAAAAATAATAACCAACAAGTTTGAGCAATAAAAATAATTTTATCAAAAACTTTATTTTCCTCCATTTTCCAAAAATTAATTAAAATAGCCCAAAATTACGCGGGTTGTTACAGTAGAAAACACAAAAGATAACTAAAAAAGCAAAAAGAAAATGAATTTTATTAATAAAAGAGGAAAAAAGGAGTATAACAATACAAGATTTAGTCAACTTAATAAAATTGCAAGAGCTCAATATAGTACAATATTGGCGGTGCACTAATGGTGATAAGCAAGTGTTTAAATGAAGAAGGAGTTGTGGAGAAGAGGGATATACCCTAGCATATACGTGGTTCGACCATTGGCCCACTTCACTGTGAAGGTGAGCGTGAATTTTGCTATAAGAATGGGCACTAATTGCTTGTGTAATATAACTTTTACACTTTCTCTCTCTACTATAAAAGGAACAAAGCTTAGGCTAGGGTTTATAATTCTCGACCCCTTCTTCTAGGGAAGGATATGGGGTTATATAGTGCATGGGGTGCGTACTGTAGCTCCAAGCATATAGTAAACATGTGTAGAAAGTATTTGTCAATAAGGATTAGCCACATGTCACTGGAACATATAGGTCATGTTGATGAAATGTTCCCTTACGTGTGAGGGAGATCTTAAAATAATGATTTTATCCACGTAGGATCTGTAACCCACGTGCACTCTTCCACGTATGATCCATTCCATGCGCTCTGCCAAGTATCAACTGTCGATCGTCTGGACTAGGTCAAGGCCGAGTTATTAAGTTTGATATTCCGACGATAAGATAATCGCCATGCTGAGTCAAGTCTTCATTCAACCCCCACCATCTAGGTGATGGACGAGGTAGAGGAAACTTGGGTCCAAAGATTATAGATACTGGTGTTGTTAACTGTGTTCGAGAACCTTCACGATGGGTTTATGGTCGAGGATGAGACCCTTCATGACGGGTTCACGGTCGATCCATAACTTACTCAAATTGACGATTTGCCATTGGTCGGCCTTCGCCGAGGGGTCTAGCCCAGGGATGAGGTCATACTTGGAATATCAATCACCTTTAGCCCTTAGGCTTTAACGTGATTAGGAGGCTGAGGGATAAGAATGCCTGAGGGTAGATGTTGATGAAACATCTATGACCGATGGCTAAGATGCCCTTTCATATGTCAGGTATAGAATATTGAATGAGAACCTTAGATTAATACTTGGTAATCATCTTGTGGGTTAGCGTGTTACCCAAGAATGACGGTTGTAAGTGTGCTATAGGGAGTTGTGCCCTAATGATGACCGCCTTGGAAGTTGTGTATAATTATTGCCTTTATTTGAATGGTATTCAAACACCCATTTTATCTTCCCTGTTTCTCTCTTAGCATGAAAAACTCTCTCTCTCCCTCTCTAACAGAAATCGATTTTCTTTTTTACCTCCGTTCAAGCATATCTCTAAGGTTTTAGTGTCTTTTGTTCTTCTTTTGGCATTTTACCTTTCTCAGGTAATCTCTTTTCTCCTTTTTGTTTCAAGGTTTCTCAGCTATTTTTGTTGCTGTTTGTTTTTTCGGTGAGCTTTGAGATTTTTTGGCAACCTTGAGTGGAGGGTTTAGGGATAGTTTTAGGAGGTTAGTTGGTGGCATAGAGGTCTGGTTGGTAATCTTTCAATTTTCTGGGCTTTCTTAACCCTAATTTCCTTCTAATTGGGCCACTGAATTTGCGTCTGTTATCTTATTCTGTGAGCTCCAGTTGAGTGTTATTGACTAAAATGATTCATTACCCTATTTGATCTTTAAGCCAACTTAGGTTAAACTTCAAATTGTGTCTGCCTTTTGACCCTTTAGTCTAACTTAGTCAAACCTTTGTGACTTGAATGTTAAGGACTCTGTACAAATTAATAGATAGAGAATACTTTCAGGAGATATGCATGTAGGTGCAAAAAATCTCACCCGTCGGGGGGTGCCAATTCATCACGATACAAGTATAAAAATAAATACGAGAGAGACAAAGATTTACGTGATTCGACCATGAATGGCCTACGTCCACGCGTCTACTGGTGTGTTTCATTAGAATGATCAGAGAGTTTTATATGAGAGTATTTATCTAACTTCTAAGCCCCCTTTCACAATGGGGGGTGTCCCCTTTATATAGAGTTAGGGGTTACATTAGGGTTACAAATATGGATAAGTAACAAATATGGATGAGTCCTATTTTCGTGGAGTTTCACTCCAATCAGATACTGCTCCTTGGTCTTCTAGTTTATTAAGGGCCTTAGTCGTCCCTATATTGTTGGCACGTTGACATCTTGACCGGGGAGCTCGCCACATGTCATGCTATTACATAGGCATATATATTTCCCCCACAATAGCCCAACAGGTCGCAGTTCAGTTGAGTTGATTCTGAGATGAGCTGGGAGTTGGTCCACAATCTCTTTAAACATATGCACTTGTTGGTGTGAACTGAACTGGCGTTCTTTGATCTGTCGTTCAACTTTTAAACCTTCTTTGGTTCATCTTATCGCCTTCATAGGTTTTTAGATGAATGCTTGGCTTGAGTTGAGAGACGTTCACTTGAAATAAGAATCGGACTCGAGAGTGTCGAGCTGCCTACGTACCCTCTTGGGATCAAGTCGAACGTAGTTCATTGTCTGTTTTATTGCATGGCCCAATTCGTGAGGCTGACCATAGGCCTGTTCAGAATTCATTTGCTGAGGCTTTCTCGAGCGTGTATCAAGTTTAGGGCATCTCCATGTATTTTGATCGTGTATGGTCCATTTACTGAGGTCATTCACAAGTCTACGCTTCGAGTCTTATTCGAGCATGTACCTAGTAGGGGTAAGACCCTGCATTAGGTTTTTTATATGGTCCAATTGGAGAGGCCGACCAGAAGCTTATGCGTCGAGCCTTGCTTGAGCATGTACCTAGTAGGGGTAAGACCCTACCTTAGGTTTTTTATATGGTCCAATTGGAGAGGCCGACCAGAAGCCTATGCGTCGAGCCTTGCTCGAGCATGTACCTAGTAGGGGTAAGACCCTGCCTTACATTTTTTATATGGTACAATTGGAGAGGCCGACCAGAAGCCTACGCGTCGAGCCTTGCTCGAGCATGTACCTAGTAGGGGTAAGACCCTGCCTTAGGTTTTTCATATGGTCCAATTGGAGAGGCCGACCAGAAGCCTATGCGTCGAGCCTTGCTTGAGCATGTACCTAGTAGGGGTAAGACCCTGCCTTAGGTTTTTTATATGGTCCAATTAGAGAGGCCGACCAGAAGCCCATGCATCGAGTCTTGCTCGAGCATGTACCTAGTAGAGGTAAGACCCTGCATTAGGCTTTCTTAACATGTGATATGTAATCGGTATGCTTATTATACTTAGGCTTTTCCTGCAATTTAATGTAATACTAATTACGTTTGCATTTTTCCATTTTCTAATGCCTCGCATGTAAATATCCGCCTATTTTACCTTTTAGGTTGTGCTGTCACACTTCCTTAGGCCTTAAAGGCGATGGAAAAAAAAATGCACCTGGTTTAAGGGTCATCCACCCGTTCAGGATTTTAATCGACCAACATAGTTGGCGACCAACCTGAGTTGGCTTTTTGCCTAGGGATCCCCCGTAGGGATTTTATTGTTACCTGGGCAACTCGTGAGGCCATTTGTGTTTGGAGATAACAAAGGCCTGTAGACGTGCTTAATTTAGTGGGAACAAGCAAGAAGGCAGTTGTAACTAAATTAAGCTTGGTTTTGATCGTCATTTGAAAGATTAATTCCAGTGTTAACCATGTTGGCATCTGTCCTGAGTTGACCTCTTCTATTTTGATTTAAATGTTGTAGTGAATCTATTCACGTGTCATCGCTGCCATGGAGCCCCCAATCGGGCTGTGAAGAGAAGACTGCTCGACTGTCCATCGGGTCATTTGATCTGTATAACCGGGATGATAAGTGTGCCCGATCGCTCCTCGGGATTCATTGCGTTGAAGAGTGTCGCGTTGATCGTTCGTTGAGCTGGATATATTTAAGGATTATCTTGCTCGTATAGCTCCACGTATTATATCGTTCCTCGGGGCACACTTGTTCACTGACCATGCATGGTGGTTCCAGGAGGCCGTGGAAGACTCCATATAGCTCGTGCACCTAAAGAAATTGATATGATTTCAAACCGTCCTTGTGCCGAAATGCGTTGATCTGATATGGCGTTCAAGAAACGTTGTTCCTATGGAGTGGATATCTTAGTGTTGACGACGTGTTAATTCGTTGCTTGGTGATCATCGATCACCGTGGGTTATCTGATGATGTTGGCTGATACATTCAGGGTGGTCTAGTGTTGTTATCAACGTGTCTTGCTCGTTGACTGTGATTTTGCTGGATATGTGACTTCATACAGGTTGGATCTATCCTTGTTGATAAATACAGTTGATCATTGCTCTTCATACTGCTTTATGTGTTATTGGACCTTTGTGGTACAGATCGCCCAAATTTTCATTCGACGAGGTTGAATTAAATAAGAACTGCATTGTCCAACTGTTTATTGGAGCTTGAGACGTGATCACATAATTTCAACTATCCATCGAAACTGAGGGTCCGTCGAGGAAAAATTGCAAAGGACCTAGTAGATGTTGCGAACGATCCATGCCCGAGCATCTGTCGGAGTATTGATAAGATAAATAATGCCTGAATGCCTGAATGCCTGTCAAGGCAAAAACTATAGAGGATCTGGTAGATATTGCGGGTGATCCATGCTTGAGCATCCGTCGAGGCAAAAAGGACCGAGCAAGTATTACGAATGATCCTGAATTGTTAGTGAAAACTAACCTTCCAATAAATGCAATGTTGATTATTAATCGACTGTGCCAACCATATGTTGGGACTGAATATAAGAATTATCCCCACCAACCATTTGTTGGGGATAAAATGTGACATGTGTGGCAAATCCTCAGGACTAAATATATAGAAATATTTTGCCGAGCATTTGCTGAGATGAACCTTAAATATGCCTGATCGTCCTTCAGGCCAAGAATCATAGAGCCAGATAATCAATTCTGAAATTGGAGAAATATCAACGTCCGAGCATCCGTCGGTTATCACAAATAATGTTGCCCAAGAATTTATTGGGTCCAAGGTGGCGTAACGTGCTCGACCATTCATTAGAGCATTAACTAAATAGGTGGTGCCTGGGTCGTCTGCCAGGGCAAGGTGTCCGAGTAGATATAGAGAGCGATCTGTGCTCGAGCATCTATCGATGCATTAATAAGACTTCCAAGAGCTTAAGATTATGGCCGAGCATTCGTCGGGACTGAATCTTATACCTGTAGAAGTTAATAAGTTGATCGACCATTTGTCAAGGCTAAATAAAAATAGAATTTATCATGCAATATGATGTGCATCTATTCGAGCATGTGCTGAGGAAAATATTCATAGTATTAAATGAATGATAAGAATGATCCCATAATTTTTGTGATAAAATCTCACGAGGATGGCCGAGCCCGAGCATCCGTCGGGGCTACACTAAGTATGAGTAAATATATTACACCGACCAGTCATTGGCATAACCAATAATAGCTAGATGACAATATTGAAAATTAAATGACCGGATAAATGACATGAGTGCTCTTTAAGTGCGCCCCAATATTTATGTGGACAAAATAATTGTAATAAAGTCGAATGAAAGAGGCAAAATTCATCAAATATATCCATATGTATGGCACAGGAGTTATTTGGAATTTGTGCAAATAGATTTAAGCAAATACTTAAAATTAAGTTGGTTTCAAAAAATTATTTTCACAGAAAATTTGTTTAGTGGCAATCGATTGTTTTTCTCATGTGGAGTATAGAGTATAGATAGCCCCTTGCTAACAAATTTATGATGATAAAAATCGTGAGCATAATTTGTGAGCAAATGAAGTATTATGAGATGGAAATGAACAATGTACAAATAAATGTGTGCATCCATCAAGTGGGGTTGTGCTTAAATACAAGAATTATCCTGACCAGCTATCCACGGGGGATAAAATGCGACATGCGAGGCAAATATCTTCGGGACTAAATATATAGAAATATTTTGCCAATTATTTGCCAAGATGAATCTCGAATGTGCCTAATCTTCCTTCAGGTTACCGAATCATAGAATCCGAGCTTCAGTCGGAGTAATAATAATTTTGCCCAAGCGTTTCTTTGGGTATAAGGGGCTATTGTGTGCTCGACTATCTTTCGGAGCATTAATAAAATGAATGGTGCCTGGATAGTCCGCCGGGAAAAAGTTATAGAATACCAAGTAGATATAGCGACCAATTCGTGCTCGAGCATCCGTCGAAACATTGATGAGATTTCCAAGAACTTAAGATCATTGCCGAGCATCCGTCGGGACTGAATCTTGGACCTGTGGAAGTTAGTAAATTCCCCGACCATCTGTTGAGGCTAAATCAAAATAGAAGTTATTATGAAAATGATATGTTAAACAAAGTATATAAGATATGCATCCGCTAGACCATTTGTCGAGGAAAAGATTCATAGCCGCGTATGAATGTAATAAAGATCCAATGATTTTTATCATAAAAATATCACTGAGATAACTATGCCCAAGCATCCGTCAGGGCTGAGCTAAATAACCAATAATCTCTCTCTGGTGAGATTAAATTGTTGTAGTTGGATGACAATATTGAAAATTAAAATGTTCGAATAAATGACATGAGTGCTATATAATTGCTCCTCACTTATTTATGTGAGCAAAGTAGTTTGTAATAAGGTCGCATAAAAAAGTGCCAACTAAAATTGTTGTAACAATTGTAAGAAAGTCACACGATCCTCTAAATTTTCCTTTTTTTTAGAGAGAACCAAGTAGTGAAAATATTAGTCAAGTATATCCCGAATGTAAGATATAGAGTTGATTTAGAATTTTTGCAAAAAGCTCTTAAGCAAATACTCAAAGCTCGTAAGCTCCAAGTAAATTGGTTGGTTTCAAAAATCTTTTTCCACTTCAAATAAGAGGGGTGGTACTGTCCTTCAACAACAAGTGTTAGTATCGATAAAGTCAAAGGGGTTGCAAACCATCAATCCTCAATTGGACTTGTGCCCCTGTATCTTTCCTTATCATGCCGCCGACCAGCGAAGATGATCCAGTGGTTACAACCGTGATGGCCGACCATGCAGGGTCATCCGATGGAGTTGCTGATGCGTGGAAAACTACATGTAGTCCGTTCACCTGATGAAACCGATAAATTGCCCAACCGTTTGAGATGTGGACAACTTCAAAAGACACGTTAATTTGAGGTGGCATCCAAGAAATGCAATTTTCACTGAAATGGACATCCCTGATGTCATACTCATCTATATCATTGATTTGTTGTGGGATTACGTGTCCGATCGGTGCTGAGTGGTCAAAAGTGATCGAAGGATAGGGGCGGAGGTGTTGCTGATAAGACGGTTCAGTGTTGATCTCCCTCAATCCCGTCGCCTGTTCACGGGTTCCAAGTCGTCCTCATCGTGGTCGCCGAAGAAAACCAGCCTCAAAGAGATTTTGTTCTGTGTTATAATTTTTTCACGGGGGTGAGCTCGTCTCTGCTCATCCTCGCCGCCAACCAGATGTTGTGCTCGTCCTTGCTTATTTTAGCCATCGACCAGCTGATGGTAGTCACAACCTGGTCGCTGACTACCATCCGTCGCTGGTGACGTCGCCGAGGTGTAGTATACTTCGCATAATGGTCGCTGACCTATGGCGGAGTGGAAGATGGGTCCTCCACAGAAGTCTTGCTCGCCACCACTAGTTGGAGAGGAGAAGGAGCTGGTCGGTGTGATATAAAAAAAAGACAGGAAAATTCTTGTTGTTTCAGAACATTTTTACATAAAAGAGCAAGCTTCAAATCGGAATTTGGCTGTTGGCTCTCCGATGCTGGGACGCCGGAGTTTGTACTCCTTCTGATTGGTCGCCAGTAGGTCACAAACAGGTCGGCGACCACTGGGGATGCTCGACTAGGAAGGTTGCAGGTCAGAGAGCAACTGGAGGTGTCCACAGATTTCATACCGGAGATGACTAGATCGTCCGTCAGTTTCCTTGTGAAAATATGAATTGATGGCTTGATCGTGTGTCTAGAATCTGTATACCTTTGTGAAAAAATATCCTTCTGTTGTGTAAAGATGTGTTCAAGATCTCCCATGAGAGAGAAACTCTTTTTTCAGTTACCCCGTGCTAGAAAATTAGGGATATGGGAAATAAGATACGATGTAACCTAGAAAGATCTTAAAAGAGTCCAAATATTTGGAGAGTCCTCATAGACATCTTCGATAGTGAATTTCTTGTGGTTTAAACAATGGAAGTTGTCTACAATCAAAGCTGTTATACAGATTTGCAGATGAAAATTGAATACAGAATTTAAAAATATAACTGTATGCAAAATCATGTATCAATGAAACGATATTTGTTCAAAACAAATAATTATATATGAAATACATAACTGCTCATGCACAGATCAAAAAGGAAAACTTATCTTTTGGTTATGTGCGTAGTGTAGGCACCATTGTTCTTGAACGTAAACCCAGATCTCTTCTAGCAAGAAGGGGAAGGCCTTTTGTGCCGCTTCCCACAGACGGCGCCAATTGTAGGTGCAAAAAATCTCACCCATCGGGGGGTGTCAATTCATCACGATACAAGTATAAAAATAAATATGAGAGAGATAAAGATTTACGTGGTTCGACCATGAATGGCCTACATCCACGGGGCTGCTGGTGTGTTTCATTAGAATGATCAGAGAGTTTTACATGAGAGTATTTCTCTAACTTATAAGCCCCCTTTCACAATGGGGGGTGTCCCCTTTATATAGAGTTAGGGGTTACATTAGGGTTACGAATATGGATGAGTAACAAATATTGATGAGTCCTATCTTCATGGAGTTTCACTCCAATCAGATACTGCTCCTTGGTCTTCTAGTTTATTAAGGGCCTTAGTCGTCCCTATATTGTTGGCACGTTGCCATCTTGATCGGGGAGCTCGCCACATGTCATGCTATTACGTAGGCATATATATTTCCCCCACAATGAAAAATTGGAAATGAGGTCGAGGAGGTTCGTAAATCCAAAGCTAACCTTACTCGCTCGATCTTCCTTATCCGCTTAAAGGTCATCCCACCATCAATAACTGAGGTTGGTGGGGATGAGATGTCCGACTCGTACTCCTCACATTTTAGTCCCTCGATCCCTACCTAGGTCGCGTGTGGATATTCTTTTAATAAGGCCATGAGGTTTTCAGCCCTAAATCTCGAGGCGAGTGAGAGCTTGTCTCGATCTTCGTCCTCTAGCCATGAAGATTCATCCATTCACGATGGCGCTTTAGTTCATTATATCTCAGATACTAATGATATGAGAGTTAACGTTACCGTTCCACTAATAGTCGTTCCCCTCCTAGCTATGATTGGGGGAAAATTCCTAGAGAGATTCCTCGATGGGGCCCCAGTCGTCGAAACTCCTGTCGATGATTATGATTCCGAGGCCGAGGAACTACTTGACTACTCGTACGCCCAGACTTTTTCATCCACTGTTAGAGAGTCTTACCTTATTTTTTGCAGGCACTTGTATGACATTAAATCATATATCTTTATACGGTTCCCAGACGAGGACGAGAGAGTATATAATGGCCAACAAGGTGAAGTTTCTGTTTATAAACAAATGTTTAAGGTCAACTTTTGACTCCCTTTCCATACTTTTGTTCGAGCAATTATGTCCACTATGGGGATTGCTCCTTCCCAACTGGCATCGAATTCATGAAGGATCATACTCGACTTCGTCTCTCTCTAGATGAAAAAGTATGAGGATGAGGCTTCAGTAATGCTATTCATGGATTGATATAATGTCTCGTTATCAAGAACTCAACCTTGTTACTATAATTTGAGGGCCAAAAAGCCCGATAAGAAAATCATCCATGTCAACCAAAGCTCTAATCACCATTAGAAGCCGAGGTTCTTTTTCATCTGTGGGGCCTGGAAATTCCTGATCGATACTAATCATTCTAAAGACAAGACAAGGTCTCCCTATACTTGGGCCAACCCTTCCATATCCACCAAGTTGGACCAGAGTCTCAGTACTGCCGATAGGGAGAAGGTTAACTTTATGAGAAATCAAAGGAAAGACGGAGCCCTTTTTGAGTTTGAAGATTTAATGTCTCCCATATTTTTGAGACGTATGGTTTGGGGGTTGACCCTCAAGATGAGATGTGTGACTTGCTTAATTTTTTTGATCAATGAGGTCTTTCCTCGTTTTCTGACTTTGTTACTAACCATCGCCTTTCTTCTTTTCAGACCTCCCACCTCATACTTTACACGAATCTTGGAACATGATGGCTCCGAGTCTACAAAATGCCTTTGGAAAGAAGGGAAACAAGAAACTCATTAAGAAGACGACCGTTGGTGGGCTAAACCGAACTGAGGCTAGTCAGAAGAGGAAGGATCCGACCGGTGGTGCGGACGCTTATTACGATCGTAAGATGAGGCTGAGGGTAAAACCTCTTGAGCCTATGCCGAGCTCTTCTTCGCCGACCTCATTCAAATATTTTTGGGTCGATAACTTAACCCAACTTAAGGCAAGCCCGAGCTCGCTTATACCCTCAGTGACGAGGTCAAAGGCTTCTCTTCTTGTAGCCCCCTTAGAGGGGGATGGTGAATTTATGGGAAATATGTACCCCCAAAGGTTTATGACTTCGGTCTCCATCACTTGGCATAGGTATTTACTTTG
Source organism: Sambucus nigra (assembly GCA_949130495.1). Taxonomy (NCBI): domain Eukaryota; kingdom Viridiplantae; phylum Streptophyta; class Magnoliopsida; order Dipsacales; family Adoxaceae; genus Sambucus; species Sambucus nigra. The sequence continues at coordinate 108,855,470 of OX422221.1, read as the reverse complement.
TATTCGATTTGAACTTCATCCCATACTAATTTTACTTCGTCTTATTTTAACATCTGTATATTTAATTTTTCTACAGTCTGTGTGTGCCTTTACCTCAGCTACCAAATAAATAGTTGAGAACTTAATTCGATGATAAAAGATTTAGTATCAACTCAATAAAATTATAAGAGATCAATCTAATACAACAATGGTGGTGTAGTAATGGTGATAAAAAAGTGTTTAAATGAATAAGGATATGGGGGAAAAAATAGATATACAGTAGCATATAAATGGTTCGGCCATTTGCCTACACCACTATGCAGGTGAGTGTAAATTGTTCTATAAAAATGGGCATAAATGGCCTATATAATATAATTTTTACACTTTATATCTCTCATGTAAAAGGAATAAAGGATGGGATAGGGTTTAAAATTATTGATCCCTTCTTCTGGGGAAGGAAATGGGTTTATATAGCGCTTGGGGTGCATATTGTACCCCCAATCATGTAGTAAGCATGTGTAGAATACATCTGTTAATAAAGATTAGTTACCTGTCACTGGAACATATAAGTCATGATAATGAAATATTCCCTCACATGTGAGGGAGATATTGTTATAACGATTTTTCCCACGTAGGATCTGAAACCCAAGTGCACTCTTTCACCTATGCTCCATTCCACGCGTTCTGCCAAGTATCAAGTATCATCCATCCAGACCAGGCCAAGGCCGAGTTGTCAAGTTTGATATTCTAGGGATAAGGTAACTACCATGCTGAACTGCGTTTTCATTCAACCCCCGGCCTCCAGGTGATGAATGAGGTCGAGGAACTTGAGTCATAAGATTACCAATACTAGCATCGTTGACTGGTTTCGAGATCCTTCACGATTGGTTTACATTTGAGGATGAGACCCTTCATGGTGGTTTCACAATCGAGTTATAACTTTCTTAACTTGACGATTTGTCATTTGTTAACCTTGGTTGAGAGGGTCCAACCCAAGGACGACGTCATACTTGGTATATTAATCACCCCCCGTCCTTAGTCTTCAACGTGAGTAAGAGGATGAGGGATAATAATGTCCAAGGGTATATATTGATGAAGCGTCTCTAACTAATGGCTGAGATGCCCTTTCATATATCAGGTATGAAATATTAAATGAGAACCTTGGATTGACATTTGGTAGTCATCTTATGGGTTAGCGTTTTACCTAAGAATGGAGGCTGTAAGTGTGCCATAGGGAGTTGTGCCCTAATGAAGACCACCTTGGAAGTTGTATATAATGATCACCTTTATTTAAATGAATTTCAAAAACCCATTTTATCTTTCCTGTTTCTATCTTACCACCAAAAACTCTCTCTCTCTAATAGAGATCTATTTTCCTTTTCACCTTTGTTCAAGCATTTCTGGAGAGCTTTTAGTGTCTTTTATTCTTCTTCTTCTTCTTCTTCTTCTTCTTCTTCTTCTTCTTCTTCTTCTTCTTCTTCTTCTTCTTCTTCTTCTTCTTCAGACGTTTTCCCTTTCTTAGGTAATCTTTTTTCTCCTTTTTATTTAAAGGTTTCTTATCCATTTTGGTTGCTGTTTGTTTTTCGGCGATCTTTAAGATTTTTTGGCAGCGTTGAGTGGAGTTTTTAGGGGTAATTTTAAGAGGTTAGTTGGTGTCATAGAGGTCTAGTTGGTAATTTTTGGTTTTTTGGGCTTTCTTTTCCCTCATTGCCTTTTCATTGGGCCACCGAAATTGCATTTGTTATCTTCTTCGACGAGCTCCAATTAAGTGTTCTTAACCAAAATGATTCATCCCCTCTTTGATCTCAAATTCAACTTAGGTCAAAATTCAATTTATTTGTTCCTTTGACCCTTTACTCCAACTTAGTTATATCTTGGATACTTGAATTTTAAGGACCCTGTACGAGTTCGCAGAATAATACCCCATTACTTTCAGGAGATACGCATAATTATAAACGAGGCCGAGGGTATTCGTAGAGCTGGAGCTGACCTTACTCGCCCGATCTTGTTCATCTCCTTAAAGATTATCCCAGGTTCAATAACTGAGGTTAGTGGGGACGAGATTTCTGACTGGTTATCCTCAGACTCTAGTCCCTCAATCCCTGCTTGTGTCGAGGTTAGAAATTCTTCTGACAAGGCCATGAGGTTTTCATCCTTAAATCTTAAGGGGTCTAAGGCGGTCGAGATGAGTCCTCCAGCCACACTGAGTCATTCAGCCGTGACGATGCTTCAGTTCATTATATCTTGAACACTGATGATTTGAGAGTTAATGTTGACGTTCCACCAATAACTGTTCCCCTCTCGTCCACTGTTATAGACTCTCACCTTATTTTCTGTAGGCACTTATATGGCTTTAAGTCAGATATCTTTATATGAGTCCCATACGAGAATGAGGGAATATATGACGGTCGACACGTCAAAGTCGTCTTCTACAAATAAAAGTTTAGGGTCGTCTTTCGTCTCACTTTCTATCCTTCTGTCTGAGCAATTTTATCTAGTATGGGGATTGCTCATTGCCAACTGGCGTCAAATTTATGGAGGATTATACTCGACTTTGTATCTCTCTGGATGAACAAGTATGAGGACAAGCCTTTAGTAATGCTATTCAAGGCTTGCTATAATGTCTTGTTGTCAAGAACTCAAGCTAGTTACTACCATTTGGGGGCCATAAAGATCGACAAGAAAATTATCCATGTCAACCAAAGCTCTAATCACTATTAGAAGCCGAGGTTGTTTTTAATCTCTAGGGCCTGGGGATGCTCGATCGACGCTGATCGTCATGAAGACGAGCTAAGGGTTCCCTATACTTGGGCCAACCCTTCCTTGTTCGCTAAGCTAGATCCGGGTCTTAGTATTGTTGATAGGGAGAAGGTTAACTTTCTGAGAAATTAAAGGAAGGCTGGGACCTTCCTGAGTTCGAAGATTTAATGTCTCCCATATTTTTAGAGACGTTTGGTTTGGGGGTTAACCCCCCAGACGAGCTGTATGATTTTCTTAATTTTTCTAATCAATGAGGACTTTCCTTGTCTTCTGACTTTGTCACTAACCACCATATTTTCTTCTTTACAGACTGTCCACCTCGTACTTTAGACAAAGCCTGAAACATAATGACCCCGAGTCTCCAAAAAGACTTTGGAAATAATGGTAGCAAGAAACCCATTAAGAAGAAGACCGTTGGTGGGCTAAAATAATTTGAGGCTGGTCAAAAGAGTAAGGAGTCGACCGTGGTGTGGGTGATCATAGCGATCGAGTTCGAGGGTAAACCCTCTTGAGTCTATGCCAAGATCTTATTTATCGGACTCGTTCAAATATTTTCGTGTGGCTAACTTATCCCAACTTAAGGGGGGCCCGGGCTCGCTTATACCCTCAATGACAAGGTCGAAGGATGATATGCTTGCAATCCCCTCAGAGGGGGATTATAAATTCATGGGGAAGATGCAACCCCCTAAGGTTTATGACTTCGGTCTCCATCACCTGGAACATATATCTGCTTCGTCTTTGATTTGAACTTCATCTCGTACTAATATTTACTTCATTTTATTTTGACATCTGTATATTTAATTTTTCTACAGTTTGTGTGTGCCTTTACATCAACTACCAAATGGATAGCTGAGAACTTCCCCAAAATTCAAAAGGCCGAAAGAGCTCTTCAGGTCGAGGAAGACCCAAAGTTAAAGCTGAGGGACCATAAGGATGACTAAAAAAAGGCCCTTGATGCATTGAAACAGGAGCACAATGATGATTTGAAGGCGAAAGATAATGCTTTTAATGCCCAATCAGCCACGCATGCGATCGATCTTGCTACTATCATCCAAAAGGAGAAACATCAAGCTTTCTTTGTCGAAGCCAAAAAAAAGATTCAGGATAAGGCCATTGAGTTTTATAAGGCATCAGATGAGTTTGGCAGATTTGGCTATGAATACCTTGAAAGAGGTATTAAGACGACCTGTAGATGGGTCATCTAAAAATTTTCTGATGACATCTCATCGATTCGTCCAGAATTAGAATCCCTTAATATCGAAGATCCACTTTTCCTTAAAGCCTTAGTCGATGTCAAATTAGCGGTAACAACCGAGGGAGAAGGAGTCGGGGCTGAGTTCCTTGTTAAAACTGCCAATGCCAAAGCCACTGTTGTTGTTGGGCATGTGCAAACAGAGATTGGTGCCGTTAGGTCGATCGTCAATAATGAATTGTCTTTGTAGGGTGGTCGTCAATAACCCACACCCTTTCTTCTTGTATTTTTGTTCAAACATTTCACAATTTATAACCCTTCATAACTTGTAACCCTTATGTATTTGAATAAATATCGATACGAAGTATTATCTCCTATTTAAACTTCCATTTCCATTTTCTTTTTGCTCTGTATCATACTTAATGATTTTTCAATGTTGAGTCCACCAAATGAATGATGTTTTTCTCAAGCTTACTCTCGTCCTCGACTGAGAGTTAATTAACCAACTTAATGATTTTTCAATTTTGAGTCCACCAAATTAATGATGTTTTTCTCAAGCTTACTCTCGTCCTTGACTGAGAGTTAATTAACCAACTTAATGATTTTCCAATTTTGAGTCCACAAAAATTAATGATGTTTTCCTCAAGCTTACTCACATCCTCAGCTAAGATTTAATTAACCAACTTAATGATTTTTCAATTTTGATTCCACTAAATTAATGATGTTTTTCTCAAGTGTATTCTTGTTCTTTTTGAGAGTGTATAGATGAGAGTCGTCTCATCTCACACTGTCATTTCGTCAAGAGAGTTTTAACTCTAATACAACCACATTTTGATGTTTAAAGGAACCATAATTATGTAATTTTCAAGGCTTCAGTGTTTTTCACCACTTTAGCGATGTTATCACACCATTCTCCCCTCTCTGTGTTATTGAGAATCCATGGGTGAGATGAGTCCCCAATGGTTCCTCGTATCACCGAGAGCGAGTTAACATAATCACCGTATGAATGATGTTTCCTAGATTAGTACAATTTAAGCCATGTGCTTGAATAATTCATACAAGAAAGATATGAGCGAACACTTGGAACTATTTTTTTATTCATCATTACTATCATCGTTGTCAAATACAAAGAAAATTAGATAAACTAAATTGTGTACATAGGACTATACATGAAACTACTGATAGTATTATTTTAAATGATCGGCATTCCACATGTTGGAAAATGGCTCCCCCTCCAAATTCTCCAGTCGATATGTGTCTGGGACGACCTCTTCGGTGACCCTGTAGGGGCCATGCTAATTTGGGTACAACTTGTTTGTCTTTAGCCAAACCTTCTTCAGAACTACATCCCCCACCGCTATCGACATCGGTCTGACCCTTTTGTTGTAAAACTTTATCGTCCTTTATTGGTATGCTGCTTGCCTCACCTCATCATCTTCCATTCTCTCTTTAATCAAATCCAGGTCCAACCTCCTGTCTTTGTTATTCATCTCTGGGTCATAAGTCTGGACCCTGTGGTAGGGCAGACCGAGCTCGATAAGTATCATAGCTCTTGAGCCATAGGCCAGTATATATGGGGTCTCCCTCGTCGGTGTCCTCTCTGTCGCCCTGTAGGCACACATGACGGCATATAACTTTTTTGTCCACAGTCCCTTGGCACCTTTCAGCTTTTTCTTGATCCTGCCCAAGATTGTTCTATTTGTAACCTCTGTTTGGCCGTTTACTTGGAGTCGGCGTGGTACTGAATAAAATTGAATGATGTCGACCCTTCTATAGTAGGCCTCCAGGGACTTATTCTTAAACTTCTTACCATTTTCCGAGATCAGTGCATAAGTATAATGCCCCGTACTTTTATGGATATTTAAATTACATAAGTGGGTGTAATTTAATAATTTGAGAATTTAAAGTGGAAGAGAATTTGAAGTGTGGATTAAATATTAATTGGCGAGTTTTGGATTATTATTGATGTGTGCTATATTTACTTACGGGAATAAGTAAATGAAGTTGGATTATTTTATAACATGTCGCAGTTGGGCAAAGCGACAAGTAATAATATTTTATTAGGAAAATACGTGCGAAGTTGTCCTGGATTTAAAAAGGTCAATTTTTGATAAGTGACTCAGATGGGGATTTCGAGTGAACGATTGGTCTCAGATGGGATGAAATAGTAAAAATAGAGTACCTGGGGGGTAGTGTTTGGGTTTTGGGGCCTTTTTGGACTAGTAGGGACTCACATTTGAGTATACGAGTCAATTTTGGGTTTAATATGTGGAGAACCCTCATTTTCCCTTATAAGACCACGAGAGGAAAGAAAGAAAAGAAAGAAGGAAAGAAAGGAAGAAGAAAAGGTGAGAAAGGAGGAGAACTCCGACCAAGCTCTGGAGGATCGCGGCATGAGGTCATCGAATTTATCCAACGAGGCTAGTGTTTAACTCGCTTTAATTATTTATGTGTGTTTATGATTCATATTATAGTTGGTGAAAACTATATGAATTGTGGGTTGGGATTCTTGAATCAAAATGGGGTTTTTGGAAATGATTTCATATTTTTAATGTGATAATAACTCCATATGAAATCTAAGCTTGAATCCATGTTAATGGTGTAATTTTTGGTGAGTAATTGGAAGAGTTGGATGAAATCTAGGTTTAACTAAGTTGGGATTTAAATTCTTAGTTAAATTGATAAATCCCATGAATAAATTATTGTGTTGGCTAAATCATAATGTGTAGATGATTATATTAATGGTTAGTGATGTTAAAAACCATAAATCCCAGGTTGGATTGAATTTGGAGTTGGAGAAGAGGATGAACTCCATAACTGAACACGTCAAATCGATAATAGTTCGATCATCGGGCCAGTTCATTTTTGGGACCATTGGTTTGGTTCGTTTATTAATCACCAGACTGATTCATTTTTCTGGCCATCGGTTCGGTTCGTTTATGACAGTTAAATTTGAGAATTTTTCTTGGACTAAAAGTATTGGAGACCAATTCCTATTAGAGATAAGTAATAGGGGATCCTAAATAGAGTGTAAGGGCCTCTAAAAGATTAAATGAGTGATGTATAAATCCGGGGTTAGCGGGAATAAGATCCGGGCTATAAATTTTAGTGGTGTTTGAGATGAACCACACTCGGAAAAGTTATTTCGGCGGGTATATATATATATATATTTATACTTGAGAATATATATGTCGACAGTATATGAGTGAATCCTAATGTGCGAGTAGTATGAAACTAGAATACTAGCTAGACGTGATAAGCTAATATTCATAAGTAATTAATGTGATAATTGTATCATAAGTGTGTGAATACTTATGAATTAATACGAATTTTCGAATTTGATGATATATATATATATATATATATATTTATAGGGTATAGAGACAGTATATATATGATTATAAATATATCTGTGTATGAATAGTATATTTATGTGAAACATACCCCTCTAGTGCTATCATGGAAAGTTGGGCGATGTGACTGAATTCCCTGGCTTGAGGAGTAGGGTGAGTATAGTCCCCAGGTCATAGCATTCAGTTATTTAAGCAGTGTGGCTATTTATCATGAGTAAGACATCTTGGGTATGATTCGGTCTCACTTTCAGGTGAGGGACTATGACCGCCTTCCCTACGTTTGTGTTATGTTTTTTATCAGGTCAGTGTGAGATTTCGACCAGTGGTACCCAGGATGATGTGTGTATTCCCTCGAAGATGATAGCATTCTAGAGACTGCATCTATTGAGTTGTAGCTCTGTGGGATGGTTATTATACTTATATAGAGTGTGATATATAAGCATGGATATACTTGATGTGTATAGTATATATTATATATATATATATATATATATATATATATATATATATATAGAGAGAGAGAGAGAGAGAGAGAGAGAGAGAGAGAGAAAATAAAGGATAAAGTGAGAAGTAATTATTGCACCCGAGAGAATAAAATCTGGAATAAAATGTGCAAGATGTGGGTTCTTGTAATATAGTTACTATCAAGTGAGGTGAACCCTTTATCAAGATCGGGATTAACACCGTTCAGTATTAAATGGTGAGAGTGAATAAAGGGTGAATAAGAGGCAAAGGGATTCAATATTCAGACTTATATTAAATGGTATGTTGGCACAATAAATACACAACATATATAATAAATAGATGGGACCAGCAGGTAGCTTAGTCAGAGGGGGAAAGAGAAAGCACTCTAGGAACAATAAAGGCAAGGTAGGAACTTCAAGCTCAGTTAATGCTCAATGGTATGGGTATTAAATGGGTATGGAGAATAATGTTCTCGCAATAGCTCTCGTGTATGGAGGGAGTTGGGTAGAAATTCTAGGTTCTGAATCTATGGTTGCTGAACTGTTTGGCTGATCTATTTATATGAAGGCCAGGTTACTCGAGTAATCTTGTTCGTGTTTAGTATAATTAAATTACATTAAATGCACAAGTACCTGCCATTAATGCAGAAGATATTGCATTAAATGCATGGGATCTCATAATTTGGCAGAAAACTATTTTATTGGCTGAAGGTATGGTGGACATTAATGAGGGGCGTGACGTGGCAGCTCGGGGCTTGTATTAGAATGACCAAAGGGTCAGGTTTGGTGAACTAGACCTGCCGTCCTAAGGATAAACCCATTTGAATGATGTGAGTTCGAGTCCTTAAATGCCAGACGTTATGACGTCAGAAAGTGGGTAAATAGTGACCCCATTATTTGTATGGTCACATCAGTTAGGCAGGGTGGCATCTAATTTAAGGTTGCTCGACTGATAGGTAGCTCGAGTGTTTAGTCTTTTGTTTGTTGGTTAAGCACTATCTTAATATCAAGGCTACAAGATTTACGTACCTCGAGGAGCCTCTGTCGAATGAGTAGGAGTTAAGGTAGCTCAGCTGTAGGTGGCTCGAGCAAACCATGTGTATTAAGTGAAGTTTTGCCCAAGTGTGCCAAGAGGGTTGGTAATTGTATTCCCAACGTTGCCTTGCTCCTAATCCTCCCAAACCATGTCCCTGCGAGATTACCAAGAGGAGGTTGTTCGATAGAGCATGTTAGCTCTCCCATGCCCTCCCAGGCATGGTCCCTTGTGGATACCGAAAAACATCGCTCAATATATAATATAAAATAAAGTATATGATACAGTTCATTCTATTTCATATTACAAACTATCGTTATTCAAGTGACTTTAATCTACGGGTTGGATCCTTCGAACCATGTCCGTGGAGAATTTTCAAGGTAGGTCATTCGGGCCACATCTGTGGAGAATCTTAGAGGTGGGTCCTTTGAGCAACATCTGTGGAGCCTCTTTTAGGTAACTTGCTCGGGTGACCTTCATCCTCCTTTCTTCGTCTGCCAATCAACGAATTAACTAAGTTAATCACTCTTTGGTGGGGGCTCCCCCTACAAAATGTGATATACGTATATAAAGATGAGAAAATTACATATGGGATTAATAACACTAAAACATGAATAATGTTTTATAACTAGTGAAAGTTATTTATAATGAACGGATAAATTATAAGTGAGAAGTTATGATGCATAAGCTAGTGCGAAAGCTTAGGAAATTATATACGCGGGGTATGAGATAGCGTATGGTGACTTAGAGGTTTTGAGAAATTCTATTTAGGTTGGGTAGTGTAACTAGGGTGTTTAAAATACATGAGTTAGGTGGGCACTGTTAGATGAGAGATGAGGGGTATCTCCTGGGAGTGCGACACCACTTTGAATATGGAGAATATCATAATGTAAATGTTAAAGTACTTTAAACACTTGCTAAATATTTTCAAAACGTTTTGGGCTCTGACCCGCTTGCAAATATTTTAAAAACTTTTAGGTGTCAAGACACATGGACGCCTGGATGATATTATTCCTTCGAGTCAGACAATGCTGCAGCAGCTGTGGATGCTAGCAGGGATTGTTTAAATGCCTCTATCCTTGTGATCTAGATATGAGGTATTGTGAGTTATATTGGGCATGTTACCCAATTGTTGTCATTTTTATTATTTGCTGCATTTTTTTTACGTCTATTCGATATGGCTGTATTAATGTTTTACCGAGAGTTATCGATTATTGTTTATTTATTTCAGTTGACGTGTATATTATTAGTGTGGATGGATTTATTATGTGTTTTAGTTAACAAGATTAGAAAGTTTAAAATTTGACACCGGGCCTAATAGGTTATTAGTAATTAATTTGATTTTTCGACAGTGATGCTGAGAATGATCCATATGAGAATCCTATTTTATTTTGATAAAGGATTGATCGACCGAGATTAAAATAGGCAGGGGGCCATAGATGGTATCAAGGCATCAGGTTCTAGTGTCCTTAGGAATCTGTGGCTTCGGCTGGTAAAAAAGGAAAGTGGAATAATGTGGACATTTTCAAAATATTAAAACACGTTAAAAAGGAACTCATATGACACTCGAAAAAATAAAGAGGGCCCGGAGCCCTGGGGTGAAAGATTCAAAACATTGGTTAGAGGATGTGGTGGCGTCACCGACGGTGAGAATCCCATTAAAGTACGCGGTCTTTGGAAGATTCATAGATCAAGATATAAGAATAAGGAACATACCAAGAAATGGGTTGTGTGGTGAGAACATATTAAGGCAACCTAAGTTGAATGGGTTAATAAATGTTCCAGTAATGGTTAAAGTGGATAAGAAATGTGTAAATTGATTAACGCCCATAAGGTAAAGGAAAGGTAAAGTAAGTGAGTAGATGGGTGGTTAAGCAACCTAAGTATTTTAACCCATAATTAACACAAGGGTGTGGGGTGAAAGGTTTTTAAAGACTAAATAAGTATTTTCTAACACGGTGTTTGCGTGTGTTGAAAGAGTGATTTTAAATGAAAATACTAATGTGGATTGGTTAAAATGAATGGAGTAATTTCGATGAGGAAATGACTTTCGATCAAACCAAGTGTAGGTTTTTCAAGTATTTAGCCGTGTGTATTAAATAAAAGGACAAATGTCAAAACAAGGAGAAGGAAGTCTTTTACAAGATTAATGTGAATTAATCTCTGTGACACCCCACCCAATTAAATATCGGGTGATCAGTCCTTTACTAAATTAAAACATGATTCTCATTTGGTTCATTCTTAGCATCACTGTCGAAAACCTTATTAATTACTAATCACCTAACAGTTAAGTAAGCAAGGGTCAATTTTATCTTTCATTACACAGATAACAATATGCGAAAACAAAATAAACTACACCATACACTCAATCACTGTCTAAAATGATACTGAATTATAAATGACTTGCCGAATAAACTATCAGCTACAACATCCAAAACCAACATATCCAACAACTAATAATAAATCTCAATACAAAAATCTGAACTGAAATAATCTGAATAAGTCCTGAAGGCAACACGCCCAAGATAGAATGCAGAGATAAGATTCATAATCTAGGAATGAGATAAAAAGAAGACTCTACTCCAACTCCCGCACGCATCCACATATACCGCAACTACGTATCCCTGGAATATATAATCAAGTTTGGCGTCCCTGTGACTGGATACCTAAAAAGTTTTGAAAATATTTGCAGCAATGGTTAGAACCCAAAATATTTTGAAAAAATTTAGCAAGTGATTAATGTTGCAGTAAATAAAAATGCATGAATGCTCTTCATATTTAAGTTCGTATCACACTCCCTTGAGACAATTATCGCCCCTCTTCTAAAGTGCAGACCTAATGCTTCGTCCTAACCCTCATAGTTATACTACCCCGTCTAACTAGCCTTGTTATGTATACTTATTGACGCACTACTCTAACCCGAGAAATCTTACAATTGGTCCATCAATTATTTATCTCATTAATTTAATTATTCATCGTTAATTAAGTCTTATATAATATTCTCAGTCTTAGACCTTTTTCCCTGTCTAATATTTTACTGTGCCACCTATATTGCCCATACAATACAATGCCAAATTTTCAACCCCTATTTATTTATTTAGTGTCACCAACTAATTAAGAAATTCTCATATACTGCAATTCATTTAGATATCACTATCTACAATATCTACTAAAGCACCCGTAGTAGAATAAATCACACACACACACACACACACACACACACACACACACACACACACACACACACACATATATATATATATATATATATATATATATATATATATATATATACGTATACAACACCCCTTGGTGGATACCTGCTGTGCAGACATACTCTGCTATCAAGTCCTGGTACATCACGTACTAAATAAGGACATCGGTTTAGATATCAGCCTCGAACCATAAAAATCAAGTCACACATATTGGAGGCAAACATAGTTCTAAGCCTTTGGGTTACGCACATACCTAATGCACCTAAATGACCCGTCACACCCTTATTCACACAAGTGGTGCTCAATCCCTAAGTTATATGTTCTGAGGCACAAGTCAATATCCCCCCAAATGGGCTCATCAGGATAGGGCTGTCCATGACGCGAAACCTCCCAGAATAGCAAGTAGCCTAGGTATGTTTACACAATTAATCAACTAATAGGTAATCACACAACCTATGAATATACCTTATAACATCAATATAAGTATACCCTCAACCTAGAATATATTTCTCATACGTAGTATATATGTAGCACCCAAATACCCTACGTAATTTTAATTCACTATTTAACTACTCATCGTATTTTTTCGAGCGTTTTTCCCAATTTTTCGTAAAGTCCTAGCCACTCCATTATTTTATCTCAATAGTTTTTTAAGTATTAAATCCCTTAATACTCATCCCTTAAGATTCTAAGTATTTAGTTCCATTTAATTTTTATCAATTAAATCCACTTTAAGATACCAGCCCGTATGCTAACTTCATCCAAAATTCCCATTAAAATATGTTCATATATTTTTGACATATATTTTCGAGCGTCGTTCGTCCTAAATACTCCTAAATCCATACCCCGAATTCATTCCTATCTGATCCAAGGGTAAAATAATGTTCCTTAATATTTTCCAAAGCCCTTCACTCATCTACGGACCACTCAAAATAACACGAATATATTTTCTCCTAAAGATGTCAGTCTCACGCACCTTTCGTAGAAAAATAAAAAAAATATGAGGTCGGCGCCCACGCGATTGTAAAGAAATAAATCGAACTGGTTCGGCCTCAAAACTGGATCGGTTCGCTGCTACTGAACAACGAACCTCCTTATTCTCCAACTCATTTTTCCTCCATTGTTATGCACTCAAGCTTTTAAATCCTCAAACCCAGAACTCAATTGATTTCTCCCAACATATATTTATCCTCCAAACAAGTTCGAAACATCATAATGATCTTTAAACATCATTAATTTATAACTTTCCCCAATATTTCCCGAATCGGGTTTATCATGGTATATACAAATCTCATCCTAGATTCAGTTCCATCAATCCAAATTTCATGAATTCATCTACTGAATATTGAACGAAAATTAGATTATAACAATCCTATATAATAATCCATAATCAATTTAATGATTAATTTGCAGAATTCATTCCATTTATCAAAAACCCAATTTTCACATCAACACCCTCCCTAAAATGGATTTTCACATACAACCACTATGATATGAATTGATTATCACGAATTTACATTGAAAGAAAAATTAACCACTTGCCTCTATTAATTCTTAGGGTCTGATCCTTTGATGTAGATGGTGATTTGACGAAGAACGCCCTCAATCCTTGGTTTAGCTCCCAGGATCCTCCCTACTTTCTCCCTCTTTTCTTCTCTGCAGCTCTAGGGCTTTCTAAATGAATTATGGTTGTTCCTAATTTCTTAATTTATGTTAAATGATGCTAATCCCATTTTTAGGCTAATGGGCCAAGCCCAAATGACCCGAACACTCCCGTGCGAGCCTAACTATGCCTAAAAATGTCCCGAGACCCAATTACTACCCCCGGGTACTATTTTTTGACTATTTCGACCTATTCGAAAACAACCGTGACCTCTAAAATATCATTAGAGTTACTTTATATAAATTTTTATATTTATCTTCAAAATATGTTCCACGTAAAAATAAATATCAACTTGAATTAATTAAATCTAACTCACCGAATTAAATAAATTCTCCAAATTAAATAAATTTTCTAACTTAACTAAATTCTACAAATCACTAATTTTAATATAATTTCTATATCCTTCGAAATACGGGGTGTTACATAATGTTAATATTAATTTTTAGTGGAAGTAAAATCACTGGGATTATGTGACCTAGGAGATTGTAATATTTATAATTTTTTTTTTACTTTTTTCATATTTAATAAAAGAGCTGAGTTTGCTATCATATGATCAAAATATCCTTACTCCTCTCAATACTATAATTATATGACATTGATTTTAAAGTTATACACATGTATCGAATCCATCTGTTATCATTCCAAACACCCTACAAACATTTCAAGCATAAAATTTGTTTCAATTATGTCTAACAATGATATAGAAGAAATGATACTCGCTTGAATCACACTAAATTATGACCTTGACGAAGATGAGAATGCCTCCTCCATCCATAATAGATTTCAAGATGCATTCTATTAATCGTGCATTTTACATAGCAGTGGGAAAATTCATGACAGAAGAACAGTGCACCGGGACCGAAAAATGGAATATTAAAATTTATAAAACCATTACTTCAAGGAATACCAAACCTACCTAGACGATATGTTTAAGCATCATTTTAGGATGAACAAACCCATTTTCAATTATATTTTGGAAGTCATTCATGAGAAAGATTCATATTTCGTCCATAAGGTCGTTTGTAGTGGTTAGATGGGATTAAGCACGCACCAAAAGATTGTGTGTGCAATACACTTGTTAGCATATGGTGGATGCTGATATTTACAAGATGAATATCTAAAAGTTGTTGAGACCACAACAATTGAGACCTTGAAACATTTTTCTCGGGCTGTGGTCAAGGTATATAGCCAGGAGTATTGTTGCACACCGATTGTGGAAAATGTTGCCCACATACAGTAAAAAAATGAGCGCTGTGATTTTCTTGGAATGATCAGTACCATTGACTACATGTATTGGGAATGATAGAATTTTCCATGCGCATGGAAAGGCCATTATCAAGGACATTTTCACGATGCAACTGTAATCATTGATGATATAGCATTCACCCCTTGTATAGGGCATTTATTTTTTGGACTATCTGGTGCATGTAACGATTTGAATGTTTTGGCTAAATCACACGTGTTCTAAGAGATGTTAGTTGGAAATCGAATGTCTTCTCACTTAAATATCAATGGAAACATGTATAAAAAAGGGTATTACCTTGCCTATGGTATTTACCCTCCTCTTTCTACTAAAGTTTAAAGTTGTAGGATACCAATAATTAAAAAAAACGTGTACATAAGAGATCAGGAAGGCACAAGAAAGGATGTCGAGAGGGCTTTCGACATCCTACAATCACGTTTCCATTTCATTAGGAACTCGAAAAGTTTTTGAGAATATAGAGACTTATGTGTAATCATGAAGGCGTGTGTCATATTACATAATATGATTATCGAGGATGAGTTGCGGGACGAAACATGGCATGCTGACCAACCTCTTTCTGAGACACCACCCTTCCTTAGCAGACAAAGCCTCTTAGGATATTATCAGTACTAGGTGCGAGAGGCCAAAAGGAAAAATAGGGAAGCCCACAACCAAATGTGTGATGACCTCATGGAACACATTTGGAACCGCCATTTGAATGATCAAATTAATTATCCAACTATCGTGTGTGTTTGTTCATTTCAATTATTGTAATGTTATGTTATTGTACCTTTTAGTTATTGTAACGTTATGTTATTATTCCCCTTAATTACGTTTACTTCACTATGATGATAAAGTAATATTCAAATATTTTACTCAAATCAAAATCTATTAAATATGCTTCTAATACATATAATTATTTTAATAGGAAATTCATTGGAAAAAATAAATAACAATTACATAACTTCAAATAATAAATAACTCAATGATCGATGTCCTGCTTTTGATATGCCTAATGCATTATTTGATTCATATTCATTTCGTAAAGGTATGCTGTTAGCGTTTGGAGTTAGTGGTATCCATGTATATGATTCGATCTTCACCGCGTTTCAAATTTGCTTCGTCTCGACATTGTTGAGCCTCGTACTCTTTCATATGAATTTGGATTAAATCCTCCATCTTCTCTTTTAAAATTATGTGATTGGTTTGCGACTCTTCATAATTTGTATTGTATGATACATTAAAGGCCTCAGAGTTTTCTAGGCGTTCCCCGTGTGTGTCCTAAGTGTTGATTGTTGCTCGTTTCTTCCCATTTAGTTTTACAACATTACACCCTACAGGCATCTCGAGTGGATTATTCATGTCCCCTAAATTATTGTCCATGTCGTTTGAATCTCATGGAGTGGGTGCGCGAGATTGACTGCCTTCATCAATAAATTATGACCTAATAGTTGACATATTATACTTCGATAAATCCTTAAGAAACTCGCAACAATGGTCAAATGCAAATGCATGACCGACATCCCGTTTTTAATCTGCTCGATCACGAGAGATTTACAAAAAAGATTTATTAAAATTAATTTTATAAAATATTAACCAAAAAATATAATTAATTACTTAAACGTAAATAAAGTCGTGACCCAATTAATCTCAATGGTTCCACTCTAATGATCAGATCTGGTATAGCTCGACACAACTTCGCAGAATACAAAAAACAATCTTTGTTTATCGTTTGAAATTTCCCTTATAGCGCATTGTCAGTGCGTTTTGTAAATGACTTCCTCACTACAATTGTCTTCATGAGTAATTTGTACCATAGCGTGTTACCAAATTGATTTGTCCCAATTGTCCCGTCAATTGAATGTTTTATATAGGCATGTTATAGTAGCACTTCATCATGTTGGCTGAAATTTAGTAGTTGAATGGAGTTTGAGGGAGATGCTATTTTTGGATGATAAATAAAAGAAATTAAAGGTTAATTTTTTTTAGTTGAAAAACAATGAGGGACTTATTTGAATTTATACAAAAATAAAATGTAGAATATAGCCGTTAATGACTGTTTAATTATAACCGTCGAAGAATTTTTTTAAAAGTCTACCGATGGATGCTGGACTCTTTAGTGCCCCATGTTATCTTACGCTAAAGAGGGGTACGAATGATCTTTCATTGTCCACAGTGAGATAACAAAATACAAATGTATTATTTTACATTGCTCTTGGTGGGTGTTCTAATTAGGGTTAACAAATTTTATATCATACTAGTTGTAAACTCGCGCGATGCGTGAGTGAGCCGTTAACAAATACAATCCTTCTAAAGTGCAAAATAATAGAAAAAGAGAAACACCTAGGTTCAACAATAAATTAATGATGGTAATAAAAAAAGGAGAAAATATAAATATATATCTTATTTAACCATGAATGCAATAATTGGAAAATAAATCTTTTTAAGACATTCCTTCAAGAAGTTATATCTCTTTGAAGAATTGTTATATGTCTATTCAATACAGGAAATATAATATGTTTTAATATGAAAATTACATAGTAAAATATCAATTGGTATTTATTTTAATGATCCAGTACCTTACTTTATGATATAAATATTGTATCTTACATTTAAAAATAAAGAGACCCCGATCAATTAAATAGGATTCTGCCCGAGCATCATCCTGTTATATGGTAAACGCCACTTTAGTTACTGTGGGTACCCGGATTTGGCATTATGGGCCCGGATGAGTAGCCTAATTAAAACGGCCCAAAGTCCAAATCCTGCGCACCTTAAATTAATTCAGTTATGATTTAATCCTTTCCTAAAATTTCGTATAGAGATATTCCAGGAGAGAAAGATGGACGTGGGGGAGTCCAACACCCCCACTCCCCGAAGATAGACATGTATATATTAAACCCTAGGCCTGGGGAAAAAAACACGCACTGTATTATCTGTAAACACTCCCCGGAGTATATAGAAATAACACTGACTGCACCATCGTGGACGTAGGCATTCTTGCTGAACCACGTACATCTCCTATTGTGTGATTGGCATTTTATGTTTCTTATTTTACTTGGTGATTGCGCTTTTCTTATCTATTTGTGTTGTAAATAATTGTCACTATAATTGGCGCCGTCTGTGGGAAGCGTTCGTCTTCCCTGAGAAAGCCCACACCAATAAAGAAGCTCGAAATGTCTGGTCACAGTAGTAATGCTCCTCAGGCAGGAGATATCCAAGAACAACCTGCTCCTCGCAGGATCAGATCTGAAGTTCGGCGTTCAGGTCAAAGGGCTCGCCCAGAGAGGCCAGCCTCAGAAGAAAGCCAAGGACCAACGAGGTCCACACAAATCTCCAGGTTAATTGATGCATACGAGGTGAGGCTCCAAGAGCAAAGGGAGTCCTCTCGCAAGAAGGAGTCATAGAATGCTCACCTCAAAAAGAAATTATAGAAGATGGAGAGAGAGATCCATCTTAGCACTAGGAGACGTCCGTACCACACTCCTAGCCCTCAGGCGAGAAAGTCTCGCAGCCGAGGAAGGAGCCCTAGACGCGGATCCCAGAAAGTTGAGGGACATGAGTCAGAGGATGATCTGCTTGAACAACTGCAACTAGCTCGCCATTACGGGAGCCCAGCTCGCAGCAATGAGAACATAAGAAATTTAGTCAGAAGGGAGATGGACCAACACCCAGGCATCGCGGTGCCAGATTGACTAGGGAGCTTGCTAGAAGAGCTTTCAAGACCCAGATAAAATCCCCTTTTTCAAGGGAAATAGAAGAAGAGGAAGCCCCCAAGAAGTTTGTTGTCTCAAGATTCAAGATTTATGATGGAAAAACTAATCCTATCTATCATGTTAGGCAATACAGGTAAGCCATGACCCTATAGAACCACCGAGATGCACTGATGTGCCGAATTTTTCCCTCAAGCCTACATGACGTGGCACAGAAATGGTTCGAAAGGATCCCTCACAGGTTTATCAGGAGCTTTAAATCCCTGGCCGATCTCTTTATGGCCCGCTTCATTACTAGTAGCTCCCATCCCAAAAGGATGGATGCTTTGCTAACAATGAAAAAGATGCCTCAAGAGACCCTCCGAGACAACGCAAAGAGGTACTGGGAGTTATTCAACGAGGTCGAGGATTACTCGGAGCAAGTTGCAGTGGACTCTTTTAAAATTGGGCTACCCAGCTCTTCCCTTTTGTACCAGTCCCTGACGAAGAAAGAAGCCACGACCATCGACGACCAGATGGCTCGCATCGAGAAATATGCCAAGGTGGAGGATGTCACCCGCCTCAGCACAGGGGAGAGCGATCGAACTAAGCTCGCTGCCAGAGGCAACGACAAAACTGAGAACCAGAAAAAGTAGGGAAGAATGGGGGTAAGAGTGGCTCAAAGAACGAAGGTAAGAACGATGTGTCAAAATCATTTTAGGCAGTCAACACTGTCTTCAAAGAGCCAATTTACAAGATTCTCGCAAAAATCAAAGATGAGCCATTTATAAAATGGCCCAGAAAAATGGGAGGAGATCCCTCAAAGAGAAACAACGCACTGAGATGCGCATTTCATAAAGAGGGAGGACATAAAACTGAGCATTGCAAAGCTCTTAAGTCCCACCTCGAAGAACTGGCCCAGTCTGGGCATCTGAATGAATTTATGGAAAAGAGGGCAGAGAAAGTTGCTGCCAATGGATAAGCAAGGCCTGATAATGTGCTCGAAGACGATGCTGGCCATGAATTCACAGTAATTCATAGGGCATCTGATGTGAAGCAGATTCAAGGAAATTCAGCTCGAATGGAGGTAAAAAAGCTTATAGCAGTGATGCAAGCTTTTCAGATCGATCGTGCTAAAACACAATCAGGAAAGCGTCTGCGAGTAGATGACGTCGACTACAACAAACATATCGTATTCACAGATAAAGATCTAGTGGGAGTGAGAACCCCACATCACGATGCTTTGATCATTACTCTAAGGATAGCTAAATATGACATCGATAAGTTGCTCATCGACCAAGGAAGCTCGTCCGAGGTAATGTATCTCGACCTGTTCAGAAGATTAAAGTTAAGCATCGCCGACCTAAAGGAAGCCACTGTCCCTTTAGTTGGCTTCGCTGGAAAAGTGACTATGCCCTTGGGAAAGACCGTGCTTCCAGTAAGGGCCGAAAATGTCTCCAAGATGATTGAGTTTTTGGTAGTTGATATTAACTCGCCATACCAAGCTATCCTCGGTAGAGGATGGTTGCACGCATTGAAGGATCCTCAACCTACCATCATAAGCTCAAATATGTGACCGAACAAGGAGTAATGGATATCCATGGCGATCAAGAGATGGCGAGAAGGTGCTTCATAGCGGCCATCTGCCCAAGACCAGAGAAGAAGGCCGACAGGTCCAGCGAGAAAGTTGAGGAACAAAAAGGTCTGATAGCTTCGAAATAGCAGTTAAAGTACGAAAGACCCGAAGTGGAGGAGACCAGGCTCCTCCCTTCTGAATGGGTCATCGAGAACCTGGAGGAAGTTACAGCTAGAAGTAGCGACGATGACAGGGTTTTCTTGATTGGATCTTCTCTCACATATCAAGAAAAGAGGGAGTTGACGATTCTACTGAGAAGCAATGTAGACGTTTTCGCTTGGGAACCATACGAGTTGCCTGGAATTGATCCTAGTGTGGTTTGTCATCAGCTGCACGTCGACCCCACCTTCAAACCAATCACATAGAAAGCACGGTGAACTGTGCCCGAGAAGGCAAGGGCCGTGGAAAAAGAAGTTAAAAAACTGCTGGATGCAGGATCCATTCGGGAAGTCCAGTTGCCTAAATGGTTGTCCAACTCAGTAGTAGTTCCAAAGAATAACGAAAAATGGAGAGTTTGCATCGATTTCACTGACCTTAATAGGGCATGCCCTAAGGACAATTTCCCTCTCCCAAAAATTAATCAGTTAGTGGACACCACAGCAGCTCACGAAAGGATGAGTTTCCTGGATGCATATTCAGGGTATCATCAGATGCCTCTGCACGCACCAGACCAGGATAAGACAACATTCATCACCACCGTTGGATTATACTGTTACAAAGTTATGCCCTTCGGGTGACAACCTACCAGCGGCTGGTCACCAAGATGTTCAAGGACCAAATGGGAGACACCATGGAAGTCTACATCGACGATATGCTCGTCAAAAGCAGGAAGAAAGAAGACCACCTTTATGATCTATCAAGAACCTTCGAAATCCTCATAAAGTACCGAATGAAACTTAACGCAAGCAAGTGTTCTTTCGATGTCCAATCAAGAAAATTTCTTGGGTACTTGATAAGTAAGAGAGGCATCGAGGCTAATCCAGACTAGATCGATGCAGTAAACATGGTACAACCTCCTTGCACAATCCGGGACGTACAGAAGCTCACCGACATGCTCGCTAACTTGAACCATTTTATCTCAAAGTCCTCCGAGAAGTGCAAACCGTTCTTCCAGCTCCTAAAGGGAAACAAAACAGTAGAATGGAATCAAGATTGCTCGCGGGCATTGAACGAGCTTAAGACTTACCTTATCTCACCACCACTGCTCATTATACCCCAGGAAACAGATTCCTTGTACTTACACCTCACCATTTCCAACCACACTGTCAGTTCTGCATTGATGTGTGTAAAAGCACGAATCCAGCACCCCGTTTATTACGCGAGCAAGACCTTATTAGAGGCCGAGCAACGGTACCTGCCACTAGAGAAGCTCGTCTTTGCATTAGTAGTGGCTTCAAGGAAGTTGAAGCACTACTTTGAAGCTCACACTATCATCATCCTTACATCGCACCCCCTTAAAGAAATCCTGAGGAAAATGGATTTTCGGGCAGACTGTCTAAATGGTCAGTCGAGGTCGAACGATTTGATATCCAATTTCAACCAAGGAACGCAATCAGAGGGAAGGTCCTTGATGA
This sequence comes from Sambucus nigra, assembly GCA_949130495.1. Classification (NCBI taxonomy): domain Eukaryota; kingdom Viridiplantae; phylum Streptophyta; class Magnoliopsida; order Dipsacales; family Adoxaceae; genus Sambucus; species Sambucus nigra. The sequence goes on along the minus strand of OX422221.1, from coordinate 108,833,666 downwards.
TTTCATAGCCGAATTCAGAGGCGAGCAGCCTCTCGACCAACTTCAACCCGTGAAACAAAGGGAGAATCACACAACAGAGGGAATCTGGAAATTTTTTGTTGATGGAGCCTCCAATTCAAAGTAGGCAGGAGTAGGCATTATGCTTATCACTCCGAAAAATGAAATCCTCGAACAGGGAATTAGGCTTGGATTTAAAGCCTCCAATAATGAAGAAAAATATGAGGCCCTGATAGTCGGCCTCCAGAAGGCACACACTTTGGGGGCAAAGCAGTTACAGGTGTTCGCGACTCACAATTAGTCTCCAACCAGATAAGTGGAGACTACAATGCAAAAGATGAAAGAATGGAAGCCTACCTCGCCTTGGCAAAGAGGATATTGGCTAACTTTGAAGAAGTCAATGTCCAACAGTTTCCCAGAGGACAGAACAGCCATGCTGACGCCCTAACAGCCCTGAGTTCGGCAATTGATTTCGACTTAAAAAGAACAATCCCCATCAATTTCCTCACCCATTCGAGCATCAACCGTAGCAATGAGCTGCCATGTGTGAAGCATGTGCTCCAAATTGAGTCAACACCCAGTTGGATGGATCCTCTAAGGAACTATTTGAAGGATGGTGCACTTCTAAATGATAAGAAGACCGCTCACCAGATAAGAGTCAAAGATGCTCGCTTTCACTTATCTCCTAAGGGCAAACTATATAAGAGACTGTTCTCTGGTCCCTACCTTTAATGTGTTCACCCAAAAGATGTCGAACGAATTCTACATGAACTCCACGAGGGAATCTGTGGAGGCCATATTGGAGGAAGGTCATTGGCTTTCCGAGCAATGAAGGAAGGATATTGGTGGCCATATATGCAAAGGGACTCTGCAGTATATGTTCGCAAATGCGAGAAATGCCAACTTCATGCTCCCATGGTCCATCAATCGGCCAGCGACCTAAGATCACTTTCCAGCCCATGGCCATTCGCTCAATGGGGAATGGACATCATAGTACCTCTTGCTACCGCTGCCGGCAATTTCAAGTATCTGTTGGCCGCTACTGACTACTTCACCAAGTGGATCGAGGCAAAACCACTGGAGAACATCCGAGACGCAGATATGATAAGATTCATATGGAAAAATATAATCACCCACTTTGGGATACCTAGAACCATCATCACCGATAATGGAACACAATTCGAGAGTGGTTCTTTCTAGAGTTTCTGCAATTACCATGAAATCAGGCACCATTTCATCTCGGTGGCCTATCCTCAGAGCAATGGCCAAGCCGAGGCTTCCAACAAAACAGTGATCGATGGGTTAAAGAAACGGTTAGAGTGAACCAAAGGCGCATGGGTAAATGAACTACCGCATATCTAGTGGGCCTACCGTACTACCCCACGTTGAGAAATGGGGGAAACCTCATTCTCACTGACATATGGAATGGAAGCAGTCATCCCATTGGAAGCAGGCTTACTAACTATGAGGTCCACCCTTATCGACCAAGGCCAGAATGATGTAGCATTGCTCACTGAACTTGACCTAGCCGATGAACGCCGAGAGATTGCCTTAGTGAAACTAGAAAGCTATTAGCAACATCTCGTAAAGCAGTATAACAAGAAGGTCAATCCAAGGGCATTCCAAGTTGGAGACTATATCCTAAGGAAAGTCCTGGGCACCACAGTAAAACCATCAGACGACAAGTTAGGGAAAAACTGGGAAGGACCATTCAAGATAACAAGAGATGATCTGCGAGGAGCCTATCACTTGGAAATGCTGGAAGGAAGAGAGATACCCCTAGCATGGAATGCAGCCAATCTTAAAAAATTCTATTTCTAGCTTTTTCTTTTGCATTGTATCAGATTTATGAAACTGGGAGCTCATTCGCTTATGATTAATAAAAGTTGTTTAGCAGTTGCATTCTACGAAGTATCAGTTAACTAGTATATTAACTTTATAACTCGTACTCCCTTTCCAAGTGACAGGCACACTAATCATTACACTATAGAAGGGAAATCACCCTCCTCAGGTTTTCGTTATAAAACACGAACAACCTCTTAGCATTGCCATTGGCAATATATGAAGCCCTACAAGAGATCCTTAGGCAATATGGCCGAGTCAAAATTGGTCGCCAAATAATGTTTGGTTAACAAAATCCTGATTGGATAGAGCATCCAACATCAGGTGTGTCCTCGCCAATTGCCACACTTAGGCCTAAGGTAGTGTCACGACACGACCTAAAAGGTAAAGTGGAGCAGAATGGTATCTCATAAGTATACTGGACTGGAGGGACATTCACTCGACAATGCAAACTTACCGATCTAGTCGGCCAAGAGAGGCCCAAGATTATTAAGCAGAGTCTAAAAGATGTGAAAAATATAAAACACTTGTTTAGTTGATAAATCCGCCCAAAACATAAATTTTATATTATTTCATCACATTTTCAACAGAAAATACAATACATGTTTAGTCGGAGAACTCGCCCAAAACATCAACATTACATTACTTTATTACATATGTATACAGATTTACAACTGGAAAAATCTTAATGAGGTTGAGGCCTCTGAACGAGATAATCTGCCACTCGTGCTCTTCGACCGTCATCTGGATGGGGAACCAATTCCTCCTCGACTTCATTCACATCTGAATCCAAAAGATACCGAGGAATGGCATCAATAGGAATCCACTGGTCATCCCTTCGGAAGGGGTTAGGCCTTAAAGTAGATGGAGAGATCTCATGACGATACCAGAGCATTGAGTTCCTTGGGACTTGCAGCTCCCTCAGGGCACTCAGCCATCCCCTGATAAAGGCGAGCTCTTCAAACTCCGTCAGCCTCGTCGGAGCATCTAGCCAACCTTGGTCGTAACCATTAGCCTATACTCGCCTAGGTCCTCTCTTGAACAGATGCCTCATCCGGGTGACATCCCTTTGAAGCCTAACAGCGATCACATATGCTCGACGAACATCATCGCGGAGCTCATCCATTTCCCTAGTTGGGCTTCTTACACCTGTACCAGCTCGCAGAACGGTCGATGGGATAGAACCTCATTTTATCGGAGGAACGCCACTCGGTCCTGCGCCAGCTCGTGATGAGGAGGAGCCCCTTAAAATGCTCGGCGCGGTGCTCGGTGCATGCTCCCTGAGGAGCGACACTTCCCTCCTCAAGGACTCATTTTCCTGCTGTAGAATTTCTCCAACCTAGTTAATCTCAGTGGCATCGAGGAGTCTAGACCTCAGAGTATTCACCTCCTCTTGAACAAAAGCTCCAACTTCTTCCATCTCCTGAAGCCTGTCTTTCAGTTTAACAACGAGCTCAGTCTTCTCTATGAAACGCTTATTCCTCAATCGCAGTGATTTGCAAATTTTCACGAAGGTGTGACGAACTTCAGGATTCACATTAGGACCAAGAATTCTTCCCAATTGAGAAGTGGCTGGAATATTATCATCTACATCAATTAACTACAGGACGTAAAAGATCAGTAAAGGATAAAACGAATCAGTACACTGAGGGAAGAAACCTTCTCATTTCATTAATACATAAAAAGATCAGAGTACATCGAGAAACAGAAAGGAAAATTATAATAAAAAATATAAAAACAATCCTAAGGGTAGATTAGCTGGCGACCTCGAGTTGTTCAGAACAAGCTGGCTGTTTCCCCTTATCAGCAGCAGTAAGAGCATCTCCTTCAGCAGGGACAACTTCTGTCGCCCGAGCAGGATGGGCATTAACAGGAACTGACTGGGAAGTAGGATCAACACCTTCGCTGGCTTGGGCAGGAGCTTTATCCACGACAGACTCCGGGCTCAGATCGTGCTCATCAAATAGGGGAGAGGTAACATCCACCCCAGCAGCTAAAAGGGCCTTGTTCCATCCCTTCTTAAAGTTCAGACGGCTAAAGTAGCCTATCTGAACCTCAGCATCTTCATACGCGATAGCCCACCCGGAGTTATATGAGTTTTCCTTAACGGTGGCTACCTGAGACTCCTTCTCCTTCAGCTGCTTAGTCAGCACCTTATTCTCCTCCATGATAGCTAGCTTGCTCGAACAGACCAGATCGTAGGCCTACCGTAGTTCATTAAGTTCTTTAACTGCTGCCTCCCTCTCTCGATTGGCATTAGTAAAAGCTAGATCGGATGATGTTCGAGCAGCATCAGCGGCCTTCAAACTGGCCTCGAGCTCTGTACCCTTCACTGTCAAAGAAGCATTCTACCTCTCCAGCTCACCATTTTTGTTCACCAACTCGTCGCGAGAGTGATAGAGCACGAAAAAGTCAGTCACAAACTACAAGCAAAAAAAGATATCAGAAGAAAAAAATAAGATAGAATTAAACGAGCATTAGAAAAGAGAAACAGACTTACCAAGGCTAGCCTCTAACTCGCCTGTAAGGCTAACTAGTCAGTCCCTATCACCCTTTGGTGATCAGCAAGAAGGATTGCTCTCTCGAGCAGCATAGGGTCCAGTCGAGGATAAATGGCAACCGAGTCACCCTCTGGAAAAGTAAACACAAGCACTAAGTCCTACCCAGCCTTCGTCCTTTCTTACATTTTCCTCATCTCCTCCTCCATTTACTTCTCCTTCTCTACCTTCTTCTTCTCCTCAATCCTCTTTTTATCTTCAATCTTTTTTCTCTCCTCTTCCTTTCTCCTCTCTCTCTCTCTCTCTCTCTCAGCTGCTCTTCTTCTTTTCTTTTCTTCTCCTGCTCCTAACCAGCAGATCTAGAACCAGTAGCAAAATCCCTAGTGCTGGACTTCTACTTCTTCAACCTATGAGTGAGAAGCACATGATCATCATCATCGTCATCTCGGATTAAATTTTTCCTTGGAGGAACCATTTCCTCGCTAGAGCTGCTAGACGTGCTTAAAGGTTCTATGGCTTCAGAAACCTCTTCTGAGCCAGAAGAACTGTCACCACTGGAGCTCCCCTCGCTAAAATTACCTTCAGTACCGCCTCTGATATCACTCTCAGAATTGCTCTCCTCCTCGTCCAATTTAATGGGATCGACAGGAGCTTCTTCAGAGGTATCAAATTCAGGAATACTATCCACAGGACTCGCTATAAAACTAGACCCAACATTTTTTTACTCGAGCAGCAGACTGGGGATGTTTAACTTCAGCCAAGGGCTCCCTGATATTCCAAGATTTAACCAACTGTGAAAGTCGAACCTCGCTAAGGGTAGGCTCCAAGTTCTTTGACCTCGCTGAAAAGAAAACAGGAAAGAGTCAGAGAGATCACACATTAACAAGGAAATTGAAAGGACAGAGCAAAGACTACCTATGTACTCTTTCCCATAAAAGGGAACAGTAAATCTATTAGACCTCGACCCTTCAGTCTGGAGGGAGAACTGCCAATTTCTAACAAGAAATCCATCTTGCCAGTAGTCCTTGTGGGAATCAGGTAAGTTTACTACCAATACCATATCTGGACTCCTGGCCTTGAGATAAAGAACACCAGAGCTAGTTCGAGAAAAGGAGTAGCAAAAACAAACTTCGACGAGCCCTAAGTTAGTGCCATAAAGTTGATTTATTCTATGGACGCCATTGACTATCTTCCATACATTGGGCGAACACTGTGCAGGAACAATGTTGAAATAACCAAAGAAATGCAAGAATAAATTGTTTGGAGGAAAAGTAATCCCTCCTTGGGAAAGCAACAAGACGTGAATCCAATGAGCGCCATCTATCTCTCTAACATTTTTAGGGAGAGAGGCGCACTCAATCTCTACCCACTATGGGATATTGTAAAACTTCCTAAACTCGGACAATGATCTATTACCTATCTTTGCCATTTGTAAACCCTAAACTATAAATTCAAAGAAAACACAGAGAGAAAGCAAAGGAGACTTACGAGATGGAAGTTTGGCTTGGACAATGCAAGATCACAAGCCCAAATGACGAGGGAGATCGAAAGAGAAGAAATGAAGACCTGGAGAAGAGGGCACAAATCGCTAAAACTCGCAGAAGATGGAAGAACACTAAGAAGATTGAAACGACAACTATGAAATGCTGCTCAGAATGGTTTTAAATGTTACTAATCATCGTGCACAAGACACGAAGCAACTGCCGCCTAAATCAGTCCTTAAACTTTGGGAAGAGTTACACGATATGCAAAAGAGCCATTATGACAAATCATTTAAATTTATTGAGCCCAAATTATGGCCCAATAAATTTAGGGGCAATTGTGGGTACCCGAATTTGGAATTACGGGTTCGGACGAGTAGCCTAATTAAAATGTCCCAAAGTCCAAATCCCGTGCACCTTAAATTAATTTAGTTATGACTTAGTCCTTTCCTAAAATCTCATATAGAGATATTCCAGGAGAGAAAGATGGACGTGGGGGAGTCCAACACCCCCACTCCCCGAAGATAGACATGTATATAATAAACCCTAGGCCTGGGGCAAAAGGCACGCACTGTATTCTCTATAAACACTCCCCGGAGTATATAGAAATAACACTGACTGCACCACCGTGGACATAGGCATTCTTGCTGAACCACGTACATCTTCTGTTGTGGGATTGGCATTTTATGTTTCTTATTTTACTTGGTGATTGCGCTTTTCTTATCTATTTGTGTTGCAAATAATTGTCACCACAGTTACCTACATAGTGGGAAAAAAGATTAAAGGGGACAAATTTATTCTCAGAAAAACTTTCCAAATAAAATTTGTGCAAATAACCAATACATCAAACAAAATAACGAATGAGAAATCTTTTTTAATGGATTTTGTTATACATACTCGTTGCCTTCCTCATCTGTCAAATATTGATTCACACAACAAAGATTATATTATTCGTACATTGCATAACTAAAATCGTCAAAGTACAATATATATATATATATATATATATATATATATATAGCCTCCGAGGCAATTTTTTAAGGGTTAACATTGAAATTATCAAAAAATATACTTCAAGATGAAAATTAACATTGAAATTTGAAATTTCCCCTAAGTATAATATCCCTAAATATTGAACAAAAAAAAAAACAATACTCCTAATTTCTAACATTTCTAACATTGAAAAAAATATCATTAAAAACTATATCTAAAATTGGTTCCCCTTTAGTAAATGTACAACACACAGATATAAGGGGAATGAGCACAATGTATTATAATATTAATATCATTACCTCTTGAGGACTCTTTGTTCAGGTGCAATGAAAACTTGCAATACTCCACAACCACTTAAAACATGTGTTTTGTGGTAATAGGAAACCCAACAAATGGTCCTAAGTTCTTAACAGTGGGACCATAATCAAAACAACCCTCTTAATACCCATGACAATAACATAATCTAAACCCTCAATCAAAACTTTCAAGTCAGCAACCTCCCCACTGAATTCAACATGAACTAAATTATTATTCCCATCACAAATGTCCCACCCAACAATTTTGTCACAACCCCAACAATTTTCTCCCTCAACAAACCCTTACAATACAACCATAAACTCTGTCTCCCAAATAAAGATCCCTCACGAAAGCCTATGTTTGTAATCTACCATTTTGGCCCATTGCTCCTAGATGATATTATTAAGCTCACAGGTGAAGGCCTGATTGTGGATCCCACGGTTGAAATCATTTCCCATTTTGATTGACCCGTTTTTACCTTGTTGGCGATCGATAGTCGAGTTCAGATCTGAGTGGTTAAACCGTTATTTTGAAGAATGAGATGAGAGAATGTGGGTAGTGCATAGAAAGGTCGTAGAGGGGGAAGGGAAGGGCCATTGAATAAAAAATGGTCTGGGTAATATAAGGCTAATAAAGAATAGATGGACAATTTGGTTCCTATGTTGACCCCTTTTTTGTGAGAATAGAGAAACGGGAATAAGATGTAAAAGCTGTTAGTGAGTTAAGATGAAAGAGAAGAGGGGAAACGATGGTAAAGAAAAAGAGGGGAGATGTATAGTATTACTGCCACGTGGATAGAGTTAGAATAAACCAAGATTAATGCTTTGTAGAGCATTTTATAGTATACAATAGATTATAGGGGGATATATTTGTAGGTACCTCACGTGCCTCCAGTGCTGCATTAAGTCCCACGCGCGTTAAAATGTGTCAATCAATTCCGTCCGTTTAAAAAAATAACTCCATTATTTTGCTTCTCAAAATTACCACTACAAATACCCAAAATTATGAAAAAAGCAATCTAGACGTCGATTCGATTCTCTGTGCAATTCGATTCTCAAATCCGATCACGATTATCAAATTGTGACACCCCGCCTAATTAAATACCGGGCGATCACTCCTTTATTAAATTAAATCAAGGTAAACAGTTGGTTCATTCTCAGCATCACTGTCGATAAATACATTTTCCAATTTAACACCCTAAATAATTAAGCTAAGTGTCAAAACCATTTTCATACATGCTTTCCAAATTTTATTTAAAGAAAAAGATTTATTTATTTAAAAACAACATTTCTACAATTAAGAATCACATCACAGTAAACCAAATAATATAATACATTCGTCAATCGAATGTCAACATATGAAAACTAAAGTCACAAATACAAACTGAATAAATCCCATAGAAAAAATACTGGAAACAACTGAATATAAATATCCCAATAACAAATGAAATAATGGAAAGGGCTACACATGCCCAAGTAAATGAAAGTACTAAGAGTGGATCCGAATGGACGATGTCGTCTAATCAAGAGACCTGCAACTCCCACCTAAGCTGCAGCGCGTTCCTTCAAAAGATCCTAATCAAGACGTCCCTGTGCTGGGAACCTGTAATACATACATATATACACAAGAGAGAGAGAAAAAGAAACGGGTCAGAGCCCGAAAGTGTGTTTGATTTTAAAATACGTTTAGCAAGTATTTAAATTGATACAGGCCAATGCAACAACATATTAGTGCGTCCCTCTCTTGAGAAATACTCACCTCTCTTCTAATGTGCACACCTATCGCACTAACCTTCCCAACAGTTCCTTTTATCAATTATCGCACTAGTCTTTCTAAAAGATTTAACATATCTTAGATTACTCGTAAGATTTACAATACACTATTTCCACTTTAAAAAGATGTTCCAATTTGTAATCAAAGTCCTCTATTTTTAACTTTATAAAAACAATAAAGTTTCCAGTGACATATTATACTTTCTCAAAACAAGTATTTATAATATTGAGCCAACAACCATATCCTACTTAACAAATCTCAGTAGGCAGTTTCAAATATCATAATCTCATATATATATATATATATATATATATATATATATATATATATATATATATATATATATATATATATATATATATATAACAGCACCCCGAATAAAACTATGGTGCGTGCATACTTCCACTATCCAAACCCCATACCACTCAAATCAAGGGGAATACAAATTCGGAATCACTCTCGAATTGTATTAACACATATACAAACAATATCGAGGCGAAGCATAGATTCCAAGTCTCTAAGAGGATGGCACATACTCGCGTCTCTTAGGACCGTCTGAACTATCAATTCGATAGCCTATACCAAGGATATCTATCTTCTAGGGTACAAGTCAATATCCCCCATAAAGGTCCCATCGAGATAAGACTGTCCCCGCGCGGTAACCTCAAGGATAGCAAGTAGCGCGGTATGTTTTTCACATATAGATAGTATATGCATACACAATCATATAACTATACTAACATTACCATATCAATATTAGGTAAATTCTCAATTCCCATAATTTCGACATTTCCACATTATCATATTATTAGTATCACGTATAAGGGTTCGTCTCTAACCTTAATTCGAAGTATTCTTCCATCTTATTACGTAACTCATATGGACTCTCTCTTCCCCAAGTATAAAATTCAGTAGGTGTCCTATTTACGTTCTAACGTAACCCTCTTATGTAACTTTCCCCTTAAAACAATAATTTATCCAACCTAAGGTAAATATCCCATAAATACCATCCTCGTCGAATATTAAAGATCCCAACATCTATTCATATACCCTACTGGTCCTCAATGTCTCCCAAATTATTTTATTAAGAATGCCCAATAATTATTTCACGATAAACTTAATTTAACCAATTAAACAAGGGAAATAGGAGTCTGCCAGGAGGGGTCGATCGATCGAAGCTTGGGGCTCGATCGATCGAACCTTCGATCGATCGAAGCTCTAGGCTCGATCGATCGATCAAGCAGGTCTGGGCAAAATTCTGCAGAATGCAGTTACGGGTTTCACTAAACTTCTTCATCCAAAACTATGTTTTTCCATTCCAATCGTCCCAAAAATCCTACTATCATCAATATAACATTATACCAGGTGTTTATAACGTAAAGCATGTGTATAACTATCATTAAACATGGATAATTAACTCAAAATCCCATCTAATCATCAAGAACCCTAGAGTTTTCCTTAATCAAGTTTCTAATCTGTTTTTACCATAATTTCCTTCTATTATATCATCAAAATTTCGTGGGTTATATTCCTCTACATGGCAAGGGTTCCAGAATTTCCATATAATCAAAACTACATGCATCATCCTAACACAAATTGAGTTTTCATTCATAGTTTCCATCTCTAAACAATCCTAGACTAATATGAAAATTGCATTAACGAAAATACGCAAGTCAAATACTTGCCTGGGATTTTTGGTATGCAGATTCACGGCTGATTTTGGTATGACTGCGTTCCTTGTCTCGCGATCTACGCGGTGGTGGTGGTGGCGGTGCAATTCGGTGGCTTTTTGGCCTTGAATTGCCTTGGAGCTCTCTCCTCTCTTCTCCAATGGCCGTCACTTGATTTCTGAATATTCTAACCCTAAGAAGCTAACCTAATGGCTAATATAGGTGGCTGAAATTCGTGGGTTTAATTACCCAATTATGTAAAATGACTAAAATGCCCTCCCGGGGTACTAATTAGGCCTAAAAACGCCCCGAGACCCAAACTAAACCCCCGGGTACACTTTTCTGACTATCTCGACCCTTTCAAACGCGTTGGCGCACTCAAAACGACCATACGACCAACTTATAAAATATTCACTTTTTATTTAACAAAATTAGTCCTGACGTGACACGGGCACGTCCCGACTTAAATTTCCGAAATAGTCATTTAATTCACTTATGACAACATTATAAAAATAAATCTCATATATTACTATACTCATCCAATAATATGCAACAAATAACAAATTTCCAATAATTACTTACTTTCGTCACGCTAGTAAATATTCAAAGCAACATTCCGGATTAAAATTAAATTAATTTATCTCAATTAAATTTAATAAATCCCATAATTTTAAAAGCTATAAAAATACGGGGTATTACACAAATGTCATGCATTTAATCAGTACTGTATCAACATTGAAAATTTGAAAACCATCAGTACCTTCATTAGTTCATCTACTTTTGGGCTTACATCGGTACATTCATTATTTTCATGTGATTCAATGTCTAAATAGGTACATTACAGTTCCTATAGTTTGTTACGTTTTGTATTAAAATAAGTTTGTACTTAAATTAGGGTTTCATATGCTTACGTTTTGTTAGGGTTTCATACGCTTAGTGCTTATAGGTTTCGTATTCTTGTACCCAATTTATTAGGTTTTATCTATGCACTCATTAAGGAAATGTATCTATTTTCATCACTGAATGTGCATGCAACTTTTTTTTATATTGGCATGAAAAGTGCTTAAACTTTTTAGTAAATTTATCTATGTATCATCTTTATAACCTTTCATTAGTGCATTTGGGGCAAATTTGAGCAATTATTCATCTAATTTCGGATTTACGTTTCTAACTTCGTCATTTCTCAAGTGATTTAATATCTATTACAATTATAATTACACATAATAGTATGTCAGATTTTAAATTAAACTAATTTCTTTCTTAAATTATGCTTTGTAGATGTTTAGTTTTTTTAGTGTTTCATCCATTTAGGGTTTAGAGGTTTCATATTCTTTTACACAAAATAGTTTGTTGGCATTTAAAAATGCACTGATGAAACAAATTTATCTATGTTCATAACTGTAAATTTTGAAGAGCTTTGAGTGATGTTAAGCTTTTTAGGAAATTTATCTATGTTTTTCCTATATAAATTTTTTGCAATATAAAAGTAAATTTATCAACAAAAAACATGCATAGTCAATCTTCCAAAAAAATAACATTCAAACACACTACAACCGTCACTGAAACAAAAATGCTAGTTGAAAATGAGGTTAAGCTGTCAAAGATGGTTAATAAAAATGTCACTACCCCAATTCATAATGATAATTCAAATGGGGCAGAAAAATAAATATTTCAGAGAACATGGAGAGAGGATGACGAGATTATACTTTTAAAGGAAATGATTGAGTATACCACCACTTTGGTAACATGTTGAATTTTCCTGATTTTATCAAGAAGTCAGTGCATGTTGATGTCAACAAGAATAAGGTGTTCTCGAAGCCAATGAGGCTTAAAAAGAAGTATGTGAACGATGCAACATTTTGAGAAACAATTTATCTAGTTTCACCTTATTCATTTAACTTATTACAATTATAAAGGCTTTGCACATAAAATTTGATAAAATTTTTAGTAAATTTATCCATGTTCTTCCTTGAATGTGCAAAGCCTTTATAATGTTTGATTGTATAAATATACACAATCTAATAAATTAAATGCACCTAATATTTTGGTTAACGAATGAATATGGAGCTATACATGATATGAAGAAATATGAGGAATAAAGAGAATAATGTTGAAGTTTGTTGCTTATAAATTACCTAATTTATTTATCTTCATCATTGAATATGCATACAAATTTTATTTTAAACATCATTAAAAGTTATGAAATTTTTATTAAATTTATCCGTGTTTTGTCAAACTTTATTGCATATACTAATGTTCTTTCTTATTAGCAAAGTTATCTATATCTTCACTGTATGCATTTAACTTATTAGAAAATTTACATATAAACTTAGATATTTTTACACTTAATAAAATGGTTTCTCATTATTCTGCAAGCTTTATAAAAATGGTTAGTACTAGAAGTTCTAGGAAGGACGAGGATCTTCAGAAAAGAGAGAACGAGTTGGAAGCTCCATTAGCGTCATCTAGTTCAAGGTACAATTCTTCTTTTTAATAGTTAACATTGCTAACTACTACTTTGTTATTAAAATTCTTGGTATATATCTAACAAAAGTGTAATCTTTTACTTATTTTTTAGCTGAAAAAATATCTTGAAACTCACTTAGTACTAATGTGTTGTTGGAAAAAGAAGAAGTATGAGAACAATGCAACATTTTGAAAAATAATTTATCTAGTTTGATCTTATGCATTTAAGTTATTAGTATTATAAAGGATTTGCGCATAACAATTGATAAATTTTTTAGTAAATTTATCTATGTTCTTCCTTCAATGTTTAAAGGTTTTATTTTGAACATCATTAAAAGTTGTGAAAGTTTTTTTAAAATTTATTTATGCTTTGTCATAGTTTGTTGCATATACTAATGTTCCCTATTATTGGTTGCAAATCGTGCCAACGAGATATCGCTAACACGTACCACAACAAATAAAAGAGTTGAATAGATTTTGTAAAATAATAATTAAATTTGTTGCTTATACATGAGCTAGTCTAAATATATTCATCATTAAACTAGCATTCAAATTTTATTTTAAACATCATTAATATTTTTGAAAGTTTTTCTTAAATTTAATATTTCTTGTTATTGGTTGCAATTCGTGCCAACGAAATATCGCTGGCACGGACCACAACAAATAAAAGAGTTGAATAGATTTTATGAAATAATTTATGTATTTTCAGCATATGTATTTAGGTTATTTGTTATAAAGACTTTGAAGGTAACATTTGATACAGATTTTAGTAAATTTATCTATGTTCTTCCTTACAAGAGCAAAACCTTTTATAATGTTCGGATGTATAAATATACATAGTCCAATAAGTTGAATGCCTATGATGTTTTGGTTAACAAAGCAATATGTAGCTATACATGGTATGAACAAATATTTTGATAAATTTAATAATGTTGAAGTTTATTCCTTATACATTAGGTAATCTATCTATCTTATTCATTGAATCTCCATAAAAAATTATTCAAAATTTGTGAAACATTTAATTAAATTTAATGTTTCTTATTATTGGTTGCAAATCGTGCCAATGAGATAACACTGGCGTGGGCCACAACAAATAAAAGAGTTGAATAGATTTTGTGAAATAATTTATCTATTTCCAGCATATGCATTTAAGTTATTACCGTTATAAAGACTTTGCACATAACAGTTGATAAAGATTTTAGTAAATTTATCTATCTTCTTGTTTGAATGTGCAAAACCTTTTATAATGTTTGGATGTATAAATATACTTAGGCTAATAAGTCGAATGCTTATGATGTTTTGGTTAACAAAGCAATATGTACCTATACATGATATATACGAATATGCGCAATACATAGAATAATGTTGAAGTTTATAGCTTATACGTTAGGTAATCTCTCTATCTTCATCACTCAATGGGCATACAATTTTATTTTGAACACCGTTACACTTGTTGATGTTTTTACTAGATACTTCATTGTTTTGTCACACTTTGTTGCATATATTAATATACGTCGTTATTGATTGTGATTTGTTCCAATGGTATACCCCTAGTGCAAACCACGACAAAAAAAGAGTTAGTAGATTGTGTGAAACAAATTATCTATATTTACCGTATCCATTTTAGTTATTAGCATTGTAAAGGCTTCGTATATAATTTTTTTTAAAGTTTTTTAGTGAATTTATCATTAACACTTGTTAAACTTTTTCCTACAGGTTTGTAAGTTCTTTATCAAATGTGCAATACAATATAATGTGTTTATTTGTACATACATTAATATCTTCAGTGCATATCACGGGGTTAAGAAAGCCACAAGTAGCAGAGTGTAATAAGTAGCAATATAATGAATACGCATAATATTATTGAAGTTTCTTAGTTATGCTAATCAGTTCTGGTATCTAATCTGAGGTTTATTTCTTATCCAAATGAATTCTGGTTTTGAATATGATTCACGTATACAAAACAAAATAAGAGACTTCATTACATTTTTTGATCTATTATGAAGACAATATGACATCCATTTTGAACTCCCTTAACACTTGTCACAATTTATTGCATATACTAATCTACTCTATTATTAGTTGTGATTCGTTCCAATGGGTTGCCGCTGGCGCGTACCAAATAAATAAAAGAGTTGAAATAATTATGTGAAAATAGTTTGTCTATCTTCAAGGGTGGACCCTATCCTAATCTCGCGCATTTGTCTACTAAAATCGAGATTGATAACAACACTTTCATCTCTATTAATTTGAACACGATTATGTTGTTTGTTATTAACCTTATTAAGATCGGTTAAGAATTATTCATTTGTAAAATCATCATCTCCAAGAGTTTGATTAGAATCAAGACAATTAATGTAAGGCACAACAAGATACTCAAAATCTTCATTTATTTCATTTTTGGGAAAAATAACATTGAGAACCTCATCAAAGGAGGTATCGATTACATTATGAACAGAACAAGGAGGAACAACAAAAGAATAAGAAATATGATAAACATCTAGGTTGGGTTGCATTTCAGTGGGTGTAACTGGTACAACACTCTAGTTGAGGACGGGTATAACAACAACTTTGATCATGATGGATGGATCCGATGATGTAGCGCCTGAGTGGATCGTGTAGAGTGTCAGCCCCAGTGTCTACAAATTGATTATTTCCTGACTTGGTTCTTCGTCTAAGCTATCAAACTCATCCCCCCATCCGATGGCAATGATGTCCTCCTTCTACGAGAAGTCAATGCTAACTACAACCTCAACGACCTCTTCATATAGATCCTCCCACTCAACGAGGAGATGCTAAAGTGAAGGTACCAACCTCCCTTGTAGTTTCAAAGCATCGAGTAGCTTAGACATACTGTAAATTTCATCGGTCTGTCGGGATAAGTTTGCCATAATCTGGATGACATCATCTAAACTGACTTCATCGGTAGGTAATACCCAATTATCTAACTCTCGAGCCCACTTTTGGTCTCTTATGAACAATGTGCTGACCTTTTAACAGTCAATAGTCATTTTTGAGGGAAATTTTAACCCAAAATTTAGGTTCTAATTCAGTACCGCTATCAATTCCTTATTTTTCCCTTCAGAATAGGTACGACCGGTTATACATGCTCTTACAAGAAGTGACAGGGCCTGGTTGGAAAAATAGGTAGGGTGTAGAATAAAATATGGATAAACTTTAAAGGGGTTAGGTGAATATACGGGTATGATGGATGACTTACGGAGTATAATTTGGGTAGATGGGTTAAATTCTGGGTTATTTTCTGGAAAGATAGCATTCGCATGATTGTGATTGGATTGTGAGTGGTGTTTGGTTTAGGATTGGCTGGTGGGGAGAGGATACCCTGGTCAATTAGACCTTATATTACATTTTGAATATGAAAGCACTAATCAGTGGTATGGCCGATATTTTGATGGAAATCACAATGGACGTCGAATTTGAAATTTTTAGGTAGTGGGTTTGGCAATGGATGAGGGTCCAACGACTTAATGAGATTTCAGCTCAAAATGGCTTGGTAGACTTTGGAAAGGGGATCATGAAGCTCGGTGTATTATTTGTTGACTCGGTTGGCATGGATTTCTGGTGCCCATGAAGTGGCAGGCTGAGAGATGTTATTGATATTTAAAATTATGGTATTGGCAGACTTCTCATAATTTCTTGGAGTGAATTGTCCGGATACTTTGTTTGGATCAACTTCTATCTTAGACAAACTTTCTTCAATCTCAACCCCTGCTTCTCGACGGGCTCAGAAATGGGGGTAATACTGTCCTCCCATTATCGCTCGGACATGGGGTAAGAAGTTTTTCTTCACAATACTGACTTGCTCCTCTTTGAAAGCCCGATTGGTTATGGTGGTCACTTTCTCTCTCCACCTTGCTATGAAATTACTGATAGTTTCTTCGTAATTCATATTAAGAAGTTCTAAATCACGACGTGTAATCAGCAACTCCTCATTGTACTTATACTGCGACATGAATTCATGGGCAACATCTTCCCAACTGGGAATTCTGGATTCCTCGAGGGATAGGAACTACCATAGAGCGCTTTCCTTTAAAGTTTTTTGGAATGTCTAGGCCATTATTTCCATTGGAGTCACCTAGGAGAGTCATGGCTGGATGTAACTTCGAATTTGAACAATTGGGGGTTCGTTACCCCGAACTTCTCAATGTTAGGCATCTTAAATTTTATTGGTAGCCTTGCTTTGGGGTAAGGAGACATATGGTTGTAATCCATGTAGTTCCCGTAGATTCAAACTTGGTCAAACTTCTTGGTCAATAGATTAAGGTCCTCCTTGACCTTGTTTAACTCTTCTTCCTTCAGATCTATAGTCACTAGCAAGTTAGCCCCTGTCTAGGCAAGATTCGACATAGGGAGTTAAGCTGGTGGTAACCCATTAATAGGAGGGTCACATGGAGCGTGCAGATATTCTTCCAGGACCCAAATAGGCTTAGGTACAAGCGGATCCATAGCGCGAGGGAGGATGACCTAGGGCTCTTTAGGAATAGGGACCCTATTTTGCGGCATCTCATGAACCTCGATTTGAAGGTTGTAAATCTTTGTGGTAAGTTGGACAAGGACCGTCATCAAATCAGGCTATACATTTGGTACTTGGTTTGCGTTATCTATGGAAATTTAGTAAAGGTGGATTCTAGACTCGGAGGAAGTAGCAGGAGGATTGATGGAGCTTCAGGGGGGTTCGACGAAAGATCGAAGCTAACAGGGAGCCAGTCCAAGGGCCGGGTATGCGATCAACTTAAAAAAGAAGAGGATTCGGGTTTATTTTTTAAAGAGAAAATTAAGAATCTTTTAGAAAAAAGAGGAAAATGTTTTTCATATTTTTTGGAACGGCAAGGACAAAATATTTTTGACATTTTTTATAAAAGGCGGAAAAATATTTTTGGTATTTTGAAAAGAAGGGGAAAAATATTTTTGACACTTTTGGTAAGGAAAGAAGGAAAAACTAGAGAAGAGTCTTAGCATTATTATTATTATTATTATTATTATTATTATTATTATTATTATTATTATTATTATTATTATTATTATTATTATTATTATTATTATTATTATTATTATTATTATTATTATTATTATTATTATTATTATTATTATTATGTTTTCACTTGTATTAGGTTTAACTAAATGCAAAAGAAATGTCAGGCAAGACCCGAGTTTGGGGAAAATTGGGTTTGAAAAATATGTAAAACGTGGTTTGACTTGTTGTCAGGCTCACAGACAGGTTCCCATTTTGGAAAAAGACAAAATCGAACGAAAGTTTGGGTGGCATATACCGATCCGTCATTTCGACAGAGTTTAAGGTATAGTAACTGAAAAACTAAATATGATTACCCTAGGTTTGACGCCTATATGGGGGTATGCGGTTATTGGGTTAGTGGAAAGGTTCCCCCTTTTGGCATGACTTCCACGATATACATCTTGGTTTTGAAGGCAATCGGTACATGTGGACAAGCTATTTGGTATACCTGAGTGTACGTGAATTGACTCATTATATACCTCATGGGGACAGTACGTGTGAGAGAGAATTCAATATACTCGACATACGTGAATGAGTTCCCTGCTATATACCTCCCGTCATGACTTCGGTCAAGCGGTACAATGTGGGGGGAACCGTTAGGTATACATTGAAGGCACTTGGACAATGGAAGGTGAGAGCCACATTGCTTAGGATAACTGTGCCCTGCTGGACTAGCGCTCATAACAAAGTGACCCCCCTAGTACGAGACATAAATTTGGTCAATAGCCATGCTCTTTGATGACATAGTGCGCAAAATGCATGATTCTTGATTACTATATTATGGAGAGAGAATTTTAATTTGGCATGATGAGCACTCTGCTAATAAGGAAGAATGTACAAGTATCATGAAAAGTAAATCTATCATGGAGCATGAAGATTACACTAAGAATGAATATGTGAGAATGACTGATGTGTAAGTATCTATAACTGAGTGTATGGTAGTGAACCTAAGCATGTATCAACTACAATTGGTGTGTGATAAGTGTGAGCGAGCATGTATATATACAAGTAAGATGAGTGGAGGTGTGTGATAATGACACCGAAGCATGAATATTCTAAGTGGTGTGTGCTACATGTGGATATAAGTGATCCTACGTGTAAGTAATGTGAAGTGTACATGGAGACTATCTACAATTGAGGTGTGATATAAGCATGAGGTAGATATATGCAAGAAATAATAGTGGAAAAAATGGAACATACACGTAGGTGCATACGCACAGAGTAGATAATGATAATACCCATGAGAACATAGTCTAGAACTCTTAAGAAAGTCCCCAACGAAGTCTCCACTATGGCCATCCCTCCTTGGATTTTTCCTCCCATCTCGGGGTTTTGCTCACGTGCGCGCGCACTCGGAGATGGAGAGAAGATCTCGCACCCCTTTTTAGGAACGCTTCGGCCGTCATCAATGTGGGGTGATATAAAGAGATGGAGTCACCGGCCTATTTTGTACAAAATATGCAGAAGAACATGTCGCCTCCTCGAGAGAGAGGCATCAAAGACAAGCTAATGCTTAAGAAACCAATAGTTCCTAAGTTTGGGGGCTAAGTTACGGAATGGGAAGGTGTTAGGCACCCATCATGCCCTTTCAGTCCTCATGGGTTGTAAGGACACAAATTTCCAATTGAGTCCATGTATTGTGTTGGCTCAATTCCGGACAAATTTTTTTTTCATAGGTTAGTATTTTAGTGTAATACTCTCAAGCCTATGAAGTATGTGTTGAAGACGTAGAGGCAAAGAATTTAAAGCTTCATCAAAATGCCGGTTTGCGTGCCTCGTTTCTACGTCATCAACTAAGGTTCCATGCTCCCAAGGTATGAATGTAATTATATTTATATAGGAGCTTGGAACAAAATTTATTTGGGTGTTAGGTTTAATAAAAAACCATGTTTTACTTTCAGAATAATTTAATTGGAACTTTAATTTAATGTATATAAAGTTCCTGGGCCAAAATAGAATTTTAGAAAAATTTCTGGAAGTCGTTCGAAATCTCGTTCGAACGAGTTTTTCGTTCTAACGAGGTTTCGTTCGAATGAGTTTGCCAACGAACCTAAACTGGTCAGTCGTTCGATATGTCGTTCGAACGAGTTGGTTCGTTCTAACGAGGTATCTAACGAGTTTCTAACGAGCCCAGACTGGTCGCTCGTTAGAAGTCTCGTTCGAACGAGTGTTAATGTCGTTCGAACGAGAATGCCAGGCGGGAACAGTTTTGAGCAGTTTTTGGCAGTTTTTACCCACTTTCCCCACTTGGTTTTTAACCAACTTTTTCAAGAATTATTAAGGACGGGAAACACATTTTTCTAATTAACTTTTCCAACTAAGTTTATCTCCTAGAGAGAGTTTGAGAGCAAAAATAGTTTAGGAAAATGTTCAAGTTTTGAGGGTTGTTTTTTCAAAGAAAATGCATATACCACTCTAGGGATTACACCCAATTGTGTTTATCCAAGTTTCTATATTTATATCAATTTCTTGGAGTTTTGGCACCGGTTTTCTCTACCGAATTGAAAAAGAGACGTTTCGGGTTTGCTTCTACATCCCATCACAAAGAAGAAGAAGTTTGTTGCGGTATTACTCACTTGAAGAAAGGCTCCAAGCTTGGGTGACGGTGACCATACAAAGTCCTATCGGTGGATTCCGAGATCGCGGTGGAGCTCCGTGGTTGTCCGCTAGGAAGAGGTTTCTACAAGAAGGAGCAATAAGGCTTGAGAGGGTTCGAGTCGAGGATGTAAGTCTTTTGTCTTGTAATTGTAATTCCATATCTAGTGGACTTGTGGCTAGGGCCGTCCGAGGTTTTTTCCCGTCTTGGGTTTTTCCTCGTACATCGCGGCGTAGTGTGATATTGTTTATTTTATCTTGCACAATAATTTAGAATCCATGCTTTAGGTTTAATTCAAGATAAAATTTGGTTTAATTATCACACTCATTTAATTTGGGACTAAATTAAATTTTGGGTAAATTTGGTTTATTCAAGTCATTTGCTAAAATTGGTTTCGCCTAACTTTGGATAATTGAAAATTATGACTTAGGCAAATTCTAGGACTTGGATTAACTTATTTTAATTTGTTTTGAATAAATTAAAATTTGGCTTTGTTTATGTGTGAACCATCATTCAACGCTTCCGCATCATTTATTGAATTTTATATAAAAGGAAATTACTTTACGTTTTCAAATTGGTATCAGAGCCAAAAACGATAAATTATTTCGTTAAGATCTTTTAATTTTTTGGCTAAAATGGATTTTTCCCCATTTTCAAAATTTCCTATTTTTGATGGTTCAAACTACGCGTATTGGAAAGCGTGAATGAAATCGGCACTAAAATCTATCGACGAGAGAGTTTGGATGTCTGTTGTTAACGGGTACTCCCCACCAACCTATTTAGTTGAAAATGAATGTGTTATCAAACCCGCCGGTAGATGGACTGAAAATGAGTTTAAACTTGCTAACTTTAATTCCCGAGGTTTAAATGCTTTATTTAGCGCTGTCGCAACGGATGAATTCCGACGTATTATGACGTGTGAAACCGCTAAAGAAGCTTGGGATATTTTACAATTAACTCATGAAGGAACTAGTGTCGTTAAAGCTTCAAAACTCCAAAACCTCACCACTCAATTTGAAACTATCAAAATGGATGAAAAAGAAACTTTTGATAAATTTTATGCTAGACTTTCTGATATTGTTAATTCATCCTTTAACTTGGGAGAGAAAATACCTAACGACCGTGTTGTAAAGAAAATTTTGAGGTCCCTACCCGATAGATTTATTCCAAAGGTGACCTTTTTAAATTCTTTACCCACTTTAGCCTCTACGAAATTAGAAGAGCTTGTAGGTGATTTACAAACCTATGAACTAGATATGTTTCCCTCTAAAACTGAAAAGAAAATTGAAAAGGGTGTTGCTTTAAAAGCCCGAAAAGAGGTCAAACAAGTAGTAGAGAGCGATAGTGAAAGTGACTCGGAAGACATGGCTTTATTTGCTCGTAAATTTAGAAAATTTCTTAAATTTAACAAAGATAAATTTAAAAATGATTTTAAGAAATTTGATACTTCTAAACATGATAAAAGCGAGAAGATTTCTAAAGCCGAGAAAATCCCTAAACCTAGCAATGACAATTTAGATAGGGACGAGTCTGATAAATGTTTTGGTTGTGAAGGTTATGGATATAGGACTTATGAGTGCCCCACTAAACTAAGGAAAGATGGTAAGCGACCCATTTCATATAATGCAACCCTTAATGATAGTGATAAGGAAGAAAAGCCCGATTCTCCCACTAAGAAAAATTTTGTGGCTTTTATGGCTAGTCATGTGAGTGATTGTGACAACTCATCGATTGATGAAACGATAGAATATGCCACTTCTAAGGTCATTGTACATGATTCTCTTGTTTTTGATGATAGTGAGAGTGAAGAAGAAAGTGAGAGTGAAAATGAAGAAGAGGTTAATGTGAGTGAACTTCAAAATGCTTTTCAAGAACTTTATAAAGAATCTATTAAATTGAAAAGAGCTAATTTGAAGTTAGAAGCTAGTTTAAAAGAAAGCGTCAAGGTCATTGATGAAAATGTTTTAATAGAAGACCTTAGGACACATGTGAGGACTCTTCAAGAGAAGCTTGATTATGTAGAAGGCGAAAGAGATAGCCTTAGGGGTTTAATGGAATCCTTGAAAAAGGAGCTTCTTGCTTTTGAAGAGCGAAATGTTTTACTAGAATCTAACATTGCAGAATTGGAAAATAAATTAAAAGATTCTAGTAATGTCAAATTTGATTTGGAATGTCGTTCAGAAAAACTAGATAAAATGTTAGGAACGGTCCAAATTAAAAATGACACTTGTGGTTTAGGCTTCAATCCTTGTAATGAATTTACTCATAATGCCCAAACCAATGTTTTAGGAGAATCAACTAGGAATACTTTTAAAGATCACTCCTTAAGTAAATCTTTTCGACATGTTCTTACTTGTACACATTGTGGTCGACAAGGTCATCTTAGAAAATTTTGTTTAGATATTAAACGAATTCCTAGAAAACCCCATAGTAAAGTAACCACGGTAGTTAACGTTCCTACACCCCAAGATAGTCATTCCTCATTAATTTGGGTTAGGAAATCCGACTTGGTTGCCTCACAAAATAGGGTTGTTGATTCTCATTTACTTTCACATGCTTCCTCCCTTGCTAAATCTAAAGGATGAATGTGTTAGTGTTTGCATACTTTAGCGTTTGTACTTTATGTTATATTCACATGCTAAATGTATGCTGGTTTTAGTCATTTTCTAGTCATTGCCTTAGTTCATATCCCATGCTAGAAATTATGACTTGTTTATCTTTTTGTATTATATTTTGTGTTTGAATTAATTGAAAAATATAAAAAGATTTTTGTTTATCATTTGTGTTTTATTTATGTCATTTAATCTTCATGAAAAATACAAATGATTTTTGTTTGTCCTTTTGAGTAAATATTTATTTTTGATTAAAAATGTTAAAAACTCAAAAAGATTTTATTTTGTGTGTATTTTAGTTTGACACACTTTATGTGGCATAGATTTGTGTTTGAATCCCATCTTTTACGCTCCCACGTGGCTAGAACTTTTGGTTTAGATTTTCAATCCTTAAAATGTTCTTTACCATGCTTTATATGGAGTAGTTGGATTTTGTATTGATTAAATGGATTCTATTTTTATATGCCTCTTTTCACACATGCACGAGCTCTTTTGAAATCTTAATGTCACATGTTATATTTGAGCTCTTTGAGGTGTTCTCCTACCAATCTAGTCATCTACATATCTATGACCTAGGAGGACTAGTGCATGTCAAAATCCGTTGCATGTGAGATTTGTGTGAAAATGAAAACATGATAAATAAATATGCACGGGGAAGGGCTCCGAAAGGACTAAGTGATCCTTTGCGATAGTAAGACACCGTTTATTGGATCTAAAAGAAATATGTGATCCAAAGGCCTAAAAACAGAATATTTGGCATTAAAAAGAAAAACAATTGCCAAGGCCTATGTTTGTTTGATATATTCATTCAATAGTAACAGAATATATATGCTTATTGAGGGAGAATTGGATGGTATATCAACGGTTTGCACAATGTCCGTTTATCCTAGTTGTCTTTAATGTCATGACTCTATTTGGTTTGTAGAATCATCATCATGCTAGGCTTGTATGCATTGTGTATGTTTGTTCATTGAGTTCAATCTTTATATTGTCACATGAGGTTATATTTAACTGTGATGAAGTTTGCATTCAAATGAGAACTCCGTGAACGTTTTTTAAGTGTTTGGTTCTAAATTTAATTGTTGCTAGTACACACCCCTACACTTCCGTTTCCATATGACACATTTTTGCCATACGAGTGTGCAAACTTATTGTATTTTGTGTCATGTGTGTGTTTATATCTATATATATATGCAAGTGCTCTATTGGTATATTTTTAGTATCTATATATATGATATTTATTTGTCTTTGCTTTGTTTTTATTGCCCATATGCTTTCATGTCTTTTCACTTTAAGCTTTCACATGCTGTTTATTAGTTCTTTATCCTTTGCCTATTCCCGAATAAAAAGGGGGAGAATGATGATAGGGGGAGAAATGGTATCTAATCCTATTATTATCGCATCTTAGTTTGGGGGAGATTTATCTTAGGGGGAGACGTCTTTCTAAGTAAATGCCATTGTTTGATAAAGGGGAGAATTATTTTAGGGGGTGTAATTAATTAATTGCGATTAATATATTTTGATATTCCCTATGCATTTGATAAGTTTGCTTAAGTGTGCAGGTATTCTACTAAAGAGGCAACTTTAAAAGGCAAAGTGTTTAATCCTTGGGTTGTGTCAAGATTGGGCGGGTTATGTTTTGAGTCTAGTGAGCTTGACGGCCCTTTAGGATTTTTGTTTTGGTTTTTGTCCCGGAATAGCCAAAGGGGGAGATTTGTAATGACACAAATTTCCAATTGAGTCCATGTATTGTGTTGGCTCAATTCCGGACAAAAACATTTTTTCATAGGTTAGTGTTTTAGTGTAATACTCTCAAGCCTATGAAGTATGTGTTGAAGACGTAGCGGCAAAGAATTTAAAGCTTCATCAAAATGCCGGTTTGCGTGCCTCGTTTCTACGTCATCAACTAAGGTTCCATGCTCCCAAGGTATGAATGTAATTATATTTATATAGGAGCTTGGAACAAAATTTATTTGGGTGTTAGGTTTAATAAAAAACTATGTTTTACTTTCAGAATAATTTAATTGGAACTTTAATTTAACGTATATAAAGTTCCTGGGCCAAAATAGAATTTTAGAAAAATTTCTGGAAGTCGTTCGAAATCTCGTTCGAACGAGTTTTTCGTTCTAACGAGGTTTCGTTCGAACGAGTTTGCCAAAGAACCTAAACTGGTCAGTCGTTCGATATGTCGTTCGAACGAGTTGGTTCGTTCTAACGAGGTATCTAACGAGTTTCTAACGAGCCCAGACTGGTCGCTCGTTAGAAGTCTCGTTCGAACGAGTGTTAATGTCGTTCGAACGAGAATGCCAGGCGGGAACAGTTTTGAGCAGTTTTTGGCAGTATTTACCCACTTTCCCCACTTGGTTTTTAACCAACTTTTTCAAGACTTATTAAGGACGGGAAACAAATTTTTCTAATTAACTTTTCCAACTAAGTTTATCTCCTAGAGAGAGTTTGAGAGCAAAAATAGTTTAGGAAAATGTTCAAGTTTTGAGGGTTGTTTTTTCAAAGAAAATGCATATACCACTCTAGTGATTACACCCAATTGTGTTTATCCAAGTTTCTATATTTATATCAATTGCTTGGAGTTTTGGCACCGGTTTTCTCTACCGAATTGAGAAAGAGACGTTTCGGGTTTGCTTCTACATCCCATCACAAAGAAGAAGAAGTTTGTTGCGGTATTACTCACTTGGAGAAAGGCTCCAAGCTTGGGTGACGGTGACCATACAAAGTCCTATCGGTGGATTCCGAGATCGCGGTGGAGCTCCGTGGTTGTCCGCTAGGAAGAGGTTTCTACAAGAAGGAGCAACAAGGCTTGAGAGGGTTTGAGTCGAGGATGTAAGTCTTTTGTCTTGTAATTGTAATTCCATATCTAGTGGACTTGTGGCTAGGGCCGTCCGAGGTTTTTTTCCCGTCTTGGGTTTTTCCTCGTACATCGTGGCGTAGTGTGATATTGTTTATTTTATCTTGTACAATAATTTAGAATCCATGCTCTAGGTTTAATTCAAGATAAAATTTGGTTTAATTATCACACTCATTTAATTTGCGACTAAATTAAATTTTGGGTAAATTTGGTTTATTCAAGTCATTTACTAAAATTGGTTTCGCCTAACTTTGGATAATTGAAAATTATGACTTAGGCAAATTCTAGGACTTGGATTAACTTATTTTAATTTGTTTTGAATAAATTAAAATTTGGCTTTGTTTATGTGTGAACCATCATTCAACGCTTCCGCATCATTTATTGAATTTTATATAAAAGGAAATTACTTTACGTTTTCAGGTTTATGTGACTATTTTCCTTAATTTTTTTGTGAATTGTATGTACGTGTATATATAAATGGAGATTGGAATCGTTAGACTCATATCATGGAAACGATAGAGTAAGTTCATCCAAAGGAATGCTCTCAAAATAATAATTAGAAAATATGATGTGCACGCTTATCGAGATATTGATCGTTATAATGAAACGATAATATTTTTTAGATAAAACACAAATATGAGTCACAAGTATGATATATATGAGTAATGTATGGATAAAATAGGAAAAAGATGAAACATGAAGATGGGAAGATTGGAAAATTGGACTCCAGTCTCAAGTTTTAGCCCAAAATGCCTACGTGTCCAATAAAGGCATCAAAGTCCACGTAGTTCGCATACGACAGAAGAATAGGGTTTATCCCATATATTCAAATGGGAATTTATTATATGTGTGTGTGTAGAAAAGATATTTGTAATTTTGAGAAAATATGATGAAAAAACCTGTCGGAATTTATAGGTGTAACCCTTTTTTTCTTTGTTTTGGGTTTTTATAAAAAATAAAGTATGTGCAATACAACTAATAACAAATGGGATGTTAATGTGTATGATCTAAATTAAAAGTTAAATTGAGAATTTATATAACTAACGCGAAAAGAAAGAAATTCAGAGAGAGAAAAGTGGTATTGGGATCTTCTTTCGAGACTTGAGGCTTGACCTTGATCCTTGATGAGCTTCCTTGCAATTTGAGATGAATGTTGGATACGAGAAGGAGATTTTTGCTAAATTTGGTATGAAAACGATGGAATGAAAGATGGAAAATAATTTCACACAAGGGAACTTCGTTGATTGCAGAAGAAAGTTGTTGAGATCACTGATGTTTATGGATATGAGGTATATTTGGAAGTGAGATCATGCCCTCCTTATATAGGGTAGGAGGACTATGGATCGACATATCCATAGCCCTACCGATTGGTAGGTGACTCTAGACTCATTACCGATAGGCAAGAAAATGGACCTGCCAATCGACAATCTCGGGCAGATTTAAAAAAAATGGTCATAGAATGCAATTCGTAAATCCAAATAGTGCACAGGATATACTACTAGAAAGGTAATTTAGATACCTTTTAGAGTCCTTTGGGCCTCTCTCGGGTCTATGAGTTAACTTTGGTTCAAACAGGGCTCGAAAGCGCCCGTCGGTCCATTGGACGAAAGATCATTGGACGATAATGGATCATTCGTCCATACTGTAAGTCAAAATTACACACGAAGTGAATGCTGTCAATGTTATGCAAGGAAATTCGACGTTCCAAAAAGCTTCTCTCGATTCGGAGAGTTGACTTTGGTCAATCGGGGCCCAAAATTGCCCGGTGACCTTTCGAAGTAAAATAGGTCATTCCTCTGTACCGTAAGGCTGATTTGTGCATAGGTCGGATCTTTGGAAAGGTTATTTAGATCCCTTTGAATATTCATTCAGTCTCATTCAAGCTAAAGAGTTGAGTTTGGTCAAACAGAACCCGGGAGCGCCCGATGGCCTTCATATTAGTTTTCCGAGGAAAATGGATCATTCATCCGAATCGTTATGCCATTTCGCACATGGGGAGGACCATTGGAAAGGGGTTTCAATGAACTTTGAAGTTTCATTGAGCTTTCTCTCTGATGATGAAGTTTATTGGGGTCAAATTAGGGCCCAGGAGTGCCCGTTGGCTTCCAGGTCAGTTTTTTAATAGTAAAATGGTCCGTTGGTCCGAACCGTTATGCTGAATCGCACACGAGGCAGCCTGTTAAAAATGGGATTCAGAGCCCTTAAAAGATTCATTGAGATTTTGCTCTGACGATAGAGTTGATCGGAGTAAAATAGGTCCTGAGAGTGCTTAATGGCCTCTAGATCGGTACTCGGAGTATGACCTAGGGTTTGAATTGAATTGGGGAGGTAATAGGGTCCTAAGGAGAGACTTAGGGGAACCTAGTATGTGGTTTCTACAATTGGATCATTGTTGAGTTTTGGGCTCTCAGTGGTTTTCATAGTCCTTAAAATTAGAGGCGGGGGCCTATATTTATAGGAAATTGGGAGGGTCATTTTGTCGTTCGTGAAAAATCGTATGACTGTGTGATAATTGATTAAATTAAATTCGCAAGTTTTCAATCAACCTTTATTTAATTCATCCCCTAAACATGCATCTAAGGTGCTTGTGTCAACCCATAAATAAATAAATAAAGCATGTTACACAAAAATATGCAGAGACACAGATTTCAGGAAAAAAACCCTTTCGGATAAAACCTTTATTTCACTATGAATATATAAATCGCAACTTACAATTACATAGAGAAATATGCAATGGATCAACGCGCAGCCAACCCATAAAGACACGCAGCCTTGAACTCAGCAAGAGAATACACGCATCACCCTCCAAGGACTCGCAGCCCAAACAACAAAAGAAGAATCGCAGCTCTCCTCAATGACACGCAACCATAACACTTTGTAGAGACTCCCTCAGCAATGACACGCAGCCCTCGGTTGCAAAGATCTCCCCACAAAGGTTGAACAGTAGGAAAGCTTGTGTTCTAGGGTTCCAAAAGATTCACAAAAGTAATTGAGAATTTGGTGTGTGAATCAAAAAGATATTTGGCACATAAAAAAAGAAGTCTTGTTGTGTTTGAACTCTTAAAAACATTTTCTCAAAGATTTGAAAAAATACACCACCGAAATAGGAATATATATAGGAAATATGAGTCGGTGGTAAAAAATCCAAACATATCTGATCGAGTTTATCTCAGCGGACCGGTCCGGTTATCCAGAAAAATTAAAATTCTTTTAAAAACCTCATTTTGCTTGAGAAAACTTCTTATTTTTATAA
Source organism: Sambucus nigra (assembly GCA_949130495.1). NCBI lineage: Eukaryota > Viridiplantae > Streptophyta > Magnoliopsida > Dipsacales > Adoxaceae > Sambucus > Sambucus nigra. Next base: position 108,804,290 of record OX422221.1, on the reverse strand, counting down.
AAACATTTTATAAAAAATTCCCAATTATAAGTATGAAACTTTAAGGGACTTAAAAACAAAACTTCACCCAGTTCATTCTCGCAGCGGTTATGATGTTGAAGACGCTTTGATATTCGGATCCGTTGATGTAGATGCGATCTTGAATTTCTTCAACGGTGTAACGGCATACGACATACAAATTGATAATGGACAAAAATGTCCTTACAGCTCGGTAGAAGGATGAGGTCTGTTATTTGGAGATACGGCTGCAACCTGTATGAATGAGATGACATGTTCTAAAATGGCTTCTATTGACCGGTTGAATGGGCTCAAGGACTTTTTCCGATCGGTAGAAGGTCTATGCGAAAGTTTTGGGCATTTTATGATATTTTTATTTTAAATTCAACCCTAACAGTTTTTATATAATAGGCTTTTGGTCCTTTTTGGTGCTTTTTGGGGTGGTTTTTCTCCGAGACTCAAGTGGAGCCAGGTTTAGGCTCCTGGACTTAGGCGAGGTTGAGTTTAGGGTATCCAGGGGTATTTTCACCTTCGATAACTTGAGTGAGTTCGATTTAGGTTATTTTGTTGGGTGGGACAGAATGAGCCATACCCCGTTTGCAGATCGGGGTGTCCACAACAACTAGAAAAATAATGGGATGCTCTCGTATCAAAAAGTACTCGCGCATATATCCCATAAAAATAAAAAAATATGCTCAATAACCTGAGACTGTGTTGGATGGTCTTCCTGGTAGACATTATATACATGTCCGAATTCAGCTGTGGGCATTCATGGGCCCGATCTCTGGGTGGAGGCAATACCGAGTATTGTGGCATTGGTGGTAATGCTTGATGCTGTTATGGGACTAGAATATACTGCTGATGCCCCTGAGGAGGTTCCTAATGAAAAGGACATTGTCCCACCTGTAAGCCCTTAAGGCTCCTACTAAAGATCGTTGCTTTCCACAAGTGAAAAAAGCTCTGCAAAATGGGTTTCCATATTAATGACCCTGTTGACCCTACCACTAGGGTTTGTGATATTGTCTCTATCATTGGCCCTACTAGCTCTATCCCCTATGGCCTCGTTAGCCCTTACTTGAGTGGGCATATCTCTGGACCTACTATCCCGGTCCTTTAAATCACTTTGGGGGTTATTCCCCCTGGATTTTGCCTATTTGATGTTGTGAGTCTCCCTGCCCTCTGAACAACTCACCAGAATCAATATATTCAGCCCCTGGACGATTCCTCCTTTTTTCTTCTTTGACTCTCTTTAAAAATATCTATGCTCTTAACAGTGTAGTAGTGCGGCATCCACAACCTTCATGTATTTAGTGAATGTCGGATTACCCATCAACACCCGTTTAATACCCCAAGTCAGGCCTCTGTCCATCTTTTTCTCCCCCTATTTCATCACATCTGGAGTATAGTGACTAAGACAAATAAATTATTGCTCATACTCTACAACTGTGCGTCTATCATACTTGAGCCTATCAAACTTTCCCTTTAAATAAATTTAATGTGCAGGAGGGGATTCCTAATGCGAAGGGAATCGAGCGCTCAAGTAAGGGCACTAGTCATTTTTATCTGCTCCCGACCATAATGCAAAAAACCTAAACTATGACTACAATAGACAAATGGAGTATAGAGGCCAGCCCTGGTGTCGAAATCCACATGGAATGTAGGAAAAATTGTAATTGATTTATTACTTCAAGAATAAAAATGTAAAAGGTACTGGGTTGGAAATAAAGAAAAGGGAAAAAATAATAAGTTAAAAGTGAACGAGAATTAATAAAACGAGAGTTAGGGTCACTTCCCCGCCAAGGGCTAAACAACGCGTAATTAGAATTCGGTTCAAAAGTATTCAATCGAGGATACTCAATTAATCATAAACATTACCCATGAAGGAAATTAATCCAAAAATGCTAAATAAAACCTTTAAGGTCACATTTGGTTTAAATTTGGAATATCTCTTTAAACACTAGCGTTACGTGACAAAGAAAGTTAAATGCATAATATTCCAACTTTAATACACAAGGTTACAATTAAATGCAATTTTACACAAAACCTAACTTTCAGAGGTCAAGACCCATTAATGGAGAAAGCATGACCCCAACCCTTGAACTAAGTACAACACATGAATAAAACTAATTAAACAACTAAGTATCTAAAGCACACAAGAAATAAATGAACAAAACTAATTAACTAGGCATGTGAAGTAAAGGCATAAAGGAAATAAAGCATAAACAAGAGTAGGAGATAATGAATAGTAAAATACTTACATAAATGGGCAAACACCCAAAAGTGGGGAGAAGGGACAAAGATCCCAAAATGAACCCTAAAAAGCTAATAAAATGAAAGATATGTCATCAAAAATGAAGAGAAAAGTATATATACCAAAATCCGAGATGGCAAACTAGTAAATAAAGAAATCTGGAAAAACAGGGCCGAATCAATTCGGTGAGAAACTAAATCAATTCAAAAAGGAAAATCTCAAAAATTGAATCGATTCACCTCTGCATAAATTGATTTCTTCCCCTATTTTTAAAGTTATTTGTGATTCTCTTCCATATAAAAGCCCGTAACTTCTTCGTTAGGACTCGAATTCGTGCACCGTTTACGGACATGCGAAGATGAATCAGAGGGCTTCAACTTCTGTGAGGACATTGGGCCAAAAACCCAAATTATGAATTGACTAAATTTCCCTTGCGCGTGCAAATGTCGACGTAACTTCATCGAAATGCTACCGAATTTCACACTAAGCATTGAATAACTCCAAAAGCTCAATTATACCTCATAAATCATGTTAAGTATATAAAACATAAGTTGTCTAGTTAACGAGCATAAATATAGGAATTAAGGTACTTGAGGGGGCTAAAATTCATAAGCATAAAGAGTGAATAAATGCAATATTCGTGTCAAATCAATTCCATAACTCTGCTATAGTGAGTTGTCCTATGTACTTCTCAGTGATCATAAACTGCCACCAATATAGAGCATCCCCTATAACCTTAAAACTGGAAATTATGTACCTACGAACATCCGTTCCCTACATAAGGCATAAGTGCCTCTCAATGTTGCGTCTCCATTGTAGTTCGACACCTGATCAGTAGACCCCACAAACTACGATGGGATGACTTTAATAAAGGCACTCCTGGCGTGCTCCTAGGATGATGTGGTAGGAGGGACAAGTACATGTACAAATGCGGCCAAAAGGTATTAGTAGTGGTGGTTTCTCCTGGCAAAATCCCACCATTATCGTTGCTATGGTATGAGAGCTAATGGTGGCTAAGTAGGTCGGCACTATAGCTGAAGCCTGTCCCTACTACAGTGATTGTGGCTGCTATTGCAGTTGCATAGGTTCCGCCGCATTAGACTCGACACTCGCGATCGCTACTCGCCATGCCGCTCGTCGTCGTGTGTTCACCATCTGAAAGATATTGAACAAAGGTGTATAAGTACACATATGAAAATAAAGTACAATAATATAAATGACGGGCTCTAAAGTATCAAAGAACGCTATGTAAAAAATAATGGACACACTCAAGATCCCTAGAACACAAGAACCTAGAATGCTCTGATACCAACTGTAACACCCTATAAAATATAAACTATATTAATGAGGTCTAGCATAAATAATACATGAGTCTAAAATAATTAAATATCACCCTAAGCATAACTGCAAATATACTAAGCCATAAAAATAATAAATGAATACAACTATAAGAGTAAACCTATATAACCTCTGATACAATTGCCATCATAATAATAAACTCCAACACTGAAAAGTACTATTGCCTCAGCATAAATCCAATCTTTAAAAATAGCAATTACTATTAATCTGACACGACTGAATGTAAATATGAATAAAAGAGTGAGCATGCATGCTTGACACTCACATCCTAGATGAGCAACAACTTAAGAAGGGAGTAGGTTAATGAATTAGGGCTGAAGCAGAAATGACGACCAAGGTCCTGAAAAATTTATTCAACAACAACGTAAAAAGCAAGTCTGCAAAGAATGAAGATTTAACCAAATTTGGAAGAAATAAATAACTACACATTTTCCTCCCATTTTTAAGTTATTTTTAAGTTATCCCAATCCATTAACCCTAAATATCAAATGCGTCTAATCCTAATCCCATGTGAGCCCAATATTTAATTATTATTCATTTCTACTGAATATAACTAACGTACCAATACATCTATACCAGATTACTCATGTAAAGTAGAGTATCAAGTAAGAATACGACCATCTCAAGTCTAATATCCACATATATACAATCCTCGACATGTACAAGTAAATGGACTAATCCTAATTCACATATAAAATATACGAAGGCCTATCCCTATCGCCTTCGAGTTCATTCGTGCATAGTAGGTATATTTATAGGTTGTCCTAAACCTATAACCTCAAAAACCATCAGTCAGGGATAATCACTATGCATTCCTGTCATAACACATGCCTTCCATACCCAAGGCTATATATTATAGCACCCCTATATATTCTCACTTTGGGATACGAGTATGTCTGTCATAGGATTGGGTTAAAAGACCTAGGTAAGACATGTCTCTATCACTGGGGTACCCATGCAATCAACATCATACACACCCTATTACAATACCTCCAGTATGACCCCCATGAGCTCTCACATGTGGTATACTTTATAAACTATAAATATGTATTATTAAATTAATTAACCTCTACTAATTTAGAATTAAAAATCCTAATAGAACCAAACTCGTTCTAACAAATACCCTGCTCTCGTTCAAACGAGATACACCTAGTCGTTCGAGTGACGTGCATCAATCGTTCAAACGAAAAACACTAGTTCGCTCTAACGAGTTATAAACTCGTTCGAATTAATCATCAAATCTCGATCGAACGAGATATTAAACTTGTTCGAATGAGATTAATGTTATCATCTTCTCAAAGCCTAAAATTCCATTATTAATTACCAAAGATACCAAACTTAAATCCTCTAAACATCACCAAATTCATTCTCCTTCAGATATAAGTTAACTAGCTATTTACCAACCTATATCTATGGGTTTTTATCAATTTATCATTACTATGAGGATATATTTCCTAAATTTCAAGTTATGAACCCTAGTTATTTAAGTTTCTCAATTAAGTTTAGATGTAATTTAATTCATGTATTAAACAAAGGGTTTTTCAATGATTTGTGATTATGAATCTATATCTAAAAAAATCCTTCCATAAACTAATCCAATTCAAATATTCAACACTATATTTCATATCCAATGAATAAAGGTTTAAGGGTTAAATTTCTAGATTAATTAGATTACTAAATTAATCTAAATCAGAATTCTAAACATGAATTTAACAAATTCAAATGGGTAATTATCTCTATAACTCAAACTCCAAATTAAATCTTTAGTCTAGCTTCACTTGCCTTAGAGTTTTAGGATGAATCCAAGCCAAAGTCCCCCAATTTCTTTTTTCCTCTTGAGTGCTTCCTCTCTTTGGTTTTTGGGCTCATCTCACTAGCCTCTAAGACAAATTAGGTTAACTATAATGATCCCTCAACCTAATTAACCACAAAATTAGCTATAGGCCTGATATAAATCTCAACCTTATTAGCCCAAATACTAATCCAATAGGCCCCAAACCTTGCCCAAGCCGTATACCAACCCATAGGCTTAAAATCCATTATTTTATGTCCCAACTGGATATTCTAAATCTCCCAAACATCCACCCTAATTATGAGACAAAATAACCAAATATTTTATCTGATACGAGTTCAAAAATCCATTATTAAATTATTTATTATTTTAACATGACACGACATTATAGGAAACTACTTCACGATCCGCGGAACCCGACACCAAGAGAATAATCCAAACAAGGAAACCCTCTAAAAAAATTCATGACCATTCCATAGACACCCATAGTTCACAGTCATTTCATATATTTAATTAATGACTTACCGTGTATTAAGTTCGATTTCAATAATATTGAATACTGCGAGAGATATAACACATGACAATTTTAAATGGTGACATCACATGTCACTACAGAAAAATATAATAATTTATAATTTAAGTTAATGCACATAAAAATATGGGATATTACACGAACCCAATCGAGTTCTGAGATTTTTAGAATAGTTATTTCTGAGGGAAGAATATCACAATTATTCTCCTTAAGTATTATTTAATTTAAATGTTTCCAAAACATTAAATATGCATGTTTTCTTAATACGGTGAGCAACTATATTAGAAACAAAAATGATAATCTAATTATAAATAATTTTTTACTAAATTTTGAAATTAAATTTAATACTAAAAAAATCGCATGCTTAGATGATTGTACTTTATTATTTTAGAATTTTGGGATGAATCACATGTTAAATAATATATGTACTTTGATGATATGCATTAATTTATAAAATCACGTTGATGATTTATATGGTGTAGAATGTACTAATTTATTACTGAAAATTGTTAACACGAACATTTGAATCTATTTTTGATTCAATTCGATTAGTTATCACTTATATTGATAAATTTAATTAGGACAACTTATTGTATTATTTTGTAGAACTCTTTTACTACATGATATTGGTATGACGTGCATGAAACATATTTGTATAATTGCAAAACAAAGAGTTATAACGTTGGATTAAGCATGTGATTAACGTAGAAATTGTATAGGTTAATAAATTAAAGCTGTTGGGAAGTTGGGAACTATTGAATTAATATGTTACATTCTAGGTATGGGACTAGCAAGTAGGCATATTAATTATTATTGATGCTTTCTAGGTTTGGGACAAGGGAGTGTGTACATGTACACTTGGGTATTTCCTAGGTATGCTACTAGGTAGTATGCCATTACGTTCCTTTATCTTAGGCATCAGACTAGGTGATGATTATATTTTAGGTATTCTTCTTAGGCAAGATACGAGGTGATAATTATGGTTTGGTGATCTTTAGAGGCAGGTTGTAATTATGATGCCCAAATTATATTATGGGGGGATAGATATATATAATAAAGAGATAATAAAAAATATATAATTAATACCTAAGATAATAAATGGGTATTAGAGATGGATTGATTGTGCATCACTTTACGTGTGAGTATTGGTAGGCCGACCATTACGATGATTATAAGATCCATGTTGTCTTGGATACATTGACGGTTTATGTGTGCTGGCATCACGAGTATGTGCAGTGTCTAGTGTGGTCTGATTATTACGATGATTGCAGAACCCAAGCTAACTAGCTATAGTGACATGTCATGTGTGAGGAACATCACGGTATGTGTAAACTAACTAAAATTAGGCCAACGGGCTATAGTTATGTTTGTATATTTGATGAGTACATGTCTTGTGCGAGAGACATCACGGTATGTGCAGGCTAACTAAAATTCGGCCAATATTTATAGTGATATATGTGGATTTTTATGTGTTCAGACGCTAGGCTCAAGATGACTATATCTATAATGGTGTTGCATCGACAATATGATTACTACTGGGAAAGATAATTTAACTGAGTAAGATAATGGAATGAGATTTAATTAATAATTAAATAAACATAATTAAACTTGGTTAGTGAGATGGTTTACTTTATGTGAGTAGTTGTTATAATTTTCCATTACTCGCATCGTTATTATTATTATTCCCTAATTTAAAATATTGATATTTATCTCATATAATGCTTAAGAGTGGATTTTACGGATCTTATTTGGGAAGAGTAATTGGTATTCTTGCAGGGAGAACTGACCTTTCACTGTTGAGTAACATTTAGGTTCGGTTGTTGGGTAGCTTAATAGTTTTGGAGATTAACAGACTTGTGGTTGGAGTTTATTTATGGCAATAGTTAATTCCCTTTCCATTCATTTTTTATGAGACATTTATTATAAATTTAGCAGATCATTCGACTCCATAATTGTTTATGGTCTTTCAGTTGGAGAGATAAATTTTTTTAGTTGACTTTATCTCATTGGAGTTTTATTATATTTTTCGTTAAGATTTATTATTGGAGTTTAGCATGATGATGAATTTTATTGTGGTGAATAATTTATATTTATTAAATTATCTAGATTTATATCTTATGAAAATAGTTTTTAGCTGTTAGATGAGAAGAATGGTATTTTATTATTATGCTCGATATAATTTGGCATCAAGGCATGATCACCCTTAAATGGTAAAATATAGGGGGGGGGGGGGGGGGGTTACAATATGAATCACAACATGATTCATTATTATATAGTTTCTTGAAACCCTAGGTTTATTCTTTAAACCTAGTTCTTTTTTTCTTTCCAATATATGATTAATCAAAGTTCTTAGGGATGAATTTTTTTTACATTTTGAATGTCAGTCTTGATTTTCCAGTAATTGGTATCAGAGCCCTTGGTTATAGATTGATCATGTTTTGGAAAGGTTCATGTTGTCCAACTTTGAAAGCCCTAGTTTTTCATGTTGTAGAATTATACAATCTTGTGTATGGTATCATACTAAAATATTTTTGTAGAGATTATATATTTATATCCCTTCCATCATGGTCACATATGGTTACTTTGTGTGAATGGATCCCACAGTAGTTTACCCATAGTAAATTTTTTCTCCTAGATTCAATATGGTTGCAATAATTATGTTTTTGTAATTATTACTATATCGATCTATTTGGAGGCTGATGTGAGGGGATGTAATGGTTTTTTATACTTAGAATCACGTATTTATATGGGCTTGGGCGTTAGACAAACCTTCATGACGTTTCATGAATATACGAATGAGTTATAGCCGACTTTGCATGCTAATGGAGAACATGAAATGAGTACAAATCGATTTGAAGGCCCTTTGGATTAATCTGAAGGGAGGTCAAATCGATTCGGGACAAATCGGAGCGATCTGTACCTATACATTTGTGGTGATTATTTTTTATTACTACTATTTTGGACCAATTTATTCAACGACTCTTCTTCCCAACTCTTCATTTCCCATAATGGATTTTTCCAAGAGGTTTATTAAGTGAAGAACTCCACGATACATAGAATTTTGATTAGAGGAATATTTTTTACCAAAAGAAAGTCTACTTGAAGTGGGTTTATTACTTTTATGCCTTATTAAACTGTGATTGCATTTTATTATGATTCTTTCATCGCTTGCATGTTTATAATTTCATGCGTTAATTAATTTGACTAATTCGGATTCCAAATTATTATGGACAACATAGATTTTTATTGTCACCAGTCTAGATTACGATTTTTTCTAAACAATTCATTTTTATTTATTCTTTTCTAAATTGAATTTAATCGGGTAATTAATTTAAAGGTGTAAATTCAATTTATATCTCTTGGCAATATTTTAATTTTAAAACGTCTTTATTTTGGAAAATTAAAATAGTGATATCGAGCAATTTAAAACATACAAGTAAATTAGGAATTACCAAGAATTTAATTTAGGGATTTAGAATTGAATGAATTGTTTTTCGAAATACACTCAAGTTTAAAATATTAAGTGATGGAGGGTTTTTTACATAAACCACGCAGTCTCAATTGGTGTCTTTAAGACCGTGATGTGACTACTTTCTCGTGTCCGCTTGATTTGGACCCTAATTGGATGGATTTAACCATTACATCCGGTATTATCGAGACTTTTAAGTCATAGTTCATCGAAATTGAGTGTGAGTGAGTATGATCCTCCCATCGATGAAGTTCTACATGAGTGAGATTAATTTCAATGAATGAACTAATGTTATACATTTAAACACGGCTAATTATATCCTTCCCATCGAAGTCACTGCCATTGGATGTGGGAACAAAAGACGTTGGTTATACATTATATTGGACATAAGTTTACTGGACTTTTCGGATAACATAATGAAATATGAAAATATGTCTAGTTCAAGGTGATGTGATTTAAGCTCCCATCGAGAAATCTCACTTCATAAGGGAAGTAAGATATCCGACGGAATTAGTTTTAATTGGTGATAGAGGGATGACACTTAGAAATTTAATTGAACTAATTCTTGCTTTTATTTTGGAAATTAATTTTTCAATTATGATTCTATGAATTCAATTTTTTCTTATTATTTTTAGTCTTAAAGTGTACAATTTAATTGAAGTAAGCTTCAAGGATGTAAAATATAATTGGACATTGTCTTAACTTAAAAGGAGACTAAACTTATGTAACTCGAGATTATCGTCTACATTTTAAAATTGTAATGCGATTGATTTCTCATGTTAGTACTTGGATTTCCTCCCCATCGAAGGGAAATGATGAAAAAATCATAGTAATTTTAAAATTCATGGTAATTATTTTAAATTAAGTGTTACATGTGTTCGGTCCCCCCATCGGGGAATTTCTATATGTATATATTTGATTTTAAAGACTTGACTGATGGGAATTTGTTAACAACGATGTTGGTTGATGGTGCTCAAGAAAGAATCACGTTCTTGAAATTATCTTCATCATTGATTGAAAAAGGGATTCTTTGGATTAAATATATCGGGGAAACCCGGATTCATTTTGTAATTAGGGTGTGAGCATCATCGATAGCCAAGTGATGGTGTTACTTACTAAAAATAACTTTACCTCTTTCCCGAAATTAAAGTAGGAGGATAAGGCTTAGCCTCAGGTACAACTGTTTAGGTTAAGGAAAGTTCATATTCCTCGATAGTAGTGAACTAGATGAAAGTAATGTATTCTCACTACAAGTAGTTAGAACTTTTATAGCCACGATATTCAGCTTTTTCTAGATTCATAAGGAAAAGGACATGGCAATGGTTTATCTTTTAAAAAGTAAATACATAATCTATGGTCCAATCTATAGTAAACTGATATGTAGACTCAGGAACCACAAATTAGGATTGACACTCTTTGTAGAGGTTCTAGGTAACTGTTCAATTACTGACAAGAGAGGTGTTCTTAATAATGGGCAATTACAATAAGGAAACAATATTAGCAATGGGACATCATTTTCGATTGTGGTTTAATCTACCTCATTTTTGGAAAATTTGGTTTCGATTTCTAAATTGGTTATGAACATATATTCGATTATTTTAATAAATTATTCGTTATCAAAATTGGTACTTCTATATGCTCGGGTACATTGGGAAATAATAAGGTTGTCTCACAATTACTACTCAATACTGATATGAATAATGTTAATGGATTAATCATTAAAGAGAATGTTTCCTTTTAGAACTAAACAAAATTTTATCACTTATGCTTAGGTTATTTTATTCTAAAAGAAATTTAAAGACTGGTTTAAAATAAAAATTGAGTTCATTACAAGTGGTGGCACTTATAGTCTATGAGTAAATTTCATTTAGAAGCTAAAATGAGCAAGTAGCCTTCATGACCAAAAGCTATTGGGCCAAAGATAGTTAAAAATAGATCATTTTGATTAGTGCGACTATATGACTATCCGATCAAGAGGTGGTTTTCAGTGCTTCATCGGTTTTATTGATGATTACTCAAAGTATGGCTATGTTTACCTTATTCACCCATAGGTCTAAATTCTTTTATTAGAAAATTGTTTAAGACTACGGAGGGGAATAGGTGAGGTGAAGTCATCCAAACTCTATGGTCTGATTATGGGGATGTGGGCCTCTAAGGATAGTTTATGGGATTATTAATTGGAGATTGGGATTTTATTCCAGTGGTCTATATGAGGTATTCCAATTTGGAATGGTGTAGAGGATAGGAAGGAATAATACTCTTTTAGATATGATAAGGTCCAAGGTTAGTTATTTAGGACTGTAATATTCCTATCAGGATTTTATGTAAGGGACGTCATATACATTCTTAATTCAGATTTTTCTTAAAATCCTATTGAACATTGGAGTGGGCGCAAACTTATTCTAGGTCATTCTCGGATCTGGGGGTGCTCGACACTCGTATTGTGGAAAGATCTAATGAAGTTAAAATTAAGGACAGCGGTATGTCTCTTTTTTTATTATACTAAAGGTAGCAAAGGTAGTTTATAATATATTCTAAAGCACAAGGAGGTCATTGATTAAATTAATGACCGATTCTTGAAAGAGGATTATGTAATAAATCACGTGCCCAAGTGTAAGCTAGTCTTACAAGATTAAAAAGGAACAATATATTACCAATGTTTCTAGACCACCCGCACAAGATAAAATACAACCTGATATCGATAATACACTACCTAGAGGTAGTGGGAGTGGTCACTTATACTGGATAACAATTCGTGCCACATTGTATTGGGAGCATAAGGAGAAAACCTAAAAGGTTGACATTTTGGGTAGTGATTGCGATAAGGTCCTAGGTAAAACACAAATTAGGTCCCGGGAACTACAACGAGTCATTACAAGATAGGGACTTTTAGCTTTGACTTATGACTATGGATACTAAAACGAGATTTGATGTATTTGAACAAGTTTTGGGAGTTGTAGACTTACTGATGGGATAAAACCCATTGGTCACAAGTGGATCTACATGAAGTTAAAAGATAGATTGATAGGAAGGCATAAACTTTTAAGCCAAGGCTCATGAAAGGATTTACTCATCATTAAATGTATTAACTATGAGCAAAACTTTGCATTGGTATGTGACACCCCGACTAATTAAATACCGGGTAGCTACTCCTTTATTAAATTAATTCAAAATGCCAAGTTGGTCCAGTTAATAGCATCACTGTCGAAAACATTTTAATGATTACTAACCACCTAGTATTTAAAAAGTAAGTTGCCAAATTTTATTTTAAGTCTGATTAACATGCAACAAGTGTAATGAAGAATAATAACACCATTCACCATAACGAAGTAAATAGAATAACCATCTCATAATGTAAATAAAGTCTGGAGGAAAAACTCCTCACTACAAATCCCACAGCTGAAATAAATAAAGGAATACTGAATCAATACATGACAAAGTCTGAAAACTGAAATGGAAAGATGTTTCTAAAAGAAATGGGCAACATGCCCTACAACTGATAAATACTGAATCAGGAATCCAAATGATAGAAGCATCTAAAAGCAAATCCCTGTAGCTTCCACAAACAGCTACAGCTCGTCACCTGAATGAGTATCCTATGCATGGTGTCCTTGTGGCTGGGCACCTAAAATGGTTTTACAAGAAAAATATTTGAAAGCAAACGGGTCAGAGCCCGAATGTGGAGGTATTTTAAAAACCTGCAAGTGCTTTAAAAACATTTAAAACATTAAATGCAAAGTGCATGTTAGGACGTGCACTCACATGATATTCTCACCTCTCATCTAACTGTGCACTCCTAACGTAAGTACCCATCTACAACGACACAAACTACTAGCTAAGTGACATTATATCTAGCTAGACTGTCATAGGTCCTACCCTTATTACCTGGTTCTATTAACATTATAACGCTCGTAATTAAATAGGGGTTTAACGTAAACTCAGATGCTCAATATGCAATATATTTCACTATCAGCTAACCCGTTATATTTTTCTCGAAACAATACCGTAATTATATTCACAACATTAACATGAAGGTTCCCATTAATTAAGTGTATATAATTCACATCATAAATACACAATACAAGCACCCCGAGAACTAAGCTGCGGTGCACACACACTCTGCTATCCATCCCGGTACATCACGTACATAAGGATTACATATTCCGAATCTCTTAGGAATAGTTCACAAATAACAACATCACAAATAATGGAGGCGAACACAGTCACATCACATGGGTCACGCACATACCTACGCTCCCACGATCAACGGACTTATTAATATCCCAATAAGTCTTTCTATGACCTATGTTCATCAAGGTAACCAGTCTAAATCCGGGCAACACAAGGATTAGAGGGCCCTAAGCGAACGCAAACCTCCTGTGATAGCAAGTATGGTAGGTATGTCATACACACAAATCATATAGCAATACTAAGTATACACACGTCTTAGTAATCCCGTAGTTTAATAGTAGTATTATTCTCATTCTAGTACCAACATATAATTTACACACTTTATACGATTCCGGTTTATAATCATACGCGCCATAATTTATTCTCACGTCGTAGTAAACACTCACGTCTCAACCCAAACGGTCCATTGATTTAAATCACTCGTATATAATTTACTACTCATAATAACCCAAAAGTTCCAAATCTATCAATACATCATCAAAGGAATGTTGTCTCTACCCTCGAACAAGTTTACGGGACTCCCAAAAATCAAAACAGGCCAAAAGGCCTAAACTGCCAGCTCGTTAGAAGTCTCGTTCGAACGAGGCTGTTCGAACGAGATTCTAGTTCGTTCGAACGAACTGTACCTTCTAACGACATCTCGTTCGAACGAATGTATCGAACGAAATACAGTTCGTTCGAATGAAGTTATCGAACGAAGTCTCCCCTCGTTAGAAGCGACTGGTCAACTCGTTAGAAGCTCGTTCGAACGAGCTCGTTCGAACGACCTGGGAAGGTCTTCTAACGAGGGACCAGTTTCGGCCCAGAATTTCTTAGTTACGATTTTCATCAATTCTTACTCCTCAAATCTCCTCTAAAATTCGTTCCAACAATGTTTTAAGTTCTCTAATCATCCTAAAACATGCTAAGGTCATATACTAACATCTTTTAAGGAATTAATACATCCTAAACAACATTAAATCACAAGTTTCTACATTTTTCCCCAATTTCTCAAGAACATGAACCCTAAACTTTTAAGTTCTCAATTAGTCCGTTCTAAATCCATTTTTCTTACATCCAACATATATTAATACCAGAATAATCATCTCTATATGATTCTACATGCAATTTGTCCTCAATATTCAAGTTCTATGTCTAAACAACATGGGTTTTCATTTATCTTCCAAGAACAATTGTAAATCTTCAAATTATCTAACATGGAGGAAACATTCTCTGAATTAAAAGAGATTAAATCACTTGCCTCGATTGTCTCTGAATTTGGTGTTGATTTTGTAAAGGTTTTCTGCAGAATTCCTTCTCCTTCACTCCCTCTCTAAGCTTTCTTCTCCAAAGGTGGCTATGGTGGCTAGGGTTTTCTTTGGGAAAGTTGGAAACCTAAATGATAACCTCTGTAGCTTATTGGGTCATTAAGGGTTGGTTAGTGGGTTTAGTGGGTCTATTCCCAATCAGATAAAGACTCCTAATTTTCGTCATTTTTAATTCCTAAAAATAAGAAATTACCAAAATACCCTTTATATTGCCGGTATGGCCTAAAAATACCCCGGAACCCAAACTACACCCCCGGCTAGTGTTTTCTGACTATCTCGACCCTTCCGGACGCGTTGGCGCACTCAAAACGACCATAAGGTTTATAGAATTTAAATTCACTTTATAAATAAAATAATACACCATGACGCGGCGGTCACACGCGTCTCAACAAAATTCCCAAAATGTCGTATATCAATCTTAAGACAAATTTTTCATAATTTAATATTCATATAAAAACATGTATGCACATAATCAAATACCAACTCGCATCTCGTTAGTATTTTTAACCCGGATTAATTTTCAATTAATACGCATTTAATTAATTAATCCCAAAAATAAATATAGCCAAAAGTACGGGGTATTACATGGTAGTCATGAAAAAGTATGTCACGATTATTTTAATGTTAAGACAACGTTCTTAAATAATTTTCTTGACACGTACATAGTAAGAAGTCAGGAAAGAGAAGTGAAGTAATCTTGTAAAATATATTCATGGATCCAAGCTAACATCGAGGTTTTTGAACATTAGATTTGATTAGGAAATCATTTTTTGATTTTGATCAAAGCCGAAATAATATTTATTTTTATAAGAAGCATAACACAACCGTGATGGTATTTCTAAGCACAATTTCTAGTAAATATTCGCCTAATTGAGGACGAGGTGGGAGTATTGTCTTACATAAGAGTGTGGCTGTCCAGATAGATAGATATAATGAACTTAGGATAAGCAAGGCACATATTTATGATCAATCTTTTTACTAGATTAGATAACAAGGATATTAGGATTATCCCAAGTCACTTATATCAATGTTATACTCACACAATTAGCATCAATATTCCATAAAAGGATCTTCTTTTCAAGTATGGAATCACTATTTTTGGAAATCATTATCCTAAAACACTTTATTAGATACAACGAATAAGGAATATACCTAATGCTTTGGCGGTGGGCAGCCTCATATATGCCATATTATGTGATAGACCCAATATGTGCTATGTCTTTAACATGGTCAAAAAAATTTAGTATAATAGTCTTACAACTTTAAGGTTAAAAGACTAGTTTTACCTTGGAATATGTGTTTAACCTAGGAAGTGGACCTATAAGTTGGAGGAGTGTGAAGAAATCTTGCATTGTTGACTCCGCCAAGGAGGCCAAGTTGTTGCCATTTCGAAGGCAACTAAAGGAGCTATATGGATCGAGAACTTCCTATGTAACTGGGGCGACATTCATTCAAGTGAAATTGGCTATACAGTTTTCTGTGTATAAAGAGGTTCGATATAAGTTTGAGAGAACCCATAACCCATAAAAGGGATAAGTACAATAAGCGTAGATTTCACCTAGTTCAAGAGTTCCAAAAGGTGGGTGATAAGTTTATGATTCGATTTGCATCGGATAACACCCTATTAATCCTTATAAATTTCAAAAAGAAACTTTCGATTTAAAAGGTTAGGATTTACATGCATAGATTTATGGATTTACGACTAAGTGGGAGATTGTTGGGGTTTTATTACTAAAACCATGTATGACATTTACTTTTCAGTGGAGGTGTGTCAGTTCATTTTAAGATAAAAATCCGACTCATGAGAATGCCTTATATTTATAATTAAAATTATTATATGCTATGTTGGTTAATTGTACTTAGTAGGAATTTTGGTGAGCTGGGTTTGTCTTGATCATAGAAGATCAGAATTCCAGTTGTAGTACAATTGAATCAGTTCACAACCTATGTAGAGAGTTGACATCCTATCGGTATGGTTGTGTGTACAATCTTATTAGTTTATCCCAAACTACGTGAACATATCTGATGGTTTGAGAACTTTTGTGAAAGTTTAAAAGGTGATTATGACCAATATATCTAGGAATGTACTGAATAGTACCACTCGTGAGATTTAAGTCTTATGATTGTCTTAATTAGACTCAGGTAATATCACACCATTTGTAAAGGGTGCATATATTCTTGATCCTGAGGATTATGAGTATTGGACTCTTGCATAATTATTTCTTTAAGTGTTATGGAAAATATTCAATTTTTAGTTAAATATCAATCTCCGAAGATTGGGCAATCGTTGGGTTAGTAGATCTGAGACCATAATTCAGAGGAATTCCCATCTGACAGATATCTTGCAATGTGATACCCCCTTTATAGACTTATATATTTTGTATCCACCAGTATACTCGGATGGTAGATTAATTTATAATCTGATGGAGTAGAAAATAAGTTAAGTAAGAGAATCAAGGAATTGCGTAGGTATTGGTTAAAATGGATTAACAGAAAATTAATTTGATTAAGCGGGTATCATACACTTTATTAAAGGATGATGGTTCCAGAAAAATTCAAGTTCTTAAATTCTTAAAATTAAATTATCTCCTTTTAAACAAGACTTCAATTCAAGTTCAAATTTATAAAAACCACACTAAACATGCCATTTTAAACTTTTTCTTAAACTTACACAACCCAAATTAATTACAAAGTACAAAACCATAATGATGCGATGTACGAGGAAAACTCACAACGGGAAAAAACTCGAACGAGCCAGCCATAAGTCCATTAAGTACGAATTTAATACAAGGACATGCTAGAAGACTTACTCAATGACTCGACATCCTCGCAATCCTTAACGCTCTTCATTCCTTCGACCTTTGCTTAGTGACGATACAATAGTCCACCTATGTCTCGGAGTTCACTGATGGGGCACTACTACCGTCACGCATACGGATCCCAACGTACGTACACCAATGAACATGGAATCTTCTGTAAAAAAATATCCTCAATGATATAGAGAGTGATAATATCGGTGCCAAAACTTAATCTGAAACATATATCATGTTGAAGCTTGGATCATAAATCTATTGGGTGTAAAACTTGTGTTTTGTTTGATGAATTAAAACAAAACTTTATTATAATTTTCAAAAGGTTTCTTACACTTGGAAGATGGAAATGTCTGTACAAAAACTGATCTTTTGCACTACATAAATGGTTGGAAAAAGTAGTGTGAATTTATGGAGAAATCGACTTAAAAAATCGACTTTTATGAAAAACTGCTTCGATCTTTGAACGACATTCAATATCCTTCGAATGACGTAGCCATCTCGTTTGAATGAGGCACAAACGAGACTTCTAATGAAAAATCAACACAAATCAAAAGTGACCTCATTCGATGGTCATTCGAATGAATAAGGAATCTCATTCGAATGACCTGGGAAAGTCGTTCTAACGACCTAGAAAAAATCAGATTATTTTTCTTAAAAAAATATAAAGTCATTATAAATTTTTTTAGCAAAAATTCTAACAACCAATTATAAATTTCCAAGGCCCAAAATAATATAAGCATGCATACCTGGGAGATCCTTGAACTGTTGATGATGAAAACGAGGCATGAAATACGACATAAGATGTGATCGCTTTGACTTGGCTGCTACTGATAAGCACAAAAAAAATGTATATTTTATACCCCGAATATGTGCATTTTAGTCGCTCAATCTCAATAAAATTGGCCTTATGTTCCTATTTGTCTATATTACCGACAAATATGCAGTCGCCGTATCAAATAGCGCTAAATCAAGTAAATTCTGACAAAGTAGTGGCCAAAAGCATCCGAAAAAAATAAATCAAAGAGACCTTGAAGACTGAAGTCCCGTTTGAGCATAACTAATGAGTTTCGATGCCCTGAACCTGTCCCAAAACCAAAGCCTAAACCGACCCTTGTATATACGAGAACCGACGACCTCCATAGCTCATCTTAAACCCAAAACCCATTTCCCCCAACCACCTGTTTCCAAACCCAACAATCCTTTAACCCGCCACCAGCTGCGAACCCAATCGGACCTGCCCATACCGATTCCAACCCAAACACCATACCATATCATACCCATGAACCCGACAGATTCCTTACCAACAACTCGAGCTCCAAATCCATCCACCTGACATCGACCCTTGCCCCATCCTAATCTACCTAAAACCCATCTAAACCCACTAAGACCAAAATCGTATTTGCATAAAATCCCAAACCAAAGAAAATAAAAGGGTATTTTCGTTTACACCCATCGTTTGCATGAATTGTTAGCGTTAAAAATATTAAGTCTTTCAAATTATATTCTTCTCCCCCCCTTCCGATCAAGAATTAAAATTGCAGAATCATTAGACGAGTCATAATGAATGAGTTAAATGGGAAGTCTCGTGTATTTGAGTAAAGAATACTTCAACAAAAGTTTCTCTCCTTTCATCATTGACATCTATCCTAACACCCCATAAAAAATAACTCTTTTTGCAACATATTTCTATCAATAAAACCATCTCTGTCAAACCCACTTAATCTTCTTTGAATTCAACAAAAGTAGGTTAAACGACCCGTTGGAAATAAATCTTTCTTCCAATGGAAAAAATACTCAAAAACTCCATAACTATTTCTTAGCCGAAAACTTATCAAAATCTTAAAAGAATTATTAAAAGAAAACCATATCACTGATGGTATGGGAAACATCCGGTATTGAAAGTAACATTTAAGTTCGATGGTGAGATTTTTTTTGGTTGATTTATACCCATTTTACTCTTTTCCAGTTCAAACCCTGATAGTGGGGGCGAGTTAAAAGGGATTTAACCTAGAAAAGGGGGATACAAAATGTTGGGGGATACAACAAGAAAATCACGATTTATAAAAAAACACCCGAATAAAAAGTGCCCAACACCAAAGACAATAGGACATAACCCCACATGTTTAATGCCCTTTTATCCATATTTCCCAAAATACCCCCAACACTCCAACCTTCCGCATTCCCTTACCACCTCATCCACATGCACATTTAAAACTCTCCAAATTACCCCCTCACCCGTCATGCACAATTACCATACCCAATTTGCCCTTATCACCACGTGCACCATATAAATTGAAGACTTGGTACCATTGAAGAAATAATCCTCATTTTAGTTTTTAACTTTATGTTATAAATTCTCCTACACTGCTCTATATAGAGTATTTGCATTTTTAACAAATATCTCAACAAAGAGTGGTGTGGTAGAATTTATCTCTTGGATGAATTCCACTACACCCCTATATAGTGAGTTTTTTGTATTTTTAGCAACTATCTCAATGTAGAATGATGTGGTTGAAGTCATCCCTTTTGGAAGTAACTTCTTCTCTATACCTTTATGGTGAGTATTTGCATTTTTAGCAAATATCTTAACATAAAGTGATGATGTACAATTTATTTCCTTGGTTGAATTCTAATGTATAATTTTATAATTTGAGGATTTGCATTTTTAGCAAATCTCTCTTATTATTTAAGAGTCCATTCATCCATTGTATATTGTAATTAGTTTTTATTGTTTTTAGTTTTTATTTTAGAATATGTATATATATATATATATATATATATATATATATATATATATATATTAGTGAGGGATTGTAATAGAGAATTTTGGTTGTAATTGAGAGAATTTTGGCTGTAATTGAATACTCCATTTCAATTCAAGGCTTATATGGGTTTGATCTATTCCTCTTTAATTACTCTTGTTTCAATCCCCACATAATTTATTTTATTTAGTTTGTATTTTGTATGATGATTGATGAGGGAAAATCTTCCATTCATGGGATGAATTTTGAAGCCCTCGTGAGTCCAATTAGTTAGTTTACTTATTAGCACAATTTTGTTTATCTAATTTTTTTAAAATTTTCTTTTACATCTTAGTTAGTACTTTAAAAATTAGTATAGTTAGTTAATTAATAATCCCTTGAAAAATCATAAAAAAATAAAAATATGCAAATGAATCTACACATGTCTTCACATATTTTGTGTTTCATCCTTATATTAGGATTGACTCCCTTATTTACTTTATGCATATTTTGAGTTTATTTGTAGGTTGAAGGGAATATTGAAGTAAAGGAGTTGCAACAACGATGACATAAACATTAAAATATTTTCTTTTCTATCAGCTACGTTTTTAATAAAAATGTTATAGGCTTGAAAGGTCATAAGTATAACTTCAATCCTATGACTCAAATAGTTTTGTCCATAATTAAGCTAATACATAAAAATTAACTCAATACCTCCGAAAAAAATTCAGCTCACACTACAAGGGTAAAGAAATTGTGCATAAATCTAGGGTCAATACCCTATATATATATCGTGATAAATTTTCCATACTTGTTTATCTCATTTACCTTGCCCCTGTTTAGGGGATCGGGTATGCACTTTATAACGTTTACATTTTAAAGTCTGGTTTTAACCCAACACCTCTATTATTAAATTGAAACGACATACTCATAAGTTAAATAAATGTTAATGAACAAGTAAAACTAAATACAACATGAAAACATACTTTTCAAATTATTTCTCACGAAAGTGTCGGTGAGCCGAGTCATTCTGAAAATTTTCTAAAACCAAACTCTAAAATCCAAAGAATAAAGCTTGCCGTAATGATCATACCTCACAAATGTGTATTCTTAGAATAACTATCAAAAATTCGTGTTTGATTAGCGTATTTTTAACATATAAATATTTCAATCCAACACAACAGAAATGCTAAATTAAGGATTAGACTCCATAAATATTGTAATGATGTATATTGTATACTAGGTGTCCCATCACCTACACTCATAAATATGTCCCATTTATTGGAACTACATTGGCTTTGATCCCAAGACCTCTTGGGTACGTAGGCATAATACTGAACTACACTTGTGAGCCCAAGCATTATAATACATACCTTGACATATTATCCATATAGATGACTCCATTTCTAAATATAACTCCCGTAGGAACCAAACAGGAGGTCCAACGCATACATTCACCCTCCCAAAGCCGTTTTTTCACACTCGCACACACACCACATTATAACATAACTTTTGTTTGCTTTTATATAAAACAAATTGGTGACTCTGAACAATCGTCAACCCTTGCACGCAATATACTTAGTCTCGGGCCTAAACCGCGTGCGATAAAAAAATGATATGGGTCTTACAACTTCCAGGGGTAATAATTCATAATTGAAATCCAACCTCATTGGGAAACGGCGGATCAAGAGATAAATATTTACACATCCCCATTGGTATCACTAGCCTCAATAATGAGGTCCACTGCCTTCCTAAATACAGATAAAATTTCCCCCTCCCCCCCCCCCCCCGAGTTCCGTCCAAGGTCCATAACACCACAATATCAACTTCTACACCCTTGGAACATAGAGCATCTCAAACAATATTATCACTAATGTATTTTGATACTAAAATGAAACGAGAAGAACTCTTTTTACTACCTATGATGTCTTGGTACAATGTTCAAAATGAGTTATAAGGTTGTAATACTTTGTTCTCAGTTAAACTTAAGGTCTGAGGACCCAACGTGAGTTACAACGCTTCAATCCTTGGCTTCGGGTTTAATGTAATGTCTAAGGACCAACAAGAAGTTAAAGGGCTTCAATAATTGGCTCTAAACAAATGTTTGAGTCCCAAGAAACCTCAGATCAACGACTCATGGAGCTTAAGGGCTTCAATCCTTAGCCCCCATGTCCCAAAGTTCTTAAAAGACCAAATAAGAGTTTCAAGGAATTCATCCTTGGATAGAATTAATAGTCAAATATTTAAAGACCTAAAAAAGAATAAAGGAATTATCAAGGCTTTCATCCTTGATTCTATATAAATCGACTAAGGTCTAAGAACCCACGATAGTCAACTTAAAGGACCTTCCTCGTACCTAAAAGTGTTTTCAAAAACAAAAAAGCAAAAATGTATGAAAACCATCTTTTTTAAACTCCATTTTTTGAATTAAAAGTCTCTTTTAAAACCACGACTAATAAATTTGATAGTTATAAAAAAACCTTCCATTTTTAGAAATACTGGGGGGCTAAGTGTTCAAAATGCAAAAATTGTTCAAAATTATAGTTTTTTAAATAAAAGTGGAAGGTCCTAACTTCATAAGTGAAGTTTTAAAGGTATTAGGACCATTTGTATAACCTTAGATTTATGACACAAGGCTTCCATCCTAGTGGACAAAGGTTTAGAGGTCTTATGAGACATTGAGGAACCTCAGATTTATGCCACAAGGCTTTCATTCTAGTAGGCTATGGTCTTAGGACCCATTATGTACCTCAAAGAGCATGAGTGAGTGCAACGCAAAGAACTACTGAAGGACTTTATGGACGTCTTGGCATGGCCCTACGATGACATGCCCAACATTGATCCCTAGATTGCTCGACTAGAGATTATAAATCTCCCAGAATGTAAAATAGTCAAATAGAAACTGCAAAAGCTCTGTACCAAATGTCCGCTCAAGGTTAATGAAGAGGTGGTCAAACCGTTGAACGTGGGCATTATCCAAGTGATCGAATATTGCACATAGTTTGCCAATATCGTACCCGTGTTGAAATCAGGAGGAAAGGTTCGCATGTGTGTTGATTATTAAGATTTGAACAAGGCCTCTTCGAAGGATGATTAACCACTGCCCAATATTGACGTGATTATGGATAACACGACCAGTCATGCTCTGAAGTCATTTATGGAAGGGTTTTTCGAATACAATTAGATCAAGACTGATCATCAAGAAGAAATCGCATTCATCACCCCCTGGGAAACCTTATGTTACACAGTTTTGTCATTTGGACTAAAAAATATAGGGGCTACCTACCAAAGGGCTACCATAACCATCTTGCACGATCTAATACATAAAGAAGTTGAAGTCTATATGGATGATACGATCATCAAGTCTAAGACTCAGGAAGGTCATGTTCCCGCTCTTCGAAAGTTTTTCGAACGACTACGGTGATACCAGATGCAACTTAACCCGTAAAAATGTGCTTTTGGCATTACCAGAGGAAAGATTTTGGGATTCATGGTTAGCGAGAAGGGGATTGAAGCAGATCCTGCCAAACTGAAAGCCACAATCGATATACTACCACCCTTAATGGAGAAGGAAGTTCGGGATTCTCAGGAAAATTATTGTGTATCATTCGGTTCATTATCCAGTTAACTTCTATTTATGAACCCATCTTCAAACTCCTCTGAAAAGATTCCACTAAAGTCTAGAATGAAGCTTGTCAGTAAGCCTTTGAACAAATCAAGCAACATCTAACCTGACCTCCGGTACTCATACCATCACAGCCTGGTCTCCCTCTACTCCTGTACTTGAATGTAATAGATACCGAAACTGGGGCTCTGCTAGCCCAATACCTTAAAGAATACCGCAAACAAAAGGGCCACATACTATGCCAGTCACAAGTTGGCGGGGTACGAAATCAACTACACTGTCTTGGAGAAAGCATGTGTCGCCCTTATCCGAGTCACTTAAAAATTACGGCATTACATGCTCACTTTTCCTATCTGAATTATGTCCTGAATGGATCCTATCAAATACCTGCTCGAGAAACCTGCTCTGTCTAGCCCAATGGATCGATAGTTAATGCTTCTAGCTAAGTTTAATATTGTGTATGTCATGCAAAAATCCATGAAAGGGGAGATATATCTGACTACCTTGATGACTACCATATAGAAGAAGTGAATGTTTAAATCTCTGAATTCCCAACTCAAGACATCCTTTGCACCTCTCAAGAAGACCTCCGATGGAAAATTTTCTTTTACGGTGCTGCCAATAAGAAATGATACGACATTGGGGTACTCCTAATTTCCCTTGATGATTATCACACTCCCATTCCCATCAAGCTAGATTTTCCCTACACCAACAAAATAATCGAATATGAGGAGTGCATAGTAGGCCTGAAAGTCGCTCTCAAGAAAGGAATCCAATGTTTGGATGTCTATGAGGACTTTTCCCTCATCATCGACCATGTCCTTAGAAGATGGAAAGTAATAGAGGAGTTGGCCTCCCAGTTTTAAGATATCACCTTCCACTACTTACCCCGAGTAAGGAATAACTTAGTCAACGACCTTACTACCTTAGCCTCTATGGTCGACATTCCCTAAGGAATAACAATGGCCCCTTTTTTTAGTTCAAAAATAAGCTAAATTGACCCACTATTACCACATTGAGATCATCATGGAAGAGGACTCCTGATATGGTCGAGTGTTGGTATTATGATATTTGGAGCCTCATCAAGCACAGTAGGTACCCAAAGGATGCCAACAAGAAAGACCGAGTAACCCTCCCCAAACTGGCGGCCCACTACATAGTCTACGATAAAGCACTGTTCAAGAGAAACTTTGATGGAATCCACTTACACTGCATCGCAGGGACTGACATTGAAGAGGTGATGTAAAAAATCCATAGCGGGGAATGTGGACCCCAAATGACTCGCCAAAAGGATCATCTTATTTGATATAGAGCCCTATTGTTTGGATTGTTAATTCCTATGGTGAGATTTTATTATCTTACTATAATGTATAATTATAGTGAATCTTATATTCGTTCGGGTGTGCTTCGTATGCCGAACAATGAAGGGTGAAATGTGAGGGCCGTCGGGAGGACAGCTGGAGGCGGGGCATAGTTGAATTTGTAAAATATTTTGAGGACGATGACCATAGTCGAGGTCACCCCTGTTGTTGCTTAGGAAGTTGGTGTTATAAGGACTGATAGGTTGCAACATATATTTTTCAAGTACTGCTATAGCAGAAAGCGGTTCCAAATTAGACTCACCCATTGTGGTTAAAATGGGAGAGAGAAAGATGGGTCTTTGAAGAGGACCATCAGTTGGATCTTTAGAAAATGCGGAGATTGTGTGTGTTAGCCAAAGGATGTAAGATACCCAGAGGCTTCGACATATAGCAGAGTGTTGTATACCCGAAAGTGAAAATTGGGGTAAATTATTTTTTAGCTCGTGGGAGCAGTGTTGTAATGGTGGGAGTCAATCACCACATTTGAAAAGTGAAATATTATACCAATGGAAGGATCTTAGGTACAGTTTTGATCGCAAGTTCCTTTATCTTTTGTTCACGAAGAGATGTGAATGAAATTCTGAACTTATCACAGGAGGATCGAAAAGAGGCCCATTTGTGAAAAAGAATTTAACTAGGGAGTAAGACAGGATGAAATGGTGTTAGCGAAACACCGTAGTGTGGGAGACCCATCAGAGGACCTATTAAAGAATTCAGATAGCTGAATTCCTACCGAGTGATGGTGCATTCAGTCGGGACTAGTAAGGCCAATGGTATGTTCCTTAAGGTCAGCGGAACCAAGGGAACAATGGGGGTAGCCATCAGGGTTGAGGTTACAAAGGTTCGAGAGAAGGACAATCCTAATACGTCCAGCGTGTCCGAAGATAAGTGGATTGTATGTAGAGATGTTTTTATGTGGAGAGTAGGACCACATGCATTGATTTTTCCCGAAGCGAGTAAAGGGAAAAGAGTATGGTGCCTAGTAGGGGCAATGATTAAGATAGTTTGGTTCGGTGACAAGCGTGTTATGTCCAGGAACCATTTGAGCAGCCAGGGCGATTGGCAAGGTCGTAATATGAGTATTAATCTCGGGTGAATGGGGTGTGTTTTGTGTGACACGAGCGAGTCATGGTATTTTGATTAGCACTAGATTCGCGTGTGAGGCGAGTTTAGTGGTTTTATCGATAACATTCTTATGTGTGTATATTTTTTGTTGCGTAGTGGGGTTATCTTTGGTTCCATCCGCATGAAAGAGGGTGTAGTCATAGTGGGAATATATTTTATTGAAATTACTCATTTTAATGACGTGTTATACGAGTAAGATATTATCTTGAGTGTAGACTGGCCAGAACGATAATGGGCTGATATTGCAAGGCTATCGTGCTTACTGTTACGGGGATGAATGTGTTATTTTGGCGATACCTCACTTGAAAGAGGGTCTAGCTCACATTTATATTATATTATGATGGAGACTTCAGACAATATAGTTGTCTCGAGATATTGATCTCGGTGTGTAGGGACTTTACCGATATGATTTGGGGTATATTGGGTTTACTATCGGGCAGAGAGATTTAGCTCGTTATTATGTTTAGTGCTCAGGACTTGGTGATAGGGAGAGCGCATTGTTATATAACTCCTTTAGAGACGTGGGAGATGAGATTTATATTTATATGTCTGGGGATAGGATTTTGAGAGTCCCGTTATGTGTTTGAAGTTTATGGAATTTGATTATAGCCAATGCTGAGTTATAGTGCATTGGGGAAAGTTCCTTATTTGAATGTTATTGCGGGATGAGTTATGCATGGACCTTGATAGACATCGTGAGTAGAAAGACGTTGATGGATGATAGGGCATCAGTTTTGAATGTTAATTAATGAAAGTGTAGAGAAAACACTTTGAGATGAGAGATATTATATAGTATAAGGCCAGTGGAGCCGATAGTGCCGTGAGAGAGCACTGAAATTTTTTCTTCTCGCAACGAGTTAAAGGGTGGAACGATATTAAGGAGAATTAAATTCTGATATATGGGGTGATTGAGAATACCCATGTGTTACATCCATGTTTAGAATGCGAGGTAAATTTTGAGAAAAGTGTGTTAAGTGTGTGACTTTCCAGTGTTGTGCTAATATGCACGGATTATAGGGTATGGGCGCCCTGGTTAGTTTAATTTTCAAATCGTCCGAGATAGGAGGATGTGGGAATATATGTGTGGAATATACGCTTATGGAGAAGTTATAAATAAAGTTTGAATCGTATGATGGATTGAACGTCATACGAGAAATACGATAATCCAAGTATATATGTGCAACGAAAGCTATCACACCTGAGATGGGTTGAAAGGCTATGGGAATACATTTAAAAGGATATCTCTTGAGAAGAGGAAAATCAAACTATTGTGTGAATTAGAGCGAAGTCCTACTCAGTTGAATGTTAAGGGTGGCTTGCGCGTAGATAGAATGTTGATGCCTATAAGGTAAAAAGGGCCCAAAAGTGTGCATTGTGGCAAAAGTGCATGGGCCATGATTTGTGGTATACCCCGGGGAAAGAAGAGGAGTATAAAATACCACTTAATGTGAGATATCATAAGTGGGAATTAGCATTAGGTGAGATATAGTGAGATTGTCTCTGGGTGCACCACTCATAGATGGGAAATAGGTTGGTTCGAGATGATCAACTAGAAGTTTTGTATCAAGCCGATGATTCCAGTGACGAAATGGGAACATAGGCTGGAAAATTTCATTGATAAGTTGTGCCCAAACCTTTACTTGAAAAGAAACATTGTACCGTTCCAAGGTGTCACCCAATATTATTTTTTGTGAGGATGAGATCCTTGAACCCCACCTCTGATAGGGATTTTCGGGAAACAGTGGGAATGACGTTTTATTTTGGGCAAGTTGTGTCACTTATAACCGATGAGAATATGGGAGGTGATTTACAATGTTGGATAATGTGGGTGGTGAGCATTATAAACTGTACGGTAATTGGTAAGGGAAATTTCCGATTGCTAGAGTTGTGTGTAATAACTCGTACCAATTTATTATGGACAAGGTGCCATTTGAGGTTTTGTGTGGAAAGCCTTGTTAATCCCTCTTTGGTTGTTTAGAGCTGAGCGAATAACTAGAATTTTGGATCAGACGTGATTTAGAGTCCGTTATCGAGAGGAGCATTAACCACAAACTGATTTGGGTGGCTTTTGAGCGCATAAGAGTTATGTCGCCATGAATCGATATTTGAAGGACTGATAAGAGTGGTAAGATGTTCTTATGGTTTCATAGGGATGGGAGTTTTGTGTTAGGATGGATATAGGAAGCTATCACTTAGTTATGTGCGGCCTTCCAATAGTATTAAGGCGATAGAGCCAGTGATGTATAGGCTCATTTTATTCGGATGTCATTGGTAGAAGCACAATGTGTGATGTGCCATTATTCAGGTGAGATATTATGATTGATGGAGTATATCAGTTTGAAGAGAATGTCGTGAAGCTGGGGCTATTATAATTAAGCCTATAGACGGGTGGGTACCACCAGCGGGTGTATAGTGGAGTAACCCTTATGTTATTTGAGTTGATTTTGAGTACTAGATGATGTCGTGTTGTTAAGGATCCCGAGTCTTAGTACCAGTTGTATCTGAATTTCGAGGACGAAATTCCCTTATAAGGGGGGAGTATGTAATACCCCATACTTTTATGGATATTTAAATTATATAAGTGGGTGTATTTTAATAATTTGAGAATTTTAAGTGAGAGAATTCGAAGTGTGGATTAAATATTAATTGGCGAGTTTTGGATTATTATCGATGTGTGCTATATTTACTTACGGGAATAAGTAAATGAAGTTGGATTATTTTATAACATTTCGCAGTTGGGAAAAGTGACAAGTAATAATGTTTTATTTGGAAAATACGTGCGGAGTTGTATTGGATTTAAAAATGTCAATTTTTGATAAGTGACTCGGATGAGGATTTTGAGTGCATGGTTGGTCTCAGATGAGCACAAATAGTCAAAATAAAGTAACCGGGTGTAGTGTACGGTTTCGGGTATTTTTTGGACTAGTAAGGACTCACATTTGAGTATATGAGTCAATTTTGGGTTTAATAAGTGAAGAACCCTTATTTTCTCTTATAGGGCCACGAGAGGAAAGAAAGAAAATAAAGAAGGAAAGGAGGGAAGAAGAAAATGGGAGAACTATGGCCAAGATCCAGCGGATCGCGACACGAGGTTGTCAGATTTATCCAATGAGTCAAGTGTTTAACTTGCTTTAATTATTTATGTGTGTTTGTGATTCATATTATAGTTGGTGAAAATTCTATGAATTTTGGGTTGGTATTCTTGAATAAAAATGGGGTTTTTGGAAATGATTTCATATAAATTGATGTGACAATAACTCCATATGAAATCTAAGCTTGAATCCATGTTAATGGTGTAATTTTTGGTGAGGAATTGGAAGAATTGGATGAAATTTAGGTTTAACTAAGTTAGGGTTTAAATTTTTAGTTAAATTGATTAATCCATAAATTGTTGTGTTGGGTAAATCATAGTGTGTAGATGATTATATTGATGGTAAGTGATGTTAGAAATAATAAATCTTGGGTTGTATGAGTGTTGGATTGAACTTGGAGTTTGAGAAGATGATGAATTCCCGAATTGAACACGTCAAACCGGTAAAATGTGGTTCGGTTTGGTCACCATATCGGTTCCTTTGGGGGGCCATTGATTCGGTTCATTTATTGGTCCCCGGAACGGTTTGTTTTTCTGGTCATCGGTTCGGTTCGTTTATAGCAGTTAAATTTGAGAAATTTTTCTTGGACTAAAAGGATTAGAGAAGAATTCGTTTTGGAGATAAATAATAGGGGACCCTAAATAGAGTGTAAGGGCCTCTAAAAGATTAAATGAGTGAAGTATAAATCCCGAGTTAGCGGGAATAAGATCCGGGTTATAAATTTTAGGAGTGTTTAGGACGAGCGATACTCGAGAAAGTTATTTCGGCGAGTATATATATATTTATGCGTGTAGAATATATATTCCAATAGTATATGAGTGAATCCGAATGTGCGAGTAGGATGAAACTAGAATACTAGCTAGATGTGATAAGCTAATATTCAAAAGTAATTAATGTGATAATTGTATCATAAGTGTGTGAATACTTATGAATTAATACGAATTGGTATATTCGATATTATAGGCTAATGCCATGGGAGATAGGCATGGATAGCCGGATTTGGTGATATATATATATACGGCTATAGAGACAGTATATATAATATATGATTATAAATATATATGTGTGTGAATGGCATATTTATGTGAAACATACCCCTCTAGTGCTATCATGGGAAGTTGCACGATATGGGTGAATCCCTTAGCTTGAGGATCAGGGTGAGTATAGTCCCCAGGTCATAGCGTTCAGCTATTTAAGCAGTGTGGCTCTTTATCATGGGTGAGACGTCTTGGGTATAATTCAGTCTCACTTTTAGCTGAGGAACTATGACCGCATCCCCTACGTTTGTGCTATGTTTTTTATCAGGTCGGTGTGAGATTCCGACTGGTGGTACCCAAGATGATATGTGTATTCCCTCGAAGTTGATAACATTCTAGAGACTGCATCCATTGAGTTATAGCTCTGAGGGATGGTTATTATACTTATATAGAGTGTGATATATAAGTATGGATATACTTGATATATATATATATATATATGTATATATATATATATATATATATATATATATATATATATATATATATATATATATATATATATGAACAAAATAAATGATAAAGTGAGAAATAATTCTTGCATCCGGGAGAATAAAATCCTAAATAAAATGTGATATGCGTATATAAAGATGAGAAAATTATATAAGGGATTAATAACACTAGAACATGAATATTGTATAACTAATGAAAGTTATTCATAATGAATGGATAAATTATAAGTGAGAAGTTAGAATGCATAAGCTAGTGCGAAAGATTAGGATATTATATATGCGGGGTATGAGATAGCGTATGGTGACTTAGAGGTTTTAAGAGATGCTAATTAGGCTGGGTATCATAACTTGGGTGTTTAAAATACATGCGTTAGGTGTGCACTATTAGATGAGAGCTGAGGGGTATCTCATGGGAGTGAGACACCAGTTTGAATATTGAGAATATCATATTGTAAAAGTTAAAGTATTTTAAACACTTGCTAAATATTTTCAAAACGTTTTGGACTCTGACCTGCTTGCAAATCTTTAAGAAACCTTTTAGGTGTCCAGACACAAGGACGCCTGGATGATATTATTCCTTCGAGTCAGACGATGCTTCAACAACTATGGATGCTAGCAGGGACTGTTTAGACGCCTCTATCCTTTTAATCTAAATAGGAGCTATCGTGAGTTATATTCGGGCATGTAACCCAACTGTTATCATTTTTATTATTTTTCACATTTTCTTTTACGTCTATTCGAAATGGTTGTATTAATGTTTTACCAAGTTTTATTGATTATTGTTTATTATTCCAATGAATGTGTATAATAATTGTGTGGATGGATTTATTGTAAGATTAAAAAGTTTAAAATTTGACACCGGGCCTAATAGGTTATTAGTAATTAATTTGGTTTTTCGACAGTGATGCTGAGAATGATCCACATGAGAATCCTGCATTATTTGATAAAGGATTGATAGACCGATATTAAAATAGGTTGGGTATCACAATAAGGCAGGACATATTTTCAAATGATATTCCTCCAAATAAATTTAAAGGTCTTCATCTCTGTAACGGAGATCATAGACTCGACCTCTACCCATTAGAGAAGTAGTCGATAACAACAATAAGGTATCTGTAGTTATCTTTAGCTCTAGGTAAAGGTCCCACCAAGTCAATCCCCCAGACTGCAAATGTCCAAGGGGATGTGAAGGAAGAAAGAGGTTGGTGGGGCTGATGAGGGATATAGGCATACCTTTGGCACTTATCACATTTTTTCACGTAGTCGTCCGCATCTTTAGACAGGGTCGACCACCAGTAACCCTAAGTAACGATTCATTTTGCCAAAGATCATCCCTAGATATGGATGGAGCACGATCCCTCATGACATCCTTTAAAACCTAATCCACCTATGAGGGGTGGAAACATCGTAACAAAGGAAGCAAAAACTCTTTTTTATATAGGACATCTCCTATGATGGAGAACTTTGCTACTCTGTATCTCAGTTTCTTTCTCTTAGCCTTTGATTTTTACAGCTCCCTATCTGTGATATATTTGATGAGAGGCTCCATCTATGAACCTCCCAGATTCAAGTTCAGACAAAATTCAAGTGTCCCATCGTCCTCCTCAATACTCGGTCTCTGCAATATCTCGATTGTGACAGTTCTCCTGATTTTTATTCTCGTAGCCAATGCCTACCTTACTAATGCGTCATCCCGATTGTATTATAACCGATGAACACTTTTTACTTTCACTTCTCTAAAGTATTCTAAGACCCTTTTGACCCTGGCCAAATATTCGTCCATTGTGTCATCCTCTGCTTCATAAATTCCCAAAACCTAGTTTACGACTAGTTGGGAGTCACTGTGAACTAGTATGTGAATGACACTCAATACTTTGGCGGAGGATAAACCTGAAAGAATAGCTTCATACTCGAACTCATTGTTATAGGCATTGAAGAACCTCAATGTATAATCAATGTTTGTCCCGTCCGAAGTAGATAGTATGAGCCTTGCTCCACTACCACTTTCACATGATGATCCATCAACTAGTCTTGTGCATTTGTCATGATATCCACTTTATCCATTGCCTAAAGGAAGTGAAATCAGTAGTAGAATTACTATTAAGTAGAGCCTATCAACATAATAAGGAAGATATTTTCAATCTTTAAGAAGACTTGCCCCAAACGTTAAAGGTTTAATTGTATTAGACCGATCAAAGATTCCTTATTTGTCTTTGTCTCGTGTTTAAGGTTGTCTTTGTCTCATATTTAAGGTTGTTTTCATGTTTAAGGTGGTGCCTTTTAACCATATATGATCTGCATTTATTCAAAGGGCTATATGAGTTCTGAAAGACAAAGGAATAAGGCTCGAGGAGGTATAAGAGAAAAAATGGGTGTTTTTTTTACTTATAAATGGATTGTTGATGGAGTTGTCCTTTACAGCTGGGAGCATTCACATGGGAGCATGGCGGATACTATTCTTAATTTTAACTTTTCTTATTTTTTACTAGCAGATCACATGGGAGAATTTGTTTATAATAAAAAGATTTATCGTTTTCAAGATCTTAGAGGAGTGTGTTATGGTTCTTCGAGTGGAATAGAAAAATAGGTCCACGGATCGTATTTTCACACAAAAAAGCAAACTTTAAACTGAACTGTTGGATGTAAAAGACCCTTCACCTGCTACACCATGTCTAAACATAACATCTTTCTTTATATGGTCGGCTCGCCCACTATCGGCGATGTCCGGGCGAACTATTTCCTTTTTTGGCAGAACTGCCATATCATCTTCTACTATGTCGACCTCATCCCAAGTGAACTCAACAATAAAGTCGGCTAAATATTACCTTTTAATTGCTGTTCTCGGCTAGTATACGATATCAAATTCTCCCAACTTAATGGACCAGGCCATCAGCTTACCCGATTTCTCGAGCTTATAGATGGCCTATATTAGAGGGGAATCAGTGAGGATGAATAAGGTTTCATCTTTCTTGAGGCCTGTATCAAGGCATATGATAACTTATCCATTCTTAGATACTTCATCTTGTCCCCTTAAAGAGCCTTACTATTAAGATACATCGGTTTCTTTACCCCTTCATCATCTTGGATAATGGTGGTTCTCATCGTAGACGCTGACACTGCTAAATACATATACAATTGCTTTCATTGAATAATCCGAGACAAAAGAGTTAAAGAACATAGGTAAGCCTTGAGCTCTTGAAATGCTCATTCACACTCTTTATGTCATTCGAACGCTTTCCTCAAAACTTTGAAAAAGGGAAGATATTTATCGGTGGCTCTTGAGACCAACTTATTTAGTGCAGTGACCCTCCCTGTCAGCCTCTGCACATCTTTAATAGTCTTGGGAGTCTTCATCTCAATCATAGCCTTAATTTTTTATAGGTTTACTTCTATAACTCTATGGTTGACAATGAACCCAAGAAATTTACCAGCTACTACGCCGAACACACACTTGGCTGGGTTGAGCTCCATTTGATATTTATCCGTGGTATCAAAGGTACGCTCAAGATATGGATCTTGACCTTGAGACACTTTGTTAACATGCCATCCGCATACACTTCCATTGTATTGCCAATATGATCTTCAAATATTTGATTCACCAGCCTCTAATATGTCGCACCAGCATTTTTGAGGCCGAAGGGCATAACCTTATAACTATAGGTTCCCTTGTCTGTGATGAAAGAGGTATTCTCAGCATCGGTCGGGTCCATAAAGATTTGATTATAGCTCGAGGAGGCATCCATAAAACCCATTAATTCATGGCTAGCTTTGGTGTCAACCATCTGGTCTATGTGAGGTAGAGGGAAACTATCCTTAGTGTAGGATTTATTTAGGTCAGTGAAGTCCACACACATTCTACTTTCCATTAGCCTTTGGGACTACAACAACATTGGATAACAGTCGAGATAGTCTACCTCTCTGATGAACTCAGATGACTGAAGTTTTATAACTTTTTCTTTAATAACCTCGTACTTTTCCTAATCATATATCTCCCTCTTATGTTTCATAGGTTTAGCTCCCTCATTAATGTTCAACTTATGACAAATGACCTTGGGATCACTCCTCGGCATGTCTTAATGGCTCCATATAAAAACACTTTGCCTCTTTCTTAATAGATCTATCAATTTTTCTTTCACTTCCTCTTTGAGAGATGAGCCGATCTGGATGGTTTTTTTCCAGTTCGTCCTCATTGAGGACGAAGGATTCTACCTCTTCCGCAGCTTCTCCCATATTTAACTTCCTCTCAGCCATTGGGTCGAGAGTATCGATGTTGTAGGAGGTAGTAAGTCTTTCATGGACTTCTATTTGCTTAACTGAGTTGTAGTAACATTATTTATCCTCTTCCTGATCACCGTGGACTTCCCCTACCCCATAAAGGGTCGAGAATTTTACTATTTGGTGTACATTAGAGGTTACTACTTTAAATTTTTTAACATACACTCGACCAATTATGATGTTGTAGGCCAAAACTAAACTCTCACCCATTATAAAAAGCTGATCTTCTTTGTTCGGCACAGTGTCTCGGTGCCATGCTGATGTCCATTTTGAACACCCCCAACGAGTGCACCTTTTCTCCGCTAATTCCAATCAGGGGCTGATTAAAGGGGATCAATCTCTTCTTACTAAGTCCAAGACTTTTGAAGCGTGGACAAAATATAATGTTGGCTGAACTACCGTCATGTATCAATATTCTCTGTACATCATACCCATGAACCCTGTTCATGATGAATAAAGGGTCATTATATGGGGACAAGATTCCCTCAAACTCCAGCCTTGAGAATCACACTACCATCATCTCCATATCTACCTTCTTTCTCTTTACCTTCTTCGACTCTGAGGTAGCTGAGTTTACTTCCACTTTCTTGGGCACTGACTTGGCCTCTACAATATGTGCATTCTTGTCGGACAACTCTGTCCCTCCTCCGTCTATCCCTCTGTTTATCATTTTCACGTTAAATGAAATGAAGTTTCATCATTCCTTCGGCTCTAGGATTTTTGGCAAAAGTTCAGGGTCATCCATGTCATCATCAGATTCATCATCCTTCTTATTGACCTAATGCTATCGTTTCAGCGTTTCATCTCTCGACCCACTCTGTCTCTTTTGGGAATCATCTTTAGAACCACTTTGGCCCACGTACTTTTGAATCTTACCCTACTTGAGAATTTTCTCAATCTTATCTTTGAACGCAAAGTATTTGTCAGTGGTATGGCTGTGATCTTGGTGAAAGTCAAACCATTTGGTCCTGTCTCACTTGTGTGGGGGTGACCTTAGCTTTTCCGGCCATCTTAAGGCTCTATAATCCTTAATTTAATTTAGAATCAAATCAGGGATTATCATAAGTGGGGTGTAGTCGACAAACTTATCGTCTATCGACCTCTTTTTCCTATCTTTGGCCTTGGATTTGTTAGATTTTCCGTCATGGCCTCTCCCTTGGCTTTCTTAGAATTGTTAGATTTCCTGCCATTTCCTATCTTTCTTATCGTCTTTCTTATCCTCTCCCTTGTCCTCCATGGCCTCCTCGGCGTTCATGACTTACCTGACCATAGCCAGGAGTTTCGCCATATATTTTGGAGGATCCTTGGCCAGTTTCCAAAGTAATTTTCCCTTTTGCAGTCCTCCCATCATGGCAGTCATAATAATATTCTCCTCATAGTCTTCAACTTCCAACTTATCTTTTTTGAATCTCGCAATGTAGTCTCTAAGAGACTCATTCTTCCCTTGCTTTACATACAACTGATGGGTGGCTTTGTTTTGGGGCTTCATGCCGATTTTTTTTTTGAATGAACTTCTCGGTCAATTGCTTGAAGTAATCTACGGAGTTCTTAGGGAGTGAAGTATACCAAATATGAGATGCATCAATTAATGTGATGGAGAATGCCCGATGTAACACCCCATAAATTTAAATAAGTAATTATTTAAATAAATTAGGAATTCGAAAAAATAATTTTTTTGGAATTTATTACTTTTAGTAATTAAAAATGTTAGTTTTTATTTTTGGAAAATAGGATTTTAATCGGAATGAAAATCGGGGGAAAATTTGGGTTTTTATACTTATATGAAATCCAGGGGGAATCGATTCGGTTTTGGTCAGGTCGGGAGTTCGCTTGGTTTTTAAGAGTTTGTTTTAACTCTAATTCCTCTAACTCTTTATATATTCATAATTCGGGGTTAGGACTTTTAAATCTCATTATTCTAAACCCTAAGAGAAGTAGCCTCTCATCTTTTGCATCTTCTTTTATCTCCAAACCCGAGCCCCATTATAAACAACCTTTAACTAAAGATTTGTCAAGACAAATCGGGTTTTCTCAAGGTAATCCAAGAATGAAACTTTGTGATCTTTTCCCAAGTAACACATCTCTATAATCAGATTTCTTCAAAAAAATTCCAGGCACGAATATCTCTATTCCTTTCCTTTAGTATTATGCAATTTAAATTATGGCCTACACACTAAATACACTTGTTTTCTTAAAACAAATTAAAGATATTAATTAAGGAAAGTGGAAGACAAATTGGGACTGGCTTTATGAAAACTTTTAATACATATAAAGACTCAAAACCTTGCATGTTAGGATAAAGATTTGGGGTTTCTTAGGTTTTATGACGTTCGCATGTCGATTGTTACGTAGAAATATCATTAATTAAAGTTTATCATGTTAAATCAAGTTTAACCTTGTGGATGTTGCGTAGTAGATAGATTCTTATTGCATGAACTTGATGATATGCATGTGATTAGAAATTGAATAATTTGATGACAAAGTATTGTTTAATTAATATTATGATTAAAGGAACATTAATTGAATAAATAATGATGTTGGATTAAAGTGATAGAATTATTGTGAGAAATTGAAATTTAGTCATATGTCGTTTATTAATTTTTAATATATTCGACACTGAAGGGACGACGGGATTATGGGATAGATAGGGCTCTCAACTTTTTTTGGGTTGATTTCTAGGTATGGGACTAGTTAGTAGACCTTTGGGTTGTAATCACTTTCTAGGTATGGTACTAGATAATGGTGACGGTTTACGGATAGATATTTCGGGGTGGGGCTTATTTTTACGTTGTTCCTTGGTTTAGCAAGCCTAGGGGTGAGGCTAAGTGGTGTTTGCTAGTGGGTTTTCTTCCTAAATAATAGGCTAGAAAATACTTGTATATTGGAGACCTTTAGGTATGGGACTAAGGATGTTTAGAGGATTTTATCTCGATATAAAGGGTGGGGCTAATTTGCAGAAATAATGAGAAACTTGAGAAATTGTGAATTAATGCCTAAGATAATAAACGGGTATTAAAAATATTTTGAATCGAAAGAATGTGCAAGGTTAACGTTTAAACAGGATGACTGGATATATCGACTTGGGTGTGAGTTAGCATCACGAGTATGTGCGGGCTGACAATTATACATACTGGCGGAATATAGTGACGTGTTGGGCGTGGAACCTCACGAGTGTGTGCAGAGCTGACAGTGAACCGGACTGATTGGCCATAGTAAGGGGAATGAGTGTGGTATAAAACATTTAGCGGGAGTCCCGCGACTAATATGGTGTAAATATTTAAGTGGGAGTTCCGCGACCGAAAAATAATGAAGTTGATAAAAATAATAAATTTCATTAATTAAATAAATTTAAATGGGTCGATGTTGGGAAAATTAAATAATTTGGCTTGGACTTTGGGTAGACTTAGTTGTGTGTAGATAATGATTTACTTTGCTCACATATTAATACATGTCATTTAATTTAAAATATTTTACTATTATATTTATCATGTATAATGCTATTGTTTTGGTTCACAGACCCTAATTGAGGGGAGTAACTGGTATTCATGCGGTGGGCTCTGACCCATTGCGTTGACTAACATTTCAGGTTAAGCGCTGGAGTAGCTGCATAGGATTCATTGGAGAATCTTTTGGAGGTGCAGTTGGAGTTTATTAATTTCTTATTTGTTTAGATTTATTTTCCATTATTGTCGCATTTTATTATGAGACTTTACTTATGGATTTGGTGGGCCAATCAGTTCCACAGTTGTTTACTATTTTTATTCAAATATTTATAGTTGGATCTTTCATTCAGTTTTATATCTATTGGAGATTGGATTTAATTAGAGTTTAGCATGGTGATGGATTTTATATTGCATGGGTGGTTATTATTAATTGGAATCAATTCAATTATTCTTTGGTGGATGAAATTTTTTAAATGTCTTATATCTGTCACATGCTAAGAATGATATTTAATTTAGCAACGTCCAGTGTAGTTTTGGTGGAGGCCAACGCCAGGAATGCGCGGGATATTACACATAATATTAGAGCATGGTCTTAGGTCTCATAGGTTATGAGTCCGTTATAGTTTTTGCATCGCTATCTTTGATTCCTTTTGATGATTTTTACTCTTAGTTATTCCGACTCTGATGTTGTTTTGTTCTTATCTTTTTAGATGGAGAACACTAAGGGGACTGGAGATATGGGAGAGGGTTCAGTTTATGGTTCCGCAAGTTAGGAGAGGTCGAGGCAGATTGTGTTGGATGACGAGGAGTTAACGGCTATTATACGTGAGGCTACGAGGACTGGTATCGAAATTAGGAGACAAAGTTGGGTGATATTAGAGGCGTACACCCGATTCTACTTGGGATAAAGTGAGGGACAACTTCCATAAGGACAACCCTTCCACCTTCTCATGGGGATCTGACCCAATGGTTGTTCACAAATGGAGGAGAGATATGTAGAGACACTTGAGGATGGTGGACTGCACTGATGTGCAAAAGCAAATGTTGGCTATGTTTAAGCTAACTAGAGACACATTACAGTGGGAGAGAGTGTCACCACATCGAAGGATAGGGATCGCTTGGATTATGGAGATTTTATGATAAAGTTTAATAATAAGTATTTCCCGTATGCAATTAGGAGCGCGAAGAAGAGGGAATTTCTGGACTTAGCGTAGGGTTCGAAGTCAGTTGTCGATTATGAGCAGGAATTTATGAATTTATCGATATTTGTAGTGGAGGAGGTAAATATTGAGGCAAAAAAGATGGAGTGTTTCATTAAGGGATCATCTTGGTGTATTAGGCAGATGGTGTTGGGGAATTCGACGTACACTACTTACACTAAGGTGGTGGACGTCGCAATGTTGTTGTGGTAAATTACCAAAAGAAGTTAGGGAAAAGATAAGAGTCGAATGGACTAGGTG
Organism: Sambucus nigra; assembly: GCA_949130495.1. Classification (NCBI taxonomy): domain Eukaryota; kingdom Viridiplantae; phylum Streptophyta; class Magnoliopsida; order Dipsacales; family Adoxaceae; genus Sambucus; species Sambucus nigra. The sequence continues at coordinate 108,763,968 of OX422221.1, read as the reverse complement.
AAGAGAACAAGGGTCGAAATGACCAGTAGTGGAAAATATAACGAACAAATTAGGACAAGCAGGGCAATGGTGCCTGGCAGGGTCCCCAGATACAGGGACAGCGGGAGGAGAGAGCACCAAATAGGCAATATGGGTATTTTTTAGGCGAATGTTTCAACTCTGGAGAGGTATGATACTAAGCTTCAAGATGTCCAAAGGCGCAAGACCAGCAGGGCCAAGGCGCACAAGGCCAATAGGGCCAAGGAGCTTTAGGCCAATAAGGTCAAAGGCCTCCCACACCATCAACATAGAGTTCACCAAGAGCACCAGCGACGATCGCAATTGGTAGTTGTTATTTACTTCAACCTCAGGCAGAGCAGACTCAACAGGAGCCAAAATGTGGCTAGGAGGGTAGAGCGGTACGTATTATATATATATATATATATATATATATATATATATATATATATATATATATATATATATATATATATATATTTAAGATATATTATATTTTGATCGTGGGGTAGGTTCATGTAGAATTGGGTGCATGGGAGCCCGATCGTGGTATCCTGTAGGTAGGCATATGTGAGCTTTATTTTATTTTGCGCATTTACGCTTCGTCGAATTTCGAGGAAGAAATTCTCGTGCTAGTGGGGAAGTAAGTAACACCCCGTAAATTTAAATCGGTAATTAATTAAATAAATTCCGAAAAATAAATTTTTGGAATTTATTATTTTTAGTAATTAAAAATATTGGTTTTTATTTTTGGAAAATAGGATTTTAATCAGAATTAAAATTGGTAGCAAAATTGTTTATATATATATACAATCCTGCTCTTGTGCGGACTAGTCCGCATTTTAAAAATGCGGACCGGACATGTGTCAGCTGGCGGTGGGACAAGAAAAGAGAGATAGTGTGCCTATAATTTAGGCGATGATTTCTAGGCGCATCGTTAGGTGACACAATTTCGGTCGGCATTTTTAAAATGCAGACTAGTTCGCGCAGGAGCGTTATTATATATATATATATATATATATATATATATATATATATATATATATATATATATATTCTCTTTAGTTCTGGAATGAAAAAAGAAGTTAAGAAAATTATGGAAGTGTTGAGTACCTATGAGAAAGAATGAGGACAATTGATTAATAGAAGTAAAAGTTCTCTAGTAGTATCAAATAAGATCTCTCCGAGCGCCTTAAATTTCTTAAAGCAGTGTACTAGAATGCAGTTAAAAAATAACCTATTTCTTACCTTGGGTGCCCTTTGTATAGTGGAAGGAAAAGAATTATATACTTTGAGGATATGGTGAAAAAGGTGAGATATAAGCCAGTTGGTTGGAAACCCAAATGCTTGTCAATAGAGGGAAAATTGGTTTGATCGAAGCAATCCTTATGTCAATGCCTCTCTATTTGTTAATAACTTTAAGTCCTCCAAAGGAAATAATTACTCGATTGCAAGGTTTAATGGCAAACTTTTTTGGGGGATCAAGCCATGGGGAAGATAGGCATCACTCGTGCAAGTGGGATTTGATTTCAAGACCTGCTCAAGAAGGTGGATTAGGGATCAGACGTTTAGAAGATATTGCAAATGATTTGAGTATGAAACTTTGGCGGAACTTCAGATCGAAAGATTCTCTTTAGTCTCAATATATGAAAGTTTCTTACTGTAGAAAATTCCATCCAAATTAAGCTAGCCCCAATTAGAAGAGGTGCTCATACATGGAACAATATGTGCTCAGTGAGAGAAATTATAGAAGACAATTGTCACATAGAAGAATGTAAAAATCTTAAAATAGAGAATGCAAGTCCATTAATAGTTTTTGGAATTCAAGTCTCCAATGGGATAAAGAAAAATTTAAGATCCGCTTTCATCCAGATGTAGCAACAAAGATACAAAACTTTCAAGAGATACAGGAGGACCAATTGGATATAGTGATATGGAAGCCCAGTCTTACAAGAGTTTGTACAGTCTCATCTACTTGGGAGATCTGTAGAATATCGACTCCTCTTTAGTTTGGTTCAAAATTCAGCTGGAATAAGTTTATTCCGACAAAAATCTCAGTATTCATGTGGAAAATGCTAAATAAATATCTTACAACTGATGAAAAAAATTAGATCTATAGGATTTAGTGGTCCTTCTAAATGCCAATGTTGTTTTCATCCAGTTGAGGAGTCCATTGATCATATATTTAAAGGAGGTGATATAGATTTTCAAGTATGGAATTATATAACTAAGGAGTATGGTGTTACGAGGGCCTTTGGTAGTGTTAGATCCCAATTGTTTCAATGCTGGATACATGGTCGCAAGTCAGTAAATATTTTAAATTCTCTCATGCCTGCTCTAGTATGTTGGTGCCTATGGCTCCATAAAAATAAGAGAAAATATGAGGGATTTCCTAGTAATGTGTTTTCTATTTTGTATTAGGTTAACCATTTGAAGAAGCTATATATTCTAAAGAAAAATCATCCAAAAAAGAATCCTAGATTGAAGATCAAATGGATGAATCCTCCTTCTGGAATTTTAAAACTAAATACAGATGGTAGTGCTCTAGGGAATCCAGGCAAGGGAAGTGGTGGAGGAATTATGAGGAATCAATCAGGAGACATGGTCTGGGATTTTTGTTCATCATTTGGAGATATATCAAATATGGAGGCAGAGGCATCAGCATTAAAGACAGGATTGGAGTTTTTATGGATATTAAAGATTATGAGGTTCAAATTGAGAGTAATTCAAAAGTTCTTATTGATATTTTACAAGGGAAAGCTAAAATCCCCTGGAAAATTAGTTGGACCATCTTTGAAATCAATCAAATTTTGAAGAGGATTAAATATTCAATCAAGCACATATATAGAGAAGCCAATGAAGTAGCAGACTTTCTTGCCAAAAGCGGAAGTAAAAATGATCAAGAGGTTTTCTCTCATAAGCTTGAAGATTTTCCAAATAAAGTAAAAGGGTTGATTAAAGTAGACAGTCAGCGTAAAACTTTGTCAGATCCTTATGAACATGAATCCTATGAATATACGTGTTAATACTAGGGCATTACCCTTAAGCGATGTGTTGCGCCTGCCACTGGGTGTCTCAAAAAATAGGCAAAGGGCGTCGCATCGGCGCCCGGATGCGACGATAAATACGCAAGGGTTCCTGCAACAAGCTGGACGTGTGCGAGTAAATAAGCTAGTCCATGATACTAGACTTAGGATAGCGACTTGGAACATAGGGACTATGATAGGAAAAGGGATGGAGTTAGTAGATACCATGATAAGAAGAAAAGTTAACATAGCTTGTTTACAAGAAACTAAATGGGTCGGTGAGAAAGCTAGAGAAATAGAAAATACACGATTTAAATTATATTATACAGGAAAACATAGAAATAAGAACGAAGTTGGAATAATAGTAGATAAAAACTTTAAGGATGATATCGTAACCGTTATTAGGAAAGGTGATAGACTTATACTTATAAAATTGGTATTAGGTGAAAACATAATTAATATTGTTAGTGCTTATGCACCTCAAGTAGGATTAGATGAGCACACTAAAGTACAATTTTGGGAACAAATGGATGAACTAATTCAAGATATACCCCTAGGTGAGAAAATCTATATAGGTGGAGATTTTAATGGCCATGTAGGAGAAGATCGTGTAGGATATGAGAGAGTGCATGGAGGACATGGTTTTGGAGATAGGAATGACGGGGGAGAGTCTATCTTAGATTTTGCGATGGCTTATGATTTTGTACTAGTAAATACATGTTTTAAAAAGAGGCTTGAACACTTAATAACTTATAAAAGTGGAACACATAAGAGCCAAATAGATTTTTTCATTACTAGGAAAGGAGATCGATTAACGTGTAAAGATTGTAAGGTTATCCCAGGAGAGAGCTTAACCTCACAACATAGGATAATGGTGTTGGATATAAATATTAAAAATCAATCACGAGTGCGAAAAGTGAAGATTAACCCACGAACTAGGTGGTGGAATTTAAAAGGAGAAAAATTAGAACTATTTAAAGATAAAGTATTAAATGAAGCAACATGGAATTGTGAAGAAGAAACTAACATAATGTGGAATAAGATGGCCACATGCATTAGGAGAATATCAAAAGAAATTCTTGTAGAATCAAAAGGCAAAGGGCCACAGTCTAAAGAAACTTGGTGGTGGAATGAATAAGTACAGAATATAGTAAAAATTAAAAGGGAGTGCTTTAAAACATGGCAAACAAATAGAAATGAAGATAATTTTGAGAAATATAAATGGGCTAAAAAGGAAGTTAAGAAAGTGGTAAGAGATGCTAAGTTAAAAGCATATGATGATCTTTATACAAAATTAGGAACACAAGAATGGAAAAAAAGTATTTATAAGCTTGCTAAACTTAGGGATAGGAAAACAAAATATTTTAATAACGTTAAGTGCATCAAAAGTGATGATTCGAGAGTCCTAGTAAAAGATGATGAAATTATGGAAAGATGGAAAAACTACTTGGAGAGGTTATTAAATGGAGATAATGGGAGTAGAATAGATATAGAGGAACTTAGGGAGACTCGAGAAGATATATTTTTTCGTAGAATTAGGACAACAGAGGTCAGGATTGCTCTAAAAAAGATGAAAACAGGGAAGGCTTTAGGACCAGATGGTCTCCCTATTGAGGTTTGGAAGTGCTTAGGGGAGGATGGAGTATCATGGCTTACAAAATTATTTAATAGAATTTTAATGACTAATAGGATGCCCGATGAATGGAGAAAAAGTATTTTAGTACCTATTTATAAAAATAAAGGGGACATACAAAGTTGTTCAAATTATCGTGGTATTAAGTTAATGAGTCATACAATGAAACTTTGGGAGAGAGTGATTGAATATAGATTGAGATTGAAGACAACAGTATCTGAGAATCAATTTGGGTTTATTCCTGGGAGGTCAACAATGGAAGCAATCTATTTATTGAGGAGATTATGGAGAGGTATAGAGAGAAAAAGAAGGATCTTCATATGATTTTTATAGATTTGGAGAAGGCGTATGATAGGATACCCAGAGATAAAATATGGTGGGTTCTACATAAAAGAGGAGTGACTCGCTGATATATTGACGTGATCAAGGATATGTATGATGGTGCGATGACTACAGTAAGAACATCAGCTGGAGAAATTAGTGAATTTTCAATTACGGTAGGGCTACACCAAGGTTCAACATTAAGTCCTTATCTCTTTGCTCTTGTTATGGATGAGTTGACTAGACAAATACAAGATGAGGTGCCATGGTGTATGCTATTTGCAGATGATATTGTTTTAGTCGATGAGACTAAGATGGGGATAAATGCTAGGTTGGAATTGTGGAGAGAAACTTTAGAAACAGGAGGATTTAAAATAAGCAGAACTAAAACAGAATATGTGGAGTGTAATTTTAGTAGTAATAGGAGGACAAATGGAGATGTGGTGAAATTGGAGGGTCAAGAAATACCTAGAAATGATCATTTTCGTTATTTAGGATCGATTATACAAAAAGATGGAGATATTAGTGATGATGTTACGCATAGGATTAGAGCAGGCTGGGTTAAGTGGAGAAGTGCGACCGGCATTCTGTGTGATAGGCATATACCTTTGAAGTTAAAAGGAAAATTTTATAGGACGGCCATTAGACCCGCCATGTTATATGGGATAGTGTTGGGAAACCAAGAAACAAAATGTGCAGAAAATGAGTGTGGCGGAGATGCGAATGCTAAGATGGATTTGTGGTAAAACTCGAAAGGATAAAATTAAAAATGAACAAATTCGTGAAACGGTAAAAGTAGCTCCTATAGAAGATAAATTGAGAGAAAATCGACTTAGATGGTTTGGACACGTCAAGCGTAGATCAATGGATGCTCCTGTAAGGAAGAGTGATTTAGTTAGTAATGATGGTAACCCAAGGGGTAGAGGTAGGCCTAAATTAACTTGGTGGGATATTATAAAAAGGACATGATATCATGTGGTTTAACCGAAAATATTGCACTGGACAGAATGGAATGGAAAAATAGGATTCATGTAGCCGACTCCAAATAATTGGGAAAAGGCTTTGTTGAGTTGAGTTGAGTTGAGGTTGATTAAAGTAGACAAATGGAGCTGGGGCCTTCCAAGTTTTATAAATAAATAGACGCTCTTGGGGTTTTTTACATTCCATCTCAGGATTAAAGTTAACTTTAATTTTCTATGATTCTTTCTCAAGTCTTGTAAGGGTTCTGAAATATAAAGAACCTCATTTAGGTTTCATCTCTATGAGTCCTTTAGAGAATCTCTCTGATGTAAGTCATTTAGAAGAGGTAGTTCTTCTACTCAGTTAATTGCAATAAAGAATCTAGTTCCTTATATATATATATATATATATATTTGGGTGTCCTTGCTGAAATCTATCGATTCGGCCCTATAGCCAAATCGATTCGGTTTTGGTTAGATTGATAGTTTTTAAGAGTTTGTTTTAACTCAAATTCCTCTAACTCTTTATATATTAATAATTTTCGGTTAGGACTTTTAAATCTCATTATTCTAAACCCTAAGAGGAGTATCCTCTCATCTTTTGCATCTTCTTCTACCTCCAAACCCTATCCCCATTATAAACAACCTTTAACTCAATATATATCAAGACAAATCGGGTTTTCTCAAGTTCATCCAAGAACGAAACTTTGTCATCTTTTCACAAGGAACACATCTCTGCAATCAGATTTCTTCAAAAAATTCCAAGCATGAATATCTCTATTCCCTTCCTTTAGTATTATGCGTTTTAAATATGGCCTACGCACTAAATACACTTTTTTCTTAAAACAAATTAGAGATATTTATTAAGAAAAACGGAAGACAAATTGGGGCTATTTTTATGAAGACTTTTAATACATATGAAGACTCAAAACCTTGCATGTTAGGATAGAGATTTGGGGTTTTATAGGTTTTATGACGTTCTCATGTCGATTGTTACGTAGAAATATCATTAATTAAGGTTTATCATGTTAAATCATGTTAACCTTGTGAATGTTGCATAGTAGATAGATTCTTATTATATGAACTTGATGATATGCATGTGATTATCAATTGAATAATTTGATGATAAAATATTATTTAATTAATATTATGATTAAACAAACATGAATTGAATAAATAATGTTGTTAGATTAAATTGGTAGAATTAATGTGATAAATTGAAATTTATCCTTATGCCGTTTATTAATTTTTAATAAATTCGACACCGCGGGGACGACGGGGTTATGGGATAGATAGGGATCTCACCTTTATTCGATTTGCTTTCTAGGTATGGGACCAGTTAGCAGCCCTTTGGGTTGGCGTCACTTTCTGGGTATGGTACTGGATAGTGGTGACAGTTTATGGATAAAGATTCTTGGGTGGGGCTTATTTTTACGTTGTTCCTTAGTTTAGCAGGACTAGGGGTGAGGCTAAGTGATGTTTGCTATTTAGTTTTCTTCCTAAATAATAGGCTAGAAAATACTTGTGTTTTGGATACCTTTAGGTATGGGACTAAGGATGTTTAGAGGATTTTATGTCGATATAAAGGGTGGGAATAATTTGAGAAAATAATGAGAAACTTGAGAAATTGTGAATTAATGCCTAAGATAATAAATGGGTATTAAAATAAATATGCGCTGAGAGTATGTGCAGGGCTGACAGTTAAACAAGTGACTAGCTATATCGACATGGGTGTGAGTTGGCGTCACGAGTATGTGCGGGCTGATAATGAAACGGGTTGACGAGATATAGTGACGTGTTGTGCATGGAACCTCATGAGTGTGTGCAGAGCTGATAGTGAACCGGGCTGACTGGCCATAATTAGGGAAATGGGTGTGGTGTAAAATATTTAATGGGAGTCCTGCGACTAATATGGTGTAAATATTAAAGCGGTAGTCCCGCGAGTAAAAATTAATGAAGTTGATAAAAAATAATGAATTTGATTAATTAAATAAATATAAATGGGTAGATGTTGGGAAAATTAAATAGTTGGGCTTGGACTTTGGGTAGACTTAGTTGTGTGTAGATAGTGATTTACTTTGCTCTCATATTAATACATCTTGTTTAATTTAAAATATTCTACTGTTAGATTTATGATGTATAATGTTATTGTCTGGGTTTATGGGCCCTAATTGAGGGAAGTAGCTGGTATTCATGCGGTGGGCTCTGACCCATTGCGTTGACTAACATTTCAGGTTAAGCACTCGAATAGATGTATAGGAATCACTGGGGAATATTTTCGAGGTGCAACTGGAGTTTATTAATTGCTTAGTAGTTTAGATTTATTTTACATTTCCGTCGCATTTTTATTATGAGACTTTACTTATGGATTTAGTGGGCCACTCAGTTCACAGTTGTTTACGATTTTTATTCAAATATTCATAGTTGGATCTTTCATTCAGTTTTATATCTATTGGAGATTGTATTTAATTAGAGTTTAGCATGGTGATGGATTTTATATTGCATGAGTGGTTATTATTTATTTGAATCAATTTAATTATTCTTCGGTGGATGAAATTTTTTATATGTCTCATATTTGTCACATGCTAAGAATGATATTTAATTTAGCAACGCCCGACGTAGTCTTGGTGGCTGACAATGCCAGGAACATGCGAGGTGTTACACCCGGCATCTCATGTCATCAGACGATGAGTTGATGTCGACCGATGATTGATAAATCTTTACATAATGAGATGGGTTTGTGCTCCCATCGTAATTTAGGGTGACAACTGGCAGATTGAACTTGGTCGGGGTTGGGTAATTCACTATCTTTGCCAAAAATGGAGACCCTTCTATGTATCCCCTGTGAACGGGGTCTCGGCTTCTCATAAGATTGCCAATCCAACCTCTAAATAGAACTATTCCAGGGCTTCTCCACTGTTACTGCATTTTCTCCTTAAGTCGATACAATGTTATCCCCATATCCTTCTTTATCATCTAGGCATCATTCAGGTTCTTTACCAATCGCCCTTTGATGGCTGTTAACTTCTTTGTGTTCCTCTTCTCGGCCACATGATGGCCGACGGTCAACACATCTTCCATACCTCTGGAGGATATCCTACTATGTGATCTAAAGAGTCGGTCGCGTACGTCGCCGACTAGGATGAGCCGGTCGAAAGCCGACCCTCTCCTTAATTTGTCAATTGCTGAAGCCCGGGGTTGGCCATATCAACTCAGCCTACTACTGTTTCCCCTACTGACTTGGACTGGATGTACTGTATTTCTAGAAATCTCAAAAGGCTCCCAATACTCACCCTCATCACAACATTGATCATCTTAAAATTCTTGTCCTTGTTTTCATAGGTGCAATTGACTAGGTTCGGCCACATCTCTACATCTCTACTACTGTGGAACTTCTTTGTGTGGGGACGGGGGTGGTTCCCCTATCGCCGGAGTTATCAGATCTGCTATAGTGTCAATGGGTCTTAGCCATCATAGTTTGACTAAATGCAGCAAGTTGTTCTTGCATTTTCTGTTGGCTGGCCACCAGCGAGCACAAATCCGCTACAACCTTAGCCATTTCTAACTAGGGGCGCCTGGCTGGAGCTAGGGCTAATGCTAGGAGGAAAATCGGAGGCCATCAACTTCGGTGAATGACCAAAATAAAGAGGTGAACAAGATGAGCTAAGTAAATTGAAGGAAAATTTTGAAAAACCCAACAAGAGCTATTTCAATTGTGATACAGATTCAACCAAGTGTGGAACTGGATCACCACCAGAGAACCAAGTTGAAAATGAAGAGGAAGAAGATTAAACACCTTCATTTCCTAAAGACTACGCCTTTTTTATGGTACAAGATTTAGTATCAACTTAATAAACTTGCAAGAGCTCAATCCAGTATAGTAATAGTGGTGCAATAATAATGATAAGCAAGTGTTTAAATGTAGAAGGAAATAAGAACAAGAGTGATAGACACTAGAATATAAGCGGTTCAACCATTTTCCTACTCCACTGTGTAGTTGAGGGTGAAATTTGCTATAAAAATGGGCACTAATGGCGTGTGTAATACAACTTTTACACTTTCTCTCTACTATAAAAGGAATAAAGCTTGGGCTAGGATTTACAATTTTCGATACCTTCTTCTGGGGAAGGAGATGGATTTATATAGTGATTGAGGTGTGTATTGTACCTCCAAGCATGTAGTAAGCATGTGTAGAAAGTATCTGCTAATAAGGATTAGCCACCTGTCACTGTCACATGCAGGTCACGATGATGAAATATTTCCTCATGTGTGAGGGAGATCTTGTTATAACGATTTTGTCCTCGTGGCATCTGCAACCCATGCTTACTCTTCCACGTGTGCTCCATTACATATGCTCTATCAAGTATCAAGTATCAAGTACCGGTCGTTCGGACCAGGTCGATGCCAAGTTATCAAGTTTGATAATTTGGCGATAAGGTAATTACCATGCTGAGTCGAGTCTTCATTCAACCCTCGGGCTTCAGGTGAAGGACGAGGCCGAGGAAACTTGGGTCATAATATTACTAATACTAGTGTTGTTGACTGTGTCCGAGACCCTTCATGATTGGTTTACAGTCGAGGATGAGACCCTTTACGATGGGTTCATGATCGTTCCATAACTTAGTCAAACTAATGGTTTATCATTGGTCGGCCTTGGCCGAGGGGGTCCAACCTAGGGACGATTTCATACTTGGTATATCAGAGAATAAGACTTGAATAGGGAGGAAATGATAAAGATCTCTAGATAGACTCAAAGTGGAGACTAACATGGAATTCCCCACTCCAGGAAAATGCCCTCAGATAAGAGGAGGAGGCAAAGGATCACTCGTCACAATAGAAGCGCCCTGCAAATGCCACAAAAATAAAGATGAATTTAAAAGGAACTATGCAAGTTTAACGAGATGATAAGTGATGCAAAAAAGTCAAGAGAAAAAACTAACAATGGTTGTGTGGTAAGTCTTCCCATACGAGAGATGTCCTGTGGTGGGACTACTGGAGGAAGGAGAATCAATCATAATGTCCTCATTAAAAGACTCTCTAGAAACTAGAAAAAAAAAAAGAAGCATCAGGATGATGATCACTATAAGGGCCAATGGCACTCATGTCATTTTAAAAATAATTGTCATCATCATTGGAAAGAGTGCTTATATAATCACTAGTTCCTTTTCAAATGATGGAAAAGGGGAACTAGCAAGTGAAACCCCATGAAAGCCAGTTTCACGAAGTAAAAAGGATTAAGGTACAATACCTTCACTAACGAGAATAGAAGTAGCAAAAGGCTCCTCAAAAGATAATCCTAAGTCTTCATAGCCTTGCTTGTGAATAGTCCAGTAGGTCTCCTCCACTCGAAGGTCATCAGTATTAGACCCCTAGTCAGGTGTATAAGAGGGAGCAACAACTTCAACACTAGCTTTCTTTTTCTTTTTGCTCATACTAGTCCTTATTGGAGGGGGTAGGGGTGAAGTAGGGGCAACAGTAGTGGTAAAAGTAGCAGTAGGGGGAGCAATAGTAGCTGGTATGAAGTTGGAAACATCCACATCGGGATGCTTTCTTTTCGAAGCAACATGGGCTTTTGCTTTGCCCTTACCTTTGGACTTGGCAGGTTAGGGCTGATGCTATTTAGAATAAATGGATTCATCGAGTAGGGGTCTCACTAAGACTGGGGTGACCTGCTCGAGGGGGCTCTTGGAGATGGTGATGCGGTGCCATAACATCTTTTGGGTCCTTTTTTCCAAATACTTGTCATTATTAGGGAACTTAGTGGAGATGGTCTCATGAGGGACACCCTTCACACCATTTTGGATAAGGAGAACCTTCCTCTGCTAGAGAGTTAATTAAGAATAGGTGAAAAAAGGCAGGTAATCTCGAGAGGGAATAAATAAGCCCCCTGATGGATGACTCTATAAACTACCCCCTCAGAAGTAAATTTAACAAAGGCATCCAGGTATAACTTGGAGGGGAAGGTGCTCGATCATAGCCAAATTACCTCCTCAGCTTGTTAGAGTGGTAAAACTCCACACCCTGGACCAGATCAGTCAAAGAAGGCAAAGAACATGGCAAAAACATGACAACTACCTCAATGTCGGGGAAAGTGTAAATAGATTCAACGTTAGCAAGTCAATAGAAGGTATGAAAATGAGCCCCAAGTGAAAGTTCCACCCACTCTCTTGCAGTAAGGTCTAAAGCATAACTCATCAATATTATTTATCAAAGGCCCTAAAGAGGCCTTAGGGATCTTCTTGTGCCACCTCGCAACACAAGAAACATCATTGCGGTAAGCTCTTACCTCTGGGGAAAAGTTAAAAAATATCCCAAATGAAAATGATATAAGGATGAAGATGTTGGTGAAGTTAATTGGAGTCCACAAGATCGCTCAACATCTATATGAGCACGATCTAACCAAGTATAGAGGGACCCCAATGTTAGAGCTGCGAGGGGGTTGCCCTCCTTCGAGCAAGTCTCACATCTAGCTTATAAAGAAACTCGTGAGGGGATTCATTTGGTCTCCCTGGAAATAAGAACCTAATAAGAAAAGTAACAAAAAAGGCTGCCAAGTGTGAGGAAGAGTTAATTTTTGGGCCCTCTTGATTTCTTAAGGCCCTACTTGAACTTTCTCCCTTGGGTGGCTGCTCAAAATCCTTGAACCAGTACCTTTGTCATTTGGTAAAAGAATGTTTGGTAGGCCAATTTTGATTAATGGAAATATATTTAGAGAACTTACCCAGGCTGAGTGTAACTCTCCCACCATCCTCTCCTCAATCTTATCCTCAAAACCATCAGTGAGCACATATCCTCCCAAGTAAGGTAGGGTGAGTAGCTCGCAGATATCTTCCATGGTAATAATGAACTCAACCCAGTATGTGAGTTTCTACTCCAACAAGAAGCCAATAAAGTAAAGGTGTTACCATATTTCGTAATTGAGCAAGAATTCAGACCATTGATTGGAGTGGAAAGGCCCAGCCCTTAATAATAGCCTTGTGCGAGGGGGTGGCCAAGACATAGTCTACCCAAAGCCCCCACTTGTCTAGGAGACCTCCACCAACCTTAACCTCAATATTAGAATTGGGAAAATCACCCTTATCTACTCGTACTCTAATAATAGAATCAGGTAAAATAATAGGGAGATCAGAGAACGCACTCAAATCCACATGGGGTTGCTCGTTTATCTTGTCTACGAACTCTTGCTCGAAATTGGAGAGGGAGGGCATGAAGGTATCGTCATCACCAAAATAGGGGCAAGACGATAGAGGCGAAAATACAACTTTGAGTGGGTATCCAAGTAATCCTTCTGAGATTTGTAGTAGGTGATGGATGAGGGACCCCTGGTGGTGGCCTCAAAAGATGAACTACCCAAGGCAGCGGTGGTAGAATCCAAAATAGTGGAGGTTATAGTGGTGGCTTCGGTGGCCAAAACCGTAGAGACGGTGATGGAAATAGTCACCATACCCACTAGCACCTCGTTAGTGGTGATGGCAACAATGGAAATGGGGTTTGCAAAGGAACATGAGGCTATTTCAATGGTAAGAACAGAGGATGAAGATGACGACGATAATGGAGGCAAAGTTTTTTTGGTTTTCTCTCTCCCCCTAAAAAGCTCAATTTAAATGAAATGCTGAAGTAAAAGAGAAGAGGGTTTAAAAGAGCCTTGTATACCCTATTAGGTCCACACGCTCCTAACAATCAAAAGGAGAGAAATCATTCCCCAAATGATGGGATGCCTGTTCTCTCTTCAACACGTGTCACCCTGAGACCCTCAATGTGGGATGATGTGAAAAGCATATTTAATGTCAATAGTGACTTGATGATATTGAAATAAACTGTTCGAATTCCAAGACAAATCGAATCATTGCGTACAAAACACTTTGATCTAACCAAGACAAAGTGTTTTGTACGTGGGGACTAATGTAGAGGAATTTTTATTCACTTGAGAAAAATACACTGACGAGTAGGCCCATATGAAGGGGGTGCCTCTGCTCAAAATTATCAATAAAAGTTTTAGAGCGAAGGGGCCTGGTCCCAAGTTTAAAGTTATATAAAGAAGGCAATAGTGAAGGGGGGGGGGGGCTCAAAACGAGCAATTCTGTCCAAAAGATGCTGAGGCCAAAGTCAAATGTCAGTTGGACGAGGAACGGCTCACCACGAGGGGCCCTCGTTTAAAAACTCAAGGTACAAAATCAAGCAAAGACGGGGATGGCTCACCACGAGCAGCCCCTCATCCCAAAGCTCAAGTCATATTGAGTAAACAAGGATGAGGAGGGCCTATCACGAGCAGCCCCTTGTCCTAAGACTAGGCCAAAGATAATAGGTAAGGGCGATGAGGGCCCATCATGAGGAGGGCCTCGTCCCAAGACTAAATCCACATAAAAAGGTCAATACAAGGGAACTCATTGCGAGAAACTCCCTCTGCCCTAATTCACATAACACATAAATGGAGGAAGGGAGATGAGGTCTACCTAGAGTGGTCCCTCTTACCCCAAACGACTTACCCTAGAAATGACACAAGTCGAGGAGATTCACCTAGAGTGGCCTCCTCCTAAAGATTTGTTGCCCAGAAAATAACAAAGTACTAATATTTACTTTCTTGTACGGGTAGCCTAGTTGAGCAGGGATCAAAAAGGCCAATTAGGATCTCTTGGCAGTTTGGGCTTGGTGATTGAGATACAAGGTTTGTTGAGCTAACTCAATCGCATAGCACTTTAAGATAGAGAGAATACTAGTAGAGAGACCCAAGGAGTCACTCAAATCCTTACACACTCACATCTAGTCATAAATGAAGTGAGTACCCAAAAGGATGCTCATAAGAAATAAGAATTTTATGAAATGATTTTAGAGAGGGTAGTCCTCGAGGCCACTCTCAAGTTTATAAAGTTTGTACAAAAAGTTACCGTTTTGAAAGATATTTACCAAATTTGATATTTTGTCTCCATTGGGAGACATATTTACCTTTTGACTTTAGTTCACACAAAGTGTCGTCTGTCAGAGGGGACAAACGACTACAGATCTAGTAAGGATAAAAGGTACATTGCAGACCTTGTCCCTTTAAGTTTTCCTTCTTGTTTTTATTGCCTAAAAGTCCTAAACCAGCCCTAGTATTTATCTATAAATGGGAACATTAGTGAGGTCAAATCATATATCAGAAACTCAAGTTAAGACGTTACTCTGTCAAAATCACACCAGATCACCTACTATTCTCTCCCTTCCCTCTCTTTAAGTCCAGAGTTCTTATTTCTTCACTTCACCTTAATAACCATGATTTTCAGGAGATTCCCTTCTCAAAGTTACTATTATTGTTTGTGAAGTTCATCTTCTTGCATGGAGGGGTTCTAACTTTGACTCCGTTTTTACTAGAAATGGAAGGTTTTACCCGGTGCTGCTTCTGAAACTTCTTGAACACCTTGGAGGTAGAGTCCATTGAGGTGGATCCCACCTCACCCATTTCAATTTCATATCAGACCCCAGTCACACTACCCTCCTACAACAGCTAAACTGATTTTTTGTCTTTTTAGTTTTATGAAAAATATATTATGTGAATACTAGTAATTAAAAAAGGAT
This sequence comes from Sambucus nigra, assembly GCA_949130495.1. NCBI lineage: Eukaryota > Viridiplantae > Streptophyta > Magnoliopsida > Dipsacales > Adoxaceae > Sambucus > Sambucus nigra. Next base: position 108,748,480 of record OX422221.1, on the reverse strand, counting down.
ATTAATTGAAGTGTGTGATAATGGAGTAAGACTAAAAGATATCAAAAGTGGAAGTAAAGTAAATAAACAACACTAATTAAATAAATAGAAAATAGTAGGAGTAGACCTCCTAGAAGATTTTTGCTATTGATTTTTGAAGGATAGTAGACTGGTATTATGTGGTGGAATGATAGTGAAGTAGGAGGTGAGTGGAAAAAAATGTTATTAATGTAAGGTAATAAATGTGAAAGTAATGCTGGAAACTTGAATGTTTTGGAGTGACATCGCACTGATTTTAAGGCAGGGAATGTTCTAATTACTGAAAAAGGGTCCTTAGGAATGAGGCCATGATCTCCTTAAATAGTAAAAATTAGGGTTCAAGGGACTACCGATTGTTATAGGCCCTACCCTGCCTATTATCATAACCCTTGCTTCCTGGATAAGTAGAGTACATCCCTACCTATGCATAGGGTGCAGGCGTGCATATAGGCAGTCCGAAATGGACTTTTTGGGAAAATGGGCATCAAATGGAAGTCGTAAGTCTAAATTGAGTAAGGTTGGGACCGTTGGAAAGGGGATTTTAATCCCTATGAAAATATATGATCCAATCTTGACTTTAAGAGTTGACTAAAGTCAAATGGGGCTCTAAAGAGCCCGATGGCTTCTAAATGGGGGTTGTTGAAAAAAAGGCAAGTACGCGAGAACCGTGAGGTTGATTCGTAAATGATATCGAAATTTGGAAAGGGAATTCATATCCTTATAAAAGTACAATGATATCAGGTTAGAGATTTAATCGAAGTCAATTAGGGCACGGGAGTGCCCAATGGCCTCTACATCAGGGCTTAGAGCAAAAATGTGAGTACGCACGAACCATGAGGCCGATTCACGCATGGTATAGGCCATTGAAAAGTGTATTATGAGCCCTATGAAAGTGAAATTAGATTCTCAAGTTTGAGATTTTACTAAAGTCAATGGGTCTCGGTAGCACCAAGTGGCCTTTGAATCAAGGTTTGGAGTTGGACCTAGGGTCTTAGGGTGAGAGGATGAGTGTTAGGAACCTAAGTAGGAATTTAGAGGGTACTAGGATGGGGTGTAGATACTTGTAGTATAGAATAACTTCAAAATTCTTTACTAAGTCCACGAGGTGGTGCTTTTTTTTTTCTCTTTTTACAAGCATGCCATCTATATACACCTACATTGTATCTCTCAACTGGTCTTTGAACATCTTCACCATAAGTCTCTGATTATTTTCCCTGAAGTTCTTTGATCTGAATGGAATCACTCTATAGTAGTATATCCCTAGCATGGTGATGAAGGAAGTCTTTTCCCAATCCAAGGTAAATAGTGGAATCTGATAGTATCCCGAATAGGCGTCAATGAGGCTCATTTGTTCATGGTTGGCGATCCCATCGACCGAGTGGTTTATCTTGGGCAAAGGAAAACTAGCCTTTGGACATGATCGTTTCAAATAGGTGAAGTTTATACAAACTTTTCACTTCTCATTGCTTTTCTTTACGATCAATGGGTTTGACAAACACTTGGTGAACTATACTTCCTTTATAAACTTCACCTCTAAAAGTTTTCGTACTTCCTCTTCAACTGCTTTAGCTTTCCCTGGTGTGGTTTATCACTCACTTTGAGCTATTGGTGGATATAACGGATCTCGTGGAGATTGTGACGTATTAATTCAGGATTAATCCTTGTAATTTCATATGGTTATCAGGAAAAAAATGTCCTGGTTTCTTTTGATGAAAACAACCACTTCTTCCTCATCCTCGTTAGTAAATGAGTTATCGATCAAGAACGTGTGACACCCCGCCTAATTAAATATCGGGCGATCACTCCTTTATTAAATTAAATCAAGGTGAACAGTTGGTTCATTCTCAGCATCACTGTCGATAAATTTTTTTTTTCCAATTTAACACCCTAAATAATTAAGCTAAGTGTCAAAACCAATTTAAAACATTAACTTCCAAATTTTATTTAAAGAAAAGATTTATTTATTTTATTAACAAAGATCAATGAATAAGATTCACACCACAATAAACTGGAACCAAAAATCCAATATATAAAACATCCATCAACGAATGTCAACATGCGAGAAAATAAAGTAATACATCCATCCTGAACAAAATCCCATAATAACGAACTAGGAAGCAACTGAAATAACAATGTCCCAACATAAAGAAATAATGGAAAGGGCTACACATGCCCATCTGGATGAAAGTGCTAAGAGTGGATCTGAATGAACGAAGTCGTCTAATCAAAAGACCTGCAACTCCCACCTAAGCTGCACCGCGTTCCTTCCAAGATATCCTAAGCAAGACGCCTCTGTGGCTGGGCACCTGAAATACATACATATATATACAAGGGAGAGAGAGAGAAAAAGAAACGGGTCAGAGCCCGAAAGTGTGTTTGATTTTTAAAATACGTTTAGCAAGTATTTAAATTGATACAGGCCAATGCAATAACATATTAGTACGTCACTCTCTTGAGAAAATACTCACCTCTCTTCTAATGTGCACACCTATCGCACTAACCTTCCCCACGGTTTCTTATCATTTAACGCACCGGTCTTTCTAAAAGATTTAACTTAACTTCGATTTCTCGCAAGATTTATAATTCACGACTCCATTTTTAGAAGAATGTTCCAAACAGAAATCAAAGTCCTCCATTTTTAAATTTATAAAATCAATAAGGTTTTTACAGTGACATCTTATACTTTTTTCAAAACAAGTATTTAATAATTTGAGTCAACAACCATGTCCTACTTATCAAATCTCAGTAGACAGTTTCAAATATCATAATCTCATATATATATTAACTACTCGTATAATATATATATAACAGCACCCCGAATAAAACTATGGTGCGTGCATACTCTACTATCCAAAGCCCCATATCACTCATATTAAGGGGAATACATTCGGAATCACTCTCGAATTGTATTAACAGAAATACACAAACAATTGAGGCGAAGCATAGATTCCAAGTCTCTAAGAGGATGGCACATACCGGCGTCTCTTAGGACCGTCTGAACTATCACATCGATAGCCTATACCAAGGATATCTATCTCCTAGGGTACAAGTCAATATCCCCCATAAAGGTCCCATCGAGATAAGACTTGTCCCAGCGCGGAAACCTCAGGGATAGTAAGTAGCGTGGGTATGATTTTCACATGCATATAATATATGTACACACAATCATATAAATATACCACTTTATCATATTAATATAGGTTCTTCCCATCACCCATAATTATACCATATATCCTTAATTTCACAGTTATAGAATTTCGTATAAGGTTTCGTCTCTAACCTTGACTCGAAGGGTTTTCTCACTAATTACGTGACACTCATGGATTCTAACTATCCAAGTAGGAAATTCAGTAGGTAGACGCCTATTCACTATCGTAAGTATTTGACGTAATCTCTCACTTGAAATGCGTAGTTTCATCATTCCTTAATTAATTGTCCCTAAAACGCAATTATCGTCTCATAATAAAGTTCCCATCCTTTAACTATATGTACTACTGGTCTCTCCTATAACCCAAAACATTTTATTTATAATGCCCAAGAATCATTCCACGATAAATTAATTCAACTAATTAAACAAGGGGAAATAAGAGGCTGCCAGGAAGGGTCGATCGATCGACGTCTGGGGCTCGATCGATCGAACCTTCGATCGATCGATGCTCTAGGGTCGATCGATCGATCAAACAGGTATTTCGATTTTTGCAGAAGTGCAGTTACGGCTTTCATCAAAATTCTTCATCCAAATACATATTTTCCAACACTAATCATGCGGCTTAAGCTTGCGGGAAGCAAAAGCTATAGCCTTCTCCTCCTGCTGAAGTACTCCCCCAAGTCCTCGTAAGGACGCATCTGTGTAAACCAGGTACTCTACACCCGGCTTCGGTAAAGCAAGGACTGGTGCCGAAGTAAGCTTGTCCTTCAGCTCGTCGAAAGCCAACTGACAAGCGTCATCCCAGACATATGGTACCCCCTTGCGAGTCAGATTCGTCAATGGACCCGCTATTTTGGAGAATCCTCGAATGAACCTCCTGTAGTATCCGGCTAACCCCAAGAAACTACGCACTTCCGTCGGTGTCGTGGGCTGCCCCCACTCCCTCACCGCTGACACTTTGCTCAGGTCAACTGCTATCCCTTGCTCAGAAACAACATGGCCCAAGAATTATACCTCTCGCAACCAGAATCCACACTTCTCGTACTTAGCATACAACTGATGCTCTCGTAGAGTCTGAAGAACCTGCCTCAAGTGTTCGGCATGCTCCTCCTCGGAGTGTGAATATATCAAAATATCATCTATAAAGACGATGACGAACTGATCCAAGAACTCTCTGAATACTCGGTTCATCAAGTCCATGAAAACGGCTGGGGCATTTGTGAGTCCGAACGGCATCACTCTGAATTCATAGGACCCATATCTCGACAAGAAGGCAGTCTTTGAAACATCCTGCTCTCTAATTCGTAACTGATGGTACCCCGACCTCAGATCTATCTTCGAAAAGAAAGTTGCTCCCCTCAACTGGTCGAATAGATCATCGATTCGAGGCAACGGATACTTATTCCGTATCGTGACCTTGTTCAACTCCCGGTAGTCCATGCACAATCTCAGTGAACCATCTCTCTTCTTTACAAATAAGACTGGAGCGCCCCAAGGTGAGGTACTCCTACGAATGAAGCCCTGACCTAATAGCTGCTCAATCTGATCTCGTAGCTCTCGCATCTCTGCCGGAGCCATACGGTACGGTGCGCGTGCTATAGGTCTCGTATCCGGCAATAAATCTATAACGAAGTCTATCTCACGACTGGGCGGTAGGCCTGGTATCTCCTGAAATACATCGGAATACTTCCTAACAACTGGGATCGAATCCAAAGGAATCACAACCTCCTTAGAGGTATCCTCCTCAATGTAATATAAATGAGCGGTCGAACCTCCCTCTGGGCGAGGCATCGCCACTACAAACATCTCTTGCCTCGGAATGGCAAAAATAATGCTCCCACCGAAGCAATCAATCATGGCTCTATAAGATGCGAGCCAATCCATACCAATGATCACATCATGCTCGTGCATGTCTAAGACTAGCATGTCTGCAGGCAATACCAAGCTACCAATCTCTATCCCTACTCCCCGGCATATAAAGAATATAAGTGACCCACTCCCCAGTGGTGAGTCGACACATGTCACGGTGCTCTCTGCTGTGGCTAACAACCCTAAGGACTTCGCAAAATGCGTAGCTATAAAACAATGCGTTGCCCCCGTATCAAACAAAACTTTACCCATAGTACCATGGATAGGAAACATACCCTCAATCGCGGGTGGTGCCTGTGGAGCTGCTGCCTGGTGGACATTATAGACACGTCCATACTGCAATTGCCCCTGCTGCACTGGAGCTGCTGGAATGGCTGGTAGGGCTGGCACCTGGGCTGGAGCTGGAAGGGCAGGTGGAAAAAGTGGTCTCTGCGGCTCATTACGGGCTCCCTGCTGTTGTGGGGCCCTATCGTCCTCTGGCCAATCCTGGCGCCTATGGCCATGTTTGCCGCACCCAAAGCATCTGCCTTTGAAATTACCACCCCTCTGACCCTACTGTCCACGGACCTACTGGCCGTTACCTCCTCGCCACTGGCCCTGTTGGCCCTGATGTGCACGCTGTTGGCCTTGCTGGCCCTGCTGCTGTCCCTGCGGTCGGTGTTGGCCCTGCTGGCCCTGCTGATTAGACTGACCCTGATGGCCCTGCCTGAATCCTCCGAATCCCTGCCTAGAATCACCTGAACGGAATCGCTTAGCAGGGTCCCCCTGATGGGAACTCTGCTCGTGCTGACGAGTCTGTCCATGAGTTGGCGCCCCACCGGCACTATTACCCCCGGTCCTGCCCTGCTGGCTGGACTCTCCTGCTCTCTTGCTTCCCTGAAGATGGAAGCGGTGATCCTGGCAATGTAGTAACGCTGCATTGAGTACGTCAGTGAAAGTACTCAGGGATAGATTTCCAATAAGGTGCTGACGGATCCTCCAAGTTAACCCGTCGACGAACAACAAAATCTTCTTGCCCTCAGTGGGTGCCTCATCCGGCACAATAGTGAGAAGTCTCGTGAACTCCTCCTCATACTCAGCTACAGTAAGGTTCTCCTGCTTCAGATTTTGTAATTTCCGCCTCATCTCAGTCTGCACTGCGGGTGGAAAATACTTGCGGTCAAACCGCTCCCAGAACAACTGAATAGGGATCATGTCCCTCTCCTCCAAAGTAGTAGTGGACTCCCACCACTGTAATGCGGCTCCCACCAGCTTGAAAGAAGCCAATAACTGCTTTTGTACTTCGGTGCACTCATACATGCGAAGATGCCGTTGGATGTCTTTCTTCCATTGGCTAACCATGACAATGTCGGAGCTACCGGAGAACTCAGGGGGATGTGATTTCTGAAAAGCATCCCGAACCCTCTCCCATGCAGATGGAAGCTGTGCTGGTATGGGAGCCACTGCCTGGACCTGGGGTGGAGCCTGCTGAATCACCGCTATCGCGGCATTCACCGCCTGAGCAACAATAGCGGCTACTTCATTCGCATTCATTGTGCCTGGTGCCGGAGCTGCTGGCTGTTCGGCTTGGGCACGCCTATCTTTCGGAGCACGTCTCAGAGGCATCTGAAACGTGAACAAGTTTATTAGTCTACAGTTATCAACAAATCTCGAATAGCTGAAGACTTACACGTAAAAGCAAGAATACAACAGTCCTAAAAATAGGGCTCTATAGAAATAACGTTAAGCTGAAAGCGAAATAAGCCGTACAGATCCTATGGACACTAGAACCTGATGCTCTGATACCACCTGTGACACCCCGCCTAATTAAATACCGGGCGATCACTCCTTTATTAAATTAAATCAAGGTGAACAGTTGGTTCATTCTCAGCATCACTGTCGATAAATTTTTTTTTCCAATTTAACACCCTAAATAATTAAGCTAAGTGTCAAAACCAATTTTAAACATTAACTTCCAAATTTTATTTAAAGAAAAGATTTATTTATTTTATTAACAAAGATCAATGAATAAGATTCACGCCACAATAAACTGGAACCAAAAATCCAATATATAAAACATCCATCAACGAATGTCAACATGCGAGAAAATAAAGTAATACATCCATCCTGAACAAAATCCCATAATAACGAACTAGGAAGCAACTGAAATAACAATGTCCCAACATAAAGAAATAATGGAAAGAGCTACACATGCCCATCTGGATGAAAATTCTAAGAGTGGATCTGAATGAACAAAGTCGTCTAATCAAAAGACCTGCAACTCCCACCTAAGTTGCAGCGCGTTCCTTCCAAGAGATCCTAAGCAAGACGCCCCTGTGGCTGGGCACCTGAAATACATACATATATATACAAGGGAGAGAGAGAGAAAAAGAAACGGGTCAGAGCCCGAAAGTGTGTTTGATTTTTAAAATACGTTTAGCAAATATTTAAATTGATACAGGCCAATGCAATAACATATTACTACGTCACTCTCTTGAGAAAATACTCACCTCTCTTCTAATGTGCACACCTATTGCACTAACCTTCCCCACGGTTTCTTATCATTTAACGCACCGGTCTTTCTAAAAGATTTAACTTAACTTCGATTTCTCGCAAGATTTATAATTCATGACTCCATTTTTAGAAGAATGTTCCAAACAGAAATCAAAGTCCTCCATTTTTAAATTTATAAAATCAATAAGGTTTTTACAGTGACATCTTATACTTTTTTCAAAACAAGTATTTAATAATTTGAGTCAACAACCATGTCCTACTTATCAAATCTCAGTAGACAGTTTCAAATATCATAATCTCATATATATATTAACTACTCGTATAATATATATATAACAGCACCCCGAATAAAACTATGGTGCGTGCATACTCTACTATCCAAAGCCCCATATCACTCATATTAAGGGGAATACATTCGGAATCACTCTCGAATTGTATTAACAGAAATACACAAACAATTGAGGCGAAGCATAGATTCCAAGTCTCTAAGAGGATGGCACATACCGGCGTCTCTTAGGACCGTCTGAACTATCACATCGATAGCCTATACCAAGGATATCTATCTCCTAGGGTACAAGTCAATATCCCCCATAAAGGTCCCATCGAGATAAGACTTGTCCCAGCGCGGAAACCTCAGGGATAGTAAGTAGCGTGGGTATGATTTTCACATGCATATAATATATGTACACACAATCATATAAATATACCACTTTATCATATTAATATAGGTTCTTCCCATCACCCATAATTATACCATATATCCTTAATTTCACAGTTATAGAATTTCGTATAAGGTTTCGTCTCTAACCTTGACTCGAAGGGTTTTCTCACTAATTACGTGACACTCGTGGATTCTAACTATCCAAGTAGGAAATTCAGTAGGTATACGCCTATTCACTATCGTAAGTATTTGACGTAATCTCTCACTTGAAATGCGTAGTTTCATCATTCCTTAATTAATTGTCCCTAAAACGCAATTATCGTCTCATAATAAAGTTCCCATCCTTTAACCATATGTCCTACTGGTCTCTCCTATAACCCAAAACATTTTATTTATAATGCCCAAGAATCATTCCACGATAAATTAATTCAACTAATTAAACAAGGGGAAATAAGAGGCTGCCAGGAAGGGTCGATTGATCGACGTCTGGGGCTCGATCGATCGAACCTTCGATCGATCGATGCTCTAGGGTCGATCGATCGATCAAACAGGTATTTCGATTTCTGCAGAAGTGCAGTTACGGGTTTCATCAAAATTCTTCATCCAAATACATATTTTCCAACACTAATCGTCCCAAAACTTATACCACAAACATAATAACATATTACCAGATGTTTCTAACGTTAAGCATGCGTATAACCATTTTTAAACATGATTAAACAACCTAAAATCTCATCTAATCATCAAGAACCCTAAGTTTTCTTAACTTCTGTTCTAATCAGTTTTTCTCCAGAATTTCCTTCTACATAATCATCAAAAATCCGTGGGTTAATCATCTACATCCCATAAGGTTTCCAGAATATGGTTTTAATGACTTCTACATGCAAATTCCTATCAAGAATTGGGGTTTCCTTCCATAGATTATACTCCTAATCATTCCTAGACTAATATGAATATTGCACCAACGAAAATATGCAAGTTAAACACTTGCCTGGGATTTCAGAGGTCTGTTTTCCTGTTGATTTTGGTGTGGTTGCGTTCTCCTCCTCGAGATCTACGTGTTGGTGGTGACGGCGGTGCAAACGGTGGTGTATTTGGCCTTGAATCACCTTGAGAGCTCTCTCCTCTCTTCTCCAATGGCCGTACTAGGGTTATGAATGTTCTAACCCTAAAAGGCTGACCTAAATAGCTGCTAAGGATGGCTGAAATTCGTGGGTTTAATTACCCTACTTTGTAAAATGACCAAAATGCCCTCCCGGGTCACTAATTAGGCCTAAAAACACCCCGAGACCCAAACTAAACCCCCGGGTACACTTTTCTGACTATCTCGACCCTTTCGGACGCGTTGGCGCACTCAAAACGACCATACGGACAACTTATAAAATATTCCCTTTTTAATTAACATAATTAGTCCCGACGTGACACGGGCACGTCCCGACTTAAATTTCCGAAATAGTCATTTAATTTACTTATGACATTCAATATAACCAATATAATATATTACTATGCTCATTAGTAATATTCAACAAGTTTCACATAATTACTAACTCTAGTCACGTTAATAATTATAACATAATTAATTTCCGGATTTTTATTAAATCAATCATCACATTAAATTTAATAAATCCCCAAATTAAATATAGCATAAAAATACGGGGTATTACAGAACGTTTTTTCAATTTGGTCGTCATCAAAGACCACCTCTTGGATAGTCTCCATGACACGATCAATGGGAGGAACTCTAGTTTCCTCAATGCTAGGTTGCCCACAGTTTCTACTTGGAGGGTACGAAGCCCTCCTCTGGCTCCACAACTTTTTTCTTCTTATGATCTTATTTTGGTTGGATGGAATCGATGAAACACTTTCGAGATAAGTCCCGGTTCCTCGGATCTCTGTGACCCCTTTATTAATGATGCACTTTACCTTATAGTGGTAGTTGGATGACACCACCCTCGTAGCATGAAACCACCCTTTGTAGAGTATATAATTATATAAAGAAATTATGTCTACCATGAGAAACTTAATGAGCTTATAAATTTCATATCCTCGGACGATGAAAACAACTTTCCCCAATAGCAAAGTCATCATTCTTACAAAGCTAGCCAAGGGCACGGTGGCTTCTTGTAGGTCTTTTATACCCAAATTAAGCTAGTCCAACATCTTAAGGTACATATCATTCGAAGAGTTCCCCTGATCCACCAACAGTTTGTTAACATCCTATTTAGTGACCCTTGGAATGATTATAAAAACATCATGATGGGTAGACCTTACTCCAGCTAGATCATCGTTGGTGATGACATTGTGCTTTGATTGATCAATATCTTCAGGTCGTTGACTTTTACCCACAACGGGCTTGGTTAGGTCGATGCAGAAGGCCTCCATAACTATTGTGAGTTTGTTCACTTCCATCCTGGCGGGCATTGCCCTTGATTTGGTTTGGGTTTAAGGCTCCATGAATCATTGCGAAGTCATAACCCAAACATTCATCCAAAATATTATCCGACTTGTGGTTCTGCACTGGTTTTAAGCCACCATATATTACTAAAACTCATGCCTCACTTCATCGTTCAGTATGTTATCCAGTCTTTGGTGATGCACAGGTTATACCGGACCTTCCTTCTTCTCAACAAAGTCATTGAGGCACCCAGTCTAGGCCAGTTCCTCATGGTTTGATTTGAGTGCCTTGTAATTTCAGTTTTGTATCCACGATCCTTGTTATATATGATACGCACCCAAAAGTGTTTAAATAAAACCCCAAATAGCCAGTTCTTAATTGCTAATTCTCGATAAAATCGGACTTATGATAGTATTTATTTATTTTGTAGCTCAACAAGCATTTGAAGAGTTTAAAGTGCTAATTCAGGGCAAACGCACGACAAAAATGGCTTAATCCTGTAACCTTAATCTTGTCCTGTACCAAAAATTTGCCTAAACTTAGCCCAAACCTTCACCCGAGCCCGTGTGTGTTTAGTTTGTATTTTTTTTTATATTTTTTTATATTTTTAGTTTGAGCCGTTTTTATTTTTAGATTTTATTTTAGATTTATATAGAATTTTCTAGGTTTTATTTTCTATTTTCTTTTTATTAGTGTATTTTATTTTTATTTTTGATTTTTATTAGTTTTAATCTTAATCTTTATTTTATTTTATTTTTAAGATTAGTTTTTAGGAGTTTATTTTTAGTTTTATCACATTTTAATTTTTAGGACTTTATTTTTTATTTTATTTTTTTTATTTTTAGTTTTATTTCTTTTATTTTATTATTTGAGTTTTATTTTATAGATTAGGATTTTATTTTTTTAGTTTGTTATTTTTATTTTTATTTAGTTTTAGTTTAATTTTTAGGTGCAAATCTAACACACACACACACACACACACACACACACACACACACACACACACACACACACACACCAAATCAACTCACTCACCCTCACACTACCCTCCCTACATCCTCACACACTAAATCACTCCCAACATCATCTTCTACACCCATACTCTCTGTCCTCTATCTCCATTCTCAACTAACCCACAACCAACACTTCCAAAACCCACCTCACACCACCATGGCCATACCCGACCACCAAAATCCGGCCCTCACTGTCATGACCAAAATCGCGAACTCGGAACCAATCCCCAAGACCCATACCCAAACCAAACCCGAATCCATCCGACCACGCCACCTCCACAACCCGGTTCTAAATCTATTTCAAACCACAAACCCAACATACCCATTTAAAACCAAAATCGTGTCCCTACCTGCACAAGGCCATAAACCAAAAATAAAACTCCCAAACCCCCATGTGTTTAAAAGATGTCACTTAACACTTTTTCCAAAAATATACCCAACTAACTTCTTATCCCAATTCAAAAAATACCCCCAATCACCATGAAACAAATCTTATTTCTTCTCCAACATGCTCTCATCATCTTAACCCCATGCTCACTCATTTTATCCATACCCAATTTACTCCTTATCCATGTCCACCCTATAAATGCAAGACTTGGTGCCATTGAAGAAAGATCTCGAACTTAGTTTTTAAAACCTTGTGTGATAAATTTCTCTACACTCCTCTATAGAGAGTATTTGCAATTTTAGCAAATATCTCAATATAGAGGTGTTTAGTGAAATTTATCTCTAGGATGAATTTTACTCCACCCCCCTATAGTGAATTTTTGCATTTTTAGCAAATATTTCAAAATAGATTATTATGGTTGAATTCATCCCGTATGGGAGGTAAATTCTAATTCATTCCTTTATGATGAGATTTTTCATTTTTAGCAATTATCTCAACATAAAGTGATGATCTAGAATTTATTTCATTGGATGAGTTCTAATGTACAATTTTATAATGTTAGGATTTGCATTTTTAGCAAATCTCTTTTATTATTTAATTTTCCATTATGAATTCATCCTTTATCTTTTATTTTTATTTTGTAGTTTTTACTTTAGATTCAATAAATACATTAGTGAGGGATTGTTATTGAGAAAATTTTGATGTATAATTGAAGAGTTTCTCCAATTCTAGTACAAATGGGTTTGATCTATTCCTCTTTAATTTCTCTTGATTTAATCCTCACATGCTCCTATTGTTTACTTTTATTTTTGGATAATGATTATTGAGGGCTAATCTTCCATTCATGGGATGAATTTTGAAGCCCTCATGAGTCCAATTTAGTTAGTTTACTTGTTAGCACAATTTTGTTATCTCACTTTTCTTAAATTAGCTTTTACATCTTAGTTAGTACTTTAAAAATTAGTATAGTTAGTTAATTAATAACCCCTTGAAAAAAATTCATAAAAAATATAAAAATCATAATAATATGCAAATGAATTACACATGTCTTCACATATTTTGTGTTCCATCCTTAGAGTTGGATTGATACTCCCTTACTTACCCTATGCATATTTTGAGTTTATTTGTAGGTTCAAGGGAATTTTGATGAAAAAAGAAGTTGCAACAACGACAAAAATACATTAGAGATGCAATTTGTTTTTCTCTATCAAATGACGCCGTTGCCGGGGAATTTGTCATTTGTTGGTGTATTTGTCGGTATATTTTGATGGAAAAAGATAGAGTCGCTTTTCGGTGTATTTGTCGTTTGTGATTGCTTGAAAGTTCTCTAATCAAAACCTTTCATACCCATAAAAATATAATAAAACTAGAGTGTAGAGGTAAGTAAGGGAATCAATCCAAATCTAAGGGTGAAACATATAAAAGAGGAATGCAATTCATTTTATTTATTTTTTTGATTTTTCACTTTTTCTAATTTTTTTAGCTTTTTCAATATTAAAATAATTTTGTGAGGATGTGAATTTAAACTTAGTCAAATATGTAAATAAAAGTAAATGAAGATACTAAGTAAATCTAACTAAATAAAAATATAAAATATGAGATGTGTAAGGAAATAAAAGTGAGGACTAACAAGGGATCAGATGTGACCATATATTGTAGTTAATTAAAATTAATTATCCCAAGTTAGTATCAAAATCACAAATCAACTCTCCCTACAAATGTATTTTTGACAATAATATTTTAGAAAATTAAATTTAACACTCCTACAACTCTTGAAATGTAGATCCAAACATCATCTAACAAATCACCAGCTAGGATCGATCGATCAAACTAGTTTAAATCATAAAAGTAAGTTGAAATTAAAGGAATAATACCACACTTGAGAAACCCCTATCTCTAGTTCGAATCTAAAATGGGTATTATAACTAGAATTTCGATTTTCTCTCGAAAATCATTTACCCTCTCTCGAGGCGTAAATAGAAAGTAAGAGTGTAAAGTTAATTATCAAAGGGAATTTTAATGTAAATAAACTAATTAAAAAGGATTAACATCAAATAATGGGATCATCCCACCCCTTGAAATGAGATTTAGCCTAACATTATATTAAACACGATGAACAAATAATCAAAGGCATATAAAATAAATAGTAGAGAAAGAGAACAAATCTTGAACAAGTCTCCTTGAATTTGGCAATTTGAACTCTATCTTCTTCAATACAAATCAAATCACTCATAATTAAATCTTACCAAATCTCCAAAAAAATAAAAATAAAACTATTTACAAAATATTTTCTCCCTAATTTATTTTCTACTCTAAACTATCTCTCTTCTTCTCAAAGTCTCTTCTAGATTATATCCAAATGAGCATTTGGGTCTTCATTTATAGTGTGGCACATGGAGCTAGGGGCATAAATGGGAGAACAAAGGTGTGCATGTGGTTTAGGTGAGGTAAGGAGTGAGGGAATAAAAAATTATTTTGGGTGAGGGTAATTACGGAATAAGTGGTCTAATAAGGTGTTGGGGGTAAAATGGGAAAATGAGGGTTAAGTTGGTTTAAAAGACACGTGTGGCATTTAACTTTGGTTTTGACTTTGTTGTTTTGGCTTTGATTTGTATTTTAACAGGTATGTACAAATCGTGAATGGAAAGAAGGGAAATGGATTTTGGTTTGAAAATGGGTTTGACATGACTTTGGTTTGAAATGGAGGTCGGGTGGGAAAAAATCAGGGGTTTGGTGTTGTGTCGTCAGGTTGGGATGAGGTGGAGGTCGGGTTCCGAGTTTGGAATGGTCAGAGGGTTTTCGAGTCTAAGGCTCCGGGTTCGTGAGGTAGGTGGCGAGTATAGGCATGGGGGTTTCGACGGCGACGGGGTTGAACAAACGGGTTGGTGGCTGTTGGGTCAGGAGTGGTCCGGAGCTGGGTTCGGAGGTTGGGGTTGCGATGTTCACGGCCGGAGCAGGTGGTTTCATGGGCTGGATTTTCGTGTTTGGGGTGTAAGATTGCAGGTGGGTTAATGGTGGTAGCAAGGTGGGAAAGAAAGTGTGTAAGGAAGAAGATAGGTTTGTTAATAGGGTTTAAGAGAGAGATTGTGGTGGGGTTTGGAAGATGAAGATGAGGGTGAGTGTAATTGTGTGTGTGTGTGTGTGTGTGTGTGTGTGGAAGTTAGTGTGAGGGTGAGGGTTTAGTTTAGGTGTGTGAGTGAGTGTAGGGTAGATATGTGTGTGCGGTATAGGATAGTGTAGGATGTTGTGTGTGTTTAACTTGTGACCCCATTAAAAATAAAATAATAAAAATACACCTAATAAAATAAAAACAAGTAAAATAAAAATAAAACTAAACTAAAGTAAAGTAAAAAATAAAAATCAACTAAAAATAAAACACACTAAAAAAAAATAACATGACACACAATACAAACTCAAGAAACTAAACACGACACAAATAAAATAAAACAAAACAAAAATAAAAATAAACAAACTAAAAACTAAAAAAAACTAAAATAAAAGAAAGTAAATAACCAAATACTCGACACACAAAAATAAAACATCAAAACAAATAAATCCTCTAAAAATAAATAAAATCTTTTAAAAATAAAACTCAAATAATAAAAATAAAAACTACAAAAGAAGTAAAAATAAAACCTAAAGTCCTAAAAATATAAAATCTAGCAAAACTAAAAATAAGGACTAAAATTAAAAACTAATAAAAAAATCAAAAATAAAAAGAAATTGAAAATAAATTCTAAAAAAATAAATTAATAAATAAAAGGGGACAAACCAATGCACACGGGACCGGGGTGATGGTTTGGGCTAGGTTTAGGCTCGGGTTTGATATGGGACAAGGGAATTAGCTCCATATGATGCGCATTTGCCTTGAAATAAGCGTCGAACTTTGCAAACGGCGATCAAACCTGCACATTAAACAATTACGCCCATAAGACCCAAATTGTCGAGAATTAGCAACTAAAATACATCTATTCGGGGTATAAAAATAACACTTTTGGGTGCTTATCAATATACGTACTTCAGTATAATGTTTTTCTTCTTAGAATCATTGATCATCTTCTAGGGCCACTAGAAGTACCGTTGACCTCTAATCTCATAATTTTTTTTATAAATCAGTTAAGAGAAAATCGTGTTGATGGATTTGAAAACTTTTTAGGGATCCTTCTTCTTGGTTCCCTTTTGTATTATGTTATACTTTTTCCCTCCTTTTTTCCCCATTCTTTGTTCTCTTTCTTGGATTATTCATGTTGATATCCTTCTTGGAAAACTTCCATCACTTTATCTTCGACCTTGGCGTATTTCTATATTTTTCCACGAGGTCATTTATCATAATGGGTCCTTGCTTGATGAGATATTGGTAGAGCATGAAGCTGCTAGACTGTACAAGATTAAAGGAAGCCACTATAACTTACTCGGTGCAATCTTCCACTTTGTTATACACCTCCTAATACCTTCTGGAATACTCGCAAAGTGTTTACCAAGGCCTTTTATTTATTGTGAGAAGCGAATCCATCCGTTTATGACCATAATTGCTCGTGATAAACCTAGTCATGAAGCCCTCGACCAATTTTTTGGAGGAGGCGATCGACCATTGTGGAAACTTCTCGAACAACTTCTGGACAATATATCTATAATATTGGAGGGAAATATTCGGCATAGATCTTGAATTATGGGGGAGAAAACTTCTTAGGAGGTTTAATTTTTCAATAGCCTAGATAAAAAGCAACTTCATTTGACAAACAAAGGATCTCTTTGCAATCTTCTTGGTTGCGTGATCCCTTAAATGGGTTGGGTATATACTAGTTTTGGAATATGACTAAAATTTATAAATAAGCACACTTAGGCCTGGAAACATACCCAAGGGGAAAACCCAAAACAACCCCCGAACAATCCTGTGAGGGGTACGAACACCTCACACATGATCAACATAACTCGTAGGAACTGTTTGCGTAGTCACGGGACTTTTGATTTGGTAACAGGACTAAAATTTAATAATAAGCAGACTTAGGCTGTAAAACATAGCTCTAAGTAGAGAAAACCTAAAAAATCCTTCGAATGGCCCCGTGAGGGGCACAAACACCTCGAACGAGACTAAAGTAACTCACAGTAATTGACCACGTAGTCACAAGACTCTCGATTTGGGAATATGACTAAAATTTTCAAATAAATAGGAAAGCATGTCCCTAGGGTGGAAACCAAAAACATCCCTTGAACGACCCTGCGAAGGGCATAGACACTTCGCACGGGACCAATCAGGAACTAACCGCGGAGACATGGGACTCCAGGTTTGGGAATAGGACATTTTTTTTCAAATGGATATGGTCATGGCCAAAAGTCATGACCCGATTTTTATTTTATTTTAAAAAGAAATAAGGGTTATGTCTTTGGGTCGTGACCTTTTGTTGAAAAGTTGCTAACCTTAGTCACGGATCTTGTTTATGACTCCTTGACCACAACTGTTCACACATTTTATCTGTGACCCATAATTCACCTTTGGTTACAGAGTAAGACTGTGGCCACATGTGTACTATTAGTCATGGACCAATATTATGACCATGTTTGTACCTCTGGTTATGGTCCAGGTCCGTGACCCATAGTACTTAACTTATCACGACCCACGCCCGTGACCATATAACAATATAATGCTCACTACCTAATCCGAGACCCTCTTTTAATAAATTCTGTGACAACAAGATTTGGTCATGCCCTAAATGGTCACAGATCTCAGTCACGACCCGGAGGCATGGTTATGGATAAAATCTGTGACCATTTCCACAGTGTGGTCTAATGTATCTATCCTCCTCCCTTATGATGAAATCGTAAATATCTTTTTCCCTTCAACGCTTGTTAGAGAGTGGTCTCCTTCCCTAAGACCTCTATCAAGTAGATGAATTCTTCTATCACTGAGTGATCCTTTCTGGGCTGAGAGACCATCTCGTTTGAGGACTAGGAAATCACGATCCATGCCCATGCATGTGCTTCTCACTATAGGCTTCCCTCGGTAACTTCTTGAGGCTCCTTTAGAGCATAATACTATGCTCCTGTTGGTCCTTGTTGTCGTCCCTTTCAACTCATAGGTGCTTTTCATAATTATTAATGAGGCTTGAGATCTGGGTAGATTGTCCAAGCTTATCGTTATTTATCACTTTCTCTTCTTAAGGATGGTAACGTGCATCAGAAGATTGGTAATCATTGCCAATCTTGAATCTAATCCTCTGGGATGGAGGATATGATTAATGGTCCTCCTGGTCATCGCTAATATCATAGTCTAGGGGATAACCCTCTAGATCCCCATAACCGTGTTGCTGATGGCATTTTCGGTCATCAAGATTTTGATGATCTTAGGTGGGTGAGTGGGACATCTCCAAAAATTTGCTAGTGAAAAATTACTCAGATCATTCCCACAGACGACGCCAATTGTAGGTGGTAATCTCTTACAACTAGTGAAATCCAATGCATACAATAATAATAAGAACAAAGGTAACAAAAAGTCACACATAACAACACAAGATTTATGTGGTTTGCCAACGTGCTTATGTCCATGGAGTGTTAGTCTTTATTACTTTATAGAAACGATCAACAGAGTTGCAGTACTGCTTGGCATTACAATATTGCATTCTCCTTTCATGGGGTACATTTATAGGAGAGTTTATAAGAGTCCAAAGATCCGTCAATAGCTACCCCTAAGAGTTTTGCCCCATATTTTATCAGAATCAACTGTTATAAGTAATGGACTTGTAAGAGTCTTCTCTAACTCGGATTCTTTGTCAATTTTAAACACACGTGGCCTACGTGCTCATGTCGATCACATGCTTGCGTAATTCTGGACCCCATAAGAACAACATCCTATACTCACATGTCAAAAACCATTAAGTATTTAATGTGAAATCTGTCTTTAAATATACCCACTTAAATTGAGAAAATAAAATAAACTTGATGTAAAACACCTTATATCATATAGAAATAATATGAAAAATGTGAAGAGTTAATATACCCCTATATGGGCACTCATTGGCTGTGCCCAAGGGTGGGTCACCACTGGCATCCAATCATCTTGTCCCGACCTAACAAAGTTGGGTCTCGACTTCATGGAGTAAATAATTTTTTGAATAATTTTTAAAAAAAATTCTACCAAAACGCATTGGAAATTTGTACCAAAACGCTGTTAAAAATTTTATCTGGTTTTTCTCTCTATTTATATTTTTATACGATCCATAGCTCGTTGAGATATTTCTGATTAGACATAATCGTCTAAACCTCTTACCAAAACTATGATTGTTACACATCTGAATCTTGGGTATTTCTGGTGTTTAAACCTGGGTAGTATATTTCCGATTTGAGAAGGAAAGGGGGTTTTGGCTTGGTTCGTTGATTCAAACTTCTGGACATCAAATTTTGGTCTTCTCTTACTATCTATTTTTTTGAAAACTTATTAGATCTGTTCACGCATCTTGAAGACTGATTCATACTGGTTCTGTCACACATTTGCTTTTCGTACTGGTTCAACCATACCAGTTTATGTAGATTCATTTAATCTATTGGATAAGGTTTTTACTGGAGGTTGACTGTTGCTGGCCGAAGATTTTAACCGGAGACTATATAACCTATTTTGACCCAAGATTTAACCGTACTAACATCAGATCAGATCAGATCAGATCGAACTTTTGGCGGGACTGAGCATTCGATCGATTTGTTTTTAATGTTGCCTTTGACCGGATAGTTACTTTTTTCGTCCGGGTTGTTATTTTTTTGGCCGGATTGTTTTTTTCTGTTTTGAGTACCGAGTCTTGGATCTATCTTTATCATGCAAGATTGAGTTGATTTGTTTATTCAAATTGAGATACGCAACAATGGTCGGGGTTATGCAATAATTTCGTAGGCCAAATAGTTCACTACAAAGTACATAGGGTTATGATCGATCGAATTTAAAGTTGTATATTCTATAAGAGGGTTGTTTTTCTTTCAAGTATATTCTTGAGAGCAACACTACACCACGACTCATTGCCGGGAGATTTGCAATACCCAGGTGTGCTATTTACATCACTTACTATTTTAGTTCATTTGTATGATTTATACTTAGTGTGGAGGCAATTATTATGCAACACAAATAAATATGAAAGAGGTGACAACCAAGAAAAAACAAATAAAGGGCCAATCACACAACAACGGGAGTACGTGGTTCAGCAAAGAAGTGGCTACATCCACGGTGGTTCAGTGAGTGTTATTTCTCTATATTCTGAAAAGTAAGTACAAAGAATACAACTTGTTCTTTGCCCCGGACTTGGGGTTTAATTTATACATGTATGTGTTGGAGTAGTGGGGGTGATAGGTTCCTCTTTATTAGCCATCTCCCTTTCATGGGATCGTGTACTCCCACAACTTTTCTTCATGGCATCGTGGAGTAAATGGATGAATACCAGAGGTGATGGGCCTGGGTTTTGGGCCGCTGAGGATGGGCTACTCGTCCAGGCCTTATGGTGATAAAATCGGGGTACCCACAATTGCCCCTGAATTTGTTGGGTCGTTCTTTATGGGTCCGATGAATTTAAATGATCAGCAATGATGGTCGATTTCTTTGAAAACTGTGAAGTTGCTTTGGCGGCACCCGCTTCGCTATCTGTGCGTTATGATTAGTTTTGAAGGCTTGTTGGAATAAGACACATTTTTTCTTCGTCGTTCCAGCTCTTCCAGCAATCTTCTATCTTCTGAGAACTCTTGAGTTTTGTACCTTCTGTTTTCGGTCTCCACTCTCGTCGCTTCTTCGCCTTTTGATCTGATCTTCTGTCCTGTAAGTCTTTCGTGCCCTTTTTCTTGAGTTTATAGTTTTTCTTGTATTTTTCCAATGGCGAAGATTGGAAATAGGTCGGTAACTGAGTTTAGAAAATTCTACGGTATTCCTGAGTGGGTAGAGATTGAGTGTTGTGCCTCGCCGCCTAGGAACGTTAGGGACATAGAGGATGCACATTGGATGCACGTCCTGTTGCTCTCCCAGGGGCGTCTCACCTTTCCCCCTAATGGTTTGTTTCTGCACTTTTTTAGTTATTTTGGTATTGTGCCTGCGCAATGTTCACCCAATGTATGGAAAATAGTGAACGGTGTGCACAGGATAAATCAATTGTACGGCACGAGGTTAGGGCTTGCCGAGGTCTGCTTTTGTTATTCTTTTTCTCGTACGAGTTCAGGTGTTCTGTACCTTAAGGCTAGGAGCCCTGATAGGGTTTTGGTAGTAAATTTACCTGATTCCCATAAGGACTACTGGCAAGAAGGGTTTCTCGTTAGGAACTGGCAGTACTCCCCTCAATTTGAAGGGTCGAGGTCTGAGAGGTTCACTATTCCCTTTTATGGGGAAGAATATATAGGTAGATGTTGTATTATTGTTTCAACCTTTGCGGACTTTGTGATTTCTCTAACTTCTCCTTGCTTTCTCTTTTTCAGCGAAGATAAAGAATTTGGAGCCAGCTCTCAACGAGGTTCGTATCTCGGAACTGGTGAAAGCTTGGAACATCAGGGAACCTTTGGGTGACGGCGAGCATCCTAGGTCTGCTGCTTTTCTGCTTGAATACAAGAACACAGGCTCCAGCTTCATAGCCCGACCTGTGGAAAGTGTTCCTGACTTTGACTCTTCCGAAGAGATTTCAGCTGAGCCCATCCAATTGGACGAGGAGGAGAGCAGCTCGGAGAGCGAGCCTGCAGGTGTTGTGAGTAACTTGGGTGGAGGCAGTGCTGATAGTAGCAGTTCATCGAGTACTACCAGCAGTCCAGGTGAAGAAATGCCTCCCAGGAAGAATCTAATCCGGGATGATGATGATGATGATGATGTGCTTCTTGCACAGAGGTCCAAAAAATCGAAGACTGTCTCCGGGGCCATAGCTACTGGTTCTCGGCCTCCCTCTCAAGAGCAAGAGAAGAAGAAGAGAGAGGAGGAGCAGGCGAGGGAGAGGGAGAAGAAAAAGGAGGAGGAGAGGAAGAAGGTGGAAGAGAGAAAGAGGAGGGAGAAAGAGAAGGAGGAGGAGATGAGGAAGATGGAACTGAGGACCAAGACTGGTCAAGCCTTGGTCCCAGTATCTGCTTTGCCTGAGGGGGCTTCGGTGGCCACCTCTCCTCAACTCGCCCCTGCGCTGCTTGAGAGGGCAGTCCTCCCTGCAGATCGCGAGAGGGCGTCAGGGTCTGATCAACTGGCCTTGCAAGCTAGCCAGAGGCTTGCCTTGGTAAGGTTTCTTTTCTACTTCCCAACTTCTTCTAATCTGTTTTGATGGTTTCTTCTTTCTGATCTGTTTTGATGGTTTCTTCTTTCTGATCTTTCCCTTGTTTTCTGCAGTTTGTGACTGACTTCGTTGTGCTCTATCGCTCTCGCGACGAGCTGTTGAGAAGGAACAGCGAGCTGGAGCAGCAGAATTCTACTCTGGTGGCCAGGGGTTCTCAGCTGGAGGCCGATCTGAAGGCTGCTGATGCGGCTCGAGCTTCTTCTGCCTTGGCCCTTGCTAATTCTGCTCGCGAGAGAGATAATGATGTCAGAGAGCTCGGCGAGCTGAGGAAGTCGTATAAACAGGTCTGCTCTAGCAAGCTGGACTTTGTGGAGAAGAACAGGGTTCTTGCCGAGCAGCTGGAAGCGGAGAAGGCCCAGGCAGCCACTGTTAAAGAAGATTCATACAATTCTGGCTGGGTTGCTGCGTATGAAGACGCCGAGGTTCAGATAGGCTATATTAGCCGTCTGAACTTCAAGAAGGGGTGGAACAAGGCCCTTGTGGCTGCAGGGGTGGATGTTGCATCCCCACTTTTTGACGAACATGATCCAGGGCCCAAGCCAGTTGTGGATGAGGAGCCAGCCCCAACTGCTGAAGGGGTCAATCCTGCTTCTCAGGCGACTCTTGCTGATGCTTCCTTGGTCGAGGGGGCAGTGCACACCTCTGCAGAGGGTAACGCCCCTGCTGATGCTGATAAGGACAAGGGTCCGTCCACCGAGGTTGCTAAGTGATATGGATTTCTTTGTAATTTTTTCCCCTTTTTTTTTGTTCTGATGTAACCTCGCTCATTATCAATAAAAAGGCTTCGTTTTTGTTTATGCTGATTTCTTTTTGTTCTCTTTCTTTCTTTGTAGTTGGTCGATGTGGATGATTATATTCCTGTTACCTCCTAATTGGGTAGGACTCTAGGTCCTAATGCAAGCCCTGCAGTTCGCCAGGCTTTTGCTAGGCTCTGTAGGTTTGCTAAATCAAGGAACCAGAAGTATAAGGATCAGTCCGAGCTGGTGGCTAAATTGAAGGACAGGCTCCAGGAAATGGGAGAGATCGGAGCTTCAGTGCAAGAAGAAGTCAGCGAGCTGAGAGTAAAGTTACTGGAGGCCACCAAGATCAATCAGGTCGTGGAGTTTCTTCAGCGGGAGAATGACGACCTGAGGCGGGAGGTCTTGAAGCTTAAGGAGCATTCGCCGAGCACCGCGTCGGCAGTCCTGCAAGGTTCTTCCTCGTCGCGAGCTGCTCGGCCACCCCTCCCGCGAGCTGGCAGGAGTACGCAGGGTAGGAGTAGGGAAGCTGAGGAGCAGCGTGAGAGGGAGATGGAGGAGCTGCGCGGCGATGTTCAGCGAGCTTACGTAACTGCTGCTGGGCTTCAGAGGGACGTCACCCGACTGCGACATTTATTTAAGAAGGGCCCTCGCCAAGTGTGGACTGATGGCTATGATCAGGGCTGGCTAGATGCTCCCACAAGATTATCAGAGTTCGAGGAGCTTTCCTTCATCAGGGGGTGGTTGAGTGCTCTCAAAGAGCTGCAGGTGCCGAGAAATTCGATATTGTGGTATCGGCATGAGATGTCTCCCTCTACTCTGATGCCCAATCCATTTAGGCGAGATGACCGATGGATTCCTATCGATGCTATTCCTCGGCGGCTACTGGAGTTGGACACAAATGAAGTTGTTGAGGAATTCGATCCTGCCCCTGATGACGGGAGGAGAGCTAAGGTTGCTGATTACCTTGCTCGGAGGCTTCCCCCTTCTTGATATTTTGTTTTTTAATAATTGTAAATGCTTTGGGCGAGTCTTTGCCGACTAAACATGTACCATTATTGTTTGTAAATATAAAAGATTAATGGAAAGTTTGAGTTTTGGGCGTTTTTACCGACTAAACGTGTTTATCCAATCTCTGTTATATTTTTGCAGCTTCATAATCTTTATCTTG
Source organism: Sambucus nigra (assembly GCA_949130495.1). Classification (NCBI taxonomy): domain Eukaryota; kingdom Viridiplantae; phylum Streptophyta; class Magnoliopsida; order Dipsacales; family Adoxaceae; genus Sambucus; species Sambucus nigra. The sequence goes on along the minus strand of OX422221.1, from coordinate 108,724,322 downwards.
TCATGCGAGTGTCCGCCCAGTCCAGTATTAAGAATACCATTGTGCTCTCTCTTTACCTTTTAGGTCGTGTCGTCACACTCCCTTAGGTCTAAGAGGGGCAATTGGCGAGGACACACCTGTTTTTGGATGTCTTCATCCGGTCAGGATTTTGTTTAACCAAAGTAGGTTTGATGCCTAAGAATACCCTGTAGGGCTTCATATATTGCCATGGGCAATGCTAAGAGGTCTGTCGTGCTTCGTGACGATGACCTGAGGAGGGGTGTTCCCCTGCTATGTCAACTATTATACCTGTGATTTGAAAAGGATGTGCAATAAGATATAATTGTTATACTTTTAGAGAGTAATCAACTGAGAGATTTTTATTGGTGAGTAGAGAAATAAACTGTCTTTTCCCAAAATGAGTACAATAAAAGATCTAACAATAGAACTCCTAAAAGTAGAATTTCTTGAGATTAGCTGCGTTCCATGCTCGTGGTATCTCTCTGCCCTCCATCATTTTCAAATGATAGGCACCTTGCAGGTCGTCTCTAATTATTTCATAAGGTCCTTCCCAGTTTGGGCCCAGTTTACCATCTGATGGCTTCACTGTATTGCCCAGGACCTTTCTTAGGACATAGTCTCCAATTTCGAACTTCCTCGGATTGACCTTTTTGCTGTAGTGCTTCGCGAGCTGTTGTTGATAACTCGCTAGTTTTACTAGGGCAAGTTCCCTGCGCTCGTCGGCCAAGTCGAGTTCAGCGAGCAAAGCCTGATCGTTCTGATTCTGCTCGACAAGGTCGGATCTCATTGTAGGCAATCCTGTTTCTAATGGGATGACCGCTTCCATACCATATGCTAGTGAGAATGGCGTCTGACCTGTGGCTCGTCTGGGAGTCGTTCTGTATGCCCATAGGACATGTGGTAGCTCGGTAGTCCACGCGCCTTTTGCTCGTTCTAACCGCTTTTTTAATCCAGCGATCACTGTTTTGTTGGAACCCTCAGCTTGTCCGTTGCTCTGAGGATAAGCTACCGAGCTGAAGTGGTGCCTGATTCCGTGTTGGTCGCAGAAGTCCTGAAAGGGGCCACTTTCGAACTGTGTCCCATTGTCAGTGATGATGGTTCTGGGGATCCCGAATCGAGTGATTATATTTTTCCATATGAATTTCATCATGTCAGCATCTCGGATGTTCGCCAGAGGTTCTGCCTCGATCCACTTGGTAAAGTAATCGGTGGCGACCAACAGGTATTTGCGATTGCCGGCAGCGGTGGGTAGTGGTCCCACGATGTCCATTCCCCACTGGGCAAAAGGCCAGGGGCTGGTCAGGGATTTCAATTCGCTGGCAGGCTGGTGGACCATGGGGGCGTGAAGCTGGCATTTTAGGCATCTGCAGACATATACTGCGGAGTCCCTTTGCATATACGGCCACCAGTAACCTTCTTTCATTGCTCGGAAGGCTAGAGATCTTCCTCCGACGTGACTTCCGCAGATTCCTTCGTGAAGCTCGTGAAGCACCTTCTCGACCTCGCCTGGGTGGACGCATCTAAGGTAGGGGCCGGAGAAAGATCTTTTATACAAGTCGCCTCCCGTGGATAAGTGAAAGCGAGCAGCTTTGACTCTTATCTGGTGGGCGGTCCTTTTATCATCTGGGAGCGTTCCGTTCTTCAAATAGCCTCTTAAGGGATCCATCCAGCTAGGGGCTGGTTCCAATTGGAGTATTTGTTTCGCTCTTGTTAGCTCGCAGTTGGGGTGAATGCTCGGGTAGCTAAGGAAATCGATAGGGATTATCCTTTTAAGGCTGGAATCAACTGCCGAGCTCAGGGCTGCCAAAGCGTCAGCGTGGCTGTTCTGCCCCCTGGGAAACTGCTGGATGTTGATTTCTTCAAAGTTTGTCATCAAGTTTCTTACCAACGAGAGGTAGGCTACCATCCTCTCGTCCTTCGCGTTGTAGTCTCCACTTATCTGATTGGAAACTAGTTGCGAGTCTCCGAATACCTGTAAATGCTTTGCTCCTAGAGTTTGCGCCCTTTGGAGACCTGCAATTAAGGCTTCGTATTCTGCTTCGTTGTTGGAGGCTGCAAATCCCAGCCTAATTCCTTGCTCGAGGACTGCATTTTCTGGAGTGATGAGAACAATTCCTACTCCTGCCCCCTTTGAGTTGGAGGCTCCATCAACGAATAGCTTCCAGCTTCCCCCTGTAGCCTGGCTGTTTTGTTCTGTTGGTTTAGGCTGGTCGAGAGGTTCTTCGCCTGTGAATTCAGCTATGAAGTCAGCGAGGACTTGACCCTTGATAGCTATCCTTGGTTGAAATTGGATGTCAAACCGGCCGAGCTCGACTGACCACTTAGACAGCCTGCCTGACAAATCCGCCTTCCTTAGGACAACCTTGAGGGGGTGTGATGTAAGGACGATGATCGTGTGAGCTTCGAAGTAATGCTTTAGTTTCCTCGATGACATTACTAGGGCGAATGCGAGCTTTTCCAATGGCAGGTATCTCTGCTCGGCGTCTAGTAAGGTTTTGCTCGCGTAATAGACTGGATGTTGGATCCCTGTGACTTCACATATTAGCGCTGAGCTGATAGTATGGCTGGATACAGAGAGGTAGAGGTACAAAGGGTCCGTTTGCTGTGGCATGACGAGCAGTGGTGGGGAGCTTAGGTAGGATTTGAGCTCGCCTAATGCTTGCGAGCAATCTGGGGTCCATTCTACCGTTTTGCTGCCTTTTAAGAGTTGGAAGAAGGGCTTGCATCTCTCGGAGGATTTAGAAATGAAACGATTCAGTGCAGCGAGCATTCCAGTGAGCTCCTGTACATCGCGGATTGTGCGAGGAGGTTGCACCCGTTTAATTGCCTCAATCTGGTCCGGATTTGCCTCTATGCCACGCTTGCTGACCAAATACCCAAGGAACTTTCCTGACTGGACACCGAAGGAACACTTGCTCGCGTTGAGTTTCATTCGGTATTTCCTGAGGATTTCGAAGGTACTTGCCAGGTCAGAAAGGTGGTTTTCTTTCTCCTTGCTTTTGACGAGCATGTCGTCGATGTAGACCTCCATCGTGTTTCCCATCTGATTTTTGAACATTTTAGTAACCAGCCGCTGATAAGTTGCCCCTGCATTTTTTAGCCCGAAAGGCATGACCTTGTAACAGTATAAACCAACCGTCGTGATAAACGCCGTTTTATCCTGATCTGGGGCATATAAGGGAATCTGGTGATAGCCCGAGTATGCGTCCAGGAAACTCATTCGCTCGTGAGCTGCAGTGGCGTCTACTAGTTGGTCTATTTTTGGAAGAGGGAAGCTATCCTTGGGGCAGGCTTTGTTGAGGTCAGTGAAGTCTATGCAAACTCTCCACTTACCGTTGCTTTTTGGAACTACCACTGGGTTGGATAACCATTTGGGGAACTGCACTTCCCGTATGGATCCTGCATCCAGCAGTTTTTCGACTTCCTGTTCTATTGCTTTGGCTTTCTCGGGAGCAGTTCGTCGTGCCTTTTGTGCTATCGGTTTGAATGTGGGATTGACGTGCAACCGATGGCAGACCATATTGGGATCGATCCCTGGCAGCTCGTAGGGTTCCCAGGCGAAAACATCTATGTTGCTTCTGAGTAAGGTTAACAAATCCTTTTGCTCTTCGTTAGTGAGTGAAGTCCCGATCAGGAAGACTCTGCTGTTGTCGCCTTCCCTAGCAATGACTTCTACCAGGTCTTCTACAACCCGTTCGGAGGGGAGGAGCCTGGTCTCTTCCACTCCGGGCCTTCCATATTTTAATTGCTATTTGGAAGGGATTGCATCTTCCTCCACTTTCTCGCTGGTTCGAATGTCTTTTTTCTCTGGCTTCGATCGGATAGCCGCTATGAAGCACTTTCTCGCCATCGCCTGGTCGCCATGTATCTCCATCACACCCCGCTCGTTGATATATTTGAGTTTCTGGTGGTAGGTCGAGGAGACTGCCTTCATTGCATGGAGCCATCCCCTGCCGAGGATGGCTTGATATGGTGAGTCGATGTCGACCACCAAGAATTCGATCATTTTTGAAACACTCCCAGCGAGCACTGGTAGTACTATCTTGCCCAAAGGCATGGTCATTTTTCCAGTGAAGCAGACCAGAGGGACAGTGGTTCCCTTCAGGTCGGCGATGTCCAACTTCAATTTCCTGAACAGGTCGATGTACATTACTTCGGATGAGCTTCCTTGATCGACGAGCAGTCTGTCGATATCAAAGTTGGCTATCCTGAGTGTAATGAATAAGGCATCGTGATGTGGGGTCCTCACTCCCACAAGATCTTCATCCGTGAAGACAATATGCTTGTTGTAGTTGATGTCCTCTGCTCGGCGGCGTTTTCCTGCCTGTGATTTCGCTGGATCAATTTGAAAAGCTTGCATTACTGCTGTCAACTTCTTTACCTCCATCCGAGCTGAGTTGCCCTGGATTTGCTTAACATCGGATACTCCATGGATTACTGCGAATTCGTGTCCGGTGTCGTCTTCTAATACGTTGTCGGGTTTTGCCTCCTTGTGGACAGTCACTCTCTCTACCTTCCTTTCCACAAAGTCATTCAAATGTACGGATTGGGCCAACTCCTCGAGGTGGGACTTAAGAGCCTTGCAGTGCTCGGTCTTATGTCCTCCCTCTTTGTGGAAGGTGCATCTCAGCGCATTGTTTCTTTTCGATGGGTCTCCTCCCATTTTTCGGGGCCATTTGATGAACGGCTCATCCTTGATCTTAGCGAGAATCTTGTAAATTGGTTCTTTGAAGACGGTGTTGACTGCCTGGAACGACTTTGCAACGTCAGGGCTCCCTCCGTTCTTGGGGCCATTCTTGCTCCCATTCTTTCCTCCTTTTTTCTGGTTATCAACTTTCTCACTTCCCTTCGTGGCGAGCTTGGCTCGACCGTTCTCACCTACGTTAAGGCGGGTGACATCTTCCACCTTTGCGTATTTCTCAATCCGGGCCATCAGGTCATCAATGGGTGTTGCTTCCTTCTTTGTCAAGGACTGGTAGAGGAGGGAAGAGCTAGGTAGCCCAATTTTGAATGAAGCCACTGCCACCTCTTCTGCGCAGTCTTCGACTTCGATGAATAACTCCCAGTACCTTTTCGCGTAGTCTCGAAGTGTCTCCTGAGGAGTTTTCTTCATCGTCAATAGAGCATCCATCCTTTTGGGATGGGAGCTGCTGGTGATGAACCTGGCCGTAAAGAGCTCGGCCAGGGATTTGAAATTTCTGATGGATCGGTGAGGGAGTTTCTCGAACCATTTCTGGGCTACGTCATGAAGGCTTGAGGGGAAAATACGGCACATCAACGCATCTCGGTGATTCCAGAGGGTCATAGCCTGCCGGTACTGCCTGACATGATCAATGGGATCAGTCTTTCCGTCATAAATCTTGAACCTTGGAATAGCAAACTTTTTGGGAGCTTCTTCTTCTTCAATTTCCCTTGTGAAGGGCGATTTCATCTAGGTCTTGAGGGCTCTCCTGACGAGTTCTCTGGTTGACCTGGTGCCGCGGTGAGCTGGATGTTGGTCCATTTCTCTGCGGACTAGGTTCCGTATGTTGTCGTCGCTGCGAGCAAGGCTCTGATAGCGGCGAGCTTTTCTTAGTTGCTCGCGGAGGTCGTCGTCTGAGTCGCCACCTTCGAACCCTTGATGTTGCCGCCTAGGGCTCCTTCCTCGGCTGCGAGATTTGCTCGCCTGAGGGCTAGGAGTGCGATAGGGGCGTCTCCTGGTATCAGGACGTAGTTCTTTTTCTAGTTTTTCCAGTCTTCTTTTCAGGCGAGCATTCTCAGCCTCATACCTGCGAGAAGACTCCCTCTGCTCGTGGAGCCTTGCTTCGTATGCATCGATCAATCTGGATATCTGAGTGGACCTCGCTGGTCCTTGACTTTCTTCTGAGGCTGGCCTTTCTAAGCGAGCCCCTTGATCGGAACGTCGGACTTCAGACCTGATCCTGCGAGGAGCGGGTGGCTCCTGAATGTCTCCTGCTTGAGGAGCATTGCTGCTGTGACCAGACATCTTAGATTTTTTCTCGGTGTGGGCTCTTCTCAAGGAAAGATAAACGTTTCCCACAGACGACGCCAATTGTGGAGGCAATTATTATGCAACACAAATAAATATGAAAGAGGTGACAACCAAGAAAAAACAAATAAAGGGCCAATCACACAACAACGGGAGTACGTGGTTCAGCAAAGAAGTGCCTACGTCCACGGTGGTTCAGTCAGTGTTATTTCTCTATATTCTGAAAAGTAAGTACAGAGAATACAACTTGTTCTTTGCCCCGGACTTGGGGTTTAATTTATACATGTATGTGTTGGAGTAGTGGGGGTGATAGGTTCCTCTTTATTAGCCATCTCCCTTTCATGGGATCGTGTACTCCCACAACTTCTCTTCATGGCATCGTGGAATAAATGGATGAATACCATAGGTGATGGGCCTGGGTTTTGGGCCGCTGAGGATGGGCTACTCATCCAGGCCTTATGGTGATAAAATCGGGGTACCCACACTTAGGTATGTTATATTTGTGCTGTATATTTATTGCTAGTATATATATTGTATACTATTGGTTTAGTTGTTAGCACTTTAATTTTGCATTTTATATAGGGACATATACCAAATAGTCCCTCGGACATTTTTTAATACCCATTTAATCTAAACTTTTTTATTTTGCCTCAAAAAGTCCTTTGCCACATATTTTGGAGAGGGAGTGCCGCTGGCGCGGACCTCTAAAAATAAGAGGATATTGAGTGCTTGAGGGACTAAATGGGTTAAACTAAAAATATGTGTCATTTTTAAAAAATATATATTTATAGTAGGGACTATTTAATAATTGACCCTTTTATATATAAGAATAGTTAATTTATTAAATAATTAATTAATCAATAAATCTCTTTGGCTCCACCATTGCCGATGCCGAAGTCCGGATGTGAAACGAGGTGGGTTAGTATCATGTTGACAGCCGATTGTAAAATCTATGTCAAATCTTGTGAGGGATTCTCTAATTAAAAGAAGGGTTGTAAACGTACTGAACAAACTTATTCTCTCATTGGTCCATTCTAATGTCACAGGGATTGCCAACGTTAACATGCAGATCGTTAATGAACTTTAATCTAACAATTACAAAATGATCGCTGGTATGAGAGAGTAAACAAACAGACAATGAGCTAGTAAGGAACAAACACGTGGGACAATTCTGGCTGTTGTAAAATGCGTGTTTTGAAAGTTTAAACATCCAAAATTCATCCCCAAAAGTCTGTGTTGGTTTTATATTCTACCTTGGGAAGTTTTTAAGGAATAAAATTAATTCTAATTCAGCACACAACATTTTAAAACCAAAATTTTAAATGTTTTAAAAAGGTTTTAAAATGTTTTTAAAAAATTCGTAAAAATATTTGAACACTCGTGCACACACTTATACACCTATATGTATTATTTGCATCCTATAGTGTGTTAAGAGTAATATTGCACTTCCTTTTGTGGTAGAGATGATGTTCTTTGAGAGGATCAAATGTTAATGAAGCTTTGCAAACCATGGAGAATATAGCTCGAAAAATCTAACCTATTTTGTCATCATATCCAAACTAGTTGGAACTCCTATAGGGTACAGACTCAAGTAAGTCAACCATATAGAGTGTTCTCACAATATTGGGCATGTCGTCGTAGGACCATGCAAAGACATATATAAAATCTTTCAATAATTCTTCAAGTTGCCCTCACTCATGCTCGTCAAGGGAGGCCCCTATCCTAATCTCGCATAGTTGGCTACTAGAACCGAGATTAATAACAATAATTTCATCTTCATTAATTTGAACACGGTTATGTTTTTTTATTATTAACCTTATTATGACCAGTTAAAAATTATTCATTTGAAAAATCATCATCATCAAGACTTTGATTAGAATCAAGACAATTAATGTAAGGCACAACAAGATACTCAAAATCTTCGTTTATTTCATACTTGGGAAAAACAACATTGAGAACCTCGTTAAAGGAGGTATCAATTACATTGTAATTAGAATAAGGAACAATAGAAGAAAAAAATATAGGAGAAACATTAGGATTGGGTTGCATTTTAGTAGGTGGAACTGGTACAACATTCCAGTTGAGGAGGGGTGCATCAGTCGTCTTGATCAGTATGGATGGATCTGATGATCTAGCATCTGAGTGAATCATGCTGAGTGTCAGCCCTAGTGTCTATAAATTAAATGAGTCCACAGAGTCACTTCCCTCGGAATCCTTGGTAATTGTTGTAGCCTTCTCAACGAGAGGTTGCACATAATGCTGGGAATATCCGTCCCAGGAGTAACAATCTTGGAAGAAAATCTTCATCTCTGACTTCATCTTCTTGTCCACATGATCATTCCATGGTTCGAGAAAGTCACGAAAGGGAAAATCTTCACCCTCTTTAATGAATCTTTCGTTCAAGGAATATCCTGAAACAGTCTTGGCACTTTCTAGCCTTATCTTAAACCGAGATTGGTGGAGCATCTTGAGTTCCTCTGATGATGGTGGATAACCCATGCCACATGGAGGAAAGGCCTTCATCAACACTATAGGTTCTAGTATTCCCTATTGTCAAAGTGCCAGGCTTAGTCCAGGCATGAAGCGCATATTTTTGAACATCTGTATCACGTTGACATTGACGTGAGGATTGTGCTCTGGATAGATTCTATCTTTAAAATCATCCCCTGCTTGGAGTGGAAGTGGTTTGACTAAAAAACTGGATAGAAGCATGTCATTCACCCTATCCTGTATCTCTATTACCGGATTACTGGTTCTTGGATTCTCAGTGTTATCATCGCACCCAAGATGGTGATGACTGCCCCTTGGCGAAGAACTTCAATTTTTGATGGAAAGAGGAAGACACCCCTTGATGCTGTGAACCCACGGTCGACTGAGCAATAGATTAAAATAAGCTGGTATGTCGATGACTTGGAACTCAGTAACGAGATTTATAAGGCCAACCCCTATTATAAGCTTTATGAATCCCATCACCCCTCGACGAGTATTATCATAAGCACGCATCGAGGTGGAAGTTGGAGTAAGGTCGCTTTCTTTTAAACCCAAGTAGTTCAAGGTTCTCAACGGGCAAACATTGAGTGCTGATCCATTATTGACGAGCGAAAGCGGGACTATCTTCCCCATTAACTTGACATATATATTGAGAGTATAGTTGTGATTAGGTCTACACTTAGGGATTTCTTTCTCAGAGATGGAGAGAATTCTAGTAGAGGTTAGAGACCCGACCAAGTTCACGACTTCTTTCGAAGTGGTGGAAGGAGGGCCCGGTAAGAAACTTAATTAAGGCATTTCTGTGCAGTTGGGAAGACATGAAAAGTCCCCACAAAGTGATGTTAGCCTGAGTTTTCTTTAGTTGGTTGAGGATCTTACTCTCCTCGATGGTCATTTCCAGCATGGGGAGTTTCTTGACAACATTTTTTTCCCTTATCCGTCGTTGTTGACTGAGGGTTCAGACTCTAGTAGTGCCTCCCTGATTTTTTCACGTGGTTCAAAGAAGAGGGGAAGAATAAAAACTCTATTTATTCATCTATCTCAGGATGTTCAGACACTTTATTGATTTCTCCTAGCAGATCTTCAAATGACATCATCCTACATACACTGATCACTGGGCTAACCTTTTCTTGGATTGGCTCTTCATCCACTACACCAAAAGGCCAACTTGGCACCTTTCAGCCAGCCAGCCTTGTCACGGTCATTGACCGTGATAAGATCTTGATAACTGTACTTGTCACGGTCATTGACCGTGACAAACTTAAAAAGTTATCATGGTCAATGACTGTGACAGGTTCGTGACAACTTCGTCAGTAAAAAAAACCCCTCTTTTTTTTTCCCATTGTTTTCTATTCTCTCCATTTCTCTATCTCTCTCTAAGCGACTGCGCTCTCTCTCTACCAGGTATTTTTTTCTTCTCTCTTTCTCTTCCATTTATATATACGTGTGTGTATATGTGCATGTGTGCATATATGTGTGTGTGTGTGTGTGTGTGTGGTGGGGGAAGGAGCAGGGGTGGGGGTTGAGAGGGGGTGTATATGCATGTGTGTATATGCATGTGTGTATATGTGTGTATATTTGTGTGTGTGTGGTGGGCAGTGGCAGTGGGGGGAGGGGGCAGGGCTAGGGGCAGGGGGTAGGGCAAGGGGGTGGGTATGAGCGTGTGTGTATATGTGTGTGCGCGCATGTGTGTGGCAGGGGGAGGGGGTGGGGAGGGGGAGGGGGTCGGGGTGGCTTATTAATTTTTTTAGTAAATTAATAATTAGTGTCCCTTTCATATGCAAGTAGGATTACCCCTCATTGTAAATTAGTAAATTAATAATTGTATACTTTAATTGTTAGTTTAATTGATAAAATGAATTAATTTAGTAGATGAATTAGAAGGAGTACGAGATACACATTTGTTGTTGCTATTGCGGTTGGATTATAGTGGATCGATGTTTGGTTAGTTAATTTTAGAAGTGGCATGACCACTAGTTTACTGTCCATATGGGGGTGAAATTTTTCATTTTTTTTTAAATTACTTTATATCACGAACAATATATATATATATATATATATATATATATATATATATATATATATATATATATATATATATATATATATATATATATATATCGTATGATAATTAAATGAAACACACTTGAAATTACATAGAGTGCGCATAGATACTAGCGTTCTAGTTCTTATGGGTACGCATTCAATAGCCCTTAGACTCGTTCGAGAGTCATTACCCCTGTAATGAGATCTCTCGAATTGCTCCGTTTGGATAGTTTGGGACTGCATAAATTCTATATAATAATATTCTTAGTGGCTTAAAGTTGTTACTTTTGGAGGAAGTTCTGCGGTCGTATCCTAATGTTCTATGGGTACATACTAGATTGACAAGTGTGAGTGTTATTTCAACTGATCAATTGAAATAACACTCACACTTGCCAATCTACGCCGTGTACTTGGAGAACTATGGGGATATGTTGTGGAGTTTTTCTCAAATCGTAACAAATGTGCATGAGCTGTAAAGTATATTATAGAAATATGCGGTCTTGAATTGGATATAACCACTCACCCTTTAGAAGAGATGGAGGAAATATGAATTTCTATTATAAATTGAATTTGAATTTGAAATTTAAAAACTGAATATAAATAAGACATAATTAAATGAAACATACTATAAATTTAAGTTTTGTTTATACTAATCCAGGCATATACGCTTCTTATCTTTAATATGTGATTAGTTGTAGTAGTTGTGATGGGATATCTTAAATACAAAGAGTGGATGGGTGAGGCAAATAGAATGGGGGATGTGTTTTGCAGAGGTGCTAATGAGTTTGTGAAATACTCAAAGAGATGTCATAATGATGAAGAGTTTTCGTGTCCGTGTGCTAGGTGTAAAAATGGTAAGGTGTTTGAGTGGAAAACAGTTGAATTACATTGGTTAAGATGGGGTATGCAAGATAATTATCAATTTTAGAGTTTTCACGGTGAATTGAAAGCTCCTTTTGTCCCCGAACAACCTTCACAACAACCTTCAAAAAGTAGGATAGATGTAGTAGGGGATGTCGTAGATCATAATATGTTAGAGGATTTAGTTGATGATGTGAACAGAGTTTATGAAGTGGAGGAGAATGAGGTCACTGATGATGTACAAGGTTCAGGTGCTCGTGAAGATATCATGATAAACCTTAACGATGACTACTAAAGTTTAAAATTTAAGGCGACCCAACCGTTATACTCTGGCTATGAGAAAGATCATGATACTAATTTTGCATTATTTTATTTCAGGGGACGGGGAGTGGCCCTGGGGGTAGGCCACATAGGCTCGATGTTTATGTGTCTATTCGGACGAAGAAGGGGAAGGATAAGGAGGTGTCCCCGATTGTCGCGTCCACGATTGTAAGTAATCCAATAATTTACTTTTTGTTAATTACGTTATAATTTTTTTTATTTACTTATTTAACTAATCATGTGCTATTTGTTGTTTCAGGCAAAGCTTAAGGAAATGCATGAGTCGCAGTCTGATGCCGACAAGGCATCTTTGTCCACGGATGCACTCAGCTAAGTGCTTGGTGCCGATCGCAAGTGGAGGACAAGGGGGTGAGCTCGCGGGTGGCCAAATCTAGGATCATCGGATTGGAGACGAGCAACAGCGAGTTGGCTCGAATGGTGGACTCGTATGTCGCAAAGTTGTCCCGTTTGGAGGTGATGGTCCAAGATATGTTCTCATTCATGAAGTGTTTGTTGGGCAAAAAGAGTAAGGGGAAAGGAAAGGAGAAGGTGGTGGAGGAGGAGGTGGATGCGGACGTCGCTGCTTCATCGCCAACACGTGCTGACTCTGATGATCCAGTCCCCTATTTGGCTCCCTTCGACCGAACTATGATGACACTTGGTTGGCCGAGCGTGTTTATACACGATATATTTGATGGCGAGCGAATAGGGAGGGGGTTGAGGGACCCGAATACCGTTCAGGGTATGCAAGTTCATGGACATGCGCTTCAAGACATCGAGACCAAGATGCCCGTCACGCATGTGATAACCGGGAATGAGAACTCCCTATTGTGGTTGCACGAACAATGAGGTATGATGTATATTTAAGGATGTATCAATTCTTATATCATATGGCCTATCCACCTCCTCAAACCTACCCCAGACATGTAGTGACATTATTTGAATTGTTTTAAGTTGTTACATTTGAATTATATCGTGATGCATATTGTTTTGAATGTATATTTACATTATCTCTATTTTATTTGGATATATGATGTTTGAACAGGTACAGTGTTGCTATAACGGGTACAAATATACTGCTAGGTAGTGGCAGTGGCCATACTACCCAATAATGTTTTTTCAATTATGTTCAGAATTGTCACGGTCATTGATCGTGACAAGTCCGTGACAAAGAAAACTTGTCAGGGACTTGTCACGGTCAATGACCGTGATAATTTTTTTTAAAAGGTCACTGACTTGTCACGATCAATAACCGTGATAAAGCTTGTCACGGTTATTGACCGTGACAAGTCTAATAAACTTGTCACGGTCAATGATCGTGATAAGTCCGTGACAACAAAAGTTGTCACCCCCGGACTTGTCACGCTCATTGACCTTGACAAGTTGGTCTTATCACGATCAATGACCGTGATAATTCGGCAGATTTGGTGCAGTGATCTGAACTATCAAATTCGTCCCACCATTCGGTGGCAACGATGCCATCCTTACACGAGAAGTTAATGCATCCTACAACCTCAACGACCGATTCATATAGACTCTCCCACTCAACGGGGAGATACAGAAGTGAAGGGACTAAGTGCTCTTATGGTTTCAAAGCATTGAGTAGCTCAGACATACTATAAATTTCATTGGTCTGTCGGAACAAATTTGCTATAATCTGGATGACATCATCTAAACTTACTTCATTGGTAGGTATCACCCAATTATCTGACTCTCGAGCTCACTTTAGAGCTTCCAAGAACAAGATGCTGAATTTTTGGCAGTTATTGGTCATTTTTTAGGAAACTTTTAGCCCAAAATCTAGAAGCTGGTTCAGTACCACTGACAATTCCATATCTTTCCCTTCGAAACGGGTACGAATGACAATGCATGCTCTTGCAAGAATTGACAGGGTCTAATTATCAAAATAGGTAGGTGTAGGAGAAAATATGGGAAAGTTGTGAGGGGTTTAGGTGAATATATGGGTGATTAATGGGTACAATCTGGGTAGACGGGTCAAATTCTGGGTCATTTTCTAGGAAGATAGCATTTGCATGATTTGGAAGTGGATTGTGAGTGGTATTTGTCCTAGGATTGGTTGGTGGGGGCAATGACACCCTGATCAATCAGACCTTGGATTACATTTCAGAGATGGAAACACTGATCAGTGGTATGTTCAACATTTTGATGGAAATCACAACGGGCGTCGGGTTTGAAATTTTTAGGAAGCGGGTTTGGTAATGGATGAGGGTCTAACGGCTTGATGGGATTTCGGCTCAAAAGCGCTTGTTAAACTTTGGAGAAGGGAGCATGAAGCTCGATGTATTCTTTTCTGGAGGGATTAGGAAAGTTTTCTAGTTCCCATGAAGTGGCAGGTTGAGAGATGTTATGGATGGTCGAAACTGTGATATTGGTAGGCTTCTCATACTTTCTCGGAGTGATCTGTCCAGATACTTTCTTCGGCTCATCTTCTGTCTTGGAAAGAATTTCTTCAATCTCCACTCCTACTTCTTGGAGGGCTTAAAAATGAGGGAAATCTTGTCCTCCCATCATCGCTCAGACATGGGGTAGTAAGTTTTTCTTCATAATACTTACTTTGTCCTCTTCGAAAGGCCGATTGGTCATGGTGGCCTCTTTCTCTCTCCACAGTGCTATGAAATTACTGACAATTTCCCTGGGTATCTGCTTGAGAAGTTCTAAATCACAACGCATAACTTCCAATTCCTCGTTGTACTTATACTGCGACATGAATTCCTGAGCAAACATCCTCCCAACTGTGAATTCTAGATTCCTCGAGGGATAGGAACCAACGACGATCGCTGTCCTTTAAAGCCTGTTGGAACATTTGGGTCATTATTTCCTCGGAGGCACCTAAGAGAGTCATGGTTCGGTGTTAACTTTGGAGATGAACAATTGGGGGACCGCTACCTTTGAACTTCTCAATGTTGGGCATCTTGAATTTTTTCGGCAGCCTTGCTTTAGGGTAGGGAGACATATGGGTGTAATCCATGTAGTTCCTAGAGATTTGGACTTGGTAAAACTTCTTGGTCAATAGCTTAAGGTCCTCCTTGACCTTGTTCAACTCTTCTTACTTTGGATTGAAGGTCAGTGGCAGTTTAGCCCTTAGTTGGGCAAGATTTGGCACAGGGAGCTGAGTTGGAGGTGGCCCATTAGCAGGAGGGACATGTGGAGCGTGCTGGTACTCTTCTGGGACTCAAATAGGCTCAGGTGTAGGCGGACCTAGAGGCTGAGGGAAGAGGACCTCGGGCTCTTTGGGAATAAGGACCCGATTTTGCTTAATCTCATGAACCTCGATTTGAAGGTTGTCAATCTTGGCGGTAAGTTGGACTAGGACCATCATCAAATCAGATTGCACATTCGGTACTTGGTCTGCATTTTCCATGGGAAGCGGGTGAGTATGAATTCCGTACTTAAAGGAAGTAGCGGGAGAACTGACGGAGCTTCGGGGTGGTTCGATGGAAGATCGAAGCCAAGGGTCGGGTATGCGATCGACCTGAGAAGGAAAATGATCTGAATTTAAAAAACTTTTTATTTTTGAAAAATGAGGAAAATGTTTGTGACAAATTTTTGGAAAGGGAAGGATAAAATATTTTTGATATTTTCTGATAAAAGGATGAAAAATGTTTTTGGTATTTTGGAAAGAGAAGGGGAAATATTTTTGGTATTTTTTTGATAAAAGGAGGAAAAATGTTTTTGGTAGTTTGAAAAGCGGGAAAAAAGGTTTTTAATGCTTTTGTAATGAAGGAGAAAAAAATGAGAAAAGGGTTTTGGCATGATTATTATCATTATGTTTTCACTTGTATTAGGTTTAGCTACATACAAAAGAAATATTGGACGGGACCCGAGCCTGGGAAAAATTGGGTTTGAAAAATATGTAAAACACGCTTTTTACTTGTTGCCAGACTCATGGACAGGGTTCTGTTTTGGAAAAAAGATGAAATCAGTTGAAAATTTGGGCGGCATAGCGAATTGGCATTTCAACAGAGTTTCAGGTAGTAATCGTGAAACTAAATATGAATGCCCTAGGTTTGATGCCTATATGAGGGTATGCAGTTGTTGGGATAGTGGAAATGTTCCCCTCTTTGGTACGACTTTCACGATATACGTCTTGCTTTTGAGGGCAATCGGTACGTGTGGACAAGGCATTTGATATACCTGAGTGTACATGAATTGCCTCACTATAAACCTCGTGGGGATAGTACGTGTGAGAGAAAATTCGATATACTCGACGTACGTGAACATGCTCCATGCTATATACCTCCCATTACGACTTTGGTTAAGTGGTACGATGAGGGGGGGGGGACCATTCGATATATGTCAAAGGTACTTGGACAATGTAAGGTGAGAGCCATATTACTTAGGCTAACTGCGACCTGCCGGACCAACACCCATCACAAAGTGACCCCCCTTTACGGGATAATATTTGGTCAATAGCCATGCTCTTTGGTGATGTAGTGTGCAAAATTCATGATTCTTGATTAGTATATTATGGAGAGAGTATTTAATATGGCATGATGAGCACTATATTAATAAGGAAAGATGTACAAGTATTATTAAAAGTAAATCTATCATGGAAATTATACTAAGCATGTATATGTGAGAGTCAGTGATGTGTGAATATCTATAAGTGAGTGTGTGGTAGTGGATCTAAGCATGGATAAACTGCAAGTGGTGTGTGATAAGTGTGAGTGAGCATGAATATATAAAAGTGTGATAAGTGGAGGTGTGTGCTAGTGACACCTAAGCATGGATATTCTAAGTAGTGTGTGAAGCATGTGGATATAAGTGATACTACGTGTAAGTAATGTGAAGTGTACATGGAGATTATTTACAAGTGTGTGAAGTGAAAAGTGAGATGCGATATAAACATGAGGTAGATATATATGAGAAATAATAGAGAGAAAAAAGGGAACATATTTGTAGGTGCGTACGCATAAAGAAAAAAATGATAACACCCATGTAAATAGAGTTTATCTCTCTTATGACAACTCTTTACCCAACGGAGTCGCCACTTTGGACATCCCTTCGGTTTTCCTCCGTCTCGGGGGTCGGTGCTAATGCGCACGTAGTTGGAGAGGGAGAGAAGGTCTCCCGCCCTTTTTCTAGGAGCTCTTTGACCGGCGTTGATGTGGGATGATGTAAAGATATGGAGTCTCCAGCCCATTTTGCACAAAATAGGCAAAAAAAAATGTTGTCGCTCCGAGAGAGAGGCATCAAAGACAAATTGATGCTTACAAAACCAATAGTTGAGAGGTTCGGGGGCTAAGTTATGGAATGGGAAAGTGTTAGGAACCCATCCCTCCCTTTCGGTCTCTCATGGGATTATGTTACTATTTTCCTTAATTTATCCGTGAAGTGTGTACACGTGTATATATAAATGGAGATTGGAATCACTCAACTCATATCATGGAAATGATAGAGTGAAGTCATCTAAAGGAATGTTACCACAATAATGATTAGAAAATATGATGTGCGCGCTTATATAGATATTGATCGTTATAATGGAACACTAATATATGTTAGATAAACATCGAACCAATTATGTTAAAGCTCAAATCCAATCATTTAGACAACTCAAAAATGAGCCTTTGGTTAGATATTGGGAGTGTTTTAATGAGTTGCTTAATATGTGCCCTCACCACGATTTTTAGAAAAGGAAGACTCATCTCCTTTTTCCATCACGGGCTAAGCATAAGTTCCAAACAACTAGTTGAAACCATGTGCTCTGGGGAATTTCTAGGGTTAGACAGGGACGATGCTGAGGCTCACCTTAAGTATGTCGTCGAGACTACTCAAGTGTGGGACACATCCGAACTAAACACCTAATCCCGGGCTCAACAAATGTCCACAGCTCCTTCTGCGTTCGGAATTTATCATTTGGACAAAGAATCAAATTAACCAATTTGATAAGAGGTTGGAAAACGTAGTTGAACTGAGAGGAAGAGAAATATTCGGCTCCACTCGAGCATCGATAGAGGAGGTGTGTGCGATTTGTGAGGCGGGACATCCAACGAAGGAATTCTCGATAATACCGGCCTACAAAGGGATGCTTCAAGAGCAAGTGGAAGCGGTAGGAGATTTTAAGGGTAATTTTAATGCCCCTCACGGGAATTCCTATAACCTTTTGTGTAAGAACCATCCCGGTTTCAATAATGGGCAACCACATGTAATAATGAATCATAACTCACAGGTTGCCACATTGTCGTTTCCGCTCCCCATTTTTAACAAGCCCACTGTATGCAAGCACCACCTCATGCGCCTTATATCACCCCACCGCGTAGAAACCTAGAGGACACTTTGAACCAATTTATGCAAACTCAGTCAGTGATCAACGCTCGAAATTCCCAACATTTTTTTCGAATTAAGAGCAACATTGTCTAAGTTGCAATCATCCTTAAGTGTTAAAGAGAAGGCCAAGTTTCCATCTCAGCGCCAAATACCTCCCCAAATTCAGACTAGTGTTAGCTCTACTTCCGACGATAATAAAGAGCAATATCAAGTTGTGACCACTCAATGTAGTAGGAGAGTCACTGATTTATCACCTCCCTCCACACACACACGATAAGTTTAAAAACAAGGAGGTTTCGCTCGACATGAAAGAGCCGAAGATGCCCCCTTGAATAAGAGTGAAAATATTGACACTATTAGACCCGAGTTTGTAGTGAAACCACCCACTTCTACGCCTTTTCTCAACGGTTGGTTCCTCCTCCTAAAGGAGCCTCTCGTGAAGATGTACTAGATTTGTTAAAGCAAGTAAATCTTAATTTACCTTTTCTCGAGGTAATCAAGAAAATTTCGACCTATGCAATGTTCCTTAAAGACTTATTGATGGTGAAACATGGACTAAAGGTAAAAAATAATGTTTTCCTAGCACATAACGTAAGATCGGTTCTTTTAAGTGACCTCCCACAAACGTTTAAGGAACATTGGAGAGAACCACATCGAGAGAGCCTTATTAGATTTAGGGGCGAGTGTTAACATTCTCCCATACTCCATCTATATGCAATTCGATTTGGGTGATCTCAAGCCCACTAAGATCACTCTCCAACTCATGGACCGTACTGTAAAGATAGCTTGAGGTCTTATTAAGAACGTGATATTCCAAGTGGACACTTTCTACTTCTTGGTAGATTTTGTCATTTGGTACACGTAGCCCTCCACTCCCTCAGGTAATCATGTGCCCGTAATCATTGGATGCCCATTCTTAGCTACGGCTAACGCATTGATTAATACTCGAAATGGGAAAATGTAACTCACATTCGGGAATATGATTTTTAAGACAAATATCTTCACTATCACTAAGCAAGTGGGTAATGAGGACGAGTTTCAAGTGGTGGATCTTATCGAGGAGGTAGTATATGAGCACATAGAGGGTAATTTTAGTGGGGATTCGCTAGGAGCATGCCTTATTTTTGGCAGTGAGAGAGATGGGACGTACATCGATTTCTAGCGAGAGGTGAGTTAGTTGAGAGCAATTTTGGATGCGAGTACGCCGGATGAGGATGTGAGAGATGTTAGTTGGGTTTCTAGATTCAAAAAATTAGCATCGAGAGAGTTGTGCACGATTCCCTCGGATGAGAAATTTCCCACCCTCGAATTGAAGAAATTACCCTTAAACATAAAATATGCTTATTTGGGAGAGGATGAGACATTACCAGTTATTGTCTCCTCGAGCCTAAATAAAGTTCAAGGGTGTAAGCTATTATCTATTTTGAGGAAACACCGTAGTAATTTTGGTTGGAACATCGTAGATTTGAAGGGTATAAGACCCCTAATTTGTACCCATAAAATCCACCTCGACGAGGACGTGAAGCCTTCGAGGGAGATGCAAAGGTGTTTGAATCCCATGATGAAAGATGTCGTGAGGGCGAAAATGATTAAGTTATTGGACGAGGGCATCATTTTCCCCATTTAAGATAGCACGTGGGTGGGACCTATTCAGGTCGTCCCGAAGAAGCTGGGAATGACTGTAGTAAAAAACGCAAAGGGTGAGCTTATTCCACAACATACCACTTTCAGATGGTGCATTTTCATTGACTCTCGAAAGACCATTTATCGACCAAATCCTTGAGTGAGTAGTGGGAAACCCATTATATTGCTTTCTCAACGTTATTTTGAGTACAACCAAATTGAGGTAGATATGCTAGATCATTAAAAGACGACGATCACATATCCTTTTGGCACGTTTGCCTATAAATGTCTGCCTTTTGGATTATGTAATACACTCGCGACTTTTCAGAGGTGCATACTTAGTGTTTTTAGTGATATGGTTGAAAGGGGCCTTGAGGTTTTTATGGATGACTTTAGTGTCTTCGGCCCATTTTTTAACCTTTGCCTTGCTAATATCGAGAAAGTATTAGCCCATTGTGTGGAAAATAACTTGGTACTAAATTGGGAGAAGTTTCGTTTTATGGTTACCAAAAGATTAGTTCTTGGACATATAGTTTTATCCAAAGGTATAGAGGTAGATAGGGCAAAAATAGACTTCATAGCCAATCTTCCCCCCACCTAAGTTACTAAGGACGTGTGCTCTTTCTTGGGCCACAGGGGTTTCTATCGGGGAGTTTTATTAAGGACTTTAGTGCCATATCTAGGCCCTTGAGTAACCTACTTATGAAATATTCCCACTTTGAGTGGAACGAAGTGCACCAAAGTTCTTTTAAAAAATTGAAGAGCATGTTCATGTCCGCTGCCATTATGCAAGATTCGGACTAGTCCCTTCCATTCGAGCTTATGTGTGATACGAATGACTATGCTATATGGCTATTTTGGGTCAAAGGAAAGATAAGAAGGCTCACGTCATCTACTATGCTAGTCGGACATTAACTGGACTACAACTTAATTACTCCCCCACGGAGAAAGAATAGCTAGGTATAGTCTTTGCCTGATACAAATTCCTCTCTTATCTCATAGGTTCGCCCATTACATGCTTCACTGACCATGCGGATCTTAAGTACCTTCTTTCCAAAAATGATGTTAAATCGTGCCTCATAAGATCGATCCTACTCCTACAAGATTTCAGTCTCTCCATAAAGGATAAAATAGGAGTATAAAACATTGTAGCCGACTATTTATCGAGGCTTTCGTCCGACATACCTAGTGATCCCATACACATAAATGAATACTTTCCAGATGAGCAATTATTTGACACTTCTTCTCTACCTTGGTTTGCGGATATAATGAAATACCTTATCACGGGGGTCGTTCCCCCCCGATTGGACACCACAAGAGAAAAACAAGTTACTAACTTGGTTGTGCATGTTCTTTGATGACGATCCCTGTTTATTCAAATATTACGTGGACCAAATCATTAGAAGATATTTATCGAATGACGAGATACTCAGCGTCATCCATTTTTGTTATATGGAAGCTTGTGGAGGCCAATTTTCGACGAATAAGACGGTTGCTAAGATTATTCAATGCGGTCTCTATTGGACCATAATTTTCCAAGATATAACTGCTTATTGCAAATCTTGTGATAGATGCCAAAGGATGGGATCCATCACTCGACGAGACATGATTCTATTGACCCCTATTATGATCATAGAGATATTCGATTGTTGGGGCATTGACTTTATGGGTCTCTTTGCTACCTCCTTTTTTATTTATATACATCCTTTCGCGGTAGATTATGTAACTAAATGGGTTGAGGCCATAGCTACGAAGACAAATGACAACAAGGTGGTGATAAAGATTTTACAAGAACACATACTTTCTCACTTCGGAGTTTTAAAGGCAATCATTAGTGATAATATCATACACTTTTATAATAGGCCATTTGAAAAACTTATAAGAAAGTATGGAGTCGTCCACACGGTTGGGACGACTTATCACCCCCAAACAAAGGGGAAAGCTGAACAAGCAAATAGTGAGATTAAGAAAATTATAGAGAAGACTGTCAAACCTAATCGAAAGGATTGGTATTTTCGGTTAAACGATGCGATATGGGCTAACCACGTATAACAACCCCATCGGGATGTTGCCATTTTGCTTTGTCTATGAAAAGCCTATCCATCTCCTCTTGGAGCTAGAGCATAAGGCATATTGGGCGATCAAGAGGATAAATTATATCTTGGATCAAGCTCGTGAAGCACGCAAGTTACAATCGAATGAGTTGGAAGAAATACGTAACGATACGTATGAAAGTGCAAAAATGTCCAAAGAAAGGATGAAACTTGCACATGAGCAAAATATCTGTCGAAAGGAGTTTCATTCGGGTAAAAAGGTGTTTATATACAACTCACGTTTACATTTATTTCCTAGAAAATTAAGTTCGCGGTGGACTAGCCCATTTGTTATGAGAGAGGTGTTTCCCCATGAGTTTTTGAGTTAGAAAATCCTAAGGGAGGAAACACTTTTAAAGTGAATGAATAGTGCCTAAAGCCATATCTAGAGGTATGTGTAGAGGAAGCCGATATAGTTTGGTTGTCGAACCCCGTTTACTGGATTAAATGACTTAAAGAAGATGTCATCGTACCGTCGATGCGTATGGGGTGAGTAGGTGTTGCACACTCTAATACCCCGTATTTTTACGCATATTTATTTTATTATGAAATTATGGAAATTGGGATTAATTAATTTAAAGGAAGAAAATTTAATTTGTAGTTAATTCGATTTAATGGTAATAATTACTAACGTGATGCGAGTTAGTAGTTATCGGAAATAATTATGTTGAAATCATATTGAGTAATAACTATGTTGAACATTACGTAGTGAGTAACGTAATAGATGGTTTCAGAAATAATATTATGGTCGGGGACGAGATACACGATAGTTATGATATAATTATTTGGGACGTATGAGTTGCGTCACTATTATGTTTTTGGGGGTTAAAAAGGTAAATTGTTTTTATATATATCGAATGACTATTTTGAGTGCGTCAGTGTGTCCAGAAGGGTCGAAATAGTCAACAAACACTACTCTGGAGTCTGGGGCATTTTTAGCCCAAAACGACACCCCATAGGGGTATTTTGGTCTTTTGGGATTTTTGGGTGATTAAATGGACGAAAATAGGAACATTGAGGGTTAGTGGTCTGCCAGTTGCAACCTACGTGAGAATGAGAGAGAAAGAGAGGGAGAACCAAAGAGGAAGGATAACCATAGGAGAGGAAGGGGCAAACTCAAGAGATTTCACACAAAAGTTATGCCAAAGTGTAGATCGCGATGAGAGGATCAAGAACATATCAATTTCAACCCGAGAATCAGAAATCCATTCCAAGTAAGAGTTTATCTTTCTCCTCTTCTAGCATATATTGTTCCTGTTAATTTAGGTTTGATGATATAAACTTGGTGCAATGAAAACTTAGGTTTAATTAGACTGAATTGTAAAGAAACCTTATGAATTGGAGATGGTTATGCATGTAGAGGTTTTGCCCTTTGTTAGACTATTAAAAATGTGGGAATTTTTATGCCTTAATCACGAATTGTAATAAGAGTTTTGGATAATTAAAAATTTGAGTTCATATTTAAGAGATTTATTGGAAATTGAAGAGATTGTCGAATTCCATTTGAGTATATAAGGATTTGACCTTTAATTTGTTTTAGAAAGTATCTTAGGATGATTTGGAATAGTGTAGGAACATTAAATTAAGGTTGGGTTTAGTTTTGGACTGTTATTGAAGATTGAAAGTTGGAAAAATCGAGTTTGGGGAAGAACTGGGTCTGTTCGTATTTTTCGTTCGAAGTCTGCCCAGGTCGTTCGAATGACCTCGTTCGAATGAGACTTCCAACGAGAATTCCAACGACCCTTCTAACGAGATTTTGGAGTTCGTTTTCGAAGTGAGAACTTCATTCGAACGATCTCATTCAAACGAGATACCCTTGACTTCTAACGAGATTTCAGAATGACTTTTTAGGGTCCGTTCGAGTTAAAAATGATCCTAGGGTTGTCCAAGTGAGAGAAATAACCTACGTGAATGACGAGTGACCTAAATTCCGAATTAATATTGAATTAGGAGTGTGATTATTCTCAAGATGTTGAAAGTTCGTAGAACCAAGGAGAGTTAGGTTTAAGAGAGTATACATCTTTATATGATCTACGGAGAGGGTAAAAATAATACTACTATTTTCGTATTGTGGTAATTGGGTTGTGTGAAGGCCTATTAAGTTTTATAAGTTATGTGCATGATTATTACTTGGAATATTATGTGTATGACATACCTAGCTACCGGTTATCGAATGGAGGTTAGCGCGTTGTGGACAACCATATCTTATGTGCCTTCAGGGGATTTTGAGTCGTACCACTAGGGCATGGAACCTAGGTACGGGCTATCTGTGAGAACGATAGTGTTTACGGTCGTATGGGTGTGTAGGTATGTGTGTAGCCCATCGGCTTGGAACTATGTTCGCCTCCAATATGTGTATATGTTTTATTAGTTCTTGAGAAATTGAACTTGTTGTCCTTTATGCGTGAGCGTTGTAGTGGGACTAGATAGCCGAGTATGCCTTGCACCAGGAGTTTCTTAACCATGGAGGCTGTCATACATTTTAAACAAAAGATATATATCATTACCAATGTAATGAGTAGTTTAAGTAATAAACGTATGATGAATGAGATATAAAAATGATTCGTCATTACAAGATTGTATACAAGTTCTAGAGATGATAATATCCTAGTTCTGCAGGTCATATTGAGATATGTAGTATATTTCTTGGATATATACTCCATGTTAATTTAGTTTATCATGAAACAAATGAAGATATATTCGTAATTAGAACTCCCTATTAATCCAATCCTTCTTCCCCCTTTTTCCTTGGGATTGGAAAAGGTAAATAAACATTAAATTAAATGAGTGTGCTATGAATGATCATATAATGAGTTATTTCAATCAAAATTAAACAAAGATAGAATATGCAATTCAAGGAGCCTAGTCCATATTTCATTAATGGAGATTAAAAAATAACATAATATAGCTAGAGCATGAAAACCATAAAATAGATATAATAGGGCATGTGTGCAAGTTAACAAGTATGTGTTAGTAGGCAATAAAATATGTGAGTGAAGAACAAGCCCACATAGTCCATGGTGTGATAAATAAAAGTAAATGGTATAATGAGATAAGGATCACAAGAAAAATAATAATGATAGAGATGTGATAAACAATAGCCTATATATAAAAAATGACACATAAATGTTATGAGATGTCCAAAGAATCTAAGCTTCATAAAAAAATTTACCCCCACATGCTTAATACACAAGTAAACTATGCAAAAATGACATACAAAATTCAATAAAATAGTAATAACCACATAAAGTATATGACACAACAGATGTTTAAACAACCCAAACACCACCAAAAAATATCATCACCTCCTATTCTTCTTCCTCGTCATCATCGCCAGAGTCTTCATCGGAGTCTTCTTGATATCCTCGAGGTATATGCACATTTGTCTAAAGATTGCCAACACCCCATTAAATGACATCAATATGAATGAAAACTGAATATTGAAACATAGCGTGATGCCCCAGGAGGGAGGTATATGCACATTTGTCTAAAGATTGCCAACACCGCATTAAATGACATCAATATGAATGAAAACTGAATATTGAAACATAGCGTGATTCCCCATGAGGGAGGTGATATGGGTGGCGATCTCAGGACATAATAAGTTAACAACCCCAGTAGATATCTGAGTGACCTTGTCATCGAAAATGCAGGTGCTAGTGGATTATGAAGGTGGTGCAGTCTTATGTCATGACTGATAAGTTTCACTACCAACTCCTTGAGTTATAACTTTTTCCACTTCATCCATAATAGGGAGTGGAGGTGGTTTGGCAATTTCCTCTTACCAGATAAAAATGTGGTGTAGTTGATTTTTTTTTTTATATTTCTCCTTGTTCTCATTAGAATAAATATGAACATTATTTTTCAATAAGACATGATAAATGATATGTCCAAATAAAAAATATGGTTTCTTGCCCATACCCTTATTGATAATGCAATCAATCATCAAGCTATAAATTTCCTTTCCCATGTTAACTATAACATTAGTGCTAATAGTATGTAGAGTTTTACAGTCATAGTAAGGAATGGAATATTGATGCAAACTTTGATTGACGTTTGTCAAAAAAATGATATGAAGAAAATAGTAGAAATCAATCAAATATTTTTAAGGTAAGGCCTTACAAGAAGCCTTGGTGACTGTTCCATTAGCGAGTTCAACAACTATCTCACTTCTATTGGGTACTTCAATATTTTTATAGGGAAAATGGGATTGTTAACCTCTAGTATATCATAAAGATATCTTATGTATGTGGTTGTAATGGTAACGTGAGTACCTTGAACAACAAAGGTAAAGTTGGTCTCCATTAGCTTAAGGGAGGTATAGAACTCACGAACCAAGAAGGGGTGGATAATTTATTCATCTACACCTTGGTTTGAAATACCCAACCAATCACAACCATAAAAAACCTTAAGATCAACAACGTGATTGTTGCAAAAAGAGTCTCAATAAATTATTCACTCAAAGAGGACTACAAGGTAGCAAAAATTCTCCAACCTATTGAAATCCTCGAGATCGGTGCACCGAGGAGGAACTGGAGGCCTAAGAATGGAAGAGGTCGCACTTTTTCTCCATTTCTTAAAAAACCCAAAGAATCCTTGCATGGTCTTTCAAAGAATAAAAGAACACAACTTCCTTATACTCACAAAATAAAATTCGAATCAAGATGATAAAGAGTATAAGAATCTTAAAAAATGATTTCTAAAATGGAAAAAAAGCAATCATCTAAAAAATCTTTGGAATAGTCCAAAAATGAAGTGGGAATGATCAGATTTCGATGGAGACACAAAAAAGAACTTTCGCGAAATTGACAAAAGAGAGGATCTGGGCGCACTTTAAAATGAATTGTCATTGCATCCACGTATAAAGTCATTGTGGTAAAACACATTTCATTATTCGGGCGATTGGCCAGAGAATTTTAACTCTCTCAAATAAATGTTCGGCTCAAAATAACAACTCACAAGATACAAAGTGATTGATATAAAATGATCCACTTCCTAAAATTACTTAGACAAATCAAATTTGATATATTTACTTTATGAATTGTCAAGTAATGGTTTAGATGGTTACTCCAAGTACTCTATATGGAGAATAAAGTAGATAGTGAAAGATACATAGCATGTTTCTAGTCAATCTAAAAGAGAGCATAGGAGATAACTCGCGTTAGAGAAACAAGTGTACAAAAATGAGCATTTATCATATGAAACCAAAAAAAATATCAAAAGAGAATTTTTACTTGAAAATTTCAAACACTAAAATATTTTTCATGCAAAAAGCGACAATTTCTTTGAAAAAGTAAAATCTTCAACTAACATTTTTCTCTTCCTCATTAAGAGGTTTTTGGAAAAATATTGTTTCACATCCTTAATGATATTCAATTTTTAGGATGGATATAAATCTTCAAAACATAGATTTTTATGTATACATAGTGAGGTTTTATATATGTATACTGAGTTCCTATCCCGTGTTTCATGTTGGCCAATTTATTAAAGTATACACTTATTGGGTCACCAGTTGAGAATAAAGAATGCTATGAGAATGAGTTATAACATCTTTAAACGTATTCTTAAATAATAGAAATATATTGGCTTCGGGTTATTTAAATAATGTATCTGCCATAGTGGTTATCCTACATATAGTCAGGTAGAGTATCGAGACTAGTATGGGTAGTTAGACTCGCTAGGTGTGTACATTAGATGAGAGGTGAGCATCTTAAGTGAGTACACTAAGTTAACATGGATAATATATGTGCTAATTAAATCAATTTAAGCACTTGCTATATTTAAATTGTTTTCTACTCGGGCTCTGGCCCGTTTTTCTGCAAATCTCTTTTCTTATTCTATTATTTTAGGTGCTCAGCCACATGGACACCAGACTTAGGAGATTCCATTAATTTGCCGAGTTGTAGCTGCTGTGGAAGCTACAAGATATTGCTAGTAGACGCTTATGAGTCTATTTCTCCTTATCTATCAGTTATTTATTTCAGTTGGACATGTCGTCCCTCCTATTTTATATTCAGAGATTTAGAGTTATTTTACTCTTGTAGTAGACTTTGATTTCATGTTATTGGATTATTGTATGGGATTTTGACTGGAAATGTTCACTCCAATTCTTTATTTAAATTCAGTTAGTTCTTTCCTTATGCTATTGTGATGTATGGCGATGATTAGATATTTCCCTTTATTGATGATGGTTAATAACAAGATAAAATTTTGACACCAACCTTTTTAAATATTAGGTGGTTAGTTTTTATTAAATTAAAATTTGTGTTTTTGATAGTGATGCATTGTATAAACCAACTTGATATTCTGAAATTAATTAATTAAGGACTGATCACCCGGTAATTAATTAGGAAGGGTGTCACACATACTAGTGAGTAGAGTTAGTTTTAAGGTGGTTTAGAAGTCCGTAAAGGTCACGAGGTAGGAAGGTTTTGAGGACCACATTTGGTTTTCATGTAAAGAAGCACACACACAGATTTCGAGAGTACGATTGAGGTGTCCCGAGGTCCTAAGTGTTTAGGGAGGCTTGAGATACATTAGAGAGGGGAGATTGAGGGTTGAAACACTTAAAATATGAAAAACAAGGAAATTTTGAGGTTCGAGGCACAGAGTTTGGTCGAACCGCAACCTGAACCAGTTCTCCTGCACACCCGAACTGGTTCAAATGACCTCATCACATATTTCACTTTCCCAAATTCTCCCCCCCTTTGCTGATTCCCTCCCTACAAAAATACCCCCAATCTTCCCCCAACCAATTTTTCCCCCATTTTCCTTCCATCCACCCTTTCCCACTACCACCTTTTCTCTTCCCCCCAAATCCCAACCCTTCCCCACCTATAAATACTACCCCCTTCCCACCCTCTCCTTCACACTAAACCTCTTCATATCATCCTCTCTCCAATTCCTCAAGTCACAAACAAGAAATTCTCCATGGCCCCTTGTTTCTACATCCGAGTTCGAAAATATGACTCCACCATCATCCTCCACGAGGGGGTCTTCCATGAGTTCCGTTCCCTACAAGAACGTGATACGTTCCAAAAGTACTTCACACCCCAACACACTATTCCTATCGAGTGTCGTGTCAATTGGGATGAACTTCCTGGTGAGGTCACCACCCTCTTCCACTATCGAGAGTGGTGCACTTTCTTTACCCCACCGCATGATCGGGTATATAATGAGGACATGCGATTTTTATATGTGAATCTCATTTAGAAATACCCAACTCTCCATGAGGCTTTTGTGAACAACATCCGCATCCCATTGTCCCTTGATATTATCCAACAAAAGATGCATGAGAAAGGGATTATTTTACCCCCAACAAATTAACTATACTAAAAATGGAGCACCGCGCACCAAATCCGAATGCATAGTGCGCATTGCCCCAAATGAGGAGTGGCTTCAAAATATATTCCCGATGGGACAACTACCGGATATGGTGCGCTACGCGCACCTCATCACTTGTGGCACAATTCTTCAAACCATGAACGACTTGGTGGTCCGCCAATGCCACGATAACTTACCCTACTATTTCCTCAGCCCGGCGAGTACTATCAATCTCGCCCAGCTTTTTTATAAGGAAATCATCCATGGCGCATATGACAAAAAAGGTAAAGCTGCTCTTCCGTATGCACGCCTCGTCACTGAAATCATGTACGACGTCGAGGTGCGGGCCCCAAACTCGCAAATAAAAATTCCAAAATCTATTGGGGCCACTCCCACCACCCGAAGTGACCATAAAATGCGAATGGCCCACCCTATACCGCTAGTTATTGACGAGGAGGAGCCTATTGAGCGTGATGACCCAATTCCAGATGTGGGTGGCGATCCAGAGGAGGAAGAGTCTAATGAATCGGCGGATCCGAATTACGAGCCCGACTTGGCGGAGATCTACCTTCAGCTTGATTACTTGAATGATCGTCTCGATACTTATATGAGTAATTACCAGCGTGCCATATGCATGATGATTAAGCTCCAAGCGAAGATGTACCAGATGCAAGTCAAA
Organism: Sambucus nigra; assembly: GCA_949130495.1. Lineage (NCBI taxonomy): Eukaryota > Viridiplantae > Streptophyta > Magnoliopsida > Dipsacales > Adoxaceae > Sambucus > Sambucus nigra. The sequence goes on along the minus strand of OX422221.1, from coordinate 108,694,609 downwards.
TCGAACGTCTCACCCCCGACGTAATTCTATGAACCATATGACCCTAGCGCACCCGGCTCCTCCCATCCTCTGCCACAATAGCTCAATCGTTGTTTGGTGTTTTTGATGTTCATCTTTTGTGTAGTTCTTACATGCTTCAAATTGCTTATTTTGCCATGAACTCTATATTTGCTCTACCATTTCTTTGTGTACTTATGTGGTGGTTTTAATAGAAAATTTTCATTTTTAAATATTTGCTTGTTTTATTTGTTGCACTTATTATTTTTTCTTATTTAGATTTCAGTCCTTTTGATTGAGGACAATGCAAAAGTCTAAGTTATGGGGTGACAAGTGCAACTTTTAAAAAAACTTCACAAATTTTTAAAAAAGTCCTTGAAAAATGTCAAAAAGTTCAAAAATATTAGAAAATTTCAAAAATTTCCAAAAAAATTATAAAAGTCAAAACTATTTTTCTTCAAAATAAATAAAAATTAGAATTTAATTTTTTCAAAAATGAGTAGTTCGGATAATGAAGTCAGGCCATCATTTGTTTACCTAAAAATATTAGCCATTAAAGTTGTGAGAAATATCATTTTACAAAGCAATTTGAGCAAAAAATGATATTCTTTTTCGTTTGACTAACCCGAGAAACCCATTTAGCCCGGAGATATGAAAATAAAAGTCCATCAAGTAAGTCCAAATGGTGAAATAAAAAGGGGTACGAATATATATATATATATATAGAGAGAGAGAGAGAGAGAGAGAGAGAGAGATTTTTAGCAAATGCCCGAAAAAGTGCCGAAGGACATTGTAAGAAAAAATTTCAACTCTGAAATTCCCAACCATTCTCCTTTTACCCATAAACCTTATAACCCGAGAAATTTCTAACCGAGTTTGCATAATAAAATTAATAACAGCGTGGAAAGACTAAGACACGGAAAGATAAAAAGCGAGATTAATTAGTACGGACTAAAAGATGATGTTTCTCGTTTTCCTAATAACCGTATCGCGATGATGAGATATTTTCATCATAAATTTTCATTTTTCAAATTTGTGTGCGTGAATTTGTGTTCCATTATATTTACTCTTATAAATTACGTAGACCGAGATAACTAACAACATTCTGAGTGATTCGTTTATGAGAGCATTCCGTGAGAATTGAATCAAAATGAATTTTCGAAAAGTAACATAAGGATCAATCAGTGGTTTAATTTTCGGCTTCGTACACACACTGCAAATTGAGACTAGTGAATATGAATTTACGGTGACTAATTTTGGGAAATTTAAATTATATAATTATTAAGCATTTTGACTTTTCTATGAGTAAAAAATAGAATTTTGTGGGTATATTCACTGCAAACCCTGACGAGACACCACTCGTCCTACTAGGGTAGCTTAGGGATTTAACGACTTATTGCATATGTTAAATGCAATCGCTTGCCCGCAAAATATGTATTTTATCCCAATAAAGTTTCTTCAATTTTTTTAACTCATACTCTGATTCTTTTATACTTGTCGGGACATGCAACGTTCTAAGTTAGGGGGATTTGATTAGGCATAAATATTTCATATTTATCCCCTTAATTTCGATTCTTTTATGGTCATGTTCATTGAATTTAACCCGAATTTGTCTCATATTTATGCCACTAACTCTCTTTGGTGACTATTTCGTGTTTTGTATATCTCCCATGTGTTTTACAAGTATTTCATGCAAGTTAGTGCCAGAGTGTAAGGAGATTGCCCGTCATAATTTAGTATGTCGTATACCGCTACAAGTTACTACAAGTCGTCGAAGGATTGGGAAGCTTACATCTACAAGGACGAATCCGAATTTCAAGAAGACTTTAACATTCAATCCCAACACGGATGAATTTGGTAAAATGTGTTTAACTTTCATTTACATTTCACATTTGTTATAAAAGTTAAAATATTTTTTTGGAATTATTAATAAATGGTTTTTATTTTCAAAAATATTTTATCATAATTTATTTTGGATAAACCTTTTCTGATCTCGTGAACAGTCTTAAGTTTTGAGGTTTCAAATAAATTTAAAAGACTAAAGTTTTTTGGATAAGTGACTGTCGTTCAAATGACATAACATCTCGTTCAAACGAGATGGAGTATCACTCGAACGACGTCGTCTCCCCTTCAAACGGCAGTGGTTTTAGATGATCCATCACCGCCTTGTTTTTTATTAAGAACAAGGGTGTCAGACTTCTGATTTTTGCGTGGAGAAACACTGGTTTTAAACAGAATACAATTTTGAGTGTTTTGGTTCATTCTCCAACATTTTGAGGGTTCAATCATTTGTTTTACAATTCACTAAATCTCAAGTACTTTGTGTGAGTTATATTTGTGGCACCTGTCACACCCCGTAAAATTCGACAGACGGGGTGGCCAACCACCGTCGCCAAACTATGCCGGGCGTGAATTAAATAAATACCATTCTTAGCATGAGACAGATATGAGACATAAATAAATCAATCCATAAGATAAATAATTGAATCAATCTCAAAATGATCATAAACAACTAAGCGATAAAAGATCCATCGCATACTAACTCCAAAAATCCATTCTCCAATAATGATTAAATAAAATTTGAAATAATCTCAAAAGAAATCCTCTAAACAACTTTGGAACCGAATGACCCAATAAAACTCAAATGAAGTCTCATAATTAAATACGATCGGAAAAGAAAGTCTAACTAAACTATGCCATAAAATGAATAACTCCAGCTGCACCTCCAAATGATAACTCCGATAAACTTAAGTAGCTCCAATTCTAATCCTGAAAAAGATTAGTCAACGCATGGGTCAGAGCCAAAGCCCCGAGAAAGAATACACACTACTCCCCTCAAATAGGATCCTTGAATCCAGACAGTAGCATTATACGCAATAAATATCACAACAGATTATTTTAAAATTAAACGGAATAATTAAACGCGATAAATATAAATTACTAACTACGCGTAAGAATACCCATTTAAGAGGCACACCAATATGATTTTAAAATTCCCAAGTCCCACGATGTTAATTTATTAAATCAACCAATTTTTTTATTATTATTGTTCTCACTTTTTATTAAAGTATCACACTTCCCCTTGTCAATCGTCCTCTAACCCGTTTAAACTGTCGGCCTCGACACATGACAAGGTTCCACACACGACACGACATAAATCGTCCTCTGACCCGTTTAAACTGTCGGCCCCGACACATTATGTCACCACAAATTTTAGTACCCACTTTTATCTTAAGCATTAATTCTCAATTTCTCAATTTATAATCACCCCGCCGTTTTAATCGATGTGAGATCCTCAAAATACCCCTTAGTTCCATACCTAAGGGTCCCCAAGTTATCAATATGTCCTAGACTATGTATAGGAGGATTTTCTAACATAAATCATAACCTAGTCTCATACCTAGACTAGCGTAACGACGATAAAGTAAAAAAATTCATTCCACCCTCAACACAATGAAACCGTGATAATTTTCCCTCACTAGTCTCATTCCTAGAAGGCATTCTAAAATATAGGGAGAGCAATAATACCCAACAACCCGTCGTCACAAAGGCAATAATAATACCAACAAGTCACACAAACAAGCATAATTAATCAATATAAAAAACTACGCTTGATAGTCAATTTCAATTAAATCTTAATTTAATTATCGCTCATCATAAACATCCAATTAATTATTTTAAATTAATTATACCGAGTTTTCATCATTTATGCATCAAGAGCCAAATTTCATTATCTCTACACAAATTACATGAGTTATACGCCACCAACTTCATTTATTTTAGAACTAGGGTTTTCTACATGCAACCTACACCAATAAAATCCAAAATCACTTATGAATCCTACGTACTCAAAGGGTTATGAATATTATTCAGATTAAAATATTTTATAAAAATAGCCCCATAATTAGTGTCCACCTTTTCTAATTAAGTTACTAATTATTTTTAAGAAAACATGTAATTAAGTGTTTAGGCGACACTTAAAATGCATAATATTAAAGGAAAAGAATAGAGTATTCATGCCTGTGAAGATTGTATTAAAAATCGTATTAGAAATCTGGATTCCTCTCGAAAAATTAGCAAAGAAGTGTTCTTGGACCAATCTTGATTAAACCCTAAATAAGCGTTCAAATCTGGTGACAAAACCTTGATTATGTTGGAGGTTGATGATTATGGTTGAGAGAAAATATTTTTAGAAGTGTTTTCTGGTGAAAAACTTGAGAAAAAGTGATTATGAGAAGTCCCCCCACGAATTAGAGTTATTATATAGTCATTAGGAAACCTAATCCTAATAGAACTCTAATAAGATACAAACACTAAATATTTTATTCCGGATGATCGAACCGTTGGAATTGGATGAAATTTGACAGAGAATTAGCTGAAGATGAGAGGAAGCTACAATAAATATTTCAGCTCGATCGGACCGTTCGATATTTTTAAATATTTTTTTTCCTAAAGATTTTTATGGTCCGAGGACTCTTAGAGAGTTTTATGTTTTGAGGACTCTTCTAAATAATAAAAATGCAATTAAAACTCCATTTTGATTCCGATTCCAATTCCGTTTGAAAATATATTTTTTAAATATAAAAATCAACATTTTAAATTATAAAATTTATAAAATCCAAAATTATATTCTTTTTCCGATTATTCCAATTAATTAACTAAATTAATTATAAAAAATACGGGGTGTTACATACTTCCCCACTAGCAAAGAATTTTGTCCTCGAAATTAGACGAAGCACACACATCAAGCGTAAATTACGCAAAATAAACTAAGGCTCGTATATGCCTACTCGTATAATGCCATAATTGGGCGCCCATATACCCAATTCTACACGCACCTACCCCACGAATAACAAAATAATATATATCGCCTATATATATGCATAACTATGAAAATAACGGCATACCATGTGCTCTCACAAATCACCACCCGATTCTATCTCCAATAATCTTTATAACACATAAACCCACAAACCAAATCACATCGCAGCATCGATATAAGATATACCCAAAATTTATACAAATGATCTTCCAAATAGATATCGTCTCCAAAAATCAACTCTGAGCATCCTCACATCAAGCTTACTAATTCTAAACTCGATGCCTACAACGTCTTTACCACAAGACTCTACGTCTCCAAGAAACACATCTAACATGTATGCTAGACCCACTACTCTAGGAGTATAAATCAACAAAGAGGATCAAAGATCGGTAACGCGACAGTTAAACGGACTCATAACCTATGAGACCTAAGACTATGCTCTGTCACACCCCGTAAAATCCGACAGACGGGGTGGCCAACCACCGCAGCACTATACCGGGAGTGAACTAAATATATACCATTCTTAACATGAGACAGATATGTGACATAAATAAATCAATCCATAAGATAAATAATTGAATCAATCTCAAAATGATCATAAACAACTAAGCGATAAAAGATCCATCACATACTAACTCCAAAAATACATTCTCCAATAATGATTAAATAAAATCTGAAATAATCTCAAAAGAAATCCCCTAAACAACTTTGGAACCGAATGACCCAATAAAACTCAAATGAAGTCTCATAATTAAATACGACCGGAAAAGAAAGTCTAACTAAACTATGCCATAAAATGAATAACTCCAGCTGCACCTCCAAATGATAACTCCGATAAACTTAAGTAGCTTCTCTAATTCTAATCCTGAAAAAGATTAGTCAACGCATGGGTCAGAGCCAAAGCCCCGAGCAAAATACACACTACTCCCCTCAAATAGGATCTTTGAATCCAGATAGTAGCATTATACACAATAAATATCACAATAGAGTATTTTAAAATTAAACGGAATAATTAAACGCGATAAATATAAATTACTAACTACACGTAAGAATCCCCATTTAAAAGGCACACCAATATGATTTTAAAATTCTGAAGTCCCACGATGTTAATTTATTAAATTAACCAATTTTTTTTATTATCGTTCTCACTTTTTATTAAAGTGTCACACTTCCCCTTGTCAATCGTCCTCTGACCCGTTTAAACTGTCGGCCCCGACACATGACAAGGTTCCACACACGACACGACATAAATCGTCCTCTGACCCGTTTAAACTGTCGGCCCCGACACATTATGTCGCCACACATTTTAATACCCATTTTTATCTTAGGCATTAATTCTCAATTTCTCAATTTATAATCACCCCAACCTTTTAATCGATGTGAGATCCTCAAAATACCCCTTAGTTCCATACCTAAGGGTCCCCAAGTTATCAATACGTCCTAACCTATGTATAGGAGGATTTTCTAACATAAATCATAACCTAGTCTCATACCTAGACTACCGTTACGACAATAAAGTAATAAAAATCATTCCACCCCCAACACAATGAAACCGTGATAATTTTCCCTCACTAGTCCCATTCCTAGAAGACATTCTAAAATATAGGGAGAGCAATAATACCCAACAACTCGTCGTCACAAAGGCAATAATAATACCAACAAGTCACACAAACAAGCATAATTAATCAATATATAAAACTATGCATGATAGTCCAATTCAATTAAATCTTAATTTAATTATCGCCTCATCATAAACATCCAATTAATTATTTTAAATTAATTATACCGAGTTTTCATCATTTATACATCAAAAGCCAAATTTCATTATCTCTACACAAATTACATGAGTTATACGCCCCCAACTTCATTTATTTTAAAACTAGGATTTTCTACATGCAACCTATACCAATAAAATTCAAAATCACTTATGAATCCTACGTACCCAAAGGGTTATGAATAGTATTCTGATTAAAATATTTTATAAAAATAGCCCCATAATTAGTGTCCACCTTTTCTAATTAAGTTACTAATTATTTTTAAGAAAATATGTAATTAAGTGTTTAGGCGACACTTAAAATGCATAATACTAAAGGAAAAGAATAGAGTATTCATGCCTGTGAAGATTGTATTGAAAATCTTATTAAAAATCTAGATTCCTCTCGAAAAATTAGCAAAGAAGTGCTCTTGGACCAATCTTGATTAAACCCTAAATAAGCGTTCAAATCTGGTGACAAAACCTTGATTATGTTGGAGGTTGATGATTATGGTTAAGAGAAAATATTTTTAGAAGTGTTTTCTGGTGAAAAATTTGAGAAAAAATGATTATGAGAAGCCCCCCCACGAATTAGAGTCATTATATAGTCATTAGGAAATCTAATCCTAATAGAACTCTAATAAGATACAAACACTAAATATTTTATTCCGGACGATCGAACCGTTGGAATTGGATGAAATTTTACAGAGAATTAGCTGAAGACGAGAGGAAGCTACAATAAATATTTCAGCTTGATTGGACCGTTCAATATTTTTAAATATTTTTTTTCCTAAAGATTTTTATGGTCCGAGGAATCTTAGAGAGTTTTATGTTTTTAGGACTCTTCTAAATAATAAAAATGCAATTAAAACTTCATTTTAATTCCGATTCCAATTCCGTTTGAAAATATATTTTTTAAATATAAAAATTAACATTTTAAATTATAAAATTTATAAAATCCAAAATTATATTTTTTTTCCCGATTATTGCAATTAATTAATTAAATTAATTATAAAAAATACGGGGTGTTACAGAACCCAAAGGCATAGTTTGTTATTGTTCATACTTTGTGGGGAGATCTCTATAACCGAGGGCTACGTGATATTGTGGAGTGAGTCTCGACGGAGTTTTATGAGTGCGTGTTATTAGGGAGTGCTACGGTGTTCCTTGGTTGAAGACTAGACTGCGGTTATGTAGGTTCGTTGAGTATGAATTTATTGCTGATGACATCGACCGACGCCTTCTGGTATTCAAGTGTCAAACTGTATTTCATTATAACCGTGTAAGTTGAGATTTACCATTATAGTGAAATAAAAAGGTTTTTGCCCTGAGGGGATTTTTCATGAATTATTGTGTCGCATATTTTATTTATGTAGGTTTGACATTGCACACACGTAGCTATTTGAGTCTAAGGGCTGAATTGATTTGATTTATAAATTGAATCTAACTAAATTAGTTTGTAATTAGAATTTGCGCAACTATTTAAATCAATATTACACATAAGGCACTTTCACAGAGAGAAATTGAAACAGTGGAAAAAACCAAATAAAGGGGAGTTGAAGGGAACTTTCATAATTTTTTATCCATAGTTAGGTTGTGGAGCCAACAAGATTTTAAGAATACAAAATCATAAGAACACTGAAAGAAACGACGCCTTAATCTGAGTTACGAAGGAGAAGTTATGTGAATTCAAAGTTGAGAACGAAATCGAGAAGAAAGAAGAGAAAATTCAAGCTGAGGGAGGAAGCTCAGCCAACCCACAAGCCAAATCGGTTCTTCGGGGAACCAGTTCACCAATACATCCGAACCGGTTTGTATAACCTGATGCGCGAATTTTCACTTAATGTTATTTTTTCTTAGAGCTGTGTTATAGTAGGACTCTTGTAAAAATAACTAAGAAGGGTTTTAGTTTCATGTTAGACATAGTTTTTAGGAGTTTTTAACTTAGAATTAGAGAGGAAAAGGGGCAAGAACCATAGCTTTCAATTTATTCATAAAGATTACAGTTTTGTGGATTTAATCTCAAGATTTAATATATAAAGTTTTTCCTCTCCACTCTATTCTTGAATCTTCTTCCTTTTTGCATGGTTCGTTTACTTTCTAGGATTTTAAGAACTTCATACATGTTTAGATATAATTTCATCATGATTTTGACTACATTCAGAGTTAGAATTTCATTTATTACCTACATCACCATGTACGGCTAATCTATTAGAGGGTTGGGGTACATGAACCCAACATAGGTGTTACGAATGGATTTAAAATTGAATAAAATATAATCAACAATTCAAAGGCTTGATTTCTTATCGAAATAAACATTGTAGGTCTTTTAATTCCGTTTATCGTAGGTAATCGTAATGTTTAAGGATACAATATGAGTTTCGGTAATTTGTCATTCTCGTTAAATACAAATTTTTGTTTGATATTGTGAGGAGTAAAATCCGCATATGTCAAATACTTAGAAAGTATTTGATGTTTCTTTGAATTGAGAATTAGGTTTTTGATGGTTTTATGTTCTAAGTAATCACTGACAGTTTGGGGGAGTGTAATCTGACTCCATTTTCTCACATTGAATTAAAGTCACTCAACATTCTCGCATGCATAGTTAATTTACTAGTTTAATTAATCTGCATTAGTTGATTGAAAAGTATCACAAACAATCACATTTTCTTCTTTTCTGAGTCAACCGAAAGGTTAATCGTCTTTCCTACTCTTCGTCACGTCTTATGTGATATTCCCTGTGTTCGATACCCGACTTGATCGGATTATTACTTACGCGATCGGATTACACTTGAACTGATATAGGCACGCACTAGAGACACTATTTGAGCCGCATCACTCATCTCGCTGAAAATATAATAAAAAGCTGTAATTTCTCTATTTTTTGAAAAAGAGGGAGGATGCATCAACTTCCAATTACCTACCCACCACCAATATTATAAAAGTCACTCGAGGCGTAAGCGTTGAGGCGAATTACAATAAAGCGCCTTGATTCTTAAGCCTCGACGTTGAATTTTAGGCTTATTCCTTACGCATTATGCTTTGATGCGCCTCATTCCTTTCTCGTGAGGCGCGAAAAAAAATTGTTCTTCTTTCGTCACGAAATCCTTTTTTCAAAATATTTTTTAAAGGTTTAAGATCTTTTCATTTTTCTAAAATTTCACTTAAATTAAAATTGTTGTTTCAATTTACTAACTCTAACTCTTATTTTTACCTTATTTTGTTTTAAAATTGCGCTTAACTTATACTATTTACAATTTTAACTTACAAGATATGTCATATTTAAAAATAGCTTATATGTGAATGAAACATTAAAAAATGATTTTGTCAATTTGATTTTGTATTGATTAGTTTATTTTCAAATTATAGAAGATCCATGTAACAACCCGCCTAATAAGATACCGGGCGATCACTCCAATATAAATTAAAACAGGAGTCTCATATGGATCATTCTTAGCATCACTGTCGAAAATCCATTTAATTACTAATATCCTATTAGTTGGCCGTTAAAAACTTTTACTTAACTACTCTTTTTAACGATTAAATTACAACATCCACAATTAAATGCGTAATGAACTGAAATGAAAATGAAAGGAAACTAAAATAATCGAACACTCGGTCCAAATATACAACCATATCGAATGCTGTACTGAAAGAATAAATAAATGCAATTGAGCCATTGGCTCGAAAGTTTATACAATATCTCCTATCTAGAGTACAAGGAAGGAAACGTTTACCGATAACCTGCAAGCATCCACAGCTGCTGCAGCAGACGTCAGACTCGAAAGAATTTCCATCCAGGCGTCCCTGTGTCTGGACACCTATATATATATAGTATAGAGAAAGAAAGGAGAGTAGACCAACGGGTCAGAGCCCGAATGTTTTGAAAATATTTTGCAAGTGCATAAATGCTTTATTTTTAGAAAAATAGTTTTATCTCATATTTAAATTGGTATCGCACTCCCATGAGATACCCCTCACCTCTCCTCTTGTAGTGCACTCCTAGCGCATCCCTCTAAACATCCCAGTCAAGCTACCCTGCTAGACTAGTCTAACACCCAACCACTATCTACCCTAGATAGTCCAACAGATGTACTAAGGGCTAAACTTCACTCCAGTCTCAACGCTATGCCATGTTCGTGCGTGGGGTGTCTCGCAAAGCGAAATCCAAACAAGGAACCCCCCCGATACACTACTATGCGGCATGGTCGATAGTCGAGATCCGCCAGTCCCTAAGTACAGAAAGATATATAATAATATATATACCATAAGAATTAATAATGTAAGAGCACTAAGGATTAAACTTCTCCCCAGTCTCAACACACTGCCATATTCGTGCGTGGGGTGTCTCGCGAAGCGAAATCCAAACAAGGAACCCCCCCGATACACTACTATGCGGCAAGGTCGATCGTCGGGATCCATTAGACCCTCGGTACTCGATTTATCCATTTATATATACATATACATAGTCATCCGGATCTATCTCCCGGACTGAGGTGTATTCTATACACAAAGTATTTATCAATACTTATCCCTTTTTATTTCAAAAACTTCCATTTCCCTTCTCATATCCAGGAAATGTATTTAAAGCCAATTCATTATCATGAATTGCTTTACCAAAACATATATCTTTTTAAAAGCCAATTTTTATTAACATAAAAAAAATGCTTTTCCTTTTAAATCATCCCATTTCCTTTTTTATACTCAGGAAATGTACCCAAAGCCATTTTCATTATCATGAAAATGCTTTGATCAAATCATATGCTTCCACATCCCTTCCTACATCCGGGAGTGTTACCGAAGCCAAACCTTTATCCCATTTCCCTTTTTATATTCAGGAAATGTAAATATAAAGCCAATCCATTATCATGAATTGCTTTAATAAATCTAAGACCGTCCCTCCGGGTATCCCCACTGGACGCGCCCCTAAATGGCTATCATCTTCCAGGGCCTCCAAGACAACCTGGGAACCTAACAACGTCGGGAAGCGGCCATATGCCTGCGGGATAGTCAAGACCACACCCGGAATCTCCTTATCAGCGCAGTATAAATAAACGCTCATATGGCCTAGGGACTATATCCAACCTGCTTAACAGCCAGGAAGGCTTCACCACAACACGCGCGACTTCCCTTATGATAGCGATTTAGGGAGGTGTGTACAATCCATAATTTATTAATTATGAAAAACATTTCTCATTCCATTTTGAAAATATTCCTTTTTATATTTTCAAAATCCTTTCCATATTAACATATATATATGTATACCTAAATCACACAGTATATATGTATAGCCTATATATTCCTCTTAGAATATATAACCGGCCACAATGGCCTATATTATCTAACGATGACTATAATCCCAAAGATTCCCTCTGGGAATCGTAATCATGCATTCGGATTAGCATGATTCTAAATCCAAAGTATTTCTTACTTTGATGACTAATAATTACCTTAATCAACTCTTAAAGGTTTATTGGATATCTCCAAATATAATAATTCACTCTAAGTGAATATATACATATTTATTCCCAATTCCTCAAGTCCTTTAGGACATAACCCTCTAATATACTTTAACTTAGAAGGCCCTTAAACTTGAATCTTAAAGAGGAGAAATAATAATAATCTCCAAAATCTTGGGCAGAAAACAGGGCACCGGTCGACCGCGGGTTGCAATTAAGCCTACGAAACAAAGCAATAGGCCATTTCTTCTTGACGCGATCGACCGGCCATAGGGGCGCGGTCGACCGGTCACACCAGGTCCTCAAAACTGAATTCTCCAAATTCATCTATCCAACAACCCGACTTCATTATCGGGGTTTCTAAACTACCCCAAAAATTATCCAAAACGTCTACGCAATTAATTCTAGCCGTAATTTTTCCAATTCCCGATTTGATTTCTGAGTTGGAATTTCCAACCCGGAGCTGCCATCTTGTAAAAATCATATCAAATGAAGGAAAAATCAGAAAAATACGCGGTCAGCGCCCACGCGATCGTATCGAAAAGATCTACAACTTTTGTGTTTTGGCCGAAAGCTAAATCATTTATCTTCTTGACCGCAAATGACCCCAAAGGCTGCGGGTTACTATTCATTATCTCTCCCAAAATCCCAAACTCCATATTTGTCCATTTTTGTTGTTTCTAACTTCACCCAACAACTCAATAAACATCTAATCTATGTTTTACAACTAACACATCAATTATTTTGGGGTATTAAATCATTTCTCTTAGTTTTAAACCCTAAAACCATAAAAACCCCAACTTAACATTTCAACCCATTTTTGTACTCCATTAACATGGTTTTAACACTAAATATCATTAAGAGTTTACACTACATCAATATGTAAACTCATAATCAACTTTTACCCAATTTATTTTAAGGGTTCTAACCCTAAAATCATATTTATACCAAATGTGATATGAGATTAATGCACAAAAGTAAATAAAGTAAGTAAACACTTGCCTGGAGGATGAAATCCGACGACCTCGAGTCGAATCCGGCGGAGTTTGGCCGGAGTTTCCATTTCTCCTCCTCTTTTCTTCTTCCACTCTCTCTTTTCTCTCTTCTCTTTTCTTTTCTTTCCCTTTCTCTCTCTTTATAAAGAAAGAAAAAGGGTTTAAACCCTTAAAACCCAAAAACGACTCGTTTACCCAATTACGAGTTACTTTTACCTCTAAAATCACCCGAAACTTATTTTCGACAATCGGACACTCTTTTTCGACTATCTCGGACATTCTGAGAATTATGGCGCAGTCGAAATTCCCATCCGAGGTAGTTGACCGCAAATCACTATTCCAACCTAAAATAAATAAATGCGAGTTTTCTACTCAAAATCTTACCTCTTTTGTCGCAATACTCCACGGTGACATATAATTAAATTATTTCGACCTATATAGTCCCAAAATAATTTATAACATCCTTCGAAAATTATTAAATCCTCGAAAATCCCAAAAATCACTATTCGAGAAATTCTCCAAATTGCCAATTTATATCCAATTATGGAATTTAATGGTCTCCAAAAAGGACGGGTTGTTACATACCCCCCCTTACAACAGAATTTCGTCCTCGAAATTCAGATACGACCTACCCCACCAATCTTAGGATCACTTCAAATCCTAATACCTTAAGGGAAACGATACTGACCCAACGGTTCCCAACCATACACTATGCGGCTACCGCAATCATAAAGTGACTCTAATACGTCACAGAATACCCATCATCTATAATGCCTATCGGCATGAATTTCAACCTTATATACTGCGCCCATTTTATTTCAGGCGGTATATAAACAAACTTACCAAGGTGCCCATACACCTTTCTAACTCGTGCATATCTGCACATCCGTAGTGAACGTCTGACACGTAACACTCTCTCCCAATAGGGATCTCCTTTCCTCGGTGTAATACTCACCTATGGGTCCTTCCAACCCGCGAAATCAACTCCTAATCTCGGCATTATAACTCTAACGAGCCTACATCCTACAGTGCTACTGTCTATGCGTTACCCTACCTAAGCGAAACGAGTCTCCTAATTATCCCTAGTGCCCAAGGCCTCTCTCAACTCCCAACGTTTGCTTGGTTTCGTGCGTGGGACGTCTCGCCAAGGCGAAATCCAAACAAGGAACCCTCCTGTTACACTACTCCCTCGCGTTATCGGTCATCGAGATATAACGGCCCAAGGCACACCAGCGGGACGTCCTAAATCCTGCCTACGCTAACCTATGAACGCGTTTCTACTATCTTATCCTTTTGCCCATACGGAAGGAAACCTAAGCAATCGAAGTGCCCACTTTCTGTAGAAAGTGTCACGAGCATAATACCCAATTTGTATCTCCTCAAAATTTGCCTTTTCATTAAGGCTGGTTATATTCCTCAACCCAATTTCTCCAAATTTGCCTTCTTATTAAGGCAGGGATATCATCCTCAAATCAAATTCTCTAAGTCCCACTCCACCCAACTACTTGTGGTGAGAGGACCAATTTAGTGCTTTTCCATATCACAATATCTCCATAAACATATCATCATCACAGGGCTCATAGTCTATAGTGGTTCATCCACACTATGAGACTAACCCGAATCCTTGCATCCTATAACAGCTCTCCACGCCCGACGCCGTTAAGAGTCATGTGTGGAGTGTCTCGCAAAGCGAAATCCAAACAAGGAACCCCTCCACACATTAACCCTTGACTTCGTCGGTCACGGAGTCCCGTTATTTCAGACATGCAACCGGGATAATCCTATCCCTCATCATCGAAAGGTGGTCTGAACTCCTATCTCTAACTAAGAGTCACACCACCCAGCGCTCGCACTATTTCTAAGTCCTTGCGCAAACCGGTACTGAGCTAAACCTTACATCTCAACCATAATCCTGTGGGCCTTAAATTATATCTATAAGGTTGCCACATATACCAACCCAAAAATAAGGAAGCCTCTACTCATCGAGGTTCCATCAATCCATAATAATAAAGGTGAACTCGACCTTTATCAAGGTGAGACACCACAATAACAACCTGTCCCCTCCAGGAACTGCGAACACGATAGACTTTCCATCATTAGCCCGCTATCGCTCCAATCAACCCATACATATACGTATATAAACAAAATATAATCACCCGCCTCTATGGCGAGTGAAGGAAAACAAAATTCCGCTATCGCGGAAAACACATAGGCCTACATTATTATGTTATCGAGACCAAAACAAAACTCATATTACACACACGAGTCTAAGGCTATCGAACACCACAACTTCATCTAGCCACACCTCTTACCAAAATTTCTCGACTCTAGGCCCCATCTGGGCACCCCAACCTTGTCCTTTATTCCTATCGAAAAAGACTAATCGTGTGGCTCCGCACTCCACAACACCATTTCCATCACTGGTCTTCCTGACCATGATAGGGTCGTCAGCACCATCTGACTCTATAGCCTTGCTCCTTACAATCATCTTACTAATCCTCTTAACTCCTTCGTTAAAAGGAAATTCCACCACTGGTTCCAACAATCCTCCTTGCAGAATCATGGGGTCTCACGGTTAAAACTATCCGTAAAAATCCCTTTGGAACCCTTATCTCCACTGGGTAATCCAACTTGAGTACCACTTTCTATCACAGTAGTACTTGGTTGCTCATAACTACTATACTTTAGTAGTCGTCGCAGCAATCCTTAGCATTTGCCACAAGGAGAGTGGCATCTACTAAGGTCCTCGTCCCCAACTTCTCCCAGCTCCCCCAGCTAAGCTCCAACTCCTGCTGCCCTCCGAGCTCCGCACACGATTCTCAACGAGCGCGTAAAAGATTTCTATAATCTTCTAATATGGCAGGAGATCGATATCTCACAAGAGATATCAACAATCCTAATCCTGGGGCTCTATACAAATCGAGAGCAATGTTGAAAGCGTAGTACGTCCGCACAGATTCCTAAGGACACTAGAACCTGATGCTCTGATACCATCTGTAACAACCCGCCTAATAAGATACCGGGCGATCACTCCAATATAAATTAAAACAGGAGTCTCATATGGATCATTCTTAGCATCACTGTCAAAAATCCATTTAATTACTAATATCCAATTAGGTGGCCGTTAAAAACTTTTACTTAACTACTCTTTTTAACGATTAAATTACAACATTCACAATTAAATGCGTAATGAACTGAAATGAAAATGAAAGGAAACTAAAATAACCGAACACTCGGTCCAAATATACAACCATATCGAATGCTGTACTGAAAGAATAAATAAATGCAATTGATCCATTGGCTCGAAAGTTTATACAATATCTCCTATCTAGAGTACAAGGAAGGAAATGTCTACCGATAACCTGCAAGCATCCACAGCTGCTGCAGCAGACGTCAGACTCGAAAGAATTTCCATCCAGGCGTCCCTGTGTCTGGACACCTATATATATATAGTATAGAGAAAGAAATGAGTGTAGACAAACGGGTCAGAGCCCGAATGTTTTGAAAATATTTTGCCAGTGCATAAATGCTTTATTTTTAGAAAAATAGTTTTATCTCATAATTAAATTGGTATCGCACTCCCATGAGATACCCCTCACCTCTCCTCTAGTAGTGCACTCCTAGCGCATCCCTCTAAACATCCCAGTCAAGCTACCCTGCTAGACTAGTCTAACACCCAACCACTATCTACCCTAGATAGTCCAACAGATGTACTAAGGGCTAAACTTCACTCCAGTCTCAACGCTATGCCATGTTCGTGCGTGGGGTGTCTCGCAAAGCGAAATCCAAAAAAGGAACCCCCCCGATACACTACTATGCGGCATGGTCGATAGTCGAGATCCGCCAGTCCCTAAGTACAGAAAGATATATAATAATATATATACCATAAGAATTAATAATGTAAGAGCACTAAGGATTAAACTTCTCCCCAGTATCAACACACTGCCATATTCGTGCGTGGGGTGTCTCGCGAAGCGAAATCCAAACAAGGAACCCCCCCCCCGATACACTACTATGCGGCAAGGTCGATCGTCGGGATCCATTAGACCCTCGGTACTCGATTTATCCATTTATATATACATATACATAATCATCCGGATCTATCTCCCGGACTGAGGTGTATTCTATACACAAAGTATTTATCAATACTTATCCCTTTTTATTTCAAAAACTTCCATTTCCCTTCTCATATCCAGGAAATGTATTTAAAGACAATTCATTATCATGAATTGCTTTACCAAAACATATATCTTTTTAAAAGCCAATTTTTATTAACATAAAAAAAATGCTTTTCCTTTTAAATCATCCCATTTCCCTTTTTATACTCAGGAAATGTACCCAAAGCCATTTTCATTATCATGAAAATGCTTTGATCAAATCATATGCTTCCACATCCCTTCCTACATCCGGGAGTGTTACCGAAGCCAAACCTTTATCCCATTTCCCTTTTTATATTCAGGAAATGTAAATATAAAGCCAATCCATTATCATGAATTGCTTTAATAAATCTAAGACCGTCCCTCCGGGTATCTCCACTGGACGCGCCCCTAAATGGCTATCATCTTCCAGGGCCTCCAAGACAACCTGGGAACCTAACAACGTCAGGAAGCAGCCATATGCCTGCGGGATAGTCAAGACCACACTTGGAATCTCCTAACCAGCGCAGTATAAATAAACGCTCATATGGCCTAGGGACTATATCCAACCTGCTTAACAGCCAGGAAGGCTTCACCACAACACGCGCGACTTCCCTTATGATAGCGATTTAGTGAGGTGTGTACAATCCATAATTTATTAATTATGAAAAACATTTCTCATTCCATTTTGAAAATATTCATTTTTATATTTTCAAAATCCTTTCCATATTAACATATATATATGTATACCTAAATCACACAGTATATATGTATAGTCTATATATTCCTCTTAGAATATATAACCGGCCATAATGGCCTATATTATCTAACGATGACTATAATCCCAAAGATTCCCTCCGGGAATCGTAATCATGCATTCGGATTAGCATGATTCTAAATCCAAAGTATTTCTTACTTTGATGACTAATAATTACCTTAATCAACTCTTAAAGGTTTATTGGATATTTTCAAATATAATAATTCACTCTAAGTGAATATATACATATTTATTCCCAATTCCTCAAGTCCTTTAGGACATAACCCCCTAATATACTTTAACTTAGAAGGCCCTTAAACTTGAATCTCAAAGAGGAGAAATAATAATAATCTCCAAAATCTTGGGCTGAAAACAGGGCACCGGTCGACCGGTCCTGGACCCCCGGTCGATCGCGGATTGCAATTAAGCCTACGAAATAAAGCAGTAGGCCATTTCTTCTTGACGCGGTCGACCGGCCATAGGGGCGCGGTCGACCGGTCATACCAGGTCCTCAAAACTGAATTCTCCAAATTCATCTATCCAACAACCCGACTTCATTATCGGGGTTTCCAAACTACCCCAAAAATTATCCAAAACGTCTACGCAATTAATTCTAGCCGTAATTTTTCCAATTTCCGATTTGATTTCCGAGTTGGAATTTCCAACCCGGAGCTGCCATCTTGTAAAAATCATATCAAATCAAGGAAAAATCAGAAAAATACGGGTCGGCGCCCACGCGACCGTATAGAAAAGATCTACAACTTTTGTGTTTTGGCCGAAAGCTAAATGATTTATCTTCTTGGCCGAAAATGACCCCAAATGCTGCGGGTTACTATTCATTATCTCTCCCAAAATCCCAAACTCAATATTTGTCCATTTTTGTTGTTTCTAACTTCACCCAACAACTCAATAAACATCTAATCTATGTTTTACAACTAACACATCAATTATTTTCGGGTATTAAATCATTTCTCTTAGTTTTAAACCCTAAAACGATAAAAACCCCAACTTAACATTTCAACCCATTTTTGTACTCCATTAACATGGTTTTAACACTAAATATCATTAAGAGTTTACACTACATCAATATGTAAACTCATAATCAACTTTTACCCAATTTATTTTAAGGGTTCTAACCCTAAAATCATATTTATACCAAATGTGATATGAGATTAATGCACAAAAGTAAATAAAGCAAGTAAACAGTTGCCTGGAGGATGAAATCCGACGACCTCGAGTCGAATCCGGCGGAGTTTGACCGGAGTTTCCATTTCTCCTCCTCTTTTCTTCTTCCACTCTCTCTTTTCTCTCTTCTCTTTTCTTTTCTTTCCCTTTCTCTCTCTTTATAAAGAAAGAAAAAGGGTTTAAACCCTTAAAACCAAAAAACGACTCGTTTACCCAATTACGAGTTACTTTTACCTCTAAAATCACCCGAAACTTATTTTCGACAATCGGACACTCTTTTCCGACTATCTCGGACATTCTGAGAATTATGGCGCAGTCGAAATTCCCATCCGAGGTAGTTGACCGCAAATCACTATTCCAACCCAAAATAAATAAATGCGGGTTTTCTACTCAAAATCTTACCTCTTTTGTCGCAATACTCCACGGCGACATATAATTAAATTATTTCGACCTATATAGTCCCAAAATAATTTATAACATCCTTCGAAAATTATTAAATCCTCAAAAATCCCAAAAATCACTATTTGGAGAAATTCTCCAAATTGCCAATTTATATCCAATTATGGAATTTAATGGTCTCCAAAAGGGACGGGTTGTTACAATCCAATATGTGAATGAAACTAAATGCAATAACCAGCGTAATTTTGGGCTATTTTAATTAATTTCTGGAAAATGGAGGAAAATAAAATTTTTGATAAAATTATTTTTATTGCTCAAATATGTTGGTTATTATTTTTAAGGCGAGAATTTCAAACAGTTTCGAAAATAGAGTTAAAACTGATTTTAAAATGATTTTAAAATATTTTTATCTCTTAGAGTTGTTTTGACTTCCAACTCTTCATTTCTTTGCCTTATTTAAAGGAGTCTTTTGGATTCCAACTCTTAATTTCATTGCATTATAAAAGGAAGTCGTGGGCAACCTTTTTAACCTACTTCTGGCACAAATTTTGGCACCAAATATATTTTATATTCCTCTTCTTTTTATGTACACATTGGCCCTTGAGATTTGTGAGTTCCAACCTTAGATTAGAGGTGTTCTTAGGGCTATTTTTGTTGGAGGTTCTTGGAGGAGATTTTATAGATCTTTTGTTTTGATCTTAAGGATGTGATCATTGGTTTCTCATTATGGTTTGAGGTATGGGGTTTTACACAATATGCTCTTTAAATCTCTCGAGAGTTATTCCCTTTGAATTCTTGTTAATTGAACTCATATTTTGAATTATTAAATTCATTGAAATCTAGAAAAATAATTGTTGAGTTATTTTGATTCATGTTGTTATTGAGCACGTTGTCATGAGATTTTAATATGGCACGGATGTTGGGCACCCGCCAAAATTCTTGTTTCACGGGCTATGGCTTGATAAAGCATTTACGGATGTGGTGAGGCTTGGTGACCCGGTTAAAGTGTTGTTGAGAAATTATATTGATAAATTCTTTGAGATTTGCATTTTGATTTGAATATTCATACTCGTGTTGTTACGCTTTGTTCATCGCTAACATATATTTGTTGAGCATCTTTCCTGTCCTATTGTGTACTTCCCCATATTTTCTTTTAGTGGCAGGTTAACGCGGATTTTGGGGTGCTATGGAGATTGATTTTAGCGAGGATTGTTTGGGAAATAATTGTATTATTTTGATGTATAGAGCTTTGGAGACTTGTTGTAATTGAAGAGATTGAGATTAGTGGATTTATATTATTGTGGGTTTATTTAGATGCTCTATACCTGGTCACTTGTGGGTTTAGATTTATTTTATCGCATTCGCGCTCCGTTCGCTCTCCCCGGGCGGGCGGGGTGTTGCACTAAAAAAATGATTTTGTCAATTTATTTTTACATTGATTAATTTACTGGCATATTATAAAATTAACAATATGTAAATGAGAATAAAATTTATTTCGCATTGATTGATTTCTTGTGAAATTGTAAATTAACCAATATGTTGAAATTGATTTTATTAAATTATTCTTCCAAAAAAAAAGTTATCAGGGGGAATAAAAAAATGTTTAAATATTTGGAAAAACCTTAAAGACGTGTTTTTTGCAGTTTTCTTTTATATTTCTTTATTACTATATTTTTATCATTTGATTAGTATGTTTTAATATTATTTTTCTCGTTTTGTTTTGGGTGGTGCTTATGCTTAAATATGCCTTGAGGCTTATGCCTCTCTTCGAGCTCGAACGCATCACCTCGCACCTTTTTAAACATTGCCCACCACTAGATCTAAAGGTTACTAATGTTTAAAAGGGGGTGAGGTTGAGGCAAGGCGAGGCAAAGCGAGGCGCATTAAGACGTAAGCCTTTTTTAAAAATCAATAAAAATTTGTAAAAAGTATTCCAATAAATCACAAATATAACGTGACAAAACTTTTTCATGAAAAGACCCATATTTATATAACTAACACTAAAAGGGGTCTGATATCACCAACAAAAAATAATGTATCATCAAGTAATTAATTATTTAGTGTATGTTGTCTATTAATAATTTTGTACCAAAAGAATATTATAAATATAATTTATTAATTTGTTGTACTTAAAATAAAAGTACGTATATATTTTTTAATATTATCATGTATTAATAATATATTAATATGAATTTGTATGTTAATTTAAATAAATAAATATATTCTCGATTGTCATTAAGTAATCAATTATTTAGTTCTTGTTGATGAGAGTTTTATACAAAAAACTTATATGAAAATATTTTTATCAATTGCATAGCCAAGGTAGTAAAAATATATCTACATGTATTCAAAGTACGAATCGAATCATGTAAAGGAATATTTAAAAATTAATTTATTAGTACTTGCCGACATCCACCTCTCCCAAACGCTGCAGATAAGTGAGAGTCTTGTGCACTGGGTTGACCTTTATATATAAAAAAATTGTTATATAATCAAATTAGTGCACATATATATTCAAAGTATGTATATATACCGATGCATATAACCAAAAATCAAACTTTGTGACGGAAGAATAAAAAAAAATTGTGCCTTTGAGTCTTAAGCCTCAAGTCAATTTTACCCGCTTCACTTTGAGGCGCGTGTCAAGTAATTTTTAAAACGTTGTGTACAACTCAAGTTTCTTCTTCGTTTTTTAATGTTATGAATGAATTTGATGATTTGTTTTTTTGATCTGGTGTTTTTTTATTTGTTTGTCTCTTTTTACTATATGATTATTTATTTTTTTGAAAAAATTCCTTCTAAGAGATTAATAATGTAAACTATTGGGATGTGTGAGACTAATTATATGTATGCAGGTTCTTGCCACAATATTGGAGCCTCCTTTATCCTTTGTTTTTTTTTCCTTTTAAGTATATGTAAACTTTCAATGTTTTTATAAAATTACTTTCCTGAAAGAAATGATTAATTAAAAAACAAGTACCTCTCATCTATTTGTTAAAATTTCTTTTGCAGTCTTATATTTAAGTTAAAATGGATCCCTATGCAGAAGAAAAAAAAGTCAAAATCTATTGAAAGTTATAAAATCATAAACATTAGATATGTTAATTGATTTTCCAAAAAAGCAGTGAAAGTTGTTGTAATCACTCCAATTTGAAATTGTTTAACATTCTTCTCTCACAGTACATTCACTTTCTAAATCAGAACTTTTAATTCTCTCTTTACCTAATTTTTAATTCTTGCTTTTCCAGAAAAAAGACTTCCCACACAACCATAATATTCCTCACATTTGGGTTTGTTACAGTCTCAGTAGCATGGGCACTTGTGAGAAGACGTGTATACACTCTTCTGACACTCTCTGACACTTGTACGGTACTCCTTTTCACATATCACATATAAATAGAAAATTAATGTATTGCACACTTATTGTCACGTGTCTATATTTAACGTACAATATATAATAATATAAGTTAAATGGAAAAAATGTCGCATTTGATCTGGAACTCCTTTCCAGAGTAATTTCATTGAGCTCTAACAACACATTACTTTTGACAAGGCCAAAAAATATAGATTTTCTTAGGAAACAAATCCATTTACCGAGTCGAAGAGCAAATAGTTTAGAAAGGAAAAATCCCGAGGGAAGGGAACTTATTTTCTTATACAAGTGGAAAAATTTTGGATGAGGAAAAGAACAATAGTTCCATTTATTCATGTTCACAAAGGAAAGTTTCCTTAAGAAAATCTTCTCAGTTTGAGACGGAAGGTTGTTCTTCTAAATTAAAATATATCTCTTAATTGGTGTGCGAGTAACGAAATGGTATGAGTGACGAAGGTATATTCGTGGCAGAGAGACCAAAGTGTCCTACCAGTAAAATTAGAACATATTTTTCAACAATGTTCATAGCATAGCTTTAGGCTAGTTTGGCATATACCGTTACACATCGTCACGCAATGTCAAGACAAACCGAACACAAAGATCTCCAAAGTTTGAAGACTTTCCGACATCCCAAAAGGTATAAAAACGAATTTCGAGTTTAAATTAATTCATGGAATTATATTTGGGATGCTTTTTTTTTTATTAAAATACAAACAAGATTTTTTTGAGAAAATGAATTTTTAAAAACTATTTTAAAAGGTTTTTATAAATCTTCATAAGAATTTTTTCACTCAATTGTTTGAGGATAGGTTTTTCAGAACTGTTTAATAGAAAACATATTAATAAAAACTGTTTGAGGCTATGTACTGTAAGCGAGGAATTTTTTAACATTTGCGTCGTTTGAGCGACGCTAAGGGGCGCTCAAGCAACAATGCTATGTCGCACAAAGTCGTTCGAGCGACACGTGTCTTTCGTTCGAGCGACAACTGATTTTGTTCGTGTGATTCACCTCCTTAAGGAATTTTTTATGAGTATAAATACCGGTTTCGTGGTTCACTTTTTATCAAGACTTTTGACAAAAATGCAGTACTAAATTCTGGGCAAAAGCCCTTCGAGCTTTGTGTGTTAGAACACTTTTTAATTCACAACCAAAGCATCCTTGACTATGATTCTTGTGAATTAGTTTAGAACCCTAGATAGTTTTGCATCTATTTGCATGCACCTTGTGGAGAGGCACTCCATGATTGACTAGATATCACTTAAGAGAGATACTGGGCTGACGACGACGACTTGGGACGACTCGAGGGCTCTCCTTGCTAATTTAGAGTTGCAGTTCTTGTGGATTTTCTGCGTGTTGATCCATTGCAGATTTGATTGTAATCCGTGTAAGTTGGGATTTAGAGTTTATAGTGAAATTAAAGGTTTTACCTGAAAGGGGCTTTTTTCTCATATTGATCGTGTCGTATTTGCGTGGTTTGATTTATCTTATTTATCACGTAGGTGCATGATTAGGATAAATAAGATAAAATCAAGTAAAAAGTCATTTCAGCATAATTCAAATTAGTGTCGCAATTTTTTGTTGAAATCACCCTTTGCGAGTAACGAACATTCTCGATCACCGATTTTACAAATTGGTATGAGAGCGGGTTACGCTAATTTATTGCATTAGATCTTGTTTATCGCTCTTTGGGTGATTGTGTTTTTTTCATCGCTCATGTGCTTATTTTTACTCTAGATGGATTCTCCCTGTTTTGACGATATAAATAGTTTGCGAAAAGAATTAAATTTTTGGAAAAAGAACATTCTCATTTAAAATATGCTATGGATCTTTTGAAAACTGTTCAAAATCAAAGAGATTTTTATCATGAGAAGTTTGTTACTTTGGACTATGACTTTAATTCTTTAATATTTTCCAAAAAGGAGAGTGCTGATAAAGTCCTATTTTTAGAAAAAGAATTGGAAGACTTTAAGAATTTTAGGGTTTGTGTTTGTGCCAAAGAGGACAAAAATATTTTTATTGATTTTGTGGCACGTGAAGAGACTCTTGGGGATAAGCGTGGTTATTTTAATGGTGAGCATGATAACCTTCCAGGAATAAATTAAAATTTAGAAAAGGAATCCTTAATTTTGGAATAGTCAAATTATTTGATAGTGTCTAAAATTTTGATGTTAAAAGATGACTTGCTAGACTTGAGTAGTATTAGTAGTAATGGTAATGGCTCACATGTTCTTAACGCTTCTGTTTCTAATTCCAATTCCATTATTTATTTTAGAGTGTCAAAAAATCCCAAAGACATTCGAAAAGATCACACTATAGGTAACATTCCCCCCGTTTTCACATGTTCACATTATGGTAGAAAAGGTCACCTAAGGAGATATTATTTTAATCTTGGAAGAAGTTCTAGGAAATCGAAGTCTAGTATTTTGTTGGTTCCCAAATCCTAGTGTCATCGTGTCATATTCGTTTTGGTTAGGAAACCACTTTAAGAGACGCTAGATTTTAGACGTGTTGATTCTCACATGCTTGCACAAGATGCGTCTCTTGCTATTTCATATCGTTGATTGCTTGCATGATTTTTTTCATACACTAGTTGTGGTTTCATGATATATTTTTACTAGTGTTTTGACATGTACTTTTTGTATTGAATTTTTGAGTTTGAAAAATTTTGGGAAATACAAAAAGATTTTTGGTTTATATAGTTTTTGAAAAAATACAAAAAGATTTTATTTTTTGAAAAATATTTTGAAAAGTTAAAAAGATTTTCAGTTCTTTATGTATTTTAGTTTTACACATTTGGTGTGGCATATTGGTGTGTTAAGATCCAATTCACTACGCAATGACAAGGATATTTGATTATGACTTTAAATGCTTGAATTGATCTTAACCATGTTTATGGAGTTGTTTAGACATTGATTTGCTTTATGGATTCGACTTTATTGATGCCTACAAATACACATGCACGAGCTTATTGAATTTTGACTTCATGACACATATTTGAGCTTGGTGAGATGTTCTCCTATCAATCTTATCATTTGCATGTTTATTTGACTATAGAGGATTTGTGCATGTAAGAACCGTTGCCCTTGAGGATTTATTTCATATTGAAAAATGATGAGTGTGCATAGGAAAGGGTTGCGAGAGTGTAGAATTGACTCGTCGTGAAAGCCATTGTTTATAAGAGTCCGAGAAAAATTAAGGCAATAAAAAGAATAATATGCCAAAATGGGCCAATTTGTTTAGTTTGATATATTCATTCAAAAGAAAAGGAAAGAAATATTTTGAGGTAGTTTGGATGGAAATATCAGCGAGTTTCCACAATGATAATGTATCCTAGTTGAGCTTATTTTTTCATGACGCTATTGATTTATAGAATTATTAAAATTCTAGGCTTGTGTGCATTGTGCTTGTTTTGTTCAATTAAGTTCAAATTTATTTGTCACAAAAGGTTAATTCTTAGTTTTGAAAAGTTTATCGGTTGATTAAAACTTCTTGAACATTTTCGAGTATTTGGGTTATAATTCAATTGTTTTCGTTCACACCCATTCATTCCATTCCACACGCTTGAACGGATTGATACTATGCTAGTGTGTACAACTTATGTATTTTATGTTGCGTGTTGTGATTGTTTATATAATATTTTTGTAATATGCCATTTTTTGAAAACAAAATTGAAAATTTCCAAAAATAGTTGGTGAGTTTTGTTGCCATGATGCCTTGCACGTAATGCTTATCGTTTTACTACTTTGTCATTTTGTCTATTTCGATAAAAATAAAGGGGGAGAGCAAATTAAAATGGAGTTTTTTTTAAGACGAGTTTGATTTGTTGGGGAGTTTTATAGTTTGTATTATGGGGGATACTTTATTTAATTTGATATATGATTTATGTCTATCTCATTAATACTTATCATGTTGATATTATGATTTATGTTTATCTCATATCAAACTCCATGTGTCACCAGGGTATTTGTTTATTTTCTGATGTGTGTAGATACATAATTGCATAATGCTCAAACACACGGATGAAGACATGTTTGAAAAAGGGAAGATAAAGTTTTTAAAGACGAAGAAACTACACCGTTATGTTTTTCTAGGGTTGGGAAGGGTATTAGTAACTTTCTAATATGAGAGTTTTAATTTGGTGTTTCGGATATTTTGTTTGTTTTGTACTGGCATAGACAAAGGGGGAGATTTGTAAGAATATATTTTTCAACAATGTTCATAGCATAGATTTACGCTAGTTTGGCGTATACCGTTATACATTGTCACGCAGTGTCAAGAAAAATCGAACGCAAAGATCTCCAAAGTTTGAAGACTTCCCGACATACTAAAAGGTATAAAACGAATTTAGAGTTTAAATTAATTCATGGAATTTTATTTAGGATGTTTATTTTTTATAAAATACGAACAACATTTTTTTGAGAAAATGAATTTTTAAAAGCTATTTTAAAAAGGTTTCTACAAAGCTTTATAAGAATTTTTTCACACAATTATTTTAGGCTAAGTTTTTCAGAACTGTTTAATAGAAAACATATTAATGAAAACTGTTTGAGGCTAATACTTGTAAGCGAGGAATTTTTTAACATTTGCGTCGTTCGAGCGACGTAAGGGTCATTTAAGCGTCAAGGCTATGTCGCGCGAAGTCGTTCAAGAGACGCGTGTCTTTCGTTCGAGTGACAACTGATTTCGTTCGAGCGAGCTGCCATCTTAAGGAATTGTTTATTAGTATAAGTACATGTTTCGTGGTTCATTTTTTCCCAAGACTTTTGACGAAAACACAGTGCTAAGTTCTGGGCAAAATTTCTTCAAGTTTTGTGTGTCAAAACACTTTTTAATTCACAACCAAAGCATCCTTGAATATGATTCTTGTGAATTAGTTTAGAACCATATATAGTTTTGTATCTATTTGCATACACATTGTGGAGAGGCACTCCATGACTAACTAGGTATCACTTGAGAGAGATACTGGGCTGACGACGACGACTACGGTAATTGGGACGACTCGAGAGTTCTCCTTGATGATTTAGAGTTGCGGTTCTTGTGAATTTTCTATGTGTTGATCAATTGCAGATTTGATTGTAATTCGTGTAAGTTGCGATTTATAGTTTATAGTGAAATAAAGAGTTTTACCCGAAAGGTATTTTTTCTTCATATTGACCCTGTCGTATTTACGTGGTTTGATTTATCTGTTTTATCACATAGGTGCATGATTAGGATAAACAAGATAAAATCAATTAAAAAGGCGTTTCAGCATAATTAATATTGTTGTCGCAATTTTTTTTGTTGAAATCACCCTTCGCCAGTAACGGGCAATCTTAAATTGATTTCAGAGGTTTATTTAAGCGATCACCAATTTTACAAGTAACATATAGTTTGTATGAGGAGCTTGCAGGGGGCACAATCATAGCATGGTAAGACTCGAGAAAAGGGAAAATGATTGTTATGAATAAGAAATATCAAGAGTCGAGGGAGATACATATGGAGTGTCCTAGATTGGTGGTTCTTGATGAAGGCCACACGTCCCGTAATGAGAGGAGTTTTATTTGGATTACTCTATCGAAACTCCACTGTAACACCCCGCCCGCCCGGGGAGAGTGAACGGAGCGCTACTTATCGATAAAACTAAACTATTCCACAATAACAAGGTATAGAGCATCTAAATCCCATAATAGAAAAGAAACCACTAATCTCAATCTCTTCAAATAAGAACAACAATTCTCTCGAATAAATACAACAGTCTAACTATCTCAAAAATAAATAAATATCCAAATGATTTATACATCAAAATAAATGCAATTCTTCCAACTTGTATTCTCGAATAATCTTCCCAAAATAATCCACGCTAAAATCCATTCTCAAAATCAAATTCAAAGCGCACAAGATCCGCGCTGACCTTCCACTAAAAGAAAAGATGGGGAAGTACACAATACGACAGGAAAGATGCTCAACAAATATTAGCGGTGAATAAAACGTAACAATACGAATACGAATATTCAAATCAAATGCGAATCTCATAAGCCATTATATAACTATAATTTCTCAACAACACATTAACCGGGTCACCAGGCCTCACCACCGTACCGTGCCAATGCATTTCTAGCATATCCGGAAAAAGGAATATTGGCGGGTGCCCAACCTCCGTGCCATATTAAAATTTCATGACAACATGATCAACACCAAATATAATACCACATGAATCAGAATTAGATTCCAACAAAAATTTCCAGATTTTCAAATGAATTTAGCAATTCAAATATGAGCTAATAATCACATGAAATCAAAGGGAGTAACACTCGCGAGATTAAGGAGCATATTCCGTAACACCCCGCCCGCCCGGGGAGAGCGAACGGAGCGCTACTCATCGATAAAACTAATTCAAATCCACAAATAACAAGGTATAGAGCATCTAAATCCCATAATAGAAAAGAACCCACTAATCTCAAATCTCTTCAAATAAATACAACAATTCTCTCGAATAAATACAACATCTAACTCGAAATAAAATAAATCTCCAATGCTCTATACATCAAAATAAATAAATACAAGTCTTCTCTCTTGTATTAAAAATCTTCCCGAAAGAATCCTCGCTAAAAAAAAATCTCCATAACGCCCCAAAATCCACGCTAACCTTCCACTAAAAGAAAAGACGGGGAAGTACACAATACGACAGGAGAGATGCTCAACAAATATGTTAGCGATGAATAAAACGTCACAATACGAATACGAATATTCAAATCAAATGCGAATCTCATAAGAAATGATATCACTATAATTTCTCAACAACACATTAACCGGGTCACCAAGCCTCACCACCGTATCGCGCCTATGCATTTTTAGCATATCCGGAAAATGGAATATTGGCGGGTGCCCAACCTCCGTGCCATATTAAAATCTTCATGACAACATGCTCAACACAATAATAATACCACATGAATCATAATTAGGTTCCAATAAAAATTTTTACATTTCCAAATGAATTTAGCAATTCAAATATGAGTCAATAATCATATGAAACCAAATGGAGAAACACTCGCGAGATTAAGGAGCATATTGTGTAAAATTCCATACCTTAAATCACCAAAAAGAACCAACATGAATCATCACATAATTTTAGCCTCAAAATCTATTCACACCATCACGTTCTTCTCGCGAAAATAATCAAAATTCGTTCTAGCCCAAACTCGAGAAAACACCAAATAAGCCTTATAATCTAAGGTTGCAATCTTGAATAAGTTTGGGGCTATGGTTTGTATATGAAAGGGAGTAATTTTAAAGAGCTCTTCTGGTTAAAAAGTTTGAGAAAAAGTGATTTGAAAAGTCAAGCCACGAATTTGTTGATATATAAGGGATTAAGAGTTTTATTAAGAGAAGAGTTGTAATCAGATACAAACACTAAAAAATTTATTTCGGACGATCGGACCATTGGAATTGAATGAAATTTTACAGATAATTAGCTAAAGACGAGAGGAAGCCGTCAAAAACATTTCAGCTCGATCGGACTGTTCAATATTTTTAAATATTTTTTTTGCTATAGAGTTTTATGTTTTGAAGACTCTAAGAGAGTTTTATATTTTGAGGATTCTTCTATATAATAAAAATTCAATTAAAACTCCATTTTAATTCCGATTTCGAAACCGTTTGAAATTCTCACCTTTAAACATAATAACCAACATATTTGAGCAATAAAAATAATTTTATCTCAAAATTTATTTTTTCTCTTCATTTCGAAAATACCCCCAAAATTACGCGAGTTGTTACATCCACACGAGAAAACGCATTATATAATCGGAAAATCCTTTCCAAAATAATTATAATGAGATACTCAACATGGTGCATTTGGTAAGGCCAAAAAAGAAAGATTTGCTTGCCGAACATGGTATGTGTCTCATTTAGAGAGAAAATACTTAAGAAAGGGTAAAGACCAAGAAAAATAAGGAATTACTTTGAAGTACAATTGGGAATTTTTTTGTTGAGGCAATTGAAAAGATCAAAACAATAATAGAACCATTTGTTCATGTTCACAAAGCAAAATTCTTCAAGAAAATCTTCCCGATTTGAGAGATATAATTGTTCTTTTAAACCCACCTTTTTTTTTACTGAAGCACCTTATTGAGATAATAAAAGGCTCACAAATCAATTTTTTATTGCATTTGAACATAAGGTGTCATTGATCTCGATCTACCCTTTGCTTACTTAACACTGTTCTTTGACGTCATTGTCTTTCACACATGTTTTTAAAATGCGTGTGGCACGAGGTGGGTGTGAGATTGACACTTAGGCCTTGGCGCACCTAGGCGGACATAGGACCTTTTTTTTTTGTTTTCTTCATGTTTTTTACGCAAACCAAGTGTACTTTGAAATTTTAGTTATTAAAAAATAATATTGATTTAATCTTAGCATTACTATCATCTCTATAAATTCTCATGCATGAATAAAAGACAAATTTAATCAAAGTTCATTCGTAAAATACTAATAAATTAATTGATCACAATGATTCATAAATGTCATATTGTATCCAAATTAATTTATACATGAAAATGGAAACAATATTTTTAAATCCCTACAATATTAAAAATTATTAACATTTCTTTTAAGTTCTATACATAAGTAAATGATTTCTAACATTAAGACAAAGAAGAGAAATATTACACAAACAAATTTTTTGTGCAATTGATATTTAATTCCTAAAACGAAGAATATAAATATTACATACAAATAATTATGATATAATTGAATAGATACAATATATATATATATATATATATATATATATATATATATATATATATATATATATATATATATATATATATATATATATATATATATATTTATTTATATATAGTCAGGCTCAAGAGCGGACCAATTTAGTGTGTACTTGGTGCGGACCAATTTTTAAAAGATGGCAAAAAAAATTATAAGGTGATTTATTTTATGAAAGAAATTATCTCAAAATAAATTATTTTGCTATTTAAAAAAGATAAAATCTGTCATTTAATAATTAACTTAAAAATTGACAGATTTTGACCTAATTTTTTAAAATAGTAAATAAACTTATTTTCAACTGATGTTTTTGGATGTTCATTGAAATGTTAAAAATCATTAAAAAAAAATCACCTCGATTTATCTTTTCTACATTTCAAATGGGTCCGCACCAAATTGGTCCGCACTTGAGGATCCTATACACATACACTGGTAATGGATCCTCGTGCAAAAGAAAAGGTCAAAATTGATTTGAAATTGTAAAATTTATGAACATGGTCACTGTAATTTCCCCAAAACAAGTGGAAGTCAATGTGAGTACCCGAGTTTGAAAATGTATTTTAACTGTGTTTGAATGGCAAAGTTATTTTAACTTGCTACCACGCATGCCACAACCACAACCTCCACCATAACTGGCTCCACCATTTCCGACACCACGACCACCATCACCCGCCCTACCCTACAACCATCGTGACAACCATGGTTTGGTTGCAATGAGTGTAGATTTTGGGGAAAGAAGAGATAAAATAGGCTTTGGTTTATATACTTAAACTAGTTTTCTAATTTTCAACAATTCTTTATGGAGAATATAAATTACAAATGATGGTAATAATATTTTTCATAAGTAAATGGCCCTTAACATTCTCTATATTCAAAAATACTTGTGGGCATTTACACGGAATCAAAGACTACATCCCATAGCATATTATTATTACATAATCTGAGCTTGGTAGGATGGTAATGATGGTATTGCTCTTCTTCCTGCTCAAGTACAAAACTACTTTTTCTCTTGGAGCAAACCTTTTAACTTGTCGTTGACTGCAACGTAAAAGGCCGATTATTTCATAACCCTTTTTTCGTCTCACTCTATCCCTTGTAAACCAACCTTCAATATTATCACCCAACCCATACCCATACTTGTTGTAGCAGCAATTTAAATAAATAAATGCAGAATTAAAAACAGGAACGAAATTACTCAATTTTTGGAGCTAATAAATCTGGGGCAGAAAAATATAAGAAAACCGAAACTGGACAGTCAAGAACACGGCTAAGTCGCGGACTAGGTCGCTCTCTTTAAGGTGTTTCGAGGAGCTGCCTCCAATTTGTGCCAACAGTATACAACCCCGTCACCCCCAGGATAAAACAGCCTCGAAAATAATACGAATGAGCAGCACGAATCCGATTCGCTCAATAAACACCCATTCTATAATAATTGCTCGATTCTATAATTAATCTGTACACGAAGGAGATTAATTATTCTGGAAAAAGTAGTCAGGGAGAAGGAAATTTTTTCAGAACTGTAGAGGAAATTCTGTCTTGAAAACTATTAGGAGATAACTGATGTTGCAAAAACGGAGGCTACAACCTCTTTTATGGGGCAAAAAGAAAAGAGACGTTGGTAAACAACGTGGAGAAAAATCTGGAATTAGTGGGTAACTCGGTTGAATAAATAAACACGGAATAAATCACGTTTTAATTTTTCGGAATTAATTACCGTTAAAAAATAATTTTTAAAGCCCAAAATCGTTAATTTATTTGTCCAAAAAATTAATTCTTAATGAGCCCAAGCCCAAGACCCGGACCCGGACCCGGGCACGGGCCGGGCCGGACGGACGGCGGCGGCGGCGCGCACGCGTGTGTGACTTTGCCCATTGGGTCTGCCCCACATACCCACAAAAACTTGAATGCCCAAAGGGCTGAACCTTTGTTCCCAAAAAATAGTATATTAACACACCCCATTTCTTTGAACCCACCGATGTGGGATAAGAAGGAGTTCTCCTTTTCAACTTTTGTAACTAACAGCTGTTTATACAGCTATTTTCCAACAATCCCCCACTTGCAAAATTTGAAAATATTTTTATCGAGCATTAATCTATAGAGTTGTGCATAAGCAAAGGTGTCTTTCGACTTGAACCTTTACGTAGTAAAGATGATTCAGAATATACTAGAGTAACCGTAGTTTTGAACTCTATCTCTGACAACATCCCACACACAACCCTACTTGGGTGTAAGTCTAATAGCTAGCACGTTACGGCCATGTGCTTCTATCCCAGTATAGTGAACGCTCTAGGAATTTGCCCAAAATATCCATAGGAAGCGGCCACACTTCCACATTCACATAGGTGAGTCTATCAAGAATACTCCTGTAGCTAAGTACCCCACTCAAAATAGAGCTATAGATCTCATTAAGAGTTATAATAACTCATCCTCAACTCGCTTCGGGATATCATGCTCCATAGGGATGGACTCGGAGTAAAACCCCGTTCTATATTAATTAATAATCGCATGATTCAACCTATATCACTTGTGACTTGTTATTACCCTTTGAACATATTTCTTGGGATCTCCAGTCTATATGTTGGGTTACCATCACAAATGACTCATTTATCCAAGGGATTTAGTCCCATCCCTTTCGTGGTGTTCCACACCTTTTCCCTAGCTAGTCCTTTCGTCAAAGGATCAACTAAGTTCTGTTCAGACCGTATATGATCCACCCTCACAACACCCGTAGAGATAAATTCTCTAACAGTACTATGATTACGACGTATTTGTCGTTTCTTACCGTTATAATAATGGTTCTCAACTTTTGCAATAGCCGCGGTACTATCACAATGAATCAAAACGGCTGGTATCGGTCTTTCCCATAAAGGGATATTTGACAGGAGGTTTCTTAACCAACCTGCCTCTTCACTAGCAGCAGCTAGCGCTATCATCTCAGACTCCATAGTGGATTGAGCCAAAATAGTTTGTTTCTTAGATTTCCAAGAAACCGCACCACCAGCGATGCTAAATATATATCCACTAGTAGCCTTAGAATCATCAGATAGGGTGTTCCAATCAGCATCACTAAATCCTTCAAGGACAGCGGGATGCTTATTATAGTGTAATCCGAGGTTCATCGTCCTTTTAAGGTATCGGATGACCCTCTCAATAGCATGCCAATGCTCCATACTAGGTCTACTAGTAAATCTACATAGTACTCCCACGGCATAAGCTATGTCAGGTCTAGTGCAATCTGTAGCATAACGTAAGCTACCAATAATGCTTACATAAGCATTTTGGTTTACACTGTCGCCAGTGTTCTTAAATAACTTTACACTAGGGTCAAATGGAGTACTAGCAGGTTTACAATCAAAGTAATTATATTTCTTTAGAACTTTCTCAATGTAATATGATTGATCCAAAGAAAGTCCCTTTTCTGACCTAGTAATATTAATTCCTAATATTACACTAGCTTCACCCAAATCCTTCATATCAAAGTTGGCACATAATAATGATTTAACATTTCTTACGGCATGAATATTAGAACCAAATATAAGCAAGTCATCAACATAAAGACATATGATAGTGCAAATTTTCTCAGCATATTTATAATAAATGCATTTGTCACTTTCATTAATTTTAAACCCATTAGAGATGACTAGGCTATCAAATTTATCATGTCATTGTTTAGGTGCCTGTTTGAGTCCATAAAGAGATTTATCTAATTTACAAACTTTATTTTCTTGACCGTGTACAATAAAACCTTCAGGTTGATCCATATAAATCTCTTCTTCTAATTCTCCATTTAAAAATGCAGTTTTAACATCCATTTGGTGTACAATTAAATCATTTAAGGCAACTATAGGAAATAGTACACGTATAGAAGTTATTCTAGTAACGGGTGAAAATGTATCAAAAAAGTCTACATTTTCTCTTTGTCTAAAACCTTTAGCAACAAGACGTGCCTTATATTTTTCAACAGTGCCATCAGGTTTTGATTTCTTTTTAAGAATCCATTTACACCCAATTGTTTTACATCCAGGAGGAAGGTCCACTAAATGCCAAGTTTTATTTGTTTCCAAAGAATCCATTTCATCATTAATAGCCTCTTGCCATAAATCGACATCTAAAGAAGATAAGGCTTCTTGAATAGTGTTAGGATCCTCCTCTAAGGTGTAAGCATAAAAGTCGGGACCAAAATCTTTTTCTACACGAGCCCTTTTACTTTTTTGAATTTCTAAAATGGATTCATTATTTTCTTTATTTTTATTTAAAGAAATATTAGTGGATGACTCGCCTCCACTATTCCTCAATTTAAAAGGAAATTTATCTTCATAAAAATCGGCGTCATTTGATTCAATAATTACTTGATTTTTCAAGTCATAAAATCTGTATGCTTTGCTATTAATAGCATAGCCTATAAAAACGCACTCATATGCTCTACTTGCCAATTTAGACCTTTTAGGGTCGGGTATACATACATAGTCTAAGCACCCCCACGTTCTAAAGTATGACACGTTGGGCTTAATATTTTTCCAAATTTCATAAGGAGATATTTTCATTTTAGTCTTAGGAATTCTATTAAGCACGTGACACACAGTCAAAATAATTTCACCCCACCAAAGTTAGGCAGCCCCTGAATTTAATAAAATAGCAACAACTAATTCAGTTAATGTCCTATTTTTTCTTTCGGCTTTACCGTTCATTTCGGGAGAATAAGGGGCAGTTTTTTCGTGAATAATACCGTGGGTTTTATAAAATTCAATAAATGGTCCAGAATCATATTCGGTGCCTCTATCACTATGTAACCTTTTTACTTTCCGATTAAATTGATTTTCAATTTCATTAAGGAAAATTTTAAACATGTCAAACGCTTCACTTTTATTTTTCATTAAATACACAAATGAATAATCGGAACAATCATCAATAAAAGTTATAAAATAACGTTTTCCATTTCTAGTTGTGACACCATCCAATTCACAAATATCTGAATGAATTAAATCTAGTGGTTCAGATTCTCTAAAAACAGATTTATGTGGTGTCTTAGTGATTTTTGCTTGACTACACCATTCACATTTTTCAAAATCATTTAATGATAATTCGGGAATTAATCCTAAAGTGCTCATATTTTTAACAAGTCGTTTATTAACATGACAAAGCCTAGCATGCCAAATATTAAATGAACAAGCAATATAAGCAGAAGGAGAAATTTTATTCATTGCATCAACATTCAATTTAAACATCCCATCAGTGGCATAACCCTTGCCTACAAAAATTCCATTTTTTGTCAAAGTAAATAAATCAGCACCAATAGTTTGAGTAAAGCCATCTTTGTTGAGAAGATATCCCGCAACCAAATTTTTCCTTATCTCGGGAGTGTGAAGAACATCTTTGAGGATAACAGTCTTTCCCGAAGTAAATTTCAATTCCACATTTCCAGTACCGGCAACCTTAGTGGAGTGAGAATCACCCAACAACACCTTCTTATCTGCAGTCTCAGAATAAGTCTTAAACAGACTACGGTCATAACAGATATGGCGGGAAGCGCCAGTATCCAACCACCACCCTTCGGCACCGCTAACCATGTTGATTTATGAAATCATAGCACATAGGTCCTCTTCGGTCAAATTCGCTTGTTCTTGTGGCACATTGCGACATTTGCGAGCCATATGGCCAGGCTTGCCACACTTGAAACAGAGAAACTGTCCCGAGTTGCTAGACTGTCCATTTCTAGGGTTCTTATACTTATTCTGAGTCTGAGACTGATTTGTAAAATTCTGGTTGTGGCTCTTTTTATGATTTTTCATATTTTTTCCGTTTGCTTTTAAAACAACTGGAGTGTGGTTCTTTTTCTGATTTTTGTTGTTAGACACAACAAGAATTTCATCTTTATAGTCCTGTTTTCGGGATTCCTCCTCAATTCTCAATTTAGTAATTAATGACTCTAGTGAAAATTCTTTATACTTATGCCTCAAAATATTTTTGTAATAACCCTCTCTTCTGATAGCCCATTTTATATTCATTTACACTGGGTAGAAATTAATTATAAAATGGTAGATGTTGAGTAAATATTAATTTGTTATGACAAGGCCAATATTTACTAAAATGTTGCATAGTTACCCCGTGAGTGGATAAATGTTCATGTGGTGATTTATAATGTCATAAAGATTTAAAATGACATTTTGGCTTAATATGAAACCGGAACTAAAATGAGTTATAAAACTTTCAAATGATAATTTGGATAGTGTAGTTAGTCCCGGTAGGTGTGAGACAGTCAAAATAAGTGCCATATTGTATTTTGGCATTTCGGGCACTTTTGACTGGTTTTGGCTTAAATAGTGATATCGCGTATTATTTTATCGCGTATTAGTCACTTAAGTGGGCTTATGGGACTTAAGCCCCGTTTTATTTCCCCACCCCTATTCCCATTCTTCCATTTTTTACACAAGAGAGAAAGAGAGAGGAAGAGAACTTGGGAGAAATTGAGAGATTTGGAGACTCAAGCTTGGATTGTGCTTCTATCTTCCTCAAATCTGATTTCCCACCTCAAGGCAAGTAATCTACTTGCAATTATTTGATTTAGGTAGAATAATTAGTCTTGATAATTATGGATTTGTTATGATTTAGAAATGTTAGGGTTTTTGTTGGATTTTTGGGTATTAACCCTTGGAAATGGATTTGGATGATAAATGATGTTGAGGGTGATATTAGAATGTGTTTAGGATGTAGAAATTGCAGTAAATGACTTCGGTTGGGGTTGGTTTTGGTGTTGGATCAATTTGGAGTTCAAGACTCCATAGCCATTTTTGGCCATTTCGCAGGGGCGAATCGATTCGGCCCCTTGGGCGAATCGATTCGCATAGATGCAGAATACCAGGTCTTGGTACCCGAATCGATTCGGATTAAGACCGAATCGATTCGGCATATGCAGAACCTCAAGTTTGTTGTCCGAACCGATTCGCTTTCAGAGCGAATCGATTTGCTTGGGCGAACCGATTCGGCCCTTAGGGCGAATCGATTCGGTACCTGCTGTTTTGGGTCATTTTCCTTTTATAATTTTTATCCTTCTTCTTTAAGTTTAGGACTTAGGAACCTTCTTAATTGAAGTAAGCTTAGAGTCCTAGAGTAGTTATGGAGTTTGGTCGTTACCCTGGATTAGAAATGGGTTCATCTGGGGGTTATTTTGGGGAGGTTTAAAGTAATGTTAAGGCATTACTTCTTTTATTCAATTTTTAGAGGTTAGGAAGTTTAATGCCCAAACTTGGAGACTTATGGGCTTATCAAAATTTATATAAACCTGGGAGATTTGTAGGATCATAATGATCATTTGGAGACCTAGCCTGGAATTGAAATTCGAAGAAAAATAAATGATAATATTCGATGGGAATTAGGTTCGCATAAAATGAACCCATAGGTGTTTAAAGATAATCGGTTCAATTTAGAATGAACCCCGTTGTTTAATGATGTTAGGTTTAATAATGAAGAACCAATCACATGATTAATGGAAATGGATTTTTGGAAATATAATATGAGGATAAATGTAAATGTTAATTTACTGTTACACACCTCTCTAAATGACATCATAAGGGAAGTCCGCTCGTGAGGTGAAGCCCCCTGGCTAATGAATGCAGGGTGGATATAGTTCTAGGCCATGGGAGCGCTTATTGTTATATTTTTCTGCGATGGGTAGGAGATTCCGGGTGTGGTCTTGACTACCCCGCAGGCTCATGGCCGCTTCCCGACGTGTTCCGATAGGTGCCCAGGTTGTCTTATGTTAGGCCCTGGAAGATGATGGTCATTTAGGGGCGCGCACAGTGGGGAAACCCGGACGGACGGTCTTAGATATCGTTATATGTATATGAATATAACTATATTTTCATCAAGTTGGACTTGATGGTTGATAAACACCACAAAGAGCGTATGATGAATGCCATAAAGAGCATAAATATGTGCCAGGAAGAGCACGGGAATAATATATGTGCCATAAAGAGCACTTGATGTAAATGATATTCCTAATAAGGAATGGAAAGATAAAATGGGAAGTTTTAATTAATGAATAGAAATTATAACTTCTTGACTTAACCGAATATATGGTTTTATTCCTAATAAGGAATGTCCGAAGGAAATGGAAATTATATTAATAAGGAAGGGTTTTAAATTAAAGTGCTTTACCTTCAATTCTTGCTTGTAATTGTAGATAGCATGTCATATTATCATCCTCATCATTCATGTATAGCTGTTCATATCTATCATGCTTTTTATTCTTCTAGAAATCATATAGAACCCGGCCCTGACCGGTTTACTTCCTTGTTGTATATATATTATTGTATCCGCTCAGGTGCTCCACCGCAAGGACGCCCGACTTGACTTTCCCAAGTTCCCTGCACTTTCGACGAGCTGTAAGATTTTGCGGGTTATTACAGGATGTTGTATTAGACGCTTTCATTCTTGTTATTCTAGATATGATCGGGTCTTGTCCCTCGGGCGTGTGGCCCAAACAATTGTATTTGATTAATGATTGTACTATGTAAGATATTTTATATTGTTGTACGTCGTCTTATGTAGCTGTGGACCGACAGCTTATTCGGTCCATTTGTGTACATTCGTTTTAGTTATATTATATGTTATCTTTTGGAATTCCACTTGCTTGTCAGATTGGGTTGTTAGTTTAAATTTTCATAACCGCATTTTTAAAATTTTACACTTTTTGGCAACCCGTTTTCTGATTTATTGGGTGGTTTTCCCGTATACTCAGTTTATATTTGTGATGCTGAGAATGATATCCATCCATGATTCCTGTTATGTTTGAGTATTGGGCTGGCCACCCCTTATCTCGGATTGCGGGTTGTCACAGATGGTATCAGAGCATCAGGTTCTAGAGTACTAGGATCTGTGTGGACTTGTCTCATTCTACCATAGCGTTCTTTGATGTATGGCCTAATGCTAGGACTTCTTGTTGCTTATGTTTGCGATCTTCTGCAAGATAGATTGTTCTAACTAGCATTTTAATACTATTGTTCTTCCATCTCAGATGCCGTCTAAGAGAGGTCGCCCGGCGAGACGTGTTAAGGTCGTAGAGAAAGAAGTAGGTCCTCCACCGCCACTACAAGGGAATGTTAATGTCGCGGATGTAGCAAGCATAGTGGCTGGTGCGGTTAATGCCGCCATGACCGTAGTGATCCAACAATTGCCATGGGCTCCATGTGTTCAAGCTCCTACGGGACTTACTCCGTGGGAAAGGGTTAGGGAGTCCTTTCTAAAGGGCAATCCCTCTGAATTCGAGGGAGGCACGGATTCGGTTAAAGCCAATCAATGGAAGAAAAACATGCAACGCCACCTTCGAATGATAGAATGCAGTGAGGATTAGAAACAAGTCCTTACCACCTTTAAGCTTGACGGATCTGCGTTACACTGGTGGGAGACGATGACCACCCCAGAGCAAAGAGACACCATGTCAATCACTGAGTTCTGGGATTTGTTTGATCTTAAGTATTTTCCTCCCGCTGTTCAGAGGGAGATGAAGAGGAAGTTGCAAGATGTAGAGCAAGGGGAGAGGTCTGTAGCGGAGTATGAAGAGGAGTTCACCCGGTTAGCAAGTTTTGTACCAGATGAGGTGACTCCGAAAAAGAGGAAGATCTCGAAGTTTATGGGAGGTCTAAACTGGAGAATCCGAAAACACTTATTGGGTAACCCAGCTTTCCAGACTTATGGCGAGGTTATAAATGCAGCCTTACTCCATTGCCAGGAGCATCGATTATATATGCAGGGTAGCAAGAAAGCTACTGAAATGAGGCAAGTAGGGAAGCTTGGGGAGTTTATTGCGAGTGTCAATAATAGGCACGGACAAGGTGCTTTGCATCAGACAGATCGGGGTGGCCCTGGAGGTAGGGGTCATCTGGGCCGAGGCTTTTCCCAGTTTAGGAATATCGGAGGTCGTGGTCGAGAGGACATAAAGGGACGATGCTTCCAATGTGGGGAGGCAGGTCATTACAAGAAAGAGTGTCCTCAGATGATTGGGGGTCAGTTTCCTCGGGCTCCGCAGCAGCCATGTGTTCAGTTTCCACCTTCGTTACCTATTATGGTTGTTCCTCCGCAGCAGGGGCAACTACAGTATGGACGCGTTTGTCATGATCGGGAGGCTATGTTTCCTCCAGCCCTGCCGGCACCACCCGCTATTGAGGGTAAGTTTTTCTCAGAGATACGTGAGTTATATGTTATTCGATGCGGGTGTTACGCGCTCATTTGTTTTACGAGCTTTTCTCAGATTACAGATTTCATAATATCTGCTGAGAGTATTTTCATTAGTATCGAGTTCTATGGGTAATGGTTCGCTCATTTCTTTTGTTTGTATGTATATAGGAAGTTCTCTTATTAAATTGTGCTTGAGGCCGATTTACTCGTCCTTAACATGGTCGAGTATGATGTGATATTGGTATGCAATTGCTATGCCTTATCTCCACGACCAACAAGTTGAGTGGTAGCGTATAGGAGGGGTTCCTTGTTTGGATTCCGCTTCTGCGGGACGCTCCACGCGCGAACCTTAACGACGTTGGGAGTGGGGATATACCACCTTTCCTTTCTTTTATTTTATGTATATTACGCTCTATCTCCATGATCAACTAGTTAAGTAGGCATGTGACGGAGGGGTTCCTTGTTTGGATTTCGCTTTGCGAGACACTCCGCCGCATGAACACTTAACGATATTGTGAGTGGAGATATGCTATTCTTCCCTTTTATTTTATTTTGTTTTATTAAATTATTGTCGGAAGCGGGATGGGAAAGTTTAGTCGAAAATCACGTACAAGGGTGATTGATGGCTATTAAAGTGCGACATAGGAGCACTGCACATAGTTCTCTCCTCTGATCGATATGAGGGAGACCGAGGTACGAAGTCGAATTGAGACTTCGGGTTATGCCTTTATATAGAAGGCTATTTATTGAGATGCATATGTTATAGGGTATATAACCCTAGGGTTTCACGAAGGGTCAGCTTTGGATTGTTAAAATATTTTTTTGTTATTTAAATTGATAGTGTAACTATAGAATCTTTTCGGTCCCGAACATGTGTTTTAGACCTGTACCCCTCGATGATTGACAACGCGAGGTAGTAGTGTAACGGGAGGGTTCCTTGTTTGGATTTCGCTTCGGCGAGACGTCCCACGCACGAAACTGAGCAAATGTCGGAAGTTGAGAAAGGTCTTGGACACTAGGGATATACTTAGCATTAGGTGTATACGACTTAGATAGGGTATAGGTAGATAGACTTTAGGATTGTTTAGACGTAGGGTCTTTTTAGTATGGGACGTAAGATTTGGAGGGTTGTTGGGAGTTGACCATGACTAAGTCATGCGTAAACTCATATCAAGGGATTGGTTCCATATTATGTGAAGTGGGAGGATTTCGAAAAGTTGGTGGTTAAGGCCGAAGGAGATGAGGCCTCATGTAGTGGAGTGTTACGGAGGTAACGAAAGGGTGAATTGACTCGTTCCTGAGCCACGTGGTTAAGCTCGAAAGTAGATTCCATTAGCAAGTCTCTGCCATGATGGGGAGTGATAATACTGGAGTATCGATCTATTGTTAATGCGCCTCACAAGTTTAAACTTGTAAGGAGTATTATCCCCTATTTAAGTTGAAGTCCATCTTGGGGGGGTGATCGCTGTATAGGAAGAGAGAATGCTACTTCCTGGGCAGAATTTAGTCTTTCGTGCAAACAATATTTCATTGCAAGATGTCGCAGGAGGAAACAAGGGCGGTTAAAACCATAAATAAGCTGTTGATTTAGGAAACGGAACTCTGCTCTTTTGACATTGAGGGTGGGGTGCGTTCCCTTAAGAGAATTTTGTCCCGAACGGAAGGAACTTAAGTTAAGCAGATATGGAGAAATCACGCGGTTCTAACGTTTCGGTGCATCAAGGTAATGACGAATCGTGCCAAGTTATACGTCGCTAGTATTATTGGCTGGGCATAGTAAGGTTGTTGTACTGCGAGGGGTGCCCTTGATTATAGTCCTGACTAGAATAAGACTTCCGTTTCTCATTCTTGGCGAGTTCCCAAGAAGTCATGGGAATCTAATTATGGTTAATCACTTCTTGTCATTTTTCCATATGGCCAGACCAATAGAATAACCGTATGTTGGGGCATATACTCCTTATATGCGTGCCTAACTTTAAGAGTAGTTGGGAACAATGCTTTCCACTCGCCGAATTCGCCTATATAGAATTTGTGTCGTTTCACTACTAGGACGGCGCTTTAGAAAAGCCTTGTATGGTAGGCCTTTTGATTCCCCACTTGTTGGTTAGAAGTGCGAGATGATGAGTCTCTCGTATAACCAAGACCGACGAAAGAGCTCAGTCGATGCGAGAAGAAGGCATCTGGAGTTTGAGGTCATTAGACCAAATGTTGTGGTGAGTGTCGCCTGTGAAGGGCGTTATGCGTTTTGAGGAGAAAGGGAAAACTTGCACCGCATGATGTTGTACCTTTCCTAGAAACGTCGCGGTGGGTCCGGTAAACTATTCGCTCGCTTTATGGAAACATTTTGCGGCAAGTTCATAATTTGTTCCTTGTCTTTCATGCAAGGGAGTACGAAGGATACGATGGTGCCTTTAGGCACATTCCTTTCGGAGTAGATACAACGTGACGGTTCTTATTAGATGTAGTCGGTTGCTATCTTAGAGAGTAGAGTTACGTTGGTATCGCCGGTAGTACCTTGGGGGATGAGTTCTCTATAGTCAGCTTAGTGTCGAGAAATCGACATAGGGTAGCGAGGATGACTTGCGGGAATAGTATCCGCACTTCTTCTTGCGAGGTGTATCCGAATTTTGGGGGCAAAATTCCCTCTTAAGGGGGGGAGTATGTAATAACCCTCTCTTCTGATAGCCCATTTTATATTTATTTACACTGGGTAGAAATTAATTATAAAATGGTAGATGTTGAGTAACTATTAATTTGTTATGATAAGGCCAATATTTACTAAAATGTTGCATAGTTACCCCGTGAGTGGATAAATGTTCATGTGGTGATTTATAATGTCATAAAGATTTAAAATGACATTTTGGCTTAATATGAAACCGGAACTAAAATGAGTTATAAAACTTTCAAATGATAATTTGGATAGTGTAGTTAGTCCCGGTAGGTGTGAGACAGTTAAAATAAGTGCCATATTGTATTTTGGCA
The DNA here is from genome assembly GCA_949130495.1 of Sambucus nigra. NCBI lineage: Eukaryota > Viridiplantae > Streptophyta > Magnoliopsida > Dipsacales > Adoxaceae > Sambucus > Sambucus nigra. The sequence goes on along the minus strand of OX422221.1, from coordinate 108,649,817 downwards.
TTTCGGGCACTTTTGACTAGTTTTGGCTTAAATAGTGATATCGCGTATTAGTCACTTAAGTGGGCTTATGGGACTTAAGCCCCGTTTTATTTCCCCACCCTTATTCCCATTCTTCCATTTTTTACACAAGAGAGAAAGAGAGAGGAAGAGAACTTGGGAGAAATTGAGAGATTTGGAGACTTAAGCTTGGATTGTAATTCTATCTTCCTCAAATCTGATTTCCCACCTCAAGGCAAGTAATCTACTTGCAATTATTTGATTTAGGTAGAATAATTAGTCTTGATAATTATGGATTTGTTATGATTTAGAAATGTTAGGGTTTTTGTTGGATTTTTGGGTATTAACCCTTGGAAATGGATTTGGATGATAAATGATGTTGAGGGTGATATTAGAATGTGTTTAGGATGTAGAAATTGCAGTAAATGACTTCGGTTGGGGTTGGTTTTGGTGTTGGATCAATTTGGAGTTCAATACTCCATAGCCATTTTTGGCCATTTCGCAGGGGCGAATCGATTCGGCCCCTTGGGCGAATCGATTCGCATAGATGCAGAATACCAGGTCTTGGTACCCGAATCGATTCGGATTAAGACCGAATCGATTCGGCATATGCAGAACCTCAAGTTTGTTGTCCGAACCGATTCGCTTTCAGAGCGAATCGATTTGCTTGGGCGAACCGATTCGGCCCTTAAGGCGAATCGATTCGGTACCTGCTGTTTTGGGTCATTTTCCTTTTATAATTTTTATCCTTCTTCTTTAAGTTTAGTACTTAGGAACCTTCTTAATTGAAGTAAGATTAGAGTCCTAGAGTAGTTATGGAGTTTGGTCGTTACCCTAGATTAGAAATGGGTTCATTCTGGGGTTTATTTTGGGGAGGTTTAAAGTAATGTTAAGGGATTACTTCTTTTATTCAATTTTTAGAGGTTAGGAAGTTAAATGCCCAAACTTGGAGACTTATGGGCTTATCAAAATTTATATAAACCTGGGAGATTTGTAGGATCATAATGATCATTTGGAGACCTAGCCTGGAATTGAAATTCTAAGAAAAATAAATGATAATATTCGATGGGAATTAGGTTCACATAAAATGAACCCATAGGTGTTTAAAGATAATCGGTTTAATTTAGAATGAACCCCGTTGTTTAATGATGTTAGGTTTAATAATGAAGAACCAATCACATGATTAATGGAAATGGATTTTTGGAAATATAATATGAGGATAAATGTAAATGTTAATTTACTGTTACACACCTCTCTAAATGACATCATAAGGGAAGTCCGCTCGTGAGGTGAAGCCCCCTGGCTAATGAATGCAGGGTGGATATAGTCCTAGGCCATGGGAGCGCTTATTGTTATATATTTCTGCGATGGGTAGGAGATTCCGGGTGTGGTCTTGACTACCCCGCAGGCTCATGGCCGCTTCCCGACGTGTTCCGATAGGTGCCCAGGTTGTCTTATGTTAGGCCCTGGAAGATGATGGTCATTTAGGGGCGCGCACAGTGGGGAAACCCGGACGGGCGGTCTTAGATATCGTTATATGTATATGAATATAACTATATTTTCATCAAGTTGGACTTGATGGTTGATAAACGCCATAAAGAGCGTATGATGAATGCCATAAAGAGCATAAATATGTGCCATGAAGAGCACGGGAATAATATATGTGCCATAAAAAGCACTTGATGTAAATGATATTCCTAATAAGGAATGGAAAGATAAAATGGGAAGTTTTAATTAATGAATAGAAATTATAACTTCTTGACTTAACCGAATATATGGTTTTATTCCTAATAAGGAATGTCCGAAGGAAATGGAAATTATATTAATAAGGAAGGGTTTTAAATTAAAGTGCTTTACCTTCAATTCTTGCTTGTAATTGTAGATAGCATGTCATATTATCATCCTCATCATTCATGTATAGCTGTTCATATCTATCATGCTTTTTATTCTTCTAGAAATCATATAGAACCCGGCCCCGACCGGTTTACTTCCTTGTTGTATATATATTATTGTATTCGCTCAGGTGCTCCACCGCAAGGACGCCCGACTTGACTTTCCCAAGTTCCCTGCACTTTCGACGAGCTGTAAGATTTTGCGGGTTATTACAGGATGTTGTATTAGACGCTTTCATTCTTGTTATTCTATATATGACCGGGTCTTGTCCCTCGGGCGTGTGGCCCAAACAATTGTATTTGATTAATGATTGTACTATGTAAGATATTTTATATTGTTGTACATCGTCTTATGTAGCTGTGGACCGACAGCTTATTCGGTCCATTTGTGTACATTCGTTTTAGTTATATTATATGTTATCTTTTGGAATTCCACTTGCTTGTCAGATTGGGTTGTTAGTTTAAATTTTCATAACCGCATTTTTAAAATTTTACACTTTTTGGCAACCCGTTTTCTGATTTATTGGATGGTTTTCCCGTATACTCAGTTTATATTTGTGATGCTGAGAATGATATCCATCCATGATTCCTATTACGTTTGAGTATTGGGCTGGCCACCCCTTATCTCGGATTGCGGGTTGTCACAATTTTTAAACTCTTTGAACAGTGGAGGCAATTTATCAATAATTACAGCCACCTGAAATTTCTCATCTAAAGCCATGCCCTCGGAAATAATTTCATGGGCAATCATTTGCAAATCATGGGTTTGAGCAACAACAAATTTGTCATCCGTCATTTCAAATTTCAAATAACGGCTGACGGCATATTTTTTAGCACCCGCCTCCTCCGTGTCATATTTTTTAAAAAGTGCGTCCCAAACATCTTTCGCAGTTTTATAATTGGCATAATAGTCATAAAGTTCGTCACTTAGAGGATTCAGAATATAGTTCTTGCACAAAAAATCATTTTCCTCCCAAGTTCTAATTGTTTTGCTTTCCTCAACAGTAGGTGGATTATTTACTACGGGTTTGTCAAATTGAACACATGATGCGACTTTTTTCGTAGTTAAATAAAATAGCAATTTTTTGCTCCAACGTTTAAAATGAGTGCCTTCATATTTGAAATGCTTATTTAGGTTACTGGAGTTAATTTCGTCCATGGCAGAATTCAGAAACACCTTAAAATTGTTGTAGCAGCAATTTAAATAAATAAATGCAGAATTAAAAACAGGAACGAAATTACCCAATTTTTGGAGCTAATAAATCTAGGGCAGAAAAATATAAGAAAACCGGAACTGGACAGTCAGTCGCGGACTAGGTCTCTCTCTTTAAGGTGTTTCGCGGCTCTGCCTCCAATTTGTGCCAACAGTATACAGCCCCGTCACCCCCAGGATAAAACAGCCTCGAAAATAATACGAATCAGCAGCACGAATCCGATTCGCTCAATAAACACCCATTCTATAATAATTGCTCGATTCTATAATTAATCTGTACACGAAGGAGATTAATTATTCTGGAAAAAGTAGTCAGGGAGAAGGAAATTTTTTCAGAACTGTAGAGGAAATTCTGTCTTGAAAACTGTTAGGAGATAACTGGTTTTGCAAAAACGGAGGCTACAACCTCTTTTATGGGGCAAAAAGAAAAGAGACGTTGGGAAACAACGTGGAGAAAAATCTGGAATTAGTGGGTAACTCGGTTGAATAAATCAACACGGAATAAATCACGTTTTAATTTTTCGGAATTAATTACCATTAAAAAATAATTTTTAAAGCCCAAAATCGTTAATTTATTTGTCCAAAAAATTAATTCTTAATGAGCCCAAGCCCAAGACCCGGACCCGGACACGGGCACGGGCCGGACGGACGGCGGCGGCGCGCGCGTGTGACTTGGCCCATTGGGTCTGCCCCACATACCCACAAAAACTTGAATGCCCAAAGGGCTGAACCTTTGTTCCCAAAAAATAGTATATTAACACACCCCATTTCTTTGAACCCACCGATGTGGGACAAGAAGGAGTTCTCCTTTTCAACTTTTGTAACTAACAACTGTTTTCCAACAATACTTGAAACAAAAACCGCGTCATCGCTTTTGCTCCCGCCCTTCTCTCTCTCTCTCTCTCTCTCTCTCTCTCTCTCTCAGCATCTGTTAAGAAAAGAACTCGATTTAAAAGAGTGGAGCATATGAAACAACTGTACCGTTTTTTGAAGAAGAGGGAGGAGACATCACCTTTTAGTCCCCCCACCCACTAGTCCATGTAAGGATAAAGCTTGTTGTATTTGTTTTTGTGTCCATTTTTTTATATTTGATGCATTAAAATTTTATATTTTGTTGTTGTAGGTTCCATCAATCATAAGGTACAAGTTTTGTTGTTGTTAATTTGCTTCTTTATTTTTTAAATATTTTGAATGCATTTGATGATTTTTTATTTATTTATATGTTTTTGCACTGTGTATATATATTTTTTTACTATATGATTGCTAATTTTTTTGAAAATCACTCGAGGCCTTAGTGCCCTAATGCGGGTGGGTGAGCGGGAGCGTGAACGAATGCGAGTGCGTCAATGCGTCGATTTTCAAAATATCGAGTTTTGATAGCGCCACCGGTGCGTTTATATATTTAACATATAAATATATATTTATAATATATAATTATGATTTCTAATATATATATAATCATAATATATATTAAAATATGTATTCTAATATATATAACCATAATTATGATTTTTAAATTACTGAAATTTTAGAGCGCCACGAGTGCGTCTATATATTTAACGTATAAAAATATATTTTTAATATATAATTATTATTTTTAATATATATATACAAATAGAGAAAATTTATCAATATAACCAATACCAAATATTTTGAAGGACTTTGTTGAGTTGGTAATAATACTAAAGTCAATGTTTATTTAAATAGATATTTTATGATACTATAATACTTTATTTTAAATTTTCATTTAAAAACATAAATATATTAGAGTATTATGTATTTTAATTTAAACACAAAAAGTATTTAATGTACAAACAAATGTAGGCTTATAACATGACATATGGAAATTCTCATCGGTTCATAACATACTACACTAGTAAAGTAAAAGACATAATATGAACATGAAGTCCCACATCGTTAGATGGGAACTCAGGCCTCAACACTAGGGTCTATAAATGAGGATTGTTTGCTGTTAGGTATTGGAGTAAATAGATACAAGCTTCTAGGCTTTTGCTGTGGGGCAGACTCTTGGAAAAAGTTGTCAAAAGGTAAATTTTGTGAAGGCCGAATTTGACCATGGCAGAATGCGAATTTGACTTCATGAGGTCGCGCATTCACCTCGAAATCACTCCGGATCCATCAATCAGCGATTTGAGGGCGGGTACTTCGGCCTAGGTGGACGAATTGGGGAACTAAGCTCGAGGCATAGTGTAACCTCTCATCTATTTGTTAAAAGAAAAAAACGTCAAAATGGATTGAAAGTTGTAAAATTATAAACATAAGATGTCAATTGAATTTCCCAAAAAGTAGTGGAAGTTGTTGTAATTACTCCAGTTTGAAATTTTTTAACATCATTGTCGCTCACAATATATTTACTTTTAGATTCAAACTTTTAATTAACTCTTTACCTAATTTTTAATTCTTGCTTTCCCCAAAAAAATACTTCATACACAACCATAATATTCCTCACATTTGGGTTTGTTACGGTCGGGCACTTATGAGAAGACATTTACGAGTCCACCACGTTCGTACCCCGACACTCATTCGACACTCTCGGACACTTTTACTACACCCCTTTTTCACATATTTACAATTTAAATATAAAATTGATGTGTTTGACACGCATTTTGCACGTGTTAGACATAACTTTTGCACGTGTCTATACTTAACGTACAAGTATATAAAAATATAAGTTAATGGGAAAATGCATCATTTTATCTCGAACTCCTTCCAGAGTAATTTCAATGAGCTCTAACAACACACTACTTTTGGTAAGGCCAAAAAATACAGATTTTCTTGGGAAACAGATCCATTTATTGAGTAAAAATGGAATACTTTAAAAAGGAAAAATCCCAAGAAAAGGGGATTTAGTTTCCTGTATAAGTGGGAAAATTTCGGATAAGGAAAAGAACAATTGCTCCGCTTGTTCAAGTTCACAAAGGCAACATTCTTCAAGAAGATCTTCCCGGTTTGAGACAAAAAGTAGTTTTTTTAAATTAAAATATAGCTCTTAATATGTGTGCGAGTAACGAAGTGGTACGAGTGACGAATGCGTATTCGTGGCAGAAAGACTAAAGTATCCTAACAGTAAGCTATAGTTTTTATGAGAAGATTGAAGGAGAGAAATCATAACGAGGTAAGACTCAAAAAAAGGAAAAGGGGTCTTGCGAATGAGAAACACCAAGACTCCGGGAAAATTAATTGAGTGTCAAGGCCACTCGCTTCGTAATGAGAGGAATAGTCTTTGGATTACTCTAGTCAAATCTCCTAACGGGAAAACACATCATATGATCCAAAATCCTTTCCAGAACAATTTTAATGATATCTTCAACACGGTGCATTTCGTAAGGCCAAAAAATGCTGATTTGCTTGCCAAATAGGACCTATTTTAGGAGTCAGAGAGAAAATACTTAAGGGTAAAGACCATGAAAAAGGCGGAATTAGTTTGACTTACAAGTGGAGAAATTTCTGATGAGGCAATTGAGAAGCTCAAAAAAACAATAGAACCATTTGTTCATGTTCACAAAGGCAAAATTCTTTAATAAAATCTTCCCAGTTTGAGAGAGATAGTTGTTCTTTCAAATCCACCTTTTTTGCAGAAGCACCTCATTGACATAATAAAAGGCTCACAATGAATTTTTTCTTTTGATTAGAACAGAAGGTACCAATGATCTCGACCCACCCTTTGCTTATTTGTAACAACCCCCCATTTTCTCACGTAATGGTTGGCCATGCACGATATATCGAAGATAGGGCTTTTTTGCCAATTAAAATCATTCTCAACATCAAACCATATAAACATATACTGATAAATCATAATTGAATTTGAATAAATATCCGAAGAGATAATAAAATCCAACCAAACACTAAGTGTTTGAGAAATCCAATATGATAGTAAATATCTCAAACCAACATGAAGTAAATAATTCACGGGCTTATGCCTATACAAAAATACCAAATAAAATAAATAAACTAAAATGGAGTAGCACCAAAACTATAATCAACAAGGCTAGAAAATCTCATGAGCAAAAGGAGACCGCAAGGCTGATCCGTCAACAGTCCTGCTATCTATGACAACCCGCACTCCGAAATAAGGGGTGGCCAGCCCGATACTCCGACATATACGGTAATCATGGACGGAAATCATTCTCAGCACCACATATAACGTAAGAGTAACCGAGAAAACCAACCAATAATTCAGAAAACGGGTTGTCAAAACAATTTATGCAATTTAAAAGTTAAGAAAAACAATTTAAGCAACCCATTCTAGAATAATAGTGGAATTCAAAAAAAACATAATTAATATACATCTAAAACCACTATATACAAAGAGGAGAACCGAATATGCTGTCGGTTCACAGCTACACAAAAGTAATCACAACAGTTAGATATTATGATTTACAATCATTATACAATTACAAGTTTGGGCCACTCGCCCGAGTGATAGACCCGATCATAACTAGATGTCAAAAGAAGGACGGCATCTAACAAAACATCCTGTAATATCCGCAATTTCATACAGCTCCTTAAAAGCCAAAAGAGTAGGAATATCAACACGGGCGTCCTTGCGGAGGAGCACCTGAGCGGATACAATAACAAGCACAACATAGAAGAAAATGAACGGGTCAGGACCCGGTTTATATATAGTTCCCAGATGAACAAAAAGCATGCTAGATATGAACAGTTGAATCATGGAAATGAAAAAAACAAGAATCTAACAACTTAGCATGAATGATACGAATACAAGTGAAAAGACATGACTAAGTAAGCTATGCAAGAAAATGAAATGATGCTAAATTAAATTAAATTAAAAGCTTCCACCCTCTAATTTCCACTTTAAACCAGATAAATTTCCTTAACAGGATTACAGTATCATTTTCTTCTCATTTCATTCCAATTCCCATTCCTTAGCAGGAATGTAATTAACATAATACAATTAGTGGAAATTATACATCCCTCAAGTCCCACTTGAGTTTAGAAAAGTTACATTCTTATGCATATAACGATTCTAAGACCGCCCCTCCGAGTTTCCCCACTGGGCGCGCCCCTAAATGACTATCATCTTCCAGGGGCCCATCAAACAAGGCAGCCTGGGTACCTAACGCACGTCGGGAAATGGCCATATGCCTGCGAGTGAGTCATAACCACACCCGGAATTACTTCACTAGCGCAGAAAAATACATATAATAAACCCGCATATGGCCGAGGACTATAGTCTCCCTGCATTCACTAGTCAAGGAACATCACCTCATGCGCGATCTTCCCTTATGATAGAATTTAGAGAGGTGTGTTTAAGTAAATTAGCATTTACTATAAAAACCATTTTTCCTTTTCATTACATTTACATGTTTCATTTGTTTGAAACTGTAATTATAGGATATACCATTTCATCACCCTAGGTTATGCCTCGAATAAATCCCCAAGGGATCATATTAGACTCCCGAGCTTAAGGTCTCATATGCCTCATTTCAAGCCCCTAAAGTCTCCAAGTATGGGCCTTCAATTCCCATCCAAATTATTTGTATGCACCTAGAGAAGTGATGCCTTAACATCACTTAGAACAACCCCTCCCCCGGACTTAACCCCAAGTGAAACCCATTCAACACTAGGGCGACAACCAACTCAACTAGGACTCTAAAAGCCAAGGTTTACTTCATTCAAGAAGAGTCCTAAGTTTCTGGGGAAAGAAAAGGATTAAAAACAAAAGTGGGAATTTTGGGGAAGAAAACTGGGGACCGGTAGACTGGTCCCAAGACTGCGGTCGACCGCGTCTCAAATTTTATCTTTTAAAAGAAAGCAGAAAGTTCATTTCGGATGGACCAGTCGACCTGTGGGAAACCGCGGTCGACCGCTCCCTTAATTTCATGCCTGGAAAGAAAGCAGTGAGCCCTCTTCTGAAGGCCCGGTCGACCGGTCTGAGAGACGCGGTCGACCGGCCATAGCAGACCTAGACCTTTCTCTCCTATTTTCCTTCTAAACCCAAAATCAACAACCAACACAAAATCCATGACTAACCCAAAATCTTCCAACTACATTTAATGATACAAAAAGATCATAAATGCTCCCAACAACATTTTCTACTTTAATCAACAAACAAACTCTATCAAAGATGTGGATAACCAATAAATCCAACCAAAACCACAATTATAATACCACAAAACTATACATAACTACCCATACTAATTATTCATCTTAAACTATACATTAGCAAGTAGAAAACTTGCCTTGGGGCTTCAAATTCAGTCTTGGTTGAAGAAGAAAGCAAGATCAAACCACCAATCTTTAAGATTTCTCTCTATCTCTCCAATCTTCCACTCTCTCTCTCACTCTAGGGATAAAACACTTAGGGCAAATAAGAGGAAATGAAAGAATTGGGGGAAGACTAAACGTGGCTTAGGTTAAAAGGTCTCTCACCTTTAGTGTTAATACCGCAATAGTTAATTTCTAATACACAATATGCCAAAACCAGTCAAAAGTGCCCAAAATCTCAAAATACAATATGGCACACATTTTGACTGTCTCGCACCTCCCGGAACTAACTACACCCTCCAAAATATCATTTGGAGATTTTATAAGCCATTTTAAGTTCCGTTTCCATTTTAATTCAAATTGCCATTTTAATTATCATGACAAAATAGAACACCACATGTTAAATAATTACTTACCCACATCCAGCATTTATATATGCAACTGCTCAACATAGCAAATAAATATAAAATGGGCTCCCAAAGGCGAGGGTTGTTACATACTCCCCCCCTTATGAGGGAATTTTGTCCCCAAAATTCAAGCGTACCTTGGATAAAAAGATGCGGATACTTATCCCGCATATCGTCCTCACGCTCCCAAGTAGATTCCTCGACGCTATGATGACTCCATTGTAATCTAACCAAGGGCACCACACGAGATCTTAATCTATGTTCCCCATGCTCCAATATAGCCACTGGTTGCTCTTCATAAGAAACATCGGGTTGCAACTCTATATCCTCGAAAGGAATGTGCCAAAGGGCACCATCACACCTCTTATACTTCTTCAAAGAGGAGATGTGGAAGACATCATGAATCTGTTGCAAAGGTTCCGACATGGCAATTTGATACGCCACTGGGCCTACCTTAGCCAACACAGGAAAAGCCCCAATGAAACGTGGTGCAAGTTTCCCTTTCTTTCCGAAACGCTTAACGCCTTTCATAGGCGACACCCGAACCAACACTTGGTCTCCAACTTCCAATTCCACATGCCTTCTTCCCGCATTGGCATAGCTCTTTTGTCTATCTTGGGCTATCCGAATACGATCTCGAATAAGTTCAATCTTAGAAGAAGTATCCCGAATCATTTCAGGTCCGAGAAACTTGTTATCTCCCACTTCTAACCAACACGTGGGGGATCTACAAGGCCTACCATACAAGGCTTCATAGGGCGCCATCCCAATAGTGAACTGGTACGAGTTATTATAAGCAAATTCAACCAAAGGGAGATATTGTTCCCAACTACCCTTAAAATCAAGCATACACATACGAAGCATATCCTCCAACATTTGGTTAACCCTTTCAGTCTGGCCATTTGTTTGAGGATGATAAGAAGTGCTTAATTTCAATTCGGTTCCCATGGCCTCTTGGAAACTTTGCCAAAAGTGGGAAATAAAGATCTTATCTCTGTCGGAAACAATATTCAAGGGCACCCCATGCAATCTAACAATCTCTTCAATGAACAACCGCGCGTAACGAGCGGTATTATAATCGGTACGGACGGGAAGGAAGTGCGCCGACTTCGTCAAGCGATCAACTATGACCCATATCGAATCGTGACCCTTTTGTGACGTCGGCAAACCGGTGATAAAATCCATTGAAATGCTCTCCCATTTCCAAATAGGAATTTCCAACGGTTGCAACAAACCTGCCGGTAGCTGATGGTCAATCTTAACCAACTGACAAGTAGTGCATCGAGATACAAACTCTGAAATATCTCGTTTCATACCCGGCCACCAATATTGACGGCGCATATCTTGATACATTTTATCATTTCCTGGATGTACCGAAAATTTAGAGCCGTGAGATTCCGCCATCACAGCCCGTCGCAAATCCCCATCCTCCGAAACAATAAGCCTTCCGTGAAAGCATAATCCACCCTCAGAACTTACCGAGTAGGACTCCGCTCCCCCAGTCAACAATCGACGAATATGGTCTTGACATTCTTTATCTCTGCCTTGGGCTTCCACAACCCTTGCCACCATCGTCGGAGTAACGGTCATCATGGACATAAATGCCCTAGCAACCGCATCCTCATGACTGAGTTCCTTCCATTTAGCTCTCCACACATCAGCTAGTTCTCCCTCGGGTTTCTTACTCAAGGCATCTGCCACCACGTTCGCCTTGCCCGGATGATAAAGAATATCAAATTGATAATCTTTCATGAACTCCAACCATCTTCGCTGCCGCATATTCAAATCTTTCTGAGAAAATAAATATTGCAACGACTTATGGTCGTGAAAAGACTAAACTTCTCCCCAAGAAGATAGTGCCTCCAAATATTTAAGGCAAAGACAACTGCGGCTAATTCTAAGTCATGCACCGGGTAATTTCTTTCATGAGGCTTGAGCTTCCTAGAAGCATATGCAATAGCTTGTCGCTCCTGCTGAAGCACACCTCCCAAACCCTGAAGGGATGCATCGGTGAAGACTAAATATTCCAACCCCACCTTAGGTGAAGCAAGGATTGGAGCCGAAGTCAATCTATCCTTGAGCTCATCGAACGTCGCTTGGCAGGCATTATCCCAAATAAATCTAACCCCTTTCCGGGTCAAATTTATCAAAGGACTAGCAATCTTAGAAAATCCCTTGATAAATCGACGGTAATAACCCGCCAAACCCAGAAAACTGCGTACCTCGGTAGGTGTCGTGGGCTGGCCCCACTCCCTCACCGCAACAACTTTGCCTGGGTCCACCGATATACCTTGCGAAGTCATGACATGACCCAAAAATTGCACTTCCCGCAACCAAAAACCACACTTCTCAAACTTAGCGCACAATTGGTGATCCCTTAACCTTTGTAGGACCAACCCCAAGTGAGTAGCATGGTCATCTTCCGTTTGAGAATACACAAGAATGTCATCAATAAATACGATAACAAATTGGTCCAGGAAGTCCCGAAACACCCTATTCATAAGATCCATGAATACCGCAGGGGCATTGGTTAGCCCAAAAGGCATAACCAAAAATTCATAAGACCCGTACCTCATCAGAAAAGCAGTCTTGGATACATCTTGCTCCCGTATCCTCAACTGATGATACCCCGTTCTCAAATCTATCTTAGAGAAGTAGGTCGCTCCCCTGAGCTGATCAAACAAGTCGTCTATGCGAGGCAAAGGATATTTATTCCGGATGGTGACCTTATTCAAATCTCTATAGTCAACACACAACTGGAGAGAACCATCTCTTTTCTTCACAAATAACACAGGGGCACCCCACGGCGATGCGCTACGCCTGATAAACCCCTGTTCCAGCAACTACTGAATATGATCTCTAAGCTCCCTCATCTCCACAGGAGCCATACGATAAGGAGTTCGCGCAATCGGCCGAGCTCCCGGCGCTAAGTCAATTACAAACTCAATCTCTCTACTAGGAGGCAAACCCGGTATCTCCTGGAACACGTCCTCAAAATCTCGAACAACAGGAATAGAATCTAAGGGAACAACTACATCCAGAGAATTCTCATCCGCAATGCAATATAAATAAGTACCAGAATCTCCCTCCAAACGAGGCATAACCACCAGGAACATATCTTGTCCCGGAACGGCGAAGACTATACTCTTCCCATAGAAATTTACTATAGCATGATACTTAACAAGCCAATCCATGCCCAAAATAACATCATACCCGACCATGTCTAGGACGAGTAAGTCGGCCTCAAAACACAAATTACCAAGAGTGATCCCTATATGTTTGCAAACGAAGAAAATAAGGGAACTGTCACCCATAGAGGACTCCACACTAGAAAAGGTACTTTCCGCAGATTTTATCAACTCTGTGGACTGAGCAAAACTTCTGGAAATAAAAGAATGCGTCGCACCCGTATCAAACAGAACGCGACCCATGTGTCCCTGAATAAGGAACTTACCCTCAATAGCTGGCGGCGCTGGCTGGATAGGAGGAAGCATAGCATCCTGAATGTGGTAGACTCTCCCATACTGTAGTTGACCCTGCTGCAGAGGGACAACCAGATTCGGTGCTTGTGGAGGGAACTGCACATAAGGCTGCTGAGGAACTCGTGGAGGTTGTCCCCCGATCACTTGAGGACAATCTCTCTTAAAATGACCAGCTTCTCCACATTGGAAACATTTCCCCACCAAATTTTCCTGACCTCGACCTCTGTTATTTCTGAACTGCCCAAAACCTTGGCCCGGATGGCCCCTACCTCCCTGGCCACCACGACCCGCTTGCTGTGGTACGGTACCCTGACCTTGCCTGTTAGCATTACCACCAACATTAAACCCGCCAGGGCGTTGCCTTTTCGACCCATCCCCTTGTTGGGGATCCCGTTCTCGTTGCTTATTACCCGTAGGTTGTGATGAGGGAAAGGCTCCTCCTCCATTTCCACTCACCCCGGGCTTCCCCACTTGCCCCATTCCTGAAGCTTTTTTGCTATTCTGAATAAACAAGCGATGCTCCTGACAATGAAGCAATGCCGCATTCATCACTTCACCAAAAGTTTGTAAAGCCGGATTACCCAACAAATGCTGTCGGATTCTCCAGTTTAGACCTCCCATAAATTTCGAGACTTTTCTTTCCTCCGGAGTCACCTCTTTCGGCACAAAACTAGCTAGCCGGGTAAACTCCTCCTCATATTCGGCAACTGATCGTTCTCCCTGAACTAGATCTTGAAGTTTCCTCCTCATCTCCCTCTGAATCACGGGAGGAAAATATTTCCGGTCATACAAGACCCAGAAATCAGTAATGGACATAGTATCCCTCTGTTCTGGCGTAGTCATCGACTCCCACCAATGTAACGCTGCCCCAACCAACTTGAAAGTAGCAAGGACTTGCTTCTTTTCCTCACTACAATCCACCATTCTCAAATGGGGTTGCATATCCTTTTTCCACTGATTTGATCGGACAACATCAGAGCTTCCATCAAACTCTGGGGGATGGCCCTTTAAAAAGGACTCCCTTACTCTTTCCCACGGAGAAGGTCCCGTAGGTGCTTGAGCATCCGGTGCCCGTTGTTGAGCTATTGGCATCTGTTGAGCTACTGCGGTCATGGCAGCATTAACTGCATGAGCTACAATATTGGCTACGTCCGCAGCATTAAAAGTTCCTTGGGGCGGTGGAGGACCAACATCCTCTTCTCCAACCCTATTGCGTCTCGCAGGGCGACCTCTCTTAGGCGGCATCTGAGATGAAGGAATAAGAGTGTTAGAATACAATTCACAACAATCTAATCCACGGTAGATCATAATTTTTTTTAGCAACAAAGTAGTCTTATCATTAGGCTCTATATCAAAGAACGCTACGGTAGATCGTGATAAGTCCACATCGATCCTAGTACTCTAGAACCCAGTGCTCCGATACCATCTGTGACAACCCGCACTCCGAAATAAGGGGTGGCCAGCCCGATACTCCGACATATACAGTAATCATGGACGGAAATCATTCTCAACACCACATATAACGTAAGAGTAACCGAGAAAACCAACCAATAATTCAGAAAACGGGTTGTCAAAACAATTTATGCAATTTAAAAGTTAAGAAAAACAATTTAAGCAACCCATTCTAGAATAATAGTGGAATTCAAAAAAAACATAATTAATATACATCTAAAACCACTATATACAAAGAGGAGAACCGAATATGCTGTCGGTTCACAGCTACACAAAAGTAATCACAACAGTTAGATATTATGATTTACAATCATTATACAATTACAAGTTTGGGCCACTCGCCCGAGTGATAGACCCGATCATAACTAGATGTCAAAAGAAGGACGACGTCTAACAAAACATCCTGTAATATCCCCAATTTCATACAGCTCCTTAAAAGCCAAAAGAGTAGGAATATCAACACGGGCGTCCTTGCGGAGGAGCACCTGAGCGGATACAATAACAAGCACAGCATAGAAGAAAATGAACGGGTCAGGACCCGGTTTATATATAGTTCCCAGATGAACAAAAAGCATGCTAGATATGAACAGTTAAATCATGGAAATGAAAAAAACAAGAATCTAACAACTTAGCATGAATGATACGAATACAAGTGAAAAGACATGACTAAGTAAGCTATGCAAGAAAATGAAATGATGCTAAATTAAATTAAATTAAAAGCTTCCACCCTCTAATTTCCACTTTAAACCAGATAAATTTCCTTAATAGGATTACAGTATCATTTTCTTCTCATTTCATTCCAATTCCCATTCCTTAGCAGGAATGTAATTAACATAATACAATTAGTGGAAATTATACATCCCTCAAGTCCCACTTGAGTTTAGAAAAGTTACATTCTTATGCATTTAACGATTCTAAGACCGCCCCTCCGAGTTTCCCCACTGGGCGCGCCCCTAAATGACTATCATCTTCCAGGGGCCCATCAAACAAGGCAGCCTGGGTACCTAACGCACGTCGGGAAGTTGCCATATGCCTGCGAGTGAGTCATAACCACACCCGGAATTACTTCACTAGCGCAAAAAAATACATATAATAAACCCTCATATGGCCGAGGACTATAGTCTCCCTGCATTCACTAGTCAAGGAACATCACCTCATGCACGAGCTTCCCTTATGATAGCATTTAGAGAGGTGTGTTTAAGTAAATTAGCATTTACTATAAAAACCATTTTTCCTTTTCATTACATTTACATGTTTCATTTGTTTGAAACTATAATTATAGGATATACCATTTCATCACCCTAGGTTATGCCTCGAATAAATCCCCAAGGGATCATATTAGACTCCCGAGCTTAAGGTCTCATATGCCTCATTTCAAGCCCCTAAAGTCTCCAAGTATGGGCCTTCAATTCCCATCCAAATTATTTGGATGCACCTAGAGAAGTGATGCCTTAACATCACTTAGAACAACCCCTCCCCCGGACTTAACCCCAAGTGAAACCCATTCAACACTAGGGCGACAACCAACTCAACTAGGACTCTAAAATCCAAGGTTTACTTCATTCAAGAAGAGTCCTAAGTTCCTGGGGAAAGAAAAGGATTAAAAATAAAAGTGGGAATTTTGGGGAAGAAAACAGGGGACCGGTCGACCGGTCCCAAGACCGCGGTCGACCGCGTCTCAAATTTTAGCTTTTAAAAGAAAGCAGAAAGTTCATTTCGGATGGACCAGTCGACCGGTGGGAAACCTCGGTCGACCGCTCCCTTAATTTCATGCCTGGAAAGAAAGCAGTGAGCCCTCTTCCGAAGGCCCGGTCAACCGGTCTGAGAGACGCGATCGACCGGCCGTAGCAGACCTAGACCTTTCTCTCCTATTTTTCTTCTAAACCCAAAATCAACAAGCAACACAAAATCCATGACTAACCCAAAATCTTCCAACTACATTTAATGATACAAAAAGATCATAAATGCTCCCAACAACATTTTCTACTTTAATCAACAAACAAACTCTATCAAAGATGTGGATAATCAATAAATCCAACCAAAACCACAATTATAATACCACAAAACTATACATAACTACCCATACTAATTATTCATCTTAAACTATACATTAGCAAGTAGAAAACTTGCCTTGGGGCTTCAAATTCAGTCTTGGTTGAAGAAGAAAGCAAGATCAAACCACCAATCTTCAAGATTTCTCGCTATCTCTCCAATCTTCCACTCTCTCTCTCACTCTAGGGCTAAAACACTTAGGGCAAATAAGAGGAAATGAAAGAATTGGGGGAAGACTAAACGTGGCTTAGGTTAAAAGGTCTCTCACCTTTAGTGTTAATACCGCAATAGTTAATTTCTAATACGCAATATGCCAAAACCAGTCAAAAGTGCCCAAAATCTCAAAATACAATATGGCACACATTTTGACTGTCTCGCACCTCCCGGAACTAACTACACCCTCCAAATTATCATTTGGAGATTTTATAAGCCATTTTAAGTTCCGGTTCCATTTTAATTCAAATTGCCATTGTAATTATCATGACAAAATAGAACACCACATGTTAAATAATTACTTACCCACATCCAGCATTTATATATGCAACTGCTCAACATAGCAAATAAATATAAAATGGGCTCCCAAAGGCGAGGATTGTTACACTATCCCTGTTTAGGAGCACCTGGGGGGATGGAGAAAATATTTAAATTTTGGTCAGTGCCCTAGAGTTGCAAGAGTAAACTTATTTAATTTAGAGTGCAATAAATAAAGTTCAAAGTAAATATCCCCCATCGTCACTCACATACGATTAACATCTCACTCCTCATCTAAGTGTATATTTTTCGTATCCAAACAAGTCCAAAAATAATAAATGACAACTGTTCCAATTTAATATCAATGCATTAGCTATAGTCAACATGCTAAACATAACCGTGTACATTTATATTATCAATGCCCAAAGTATCCCAGTCTCATATATCTCATGAAGGTGACATAAACATCTATTATGCACACATAGTATGGGTCTATGATTTACTGTCTATGTTCCTAGACAAATGAATAAATCTCATTTAATTTGGGTAATTATATATATGTCCTTTCATATATGCGAAACTCAAAGGCATCTACCGATGGTGTATTGTTCGTGCTCTAACGATAAGTCTGAAGGAATCTTCTATCCAATCAGACATCACAAAACACACATAAGTGAGGAGATCCCTACATTGTACACTAGTTCACAACACATACCCATATGTGATAAAGGATCACATAATCTATACTTAGCTCTCGAAGATGGCCTTGTTATGTAGTAACTACAACGTCTAACACACATGTGACGATGTGCGATACGGTCCCGAATGCTCGAAATCCCAAATCGATAGGACGGTCCATGAACATTGGTATGTCCACACAAATAAATATAGATACATATTATTCCCATAT
Organism: Sambucus nigra; assembly: GCA_949130495.1. Taxonomy (NCBI): domain Eukaryota; kingdom Viridiplantae; phylum Streptophyta; class Magnoliopsida; order Dipsacales; family Adoxaceae; genus Sambucus; species Sambucus nigra. The sequence continues at coordinate 108,631,692 of OX422221.1, read as the reverse complement.
ATTATGTGTAGGTAATTACTCTATAATTACCTAAAGTATCTCACATGATATCCATAAATATTCACCCATTAATAATTTACCATCCAGTTAATTATTAATTCCTTCTTCCTTAAAAGATTATTTAACCATGTAGTTAAATATAACTTCTCAATTAATATATGTGTCACCTTAGCATTTCTAATAAAATTATAGTTAACCCAAATACTGTCCCACCAACTCATACGTGTTTTTAAAAATACCCTGGATCCATCCTCGGTACCAACTCAACCTGCCCCAAGGGCCAAATCGATTTGCCTTTATAATCGCATCATTTCAGACTTGGGCAGAAGCCCAGATCTGCTATGTTTTTCTATTACTAGATTTCTTGATTTCTTCCCAAGATCCATTCTAATTTCTAATTCGTTTTCACAATTTTATGAATGGGTCTCTAGTACTTAGTTACTCATTTTAGGACAATTAATTTCATATAATAACATCAAATTCTTTCCCCAAATCCCAACTTTTATATGAATTGGTCAAGACCCTTAGGCCAGATTTTCTACCATATTTTCAACCATATATAGATCAAATTTGAGGTATTATTAGGTTCAAGGTTAGAAATTTTCAGATCTTAGACATATATTAAAAACCTCTATATGTGAGTCCAATTTTCCAAATTTATCCCAAGAAAATCCTAAGGCGTCTATCAAGCAATTCAAGATTTTGATTGTTCTAGATTTCTTCGTTAACCACCTATATTCCAATTAGTCATCTACATGCACAAGATCAATCCCTACCATTTAATCACCAAATTACAATCTAAAACCCAGAAATCACATGGAGTTTAATATACATTGAATGTTAAATTAAGCAAGAAAATTCTTTCTTGAATATATGGTTAATGAATTTCCCCTTCAATATCTTGGTTCTTCTCCTTTTTGGCCTTTGTTCCCTTTTCCCATGAGGTGGGAATCCTAGGGTAATGCATTTGATTAGGTGTGGGGAGTTTTAATCTTATATTAGTCTCAAATCCCGGGTTGGGCATATTTCAAACCCCAAATGCGCCCGAACTCATAATTAGACTAGCTCGAAAGTCTCTCAACTTATATAACTATACTCCGAGACCATTTCTAAAGGTTTAAAACGTCTAAACGAGACCATATAGCTCCATGGAATGCATCCTAATTATTTTTATTTCACAAACATATTATAATCAAGTCACATATCATACATTAATTATTTACTACACATGCAATTATTTTCCATTGTAATTATTCACATAAAAATCAATTTCACATGATTATGACATAATAACAAATTACTTATTCACAGCTAATAAGTTAAATTCACCGATTTAAATTTAATTTCCACGAATCTTATTTCATTCCAAAAAAATGGTTTTATTTATTTTAGAAAAATATGGGGTATTACATTATTCAACAGTGTTCTTTGTAATTACCGCACTTTACAAATGTAGAACATCATTGTCTTTCACACTTGGTTCTAAGGAGTGTGAGGCGTGAGGCGTGCGTGCAATACAATTAGGCCTTGGCTCACCTAGTGTACTTTGAAATTTAAGTTATTAAAAAATAATATTGATTTACTCTTAGCATTACTATCATCTCTATGAATTCTCTGACATGATTAAAATACAATTCCAATCAAAGTTCATTCGTAAAATACTAATAAACTAATTAATCACAACGATTCATAAGTATCATATTATATCCGAATTGATTTACACATGAAAGTTGAAACAATATATTTAAGGCCCTATAATTTTAACATTACTAATATTTCTTTGAAGTTCTATACATAAGTAAATGATTTCTAACATTAAGAAAATGACGAGATATATTACACAAACAAATATTTTTTGTGCAATTGATATTTAATTCTTGAAACAAAGATTATAAATATTACACACGAAGAATGATGCAATAATAATGCTATTGTAGATATATAACTGAGTAACATTTAAAATATTATGCGAACGAATACTATTGTAATCTTCATTATATATATATATATAAAATAGCAAAAAAATTTATAAACAATAGCAAAAAAAATTATCAAGTGATTTTTTATGGGATTTTAACATGTCAATGACCACCCCCCCCCCCCCCCCTAAAAAAAAAGCTCAAAAAAAGTTATTTTGCTATTTTAAAAATATAGGTCAAAATCTGTCAGTTTTTAAGTAGCTTAAAAAACTGACATGTCAAATTAAAAAACTAATAGATTTTGACCTGTTTTTTCAAAATAGTAGAAAATTTTGTTCTCACCTGATTTTTTTGGAAGTTTATTGAAATGTTAAAAACTAATAAAAAAATCAAGTATTTTTTAAAAATGATATCACCCTAAGCATGGTTCAAAGTATCGATCGAGTCAACTCGGAATCAGAGGGTGGTGATACAATACCGAGAGACGATTAGAAAAAAAACACTCAATCGTGTTCTTGTCGAGATATCGCCCGAGATAATTGATTCCGAGATGTCCCGTCGAATATTGCCCGAGACAACTGCGATGTCGGCTGAGACAACCGATTCAAATGGCATATTTTTTGTACCCTTTTGACATTTTTTTCGGCACCAAGAAAACATTTTTTTAGAAGACATTTTTTATTTTATTTGCAAAAATGGCAAAAATATTTTGTAAAACATTTCTTTGTACATTTTTTAACAAAATACTTTTTGTACAAAAAATAAAAAATGTTGAGAAATTTTTTGCGACATTAAGTAATTTTTCCAGGTACATGCAAATTTATTTGCTTCATTATTTGAACATTGTGACATTTTCTTTTATTTTCGATAGAATTTTAATCCTTTACTATATTTCGTCGTTGCTGAAAATATATTGTAACATTTACAGAAATACTACCTATATAAGTTTGTACACATACTATATATATATGTGTGTGTGTGCACATATAATGGATCCCCGTGCAAAACAAAAAGTCAAAATAGAATTAAAATAGTAAAATTATGAACATTAGATAGGTCACTGTAATTTCCCCAAAACCAGTGGAAGCCACTGTAATAACCCTAGTTTAAAAATGTATAACATTTTTGTCTCTCACAGTACATAGACTTTCTTAATTTAAACTTTTAATTCCCCATTTACCTAATTTTTAGTTCTTGCTTTCCCAGAAAAGATACTTCCCTTGGATTTTCAAACACAACCGTAATCTTTCGTTTGTTACATATAGAAGCGCAAACACTTGTGAGAAGATAGCGTGTCCTGACACCCTCGTACACCGACACTCTTGGACACCTATCTGGTTTGTTTTGTACGTTTTTATACTTAATATACAAGTATATAAAAATAAAAGGTAAATGAAAATGCATCATTTTATATGGGACTCCTTTCCAGAATAATTTTAATGAGCTCTAGAAAAATGCCGTGTTTGATAAGGTCAGAAAATGCAGATTTTCTTGTGAAACAGATCTATTTTCCGAGCCAAAGAGGGAATACTTCATAAATGGAAAATCCTTAGAGAAGGGGACTTAATTTCCAGTATTAATGGGGAAATTTATGTTGAGGCAATTAAGAATCTTAAAAGAACAATAGCTCCATTTATTCATGTTCAAAAAGAATCTTAAAAGAACAATAGTTCCATTTATTCATGTTCAAAAAGGCAATATTCTTCAAGAAAATCATCCCAATTTGAGAGGGACTTTTTTGTTTTAAATGAAATTATAGCTCTTAATAGGTGTGCAAGTAATGAGGTGATACGCATGACGAATGTGTATTTGTGGCAGAAAGATCAAAGTGTCCTGGGAGTAAGCTATAGTTTGTATGAGAAACTTGCAGGGAAGAAAATCATGGCAAGGGAGGCTCAATGAAAGGGAAAAAGAATGATATGAATGAGAAACATCAAGAGTGGGGGGTGGGGGGATTACAATTGGAGTGTCTTGGATTGGTGGTTCTTAATGAAGGCCACACGCCCTATAATAAGAAGAGTCGTATTTGGATTACTCTATTAAAACTCCAAAATGAGAAAACACATTATATCATCCGAGACTCCTTAATAAAAACAATTTTAATGAGCTCCACAATATAGTGTTTCGTAAGGCCAGAAAAGGCAAATTTGCTGACCAAACATGACCTATTTTCCAAGTCGGAGAGAAAATAGTTAAGAAAGGGTAAAGCCCAAGAAAAATGGGGAATTAATTTGTAGTACTAATGGGGAAATTTTTGAAGAGGCAATTGAGAAGCTCAAAACAACAATAGTACCATTTGTTCATGTTCACAAAAAGATCATTCTTCAAGAAAATCTTCTAGATTTGAGTGAGAAAGTTGTTCTTTTAAATCCACTTTCTCTCCAGAAGCACCTTATTGAGATAATAAACGGTCATAAAGTATTTTTTCTTTTTCTTTTGAAGATATGGTGTTATTGTTATCGATACACCCTTGTCTTATACAACATTGTTTTTCGGTTGGTAAAGGAAAATCAACCATGAATCTACATAAACTTGAAGAGCACAAAATTAACCCTGAAAAAGGCATTTAGAGGAGTTTCATCTTGGATACACCCTTTATATGTACATTGTGAATTATAAAAGAACACTAATTCCTTTTGTTCCTGTTTAGAAAGAAAATATGCTTCAAGAAAATCTCATGGTTTAAGAGGGACTGTCGTTCTTTTAAATTAAATTATAACTTTTAATAGGTATGAGAGTAATGAAGTGGTTTGCGTGACGAAGGTGTATTTGTGGAAAAAAATACCAAAATGTCCTACAAGTAAGCTATAATTTATATGAGAATCTTTATGGAGAGAAAATCATGGCAGTGTAAGGCTCAATAAAAAGAAAAAGGAGTATTATGAATAAAAAACATCAAGAGTGAGGGAAAATATTAAAAGAGTTTCCTGGATTGGTGATTCTTGATGAAGGCCACATTCGTCGTAAAGAAAGGAGTCTTATTTGAATTACTCTATCAAAACTCCATATGGGAAAGCACATCATATTATTCGAAACTCCTTTCCAGAATATTTTTAATGAGATCTTCAACACAATGTATTTGGGAAGGCCAGAAAAGGCAGATTTGCTTGCCAAACGGGACCTATTTTCCGAGTCAGAGAAAAAATACTTATGAAATGGTCATCATCATCATACTTGCCTTAATCCCATCATATGGGGTCGGCCACATGGATTCTCCTTTTCCATTATAATCTATTTTATGTATTATTAGCATTCAAGTTTAATTCCTTCAGGTCTCTCCTATTAATTTCCTCCCACGATACCTCTTTTTCCTTTACCCTCTATTTACAACAATCTTCCTCTTGTTATTAGAGCATCTTATAGTCTACCAAGTTTAATTTCTCTTAATTTATTGCTAATGGGAGCCACTCCTAACTTTTCTCTCACGTATTAATTTTTAATTTTATCCTTTCTAGTAATTCTTATGATTTACTGGAGCATCCTCATCACACTAACATGGAAAGTTTATTCATATTTTTTCTTTAAGGCCCAACACTCTTCTTCATACAGGGTCGCTGGACTAACGACTTCTCTATAAAATTTTCCTTTCAATTTATTAGTTATCCTCTTATCGCAAAACACTCCACTCGATTGTCTCCATTTCATCTAACCACTTCATATTCTACTCGTAACATCCTCATCAATATTGCCATTACTTTATAACATTGAACCTAGATAACGAAATTTATTAGTTTGGTTTATAACTTTTTCTTCAAGTTTTAACATTATGTTACTCAACGCCTCATTATTAAATTTACATACCATAAATTCCGTTTTATTTATACTGATTTTTAATCCCTTAGACTCTAAGGATTTTCTCCAAGTATCTATGCTCATCGATAAGCTTTCCTTTGAAGTGTCTACTAAAACTATATCATTTGCAAACAACATACACCTTGGAACATCTTATGGAGAAGCTCAAAACATTAATAAAACCATTTGTTCATGTTCACAAAGGAAAAATTCTTCCAAAAATCTTCCTGGTTTGAGAGAGTTCTAAATCCACCTTCTTTGGAGAAGCACCCCCATTGAGATAATAAAAGACTCACAAAATAATTTTTCTTTTGAATTACAACATAAGGTCTCATTGATGTCGACCCACTCTTCTCTTATTCAACATTATTCTTTGTAATTACCCCACTTCACAAATGTATAACATCGTTGGCTTTCACACATGGTTATAAAAAGTGCGAGAAGCGAGGCGGGTGTGGTATGGACACTTAGGCCTTGGCTCACCTAGGCAGGCATAGGCCTTTTTTGTTTTCTTTATTTTTTATAGGCAAATCAAGTGTACTTTGAAATTTGAGTTATTAAAAAATAATATTGATTTACTCTTAGCATTACTATCATTTCTATAAATTCTCATACATGAATAAAAGACATTTTGAATCATAGGTCATTCGTAAAAATACTAATAAACTAATTAATCAAAAGGATTCATATGTATCATATTACATCCAATTTGATTTATAGATGAAAGTTAAAACAATACTTTTAAAGCCCTATGATTTTAATGTTACTATTATTTTTTTTTAATTTTCATGCATAAGTAAATGATTTCTATCATCAAGACAATGAATAGAAAAATTACACACAAATATTATGTGAAATTAATATTTGATTTCTAAAATAAAGAATATATATTACACAAAGAATAATACAATAATAATGATATTGTAGATATAAGGCTGAGTAACATTTAAAATATTACGCAAACAATTGATATTGTAATCATTGTATATATAAAAAGAAATATTCATACATATGATATATATATAAAAATATATGTATGAATATATATATATATATATATATATATATATATATATATATATATATATATATATATATATATATATATATATAGGCTCTCTAGCATACCTTCTAGCAACATACCCGTTTTTTAAAAATAGTAAAAAACTTATTTTTGAATCAAATTCGGTATACGTGATCTACATAATAAGAAGATCGACTACATAAAATTTCAACCAAAAATACAACTTGAAAGTAAATGATTTAAAATTAGATTAATCCGCGTATTTTTAACCGTTGAAACTTTCATCTCACGCTCTTCTAAGTTGTATTTTTAATGCTTTTTTATAGATGATCTTCTTATTATGGAGAGCATGTATTATATACCAAATTTGATTATTTATTTTTTAACATTTTTAAAAATTCATATGTTCATAGATATATTGTTAGGAGGTATGTTGGAGAGCCTTAGCCTCTCTCTCTCTCTCTCTCTCTCTCATATATATATATATATATATATATATATACATACAGTCCTGCTCTTGTGCGGACTAGTCCGCATTTTAAGAATGCGGACCGAACATGTGTCACCTGGCGGTGAGCCCAGAAAAGAGAGAGAGTGTGCCTATAATTTAAGCGATAATTTCTAAGCGCACCGTTAGGGGACACATGTCCGGTCCGTATTCTTAAAATGTAGACTAGTCCGCACAAGAGCATTATATATATATATATTCCTATGAAGTCGTCATACTATGTGCTTTTTATGTAAAACTCGACAAATCCATTAATTAACAATTCTTTTTTCACTTGGTCTTCTTTCTTGACTCCTACCCCTTAGTAGAGGAGCCTACCTCTGCCTTGCGTCTAGGAGGCGTCTAGGTTCTCCTTTTAGAGCTTAGCTCTTACAATTATTAAACTTTTAAAGTTCATATAGCTTATTATTTAGTTCCCTTTTTATCAAATTTTTAATTTTTTCTTTCCCCCCCAAAAAATGGACTTCCTTCGAATTTTCAAACACGACAACAATCTTCCCCACAATCGTGTTTGTGACAGCCTAAGAAGAACGAACACTTTTGAGAAGACATCGTGTTTGTTTATGGCACGTGGTCAAACCCCGACACTCTTTCGACACTATCGGACACATTTTTGAAAATCCTTTTCACGTGTACATAATTTAAATATAAAATTAACATGTTGGAAATTTATTTGCACGTGTCTGACACGTGTTTTTCATGAATATATACTTGACGTCCAAGTATATAAAATTATTTCGTTTAGGTTCATATCAATTAATTTGATTTAATGAGTTGATGTTGTTTCACTAATTAAGCATTGTATAGTAAACTATTTATAGATGGAGGAACATGTACGTATAATTCAGTGTTTTAAAAGGGGAACTTAAGCTTGGGGCTTCGGACAAATGCCCCGCATACGCCTTATTCTTGGTAAAAGGCTTAAAATACACATTTTTTTGGAAAAAATGCTTTAATGAAACGATATCGCCATGATTATAGGGTTACTGAATTTAATATTACCCACCCTATAAAATATAGCCATGATAACAACTCTTTCTAAAAGCCCCTAAAACATTACATGACCGTTAACAAGTTACAAATATTAGAAACTGTATTAACCATAATTTATAACAAAATAGTTCAAATAATGCTAATGGGGTTTAATGTGTGAAGAATGGTCTAATCGATTGTATTAAAGTTATCAAACCCTAACCGTTATCTTAACTGGTATGTTTTGTTGACCCAATGTCGATCCAAACTCGATAAGTCTAAACCCATTAAGTTATAATTTCGTCTCATATACATTTTGAGAGATGTAATTATAACTTTTGATTATCTGAAAAGTAAAAGGTATAAGTTTTGCTTACCCTTTACTGCTTATATAATCCTTTTTCCTCTCTAATATTTTCACTCATAACCCTCTTCCCTCTAAAACCTTAGTTATCATCGCTTAACCTAAAATAAGTTTACTCTCCTTAACCTTCAGTTTGGGCCTACCTCTAAAATAACTTATTCTCTAATCCTTGTCTTCCTCAAAATCAAACCTTTGATCTCTTTCTTAATTTCCATGGACTACTATTCAGTTCTTACCTAAAAATGCGCTCTAAAAGGGAAAATCATATCAAACAACTATACCAGTAGTTTATTTATTACATAATATGATCCATGTAGGATTGTAATGATGCAATTGCAACTTACCACCCACATACAAAACCTAAAAAAAGACCCTCTCCCCCTATCTATCTATCTATCTATCTATCTATCTATCTATCTATCTATCTATCTATCTATCTATCTCAATAAACATTTTAACTTGAGGTTATTTGCATACCTTGTTATTATCACACAACCTTTTTTCCTCTCTTACGCTCTCCCTATCAAACAAACCTAACCCGTAACCCCACTCTCCTTAATCTTAAAACAAAACACACTTCATCTCTCTCTTAATAGCCATGGAGTTTAAATATAGTGTTGCCAAAAGAACTCACTCTAAAAGAAAATAGAATATCAAACAGCTCTACTAAGACTCTTTGAAGGTGTGAGGTCTGATAATAATTACTACGGGGTCATTCCCTTGTATGCAACAATGCTAAGTATCCTCTATGGACCATTGTCATCAATGACTAAGTCATGTCAACTTTAGAGATCTTGAAAAATTAATGAAAAAAGCCCTAGGTGGTGTCTTACCATCGCTTATAAAATCGACTTTCTCGGTTTGTGGTCCTTTCAAATAAAGGAAAACAAATAAATAGTCCCCATCGAAAGTTGAATATCATTACCACCTTTAGTTTGTCGTAGTTAATAAACATGGATCTTATGGGTCCTACATGTATGGAGAGCATTGGTGGTAAGAAGTATATCATGGTGATGGTCGATGAATTTTTGAGATATTCTATCATGGGGTTTCTTAGAGAAAAGTATGATGCGATTGAGTTCTTAACAACCAAGTGTCGTGTCCTACAGAACCAACACATTATCATAATTAATCAGATGTGTAGTGACAATGGCACTAAATTTAAAGAAGCTAGAGTGGATAGCTATTGAGATGAAGTCGACATCAAACATGAGTTTTCGGTTGTAGACACCCCATCCTAGTACCCTCTAAATACCTCTTTAGGTCCCTAACACTTCTCCTCTCACCATAAGACCTTAGGTCCTACTCCAAACCCTTACCTAGAGGCCACTGGGCACTCCTGATCTCCGTTTGACTTTCGTCAACTCTCCAACTCGAGCGAAGCTTAATACACTCTCATAGGGCTCTGAATCCCCTTTCCAATGGTCCATGCCATATTCAATAGGATTTTAATGATGCTATTGCTCTTATTCCTTCTCACATATAAAACTACATTTCTTTTTTGGAAAACCCTTTAACTTTTGGTTGTCTACAATGTAAAAAGCCGATTATTTCATAACCCTTTTTCATCTCACTCTATCCCTTTTAAACAAACTTTCAATATTATCACCTAACCCATAACCCTACTTGAAACAAAAATCACATCATCGCTTTTATTCCCCCTCTCTCTTTCTCTCAGCATCTGTTGTGAAAAGAAGTCTATTTAGAAGAGAGGAGCATATAAAAAAACTCTACCAAAATTTTTTCTGAAGAAGAAGAAGGAGGCATCAACTTCCATTTCCTCACCCACCACTAACTATAAGGGGACAACTTAATTTGTTTTTTCATTTTTTTAATGTTTTGAATGCGTTTGATGATTTTTTTATATTTATGTGTTTTTGCCGATGAGCATTTATTTTTTATTTCATGATTGTTAATTTTTTTTAAAAAAAAACATTAAGAGATTCAATGTACAGTGTTGTGCTTATTTTTTTTACTTTGTTAATGTTTTGAGTATACGGAGTCTTCAGGGAACACGTCTTGCAAAGTGCGTTATACTTTCATTATTGGACTTATGGTGTACTTAAAAATTAAGTATATTAAGATTTAGACAATTTTACACATGCCAGACTAATTATATGTATGATGGTCCTAGTGTCGGACCCAAAATTTGAGTTCAATGGTGCGAAGATTAGTATTAAATTATTTAAGTGCAAAATTGAAAAAAAAACCAGAGCAAACACAATATATATAATATTAAACGTATATTTAAGAGAAAATATTCAGTCATTTTGAACATAATTTACACAAGTCAAAGTAACGTGCAATAATTTATTAATTTCTACCCCTACAATTCAATTCCGAATTCATAACAATTAATCCCAACAAATTAGGACACAATAATAATTATGAAGTTATTCCCTAACAATTTAAATTCCACATTCATCACAGTTCAACTTGAACTTGTTGTTTGTGTGTGCGTATATCCTCATTCATGTGTGTGCCGTCTCTTTACATCATGGTAATACCTTTCTTTGGAAAAGGAAACATAATAAGTTGCATCTTAAGATCATAAAATGAAACTCAAATTAGAAGGATCATTATACAAAGCATTAAGCATATGAACAATCAAAAGGTTAGGTTAACTATAATAACTATGTAAAACCACCTATTTTTCACGTCAAGGTTGTCCCGTCACAATACGCCAAAGATGGGACTTGTATAACAATTCATACCATTCTTAGCATTAAATCGCGAAAAATATAATTTTAATTTAAAACATCCTGGCACAATAAAACAATATGATATAATTGATGACAATGAATAAGTCATCATTCTCATAAATCATAAGACATTTTCCCCGAACCAATAATTTACTGAAATAAGTAAGTGTCAGGCTTATGTCCATACAATCTTTAGAATATAAAAACTAAAATAAAAGGAGCATAACAACCTAATCAAGAATCAAGGAGCCCCATTTAGGATAACCTGGAAAGTAATTTTGATGATTTGGGTCAGCGCCCTAAACTTGCAAGAAGAATTAATATACAAAACCAATTGATATTAATGCAATTAATTCACATTACATACTGCCCATCGGCTCACACATGCATTTAGTATCTCACCCATCATCTAAGTGTAATACTGTACACATTTCCAACACAAGCCCAAACATGAATTCTATCTCTTCGCTAATTATGATGATATTAAGGGCAACTAGACCACATATAATCGAGAAGTAAATATCTACACATATGATCTTAGTCCTAAAGTCTAACCCCACACTACTACCCTACAGACTACAATCGCACTACATTATGTTTTTTACATATCATTGTGTCCATTAACAGTTGTCTACATCATTAAACTATATAAGTTCATTACTTAATCAATATATATATATATATATATATATATATATATATATATATATATATATATATATATATATATATATATATATATATATATATGCTATAGTACATCATGCTCTATACATCACCCATGCATCACGCCTAATTATATGCCCTAAATTTTTTTTTCAAAATTTATAGTTTTCCTTGAAATTAACCTTCCAATCAAACCGTATGCAAAAAATTAGGTCAAAATACATTTTGTAGCTATGTTTAAAAAATTCATAAAAAATTGCTAAAAATACCTTATTTATAAGGGTCTGCGTCAATATTTTTTTGTGGATTTTTTAAAAATAGCTACAAAATGTATTTTGACCTAATTATTTACATATGGTTTGATTGTAAGGTTAATTTCAAGGAAAAAAATATAAAATTTGAAAAAACGTTTTCTAGGGCCTAGAATTAGGTGAGATGTACGATGTGATGTATAGTGCATGATGTAGGGGAGTCTTACTCTCTCTCTCTCTCTCTCTCTCTCTCTCTCTCTATATATATATATATATATATATATATATATATATATATATCATGCATATCTCAGTTTGCATACCGCTGACGCAGACCATTTTTGATAAAATAGTAAAAAAAATGTTTTTAAGCTAATTTTTTTTATGGTTTTTAAACATTTCAAAAGGGCCGTAAAACAAAATTCAGTTCAAAATGATTTTTTTTGCTATTTTAAAAAAATCGGTCAAACTTTGTCAGCTTTTAACAACTTAAAAACTTACAAAGTTTGACCGATTTTTTTAAAATAGCAAAACAATTCATTTTGAGTTGATTTTTTTTCATGGTCCTACTGAAATGTTTAAAAGCCATAAAAAAAAAATCAGTCCAAAATTATTTTTTTTACTATTTTCAAAAAATGGTCTGCACGGATGGTATGCAAACTGGGTATGCATGAGATCCTTCCTGTGTATATATATATATATATATATATATATATATATATATATATATATATATATATATATATATATATATATATATATATATATATATATATATATATATACACGAGATATGAAAGCATCTATGTTCGGTGTCCAGTTCGTGCTCTATCGATAAGTTTGGAGGAGTCCTTCCCCAGACAGAGTAAGCAAAATACACATAAGTGGGGCGATCACTACATAGTACATTATCTCATGCCCATACCCCGGTTATGAAAATGGATTCTTCCATCCTACTTATATCATCACGAAGCGGTGCCCCTGAATGGTTTACCTAAAATAATGGCCTACAATACACCTAGCACATCTCAGTCGGCATGTGGTACACTGTCCGATGACGTACGCAACCCCAACCGATAGGCCTTTTACGAACACGAGTATGTCCACACGAATAATAAATATATACATATAACACACAATATGTATAAGTAATTATCCTCATAACTACCATAACTTGATTTCATAATTTTTGAAGTATAAGTCCTTGTCTTTAGTATTAACACTCTAGTTAATTATTAAATTCACCTTTATTTGATAACGACACAAATCCATTTTTAATTAAATATCCCTTCACTTGTAAAACTTCCCATATACTCACATGAACTCGTAAAAATGACTCAAAAATTTCCACGGTCTAAGCCTGATCCAGGCCCCATGAGTCGAATCGATTCGTTCTTGGAGTCAAATCGATTTGCTCTAGGACAAATCGATTCTCCCTGGGAGCCAAATCGATTCGCTTCTGGCAGTGAGCCCAGATTTGTTAATTTTTTAATACGAGTTTCCAACCCAAAATTCCATAATCATTTTAAGGATTTATAAAATTTAATTTAAATAACGATAACTATATTATAGTTAACCAAACGTGTGTACATCGTTCTATAGACAATCTATGCGTGATAGTCCGTGATAATTCAAGTTATTGGATTATAAAAGTCATAAGTTGTCTAAACCCAACAAGTTCATAATTCTCACCTAAAAGTTCCCAGAATAGTAAGATCAATACATGATTTGAATTCAATAATAAACATTTATCCTATTACATGGATTCTAATAGTAATTTCTCCAATTAAACGATACCAATTCTGAGTTTGTCACCAAGGTATTTATCTTTCAAGGCATAATTAACTTCAATTAATTCAAAACGGCCCTACATCCAAATCCATCTATGTGCAATCTCCAATCAAATTTACAACCCGGAATTAGTATGAGAGACATGCATATGAATCAAGAACCATATTATTAAAAGTTTTGAAAGAAAGTTTTTACCTTTTAGAGATGATGGAAGTCTTCTCCCTTGAGCCTTTGTTCCTCTCTTCTTCTTTGGTAACTTCCTCCAGAGGGTGTAAGATTGCTAGGTTAACTAAAAAATGTATTGAATGTGTAATTAAGTCAGGTTATATCCCTAATAAACTCCTTATTCCTATATCTTCTCTTAGTACCCAATTTCGGACACCCAAATAAGCCTATAATGACACTCGAATTAGTCTAAAATCTTCCCTAAGGATATACTATCTTCGAAATCCAACTTAAGATGCTTAAAATGCCAAAATGTTTTCTTAAATCACTCCGAAAGATACCCTAACAAGGTCTACCACAATTTACACATTTTAGTTTTATTAATCATGTGATAACAATAATTTACATAGTGTGAAAATTAATTATTCTACTAATGTACACATTCGGTATAATCGCACCACTAATCATATACCAAATTAAATGAAATTAAAAAATTAGGGGGTGTTACAAACTAAGAATTTTATAGCATACATATATATAGAGCTTGCTTTGAAGAAGATAAATTGAGTAACTAGAGAGTAACCAGAGATGTAACGTGTCTACATCGTTATGAACGGAAACATGAAACTAAAATGTTAAAGATATTTACCCACATAACACCCCTCACAAAATCGAACAATTATTCTCTCTTAATTTCTAGATACAAGCAATATATAGTTGCCCTCTCATACTCATTAGTAGAACCAGTTAAATAGTAGTGGAACATAATGACGGATGGAATTCTAGTGAAGCTTAATGCTAAACTTTAAGTCACTACAAAAAAAAGCTAATTAGGGATTACATATTAGGAATGGCCATTTAAAACCATTCCTAAAAATCATTATTTAGAACGGCTATTAAATTCGTCCTATGTACTTAAATTAATTAGGACGGCTAAGCTCATCCATCCCAAATAATAAATAAAACAGTGTATTACACAGGACGACAATTTTAGCGTTCCCAAAAGGTCGTCATTAAAACTTTTAAGGGCCGAAATTATTTTTATTTTCCCTGAAGTATTCCTAATTTGTAATTTTGCTCAGGGTTATTTACTATTCACATTTGTAGGGTTTGACAGCTATATTTTTTTATTCCCTTTATAAATCTAGGATGCTAAAGTTCTTAACTAAACCCGTTTTCTTCAGCTTCATTCACGTTTTTCTTCATCACTTTAATTAAATTGTGTGTGTATACACCTCCTTGTTTATTTATTTTGGTATTTTAGGGTAACTGTGAGTTCATCTATATGTATATTAACCTTATGAGAAAACTATTAAATTGTAGTAAAAAAGTGCTTTTGACACCAAATGAATTGGGTTGGTGTTGTACAGATGAACTCCGGGAAAGTGGTTGGGGAGGGCCCAAGTATACGTGATAAATCTGGAAATTCCATTGTAGTTGCTATTGAGAGAGATGATTATGTTCCCTTGCTTGAATATAGTGGTACTGGATTTAAGTTCGGTGAAAAAGAATAGGTCCCCATATTCCCCGTCTTTATATGCATGTGTGTGTATTTATATATACACATCATTTTTTTTTACTATTTTTTAGGTTCTATTTGTTTAAGGACGAGGACATTTTGGTCATGTTACATGATTAGATATCACTGGTTAAGTTTTTTAACTACAAATTTGGTTTCGGTTTTGTTTTGGAATACTGATTAGTTATTGAATTGTTACCAATTATGTCACATTTGGTTTAGGATATGTTATGAACATAAGCATGAAAAATGTTCGGCCCCCACCCCAACCCCTAATCTTATATGTTTGGGAAATTTTGATGATATTGAACTTGTTCTAAATTGCACAAGGAAAAATATGTAAATCTTTGTCTTGGTAGTAGGTATGTAAATAAGAGAAGCTTATAAAAGCCGCATTATCTCATGGGTAAAGTTAGATATAAATAACATTTTCGTTATTAAGTTTCAAGCATAAATAATTTAGAATTTGATATTTGTTTTTGTATATGATTTGTTCTTTCATGGTTCTTGAGTGGCTGATGACAAATAGGAGTTGTGGGATTTTAATAAGTGAATTGAATATGATTTGTTCTTTCATTGTTCTTGAGTTGGCAACCGATAGGATTTATGGGTTTTTTGGTAAGTTATGTGAGTTGGGAGTTAATTTGGATTTACTCTATCACTATTCCCTTAAAGTGTCTTGAGTTGGTGACCAATGGGATTTTTTGTATTATTAGTAAATTATGTGAATTGGACTTTAATTTGGATTTCTTGATTGTATTTGGATTTATGCACTTCTTGTTTAATTATTTTTCTAGTTGATATCGTCATTACATAACTCATTCATAAAGAATGGGATACGTGTCTGAAGATTGTGGATTCTAATTAGAGTTGGGTAATGGGGATTAATATCTGAAGATTGTTTTGCTAGTTGGGTAATGGGGATTAATGTACGGTGAAAGTCTTTTATGGATGGAGTCCACATCTCGGTATAGAGACTAGTGATACCCCCTTGAGATGCTTATAAGTTTTGTATGTGTCAAACCCTGCAGTGGATTATGTTAATTCGTCACTATAAATAAGTGAAGTTGAATCGCTCATGGAATTAAAGAAGTTAGTAAAATAAATTATCAGTAATTTATTTTATTAACGTGTATCTGTAACCTTAACGTAGGGAGAATTGATTAATTAATAATAAGGAGCTCGAAATATAATTTTGAGTTAAGGAGTGGATGTGCAATTATAATTAAGGGACTGAGATTAGGATCCGGGAAGGATTAGGTTCTCTAAGGCCCATTAGGAGCCACATACTTATCTCTCCTTAGGGTCTGTAGCCTATATATATGCACCTAAGTCTCATTCTTTCTTAACCTAGCCGTCACTCTTGGATACTCAAAAGACCCAAGTTCGAACTTGTGAGAAAAAGAAGGCAGTAGAGAAGAAAGAGGAGATAAGAAGGTGGTCACGAAACAGGATCCAACTCTCTACTCGTGACTATCTATATCAGGAATACATTAGAAGGCTTTGAGGTGAATTGATCCATCACTTATTCTATTCGTGCAAAGACGAGATCAAATCAAATAGATCTCGAAAGGTAAATCCTAATTATGCCTTGTCAGATTTCTTGTATGGGTAATTTTTTTTGTAGTTCGATCTATACGTGTTTTCTATAAACCTTTAGACTTCCACTCCAACATATATTAAACAAATTTGGTATATAATACATGATTTCCATAATAAGAAGATCATCTACAAACAAATCATTGAGAAATACAACATTGAAGAGGGTAAGATGATGATCACAACTTCCAAAAGTTAAAAATATATGTGTTCATTTATTTTTTAAATCACCAACTTCCATATTGCATATTTGGATGAAAGTTTTTGTAGTTGATCTTCTCATTATGGAGATCATATATACCAAATTGGGTTGAAAATAGTTGTTTTTACTATTTTTGAATATGGGTATGTTCATAGGTATGTTGTTAGGAGGCACGATGTAGAGCCTCACTCTATACACACACACACACTTATATATATATATATATATATATATATATATATATATATATATATATATATATATATATGTGTGTGTGTGTGTGTGTGTGTGTGTGTGTGTGTGTGTGGCTTTGTATATATACAGTGATTACAATAGCATTTATTTGCATAATATGTTAAAATTTACTCAGTTTTATATCTACGATAGCATTATTATTACATTATTCTTTCTGTATAACATTTATATTCTTTGTTTTATCAATCAAATATTAATAACACAAAAAATTTGTGTTTATATTTGTTGTCTTAATGTTAGAAAGCATTTACTTATGTATAGAACTTCCAAGAAATGTTAGTAATGTTAAAATTATAGTGCCTTAAATATATTCTTTCAACTTTCATGTGTAAATAAATTTGGATATAATATGATACTTATTAATCCTTGTGATTAATTCTTTTATTAGTATTTTACGAATGAACTTTGATAGGAAATGTCCTTTATTCATGTATGAGAATTTACAGAAATAATAGTAATGATAAGAGTAAATCAATAATATTTTTAATAACTAAAATTTCAAGGTAGACTTAGTTTGCATAAAGTAAAGAAAATAAAAACGACTTATGTCCATCTAGGTCCGCCAAGACCTAAGTGTCCATCCCACACCCGCCTCGCGCCTCACGCTTTTTAGAACCAGGTGTGAAAGACAATTATGTTATACATTTGTAAAGTGGGGTAATTACAAAGAAAAGCGAAGGGTAGGTTGGGATCAATGACACCTTACATTCAAATTCCAAAGAAAAATTAACTTGTGAGCGTCATTTCAAGGAGGTGGTTCTGCAAAAAAGGTATATTTAAAAGAACAACTGTCTCTCTAAAACTGGGAAGATTGTTTCAAAGAATTTTGCCTCTCTGAACATAAACAAATGGTTCTATGGTTGTTTTGCGCTTCTCAATTGCCTCATCGAAATTTCCCCACTTTTACTTCAAACTAATTCCCCCTTTTTCTTGCACTTTACCATTTCTTAAGTATTTTCTCTCTGACTGAGAAAATAGGTCATGTTTGGCAGGCAAATCTTCCTTTCCTGGCCTTACCAAATTCACCATGTTGAGGATCTCATTAAAACTGTTCTGGAAAGGATTTTTGGATTATATGATGCATTTGCCTGTTTGGAGTTTTGATAGAGTAATCTAAATAAAACTCCTCTCATTATGGGATGTGTGTCCACCAATCCAGGACACTCCATTAGTATTTTCCCTCGCGCTTGATGTTTCTTACTCGCAACACTCCTTTTCCTTTTCCTCGAGTCTTACCCTGTCATAAGTGTCTCCGCTACAAGATTCTCATACAAACTATAGCTTACTCCTAGGACATTTTGTTCTTTTTGCCATGCATACACCTTTATTATGCTTACCACTTTGTTACACGCACACATATTAAGATCTATATTTTAATTTAAAAGAACTACTTTCCCTCTCAAACCGGGAAGATTTTTTTAAAGAATGTTGAGTTTTTGAACATGAACAAATAAAGCATCTATTTTTTTCCTCATTCAAAATTTTCCCACTTGTACAAAAATCCTCTTTTCTCGGAATTTTTTATTTCTAAAGTATTCCCACTTTGACTCAGAAATTGAATTTCCTAAGAAAATCTGCATTTTCTAGCCTTACCAAAAGAGTGTGCTATTCGATCTCATTGAAATTACTCTGTAAAGGAGTTTGAGATAAAATAATGCATTTTCCCATTGAACTTATGTTTATGTTTACTTGTACGTTAAGTATAGACAAGTGCAAAATGTGTGTCATAAATGTGCAAATAAGTGTCCAACACATTAATTTTATATTTAAATTGTGAATATGTGAAAAGGCTTATCGTATAAGTGTCCCAGAGTGTCGAAAGAGTGTTAGGGTAGGAATGTGGCGGACACATACACGTCTTCTCACAAGTGCCTGTGCATCCCAGACTGCAACAAACCCACATGAGAGGAAAATTATGGATGTGATTCAAAAGCCTTGGGAAGTATTTTTTCCTAGGAAAGAAATAATTAAAAATTTGGTAATGAGAGAATTAAAAGTTTGAATTTAGAAAGTTTATATACTTTGAGAGACAATTATGTTCCACATGTTCAAATTGTGGTAGTTACAGTGACTTCCACAGCTTTTTGGGAAATTACAATGACATATCTAATGTTTATAATTTTACAACTTTCAATCGATTTTGAATTTTTTCTTTTGCATGGGGATCCATCTTAACTTAAATATTAGACTGCAAAGGAAATTTTAATAAATAGATGAGAGGTCTTCCTTTTTTGATTAATCATTTCTAGGAAAGTTTTTATAGAAATATTGAAAGTGTACATATACCGTATAGGAAACAAAAAATTAATAAAATAACCTCCAATATAGTGGCGAGGATCTCCTTACATATCATTAGTCTCACACAGCCCAATAGGTTACTTTGTTAAACTTTTAACTTTTTCCAAAAAAATCAATAATCTGTAATACCCCGTATTTTTGGCTATATTTATTTTTGGGATTAATTAATTAAATGCGTATTAATTGGAAATTAATCCGGGTTAAAAATACTAACGAGATGCGAGTTGGTATTTGATTATGTGCATACATGTTTTTATATGAATATTGAATTAAATAAAAAATTGTCGTGAGATTGATATACGGCATTTTGGGAATTTCGTTGAGACGCGTGTGACCGCCGCGTCACAGTGTATTATTTTAATTATAAAAGTGATTTTAAATTCTATTAATCGTATGGTCGTTTTGAGTGCGCCAACGCGTCCGGAAGGGTCGAGATAGTCAGAAAACACTAGCCGGGGGTTTAATTTGGGTCCCGGGGTATTTTTAGGCCATACCGGCAACATAAAGGGCATTTTGGTAATTTTGTATTTTTGGAGAATTAAAAGTGACGAAAATTGGGAGTTTTAATCTGATTGGGAATAGACCCACTAAACCCACTAACCAACCCTTAATGACCCAATAAGCTACGGGAGTTATCAAATTAGGTTTTCCAACTTTCCCAAAGAAAACCCTAGCCACCATAGCCACTTTGGAGAAGAAGCTTGGAGAAAGAGAGAGAGAGAGAGAGGGAATTCTGCAGAAAGAGAGAGGAAATCACCATCAAAATCAGAGATCGAATCAAGGCAAGTGATTTAAATTACATTCTTTATGCGGTGAATGCTTCTTCCATGTTAGAAATCTTAATAATCATTCTTATTTAAGAGATAAAGGAAAACCCATGTAATTGGAAGTTATTAGTTTAATTTTGGGTATAGGTTTGCATGTAGAAACGTTATTGGAAGATTGAATTCAAAGATTTCATATTTATGTGATGTAACAATGGATTAAATTCTGGGAATTGATGATGATAAAAATCTAGGGTTTATGTTCTTGAAGAAAATTGGGGAAAAATATAGAAACTTGTGATTTAATGATGTTTAGGATGTATTAATTCCTTAAAAGATGTTAGTATATGACCTTAGCATGTTTTAGGATGATTGGAGAACTTAAAACATAGTTGGAATGAATTTTAGAGGAGATTTGAGGAGTAAGAATTGATGAAAAACGTAACTAAGAAATTCTGGGCTTGAAACTGGTCGGTCGTTAGAAGGCCTCCCCAGGTCGTTCGAACGAGCTCGTTCGAATGAGCTTCTAATGAGTTGACCAGTCGCTTCTAACGAGGGGAGACTTCGTTCGATACCTTCGTTCGAACGAACTGTATTTCGTTCGATACATTCGTTCGAACGAACTGGAATCTCGTTCGAACAGCCTCGTTCGAACGAGACTTCTAACGAGCTGGCAGTTTAGGCCTTTTTGGCCTGTTTTGATTTTGGGAGTCCCGTAAACTTTTCCGAGGATAGAGATAACACTCCTTTGATGCTCTATTGATAGATTTGGGGCTTTTGGGTTATTATGAGGAGTAAATTATATACGAGTGATTTAAATCAATGAACCGTTTGGGTTGAGACGTGAGTGTCTACTACGACGTGAGAATAAATTATGGCGCGTGTAATTATGGACCGGGATTATATAAGTTGTATATATATTAAGATTGGTACGAGAATGAGAGTAGTACTACAATTAAACTACGAGATTACTAAGACGTGTGTTTACTTAGTATTGGTATATGAATTGTGTGTATGACATACCTACCATACTTGCTATCACGGGAGGTTTGCGTTCGCTTAGGGCCCTCTAATCCTTGTGTTGCCCGGATTTAGACTGGTTACCTTGATGAACATAGGTCATAGAAAGACTTATTGGGATATTAATAAGTCCGCTGATCGTGGGAGCGTAGGTATGTGCGTGACCCATGTGATGTGACTGTGTTCGCCTCCATTAATTGTGATGTTGTTATATGTGAACTATTCCTGAGAGATTCGGAATATGTAATCCTTATGTACGTGATGTACCGGGATGGATAGCAGAGTATGTGTGCACCGCAGCTTAGTTCTCGGGGTGCTTGTATTGTATATTTATGATGTGAATAATATACACTTAAGTAATGGGAACCTTCATGTTAATGTTGTGAATATAATTACGATATTGTTTCGAGAAAAACATAACGGGTTAGCTGATAGTGAAATATATTGCATATTGAGCATCTGAGTTTACGTTAAACCCCTATTTAATTACGAGCGTTATAATGTTAATAGAACCGAGTAATAAGGGTAGGACCTATGACAGTTTAGCTAGATATGATGTCACTTAGCTAGTGGTTTGTGTCGTTGTAGATGGGTACTTACGTTAGGAGTGCACAGTTAGACGAGAGGTGAGAATTTCATGTGAGTGCACGTCCTAACATGTACTTTGCATTTAATGTTTTAAATGTTTTTAAAGCACTTGCAGGTTTTTTTTAAAATATCTCCACATTCGGGCTCTGACCCGTTTGCTTTCAAATTTATTTTTCTTGTAAAACCATTTTAGGTGCCCAGCCATAAGGACACCATGCATAGGATACTCATTCAGGTGACGAGCTGTAGCTGTTTGTGGAAGCTACAGGGATTTGCTTTTAGACACTTCTATCATTTGGATTCCTGAGTCAGTATTTATCAGTTGTAGGGCATGTTGCCCATCTCTCTTAGAGACATCTTTCCATTTCAGTTTTCAGACTTTGTCATGTATTGATTTAGTATTCAGTATTTTCATTGCTTATTTCAGTTGTGGGATTTGTAGTGAGGAGTTTTCCTCCAGACTTTATTTACATTATGTGATGGTTATTCTATTTACTTCGTTATGGTGAATGGTGTTATTATTCTTCATTACACTTGTTGCATGTTAATCAGACTTAAATTAAAATTTGGCAACTTACTTTTTAAATACTAGGTGGTTAGTAATCATAAAAATGTTTTCGACAGTGATGCTATTAACTGAACCAACTTGGCATTTTGAATTAATTTAATAAAGGAGTAGCTACCCGGTATTCAATTAGTCGGGGTGTCACAGGTGGTATCAGAGCATCAGGTTCTAGTGTCCTTTAGGATATGACGGCTTATTATGTTTCCGCTAAGTTTCTTTGATATAGAGCCCTATATTTTAGGACTGTTGTACTCTTTTTACGTATGCTACGTTCTTCAGCTATATTAATTTTATAACTGCGAACTTATAAACTTCATTCTTATTTTAGATGCCTCCACGACGTGCACGACGAGTTCCCAGGGATGCAACGCCCGAACCCCAGCCCGCTCCAGTTCAGGGCATGATGAACGCCGCTGAGGTTGCAGCTATAGTAGCCCAAGCGGTAAATGCTGCAATTGTCGTTGTTCAGCAGGCACCACCTCAGGCGCCGGTTGTCGCGCCAGTACAAGCAAATGCATTCCCGTCTGCTTGGGAGCGTGTACGTGACGCTTTTCAGAAAGCGCATCCTCCAGAGTTTGCAGGTAGCTCAGATGTGGTAGTCTCGAGCCAGTGGAGGAAGGATATGCAGAGGCACTTGAGGATGTATGAGTGCACGGATGTTCAGAAGCAGGTGCTAGCTACTTTCAAGCTAGTTGGATCTGCACTGCAGTGGTGGGAGTCTATTACCACCTTAGAGGAGAGGGATACTCTCACTATTCAGGACTTTTGGGTACGGTTTGACCGCAAGTACTTTTCGTCCGCAGTTCATACGGAAATGAGGAGAAAATTGATGAGTCTGAAGCAGGAGGGTAAGACTGTGGCCGAGTATGAGGCCGAGTTCACAAATCTGTTGAATATCGTTCCGGATGAGATACCGACAGAGAAGAAGAAGAAGAAGATTGAGAAGTTCACGGACGGGTTGACATGGAGGATCCGTCAGCATCTGTTAGGGAACCTTTCGTTGGCCACGTATTCTGATGTGGTTAACGCTGCTTTGTTACACTGTCAGGACCACCGCTTTCATATGGCTGAGGGTAAGAGGTCGGGAGAGTCTATCCATCAGGGCAGGACAGGAGGACATGGTGTCGGTGGGGCACAATCTGTCCAGGGACAGAGACAGGGTGAGCAGGGTTCGCAGCAGGGGGATCAGAAGAGGTTCCGATCAGGGAACTACAGACAGGGACAAGGAGGTTTCCGTCAGGGCCATCAGGGTCCAAACGGCCATCAGGGCCAACAGGGGCAGAATGGGCAGCAGTTTCACCAGGGCCAACAGGGCCAAGGGAGGAACGGTAACGGCCACCAGGGTCGGGGACCGCAGGGGCGGAGAGGAGGGAACTTCCCAGGGAAGTGTTTTGTTTGTGGCAAGACTGGACATAAGCGACAGAATTGTCCTGATAGGGGCAGGGCCCCACAGCAGCAGCAGCAGGGTGCTCGCCAGGAGCCACAGAGGCCTATGTTTCCCGCCGCTCTCCCCGCACCGCCACAGATGGCAGCATTGCCACCCATTCCAGCAGTCCCAGTTCAGCAGGGGCAGCTACAGTATGGACGTGTCTACAACGTCCACCAGGCTGCAGTTCCACAGGCATCGCCCGCGATTGAGGGTACGTTTCCTATCCATGGCACTATGGGTCAGGTATTGTTTGATACGGGGGCTACACATTGTTTTATAGCTACACATTTCGCGAAAGCTTTAGGATTGTTAGCTACGGCAGAGAGCACAGTGACGTGTGTCGACTCACCATTGGGGAGTGGGTCACTTATACTTTTTATATGCCGGGGAGTGGGAGTAGGGATTGGTAGTCAGGTATTACCTGCAGATATGTTGGTATTGGATATGCATGTTCACTGTGTGATTATCGGTATGGATTGGCTCGTAGCTTATAGGGCCATTATTGATTGCTTCAGCGGAAGCATTATTTTTGCCATTCCGAGGCAAGAGATGTTTGTAGTGGCGATGCCTCGCCCAGAGGGAGGATCGACCGATCATCTATATTACATAGAGGAGGATACCTCTAAGGAGGTTGTGATTCCATTAGATTCTATCCCAGTTGTCAGGGAGTATTCAGATGTGTTTCAGGAGATACCAGGCTTACCCCCCAGTCGAGAGATAGACTTTGTTATAGACCTATTGCCAGATACGAGGCCTATAGCACGTGCACCGTACCGTATGGCTCCGGCAGAGATGCGAGAGCTACGAGATCAGATAGAGCAGCTGTTAGGTCAGGGCTTTATTCGCAGGAGTACCTCACCTTGGGGCGCTCCAGTTTTGTTTGTGAAGAAGAGGGATGGTTCACTGAGATTGTGTGTGGGCTACCGGGAGTTGAATAAGGTCATGATACGGAATAAGTATCCGTTGCCTCGAATCGATGACTTATTCGATCAGTTGAGAGGAGCTTCTTTCTTCTCGAAGATTGACTTGAGATCGGGTTACCATCAGTTGCGTATCAGGGAGGAGGATGTCTCGACGACTGCGTTCTTGTCGAGATATGGTTCTTACGAGTTTCGGGTTATGCATTTTGGTTTGACCAACGCTCCAGCAGTGTTTATGGACTTGATGAACAGAGTGTTCAGGGATTTCCTAGATCAGTTTGTCATTGTCTTCATTGATGACATTCTGGTTTACTCTCAGACAGAGGAGGAGCACGCCGAGCATTTAAGGCAGGTTTTGTAGACACTTCTTCAGAACGAGTTGTATGCAAAATATGATAAATGCGGGTTTTGGCTGAAGGAGGTCCAGTTTTTGGGACACATTATTTTCGACCGGGGGATATCTGTTGATCCGGGGAAGGTATTCGCGGTGAGGGAGTGGGGACAGCCCACGACACCGACTGAGATTCGTAGTTTCTTGGGCCTAGCAGGATACTACAGGAGGTTCATTCGGGGATTTTCGAAGATAGCGGGTCCTTTGACACATCTGACTCGTAAGGGTGTGCCATTCATCTGGAGTGATGTCTGTCAGTTGGCATTTGATGAGTTAAAGGACAAATTAACCTCAGCACCTGTGTTAGCATTGCCAAGACCGGGAGTTGAGTATTTGGTTTACACCGACGCGTCTTTGTAAGGACTTGGAGGTGTATTGCAGCAGGAGAGACATGCCATAGCTTATGCTTCCCGTAAGCTTAATACTCATGAGAAGAATTACCCCACGCATGATTTGGAGTTGGCGGCAAAGGTATTTGCCCTACGGATTTGGAGGCACTATCTTTTGGGGGAGAAGTTCCAACTGTTCACGGACCACAAGTCCCTACAATACCTGTTCACGCAGAAAGAGTTGAATATGCGGCAGCGTAGGTGGCTTGAGTTTGTGAAAGACTACCAGTTCGATATCCAGTATCACCCGGGTAAGGCTAACGTGGTGGCAGACGCGTTGAGCCGTAGGCCAGCAGATGAAGTGGCAGAGGTGTGGAAGGCAAAGTGGAAGGAGTTGGGACACTAGGATGCAGTGGCCCGATCTTTCATGTCTGTGATGACCGTTACACCGCAGATTGTCACGAAGGTAGTACGGGCACAGGCTAATGACTCGTTCTGTCAGGAGCAGATAGTTCGATTACTAGCAGAGGGAGCCGAGTCCTATACCGTCAGCTCAAACGGGGGATTACGCTTCAATGGGAGATTGGTATTTCCGGAAGGGGATATATTGCGACACGAGGTGATGGCAGAGTCGCACGGCTCACGATTCGCGGTGCATCCCGGAGGGGACAAAATGTACCAAGACATGAGATGGCAGTATTGGTGGAGAGGTATGAAGACAGATATCGCTGAGTTTGTTTCGAAATGCGCCACTTGTCAGCTTGTAAAAGTGGATCATCAGAGACCGGCATGACTGCTACAGCCGTTGGAGATCCCTGTGTGGATGTGGGAGAGCATATCCATGGACTTTATCACGGGGTTGCCTACGTCCCATAGGGGTCACGACTCCGTTTGGGTAATTGCGGACAGGTAGTCCAAAGTCGCTCACTTTTTACCCGTAAGGACTGACTACACTACGGGACAATATGCCCAGCTCTTCATTTCAAAGGTTGTGAGACTTCACGGTGTGCCCTTAAATATCGTGTCTGACAGAGACAAGATATTTGTTTCGAGATTTTGGGAGAGTTTCCAGGAGGCCATGGGCACGGAATTGTGGTTGAGTACGGCTTATCATCCGCAGACCGATGGGCAGACAGAGCACACAAATCAGATGTTGGAGGACATGCTACGCATGTGCATTATTGACTTTGGGGGTGGATGGGAGCAGTACCTACCACTGGTGGAGTTTGATTATAACAACTCCTATCAGTTCACTATTGGCATGGCTCCGTTTGAGGCATTTTACGGTAGGCCTTGTTGTTCCCCAGCATGTTGGTTAGAGGTGGGGGACAACAAACTACTTGGGCCGGAAGTGATTCAGGATACTTCGGCAAGGATTGAGTTGATTCGGAGTCGCATTCGGGTAGCTCAAGACAGGCAAAAGAGTTATGCTGATGCGAAGAGATTTTTTAGGGAATTCCAAGTGGGGGAACAGGTTTTGCTCAGGGTATCTCCTATGAAGGGGATTATGTGTTTTGGGAAGAAGGGGAAGTTGGCACCAAGGTATGTGGGGCCGTTTCCTATTATTGAACGGATCGGACCGGTTGCGTATAGACTTGGGTTACCAGAGCATTTGCATCGGATTCACGATGTGTTCCATATTTCCTCGCTAAGGAAATACCTTAGAGATAATTTGGCTCATTCTCACATTGCTGTGGAGGACATCGATCTCCAGCCGGATAGCTCCTACGAGGAGGGGCCGATTTCTATTTTGGACCGAAGTGAGAGGAAGCTGCGGTCAAAGATAGTTCCGTTAGTGCGTGTTCAGTGGCGACACCACAATGTCGAGGAGTCCACATGGGAGCGCGAGGATGAGATGCGCGAACGTTATCCAGAGTTATTTTTAGCAGGTATTTTCTAGTTTCGAATTTCGGGACGAAATTCAGTTATTAGGGGGGAAGTATGTAATACCCCGTATTTTTGGCTATATTTATTTTTGGGATTAATTAATTAAATGCGTATTAATTGGAAATTAATCCGGGTTAAAAATACTAACGAGATGCGAGTTGGTATTTGATTATGTGCATACATGTTTTTATATGAATATTGAATTAAAAAAAAATTATCGTGAGATTGATATACGGCATTTTGGGAATTTTGTTGAGACGCGTGTGACCGCCGCGTCATGGTGTATTATTTTAATTATAAAAGTGATTTTAAATTCTATTAATCGTATGTTCATTTTGAGTGCGCCAACGCGTCCGGAAGGGTCGAGATAGTCAGAAAACACTAGCCGGGGGTTTAATTTGGGTCCTGGGGTATTTTTAGGCCATACCGGCAACATAAAGGGCATTTTGGTAATTTTGTATTTTTGGAGAATTAAAAGTGACGAAAATTGGGAGTTTTAATCTGATTGGGAATAGACCCACTAAACCCCCTAACCAACCCTTAATGACCCAATAAGCTACGGGAGTTATCAAATTAGGTTTTCCAACTTTCCCAAAGAAAACCCTAGCCACCATAGCCACCATAGCCACTTTGGAGAAGAAGCTTGGAGAAAGAGAGAGAGAGGGAATTCTGCAGAAAGAGAGAGGAAATCACCATCAAAATCAGAGATCGAATCAAGGCAACTGATTTAAATTACATTCTTTATGCGGTGAATGCTTTTTCCATGTTAGAAATCTTAATAATCATTCTTATTTAAGAGATAAAGGAAAACCCATGTAATTGGAAGTTATTAGTTTAATTTTGGGTATAGGTTTGCATGTAGAAACGTTATTGGAAGATTGAATTCAGAGATTTCATATTTATGTGATGTAACAACAAATTAAATTCTGGGAATTGATGATGATAAAAATCTAGGGTTTATGTTCTTGAAGAAAATTGGGGAAAAATGTAGAAACTTGTGATTTAATGATGTTTAGGATGTATTAATTCCTTAAAAGATGTTAGTATATGACCTTAGCCCGTTTTAGGATGATTGGAGAACTTAAAACATAGATGGAACGAATTTTAGAGGAGATTTGAGGAGTCAGAATTGATGAAAAACGTAACTAAGAAATTCTGGGCTTGAAACTGGTCGGTCGTTAGAAGGCCTCCCCAGGTCGTTCGAACGAGCTCGTTCGAACGAGCTTCTAACGAGTTGACAAGTCGCTTCTAACGATGGGAGACTTCGTTCGATACATTCGTTCGAACGAACTGTATTTCGTTCGATACATTCGTTCGAACGAGATGTCGTTAGAAGGTACAGTTCGTTCGAACAGCCTCGTTCGAACGAGACTTCTAACGAGCTGGCAGTTTAGGCCTTTTTGGCCTGTTTTGATTTTGGGAGTCCCATAAACTTTTCCGAGGATAGAGATAACATTCCTTTGATGATGTATTGATAGATTTGGAACTTTTGGGTTATTATGAGGAGTAAATTATATACGAGTGATTTAAATCAATGAACCGTTTGGGTTGAGACGTGAGTGTCTACTACGACGTGAGAATAAATTATGGCACGTGTAATTATGGACCGGGATTATATAAGTTGTATATATATTAAGATTGGTACGAGAATGAGAGTAGTACTACAATTAAACTACGAGATTACTAAGACGTGTGTTTACTTAGTATTGGTATATGAATTGTGTGTATGACATACCTACCATACTTGCTATCACGGGAGGTTTGCATTTGCTTAGGGCCCTCCAATCCTTGTGTTTCCCGGATTTAGACTGGTTACCTTGATGAACATAGGTCATAGAAAGACTTATTGGGATATTAATAAGTCCGCTGATCGTGGGAGCATAGGTATGTGCGTGACCCATGTGATGTGACTGTGTTCGCCTCCATTAATTGTGATGTTGTTATATGTGAACTATTCCTGAGAGATTCGGAATATGTAATCCTTACGTACGTGATGTACCGGGATGGATAGCAGAGTATGTGTGCACCGCAGCTTAGTTCTCGGGGTGCTTGTATTGTATATTTATGATGTGAATAATATACACTTAAGTAATGGGAACCTTCATGTTAATGTTGTGGATATAATTACGATATTGTTTCGAGAAAAACATAACGGGTTAGCTGATAGTGAAATATATTGCATATTGAGCATCTGAGTTTACGTTAAACCCCTATTTAATTACGAGCGTTATAATGTTAATAGAACCGAGTAATAAGGGTAGGACCTATGACAGTCTAGCTAGATATGATGTCACTTAGCTAGTGGTTTGTGTCGTTGTAGATGGGTACTTACGTTAGGAGTGCACAGTTAGACGTGAGGTGAGAATTTCATGTGAGTGCACGTCCTAACATGTACTTTGCATTTAATGTTTTAAATGTTTTTAAAGCACTTGCAGGGTTTTTTTTAAAATATCTCCACATTCGGGCTCTGACCCGTTTTCTTTCAAATTTATTTTTCTTGTAAAACCATTTTAGGTGCCCAGCCATAAGGACACCATGCATAGGATACTCATTCAGGTGACGAGCTGTAGCTGTTTGTGGAAGCTACAGGGATTTGCTTTTAGACTCTTCTATCATTTGGATTCCTGAGTCAGTATTTATCAGTTGTAGGGCATGTTGCCCATTTCTCTTAGAGACATCTTTCCATTTCAGTTTTCAGACTTTGTCATGTATTGATTTAGTATTCAGTATTTTCATTGCTTATTTCAGTTGTGGGATTTGTAGTGAGGAGTTTTCCTCCAGACTTTATTTACATTATGTGATGGTTATTCTATTTACTTCGTTATGGTGAATGGTGTTATTATTCTTCATTACACTTGCTGCATGTTAATCAGACTTAAATTAAAATTTGGCAACTTACTTTTTAAATACTAGGTGGTTATTAATCATAAAAATGTTTTCGACAGTGATGCTATTAACTGAACCAACTTGGCATTTTGAATTAATTTAATAAAGGAGTAGCTACCCGGTATTTAATTAGTCGGGGTGTCACATAATCATATAGTAAAAAAACACGTATAGAAAAGCAAAAACACAAGAATAAAAAATAATATATAAAATGTATTTATAACATTAAAAAATGAAGAAGAAACTTGAGTTGTACCCATTGTTTTAAATATTACATGAGGCACTCCTTGAGGCTTAAGACTAGAAGGCCAAAAAGATGAAAATCAAACCCGGATGAAGGAAATATTTCTTGAGATGGGACCATGAAACAATCTCCATACGCACACATAAGCATACTCTGATTTCATGCAAGTTTTTCTAATAACATATATTATCAAATCAAGAAAAACTTTATTAACTAACTAATCAGATTTTAATACATGCGGAAATTAAAATCAATTAAATCTGATTTAATTAAAAGTCAAATTAATAACAATCTGATTTAGTACGTTACAATTCAATATATCTCATATGAAGAATTATTCCAATTCAAGTAATTAAATCTTGTAACAATCCTAATTCTAAATCATACAAAGAATAAGATGAGGATTAGAAGATTAACAAGTATGATTTTTTAATGTGGTAAAAACCCAAACTAGGGAAAACATCCACGACTCCCTCTAAGGAGTAAAACAAAAATTTCACTAAAAAGAATTATCGGTTACAAGCAATATAACAAACAAAACACACAAACAAACCTATACAAGTTTAGGAATGTACCCACTGGTGTCCTTCTAACTTCTCTGCAGTTCTGATTGTTGTAGTTGTTCTCTCAACTTCGTAACTCCTTTCTTCTTGTTTAGCAAATTCCAACTCAGTCAAAAACTGATCTCTTAACAACATACTAGTTGTGCAAAACATATAAGTGAATATGTTCTAAATACAAACCATGCAAGAACTTAATTCTTAACACAATGATATAAGTTTTCTTCAAAAACTTAACAAAAGTATATTTGTAATCAAGAAAATAAGTTTTCTATAAAAACTTAAGAAAAAATCATTTTCAATTAACAATCAATGAAGTTTTTTATAAAAACTTACAAAATAAATGTTCAATCAAAAATCTTATAAACACTCTTTATAAGAAATACATACAACACTTATCATGAACGCACAACAAGATTATTCAATCATTTAAGAAATATGTGTTCTCAATCTCTCAAAAATACAACATTCAATTTCATGAGGAAAGTGTTTTTCAAATTAATTCACAAATATGAGAAAACAGATCTTTAAAAAGATTTTCAATAAACATGCAAGATCCAAAGAAATTATGATTTAAACGTCATATAGCATCTAACACAAAATCAGAATATTTAGATCATAAAAATATTTAATAATATTAGGATTTAAAAATATAAGGATTCAAGTTTTTGTAAAAACATTATTTCAGCATGAAAGCACTTAAATTATCTCTACAATAACACAATATTTCAATCTCTAAAGTTATGAGATGATGTGCAAGATCATTGAGAATCAAAAACAAAAACAGAAGAAAGATGAAGCAGAATGAACACAATGTGTGTAAAATAATACTTTCTTCTCTCTTAGATCTCTCTAATTCTCTATATTTATCTCTCTACGAAATCTAACCCTCTTGTGTTTCTCACTCTAGAAAATATAATCTGAATAGCTAATACAAATAAACTCTCAAATGAAGTTTATATAGGTGAGAAAACGATATTCTAGAAACTCTAAATTCAAGGGTTCAGATTAAAAGATATTAATCTAGGGTTGTGATTAATTTGAGTTAAAACAGATTTTAACAACTTAACAACTCAAATACAGTCGGTTATAAAAGCAACTCAAGAACCTAAAATCATTAAAGATACAAAGAAGGATGGTATAGGGTTTGGTTGTAACAAACTTCTCCAATGGATATAATTCTCAAAGATTCTTATTGGTTCTGGCATACAATCAGAACACTCAATATCAACCAATAAATCTGTAAAAACCTCTCACAGTACGACAGTTGGCACAGTGTCCAAACAAACCAACGGTCAAAGATTTATAAACCTCTCTTAATAGGACAACTGACATGCACTCAAATAGATCTTTACCGAATCCTAACTGATGTAACTTATTGACCAATCAGTTAACAACCAACTGCAGATGAAAACTCATACCAATGGTCAATACGACCAACATCAAAACAAGTCACACTAAAGTGACGAAATAGTGATAGCAAGACCAAGCTTGTATAAAGCCCAAGGTTTTAAAATAGACCTAAAAGTAATAAAAAAAAGGTTTTTCTAGTAGGTGATGTTCGATAAAATCAGTGAAAGAGCAATAAAATCTAAGGCTATAAAACATGTGTGTAATCTACCACCTAATGCGTACAGGCCTAAGGAGGTATAAGACTGAACACTAGGTGACTGGGACTGAAACTCCAAATTCTTAACAGTTGGCGGTTCCTTAGTCTAACCTAACAGCTATGGCTGGTAGTAGGTAGCTAAGGCTACAAGTCTAAATCTTATATATATCACAAGACATCCACGAATGAAATCTACCAGGCAAGTAAAAAACTAACGCCAACTACAAAGGCTATAGAATGTAGCAGGTAAGACTCCTAAAAATTCTAATTGGTAATACACAAAAGCTAGGAACCTAAGAAATACATATAGGAAGAAAATAGTGTACTATTGGGTCAAGTCCAAAAGGACGAAATAGTAGGCTATCCTAAGGTTTCTAAAGTACAAAACCGAAAGCTATAAGGTCAAATTATTGGGTAAAAGGTGTACACATCAAGACAAATCTTAGTCCTAAATGTAATAGGGCGAAATCTTGGAAGGTAAATGGATATGGCCTATGACATCTAATAGCTAAGATACTATTCGGTCAACAGCGACCTAAATTGAACTAGTAGAAGTAGCAGGTCTTATTGGACATCTAAGACAAGAGGCTAAACCATGCCATGACAGGTATAATCAATTAGCAATACATACACTCCAACAATTGTTAAATACGAAATATATTTTTGATAAATTATTATTTTAGTTTAAAAAATAATACCGAAATTATTTTTATCACTAAATTAAATTCCGAAAATGATTTTAAAAATAAGGGTTTGTTTAAACAAAACTTACACCAATTTTATTTAAAAAAAATTATTTTCAGAAAAAATAATGTAATCTCACTTTTAACAAATTTAGGCTCACAATTAATTAGTCACACAATTAAAAATCATAGATCAATATATATGCATGTGTGCCTAATGTGTCAAGTGCAAATGTGCAATATACGTGAATACCTTTACTCGTATATGTCGTTATGTAGAGTCGAGGCATGTTGAGTCGTCAAGCAATGTTACTTGATGTACCAAGGAGAAGGCTCGTACAAAGAAAATGGTTTGACACAATATCCAAATTGGTTGAAACACCTAAATAATGTAGACTCAAGTAAGCCAAAGATTTAGGGTGTTTCAATCTCCCTTTTGGATATTTGTGACAAAACCCTTTGAGTACATTATGATACTCTTAGGAAAAAATAAAATAACCTAAGTCCTATACAACAATTACTATTCTACCTAATCCACAAAAAATTCCTAGAAAGTAAAAATTACAATACTCAACTATACATCTATTACCCTATCACCTTATTGTTTTACACCAAACGCACAAGAACAAGTGTAAGATATCTAGAAATTGATAATTCATTAAAAAACAAGATATCGTGAATATAATTCAAGAATCAAGACTAATAAAATGATGTACTCTTCTCCCCCTTTTTTGTCTCAAATAGACAAAGGATAAAACAATAATAACATGAGGAAGATTAAAAAAAATAACTACCACAATAAACATATTAACGGTTCTAATCAAGTGTCACTCCTACATTATCATGATTTTCAGAGGTGCCTTTTTCATTGACAAACATCCATACCCTAAAATATCAGAGGACATATAATTACCATGATTATGACAGAAAAATATGTAAATATGGTAGAAAATGAATAAAGCACATTCATCTAATCTTCAGGGACTCTGAAATAAAAAATCAAGGGTAAACGACATAGTAAACATAATTTAAACATATTTACCATATTTTAGAGTAATCAACAAATAATGTCTCTCCCCCATAACCAATGCTATGGTTAAAAAAAATATTATGCTACGCATACAAACCATAATAGGGGTTTTAAATTCAAGAACTACAATGAGAACAATTTAGAGTAGATTAAATAACATTTTGTCTACCATGAGAAAAAAAATCATCATATATGGATATAAAAAGTAATCATATTTGTAACATGAAATCATATGATTAAGAAATAAAGATCAACACTCCGGACGATTAAATCTTAGTCGGAGAGACCCGTTCTAATACCAATTGAAAATCCAACCCGGATGAAGGAAATATTTCTTAAGATGCGCCCATGAAACAATCTCCATGCGCACACATAAACATACTCTGATTTCATGCAAGTTTTTCTAATAACATATATTATCAAATCAAGAAAAACTTTATTATCTAACTAATCAGATTTTAATACATGCGAAAATTAAACTCAATTCAATCCGATTTAATTAAAATTCAAATTAATAACAATCTGATTTAGTACGTTACAATTCAATATATCTCATATGAAGAATTATTCCAATTCAAGTAATTAAATCTTGTAAAAATCTTAATTCTAAATCCTACAAAAAATAAGATGAGGATAAGAAGATTAACAAGTATGATTTTTTAACATGGTAAAAACCCAAACTAGGGAAAACATCCGCGACTCCCTCTACGGAGCAAAACAAAAATTTCACAAAAAAGAATTATCGGTTACAAGCTATATAACAAACTAAACACACAAACATACCTATACAAGTTTAGGAATGTACCAACTGGTGTCCTTATAACTTCTCTGCAGTTCTGATTGTTGTAGTTGTTCTCTCAACTTCGTGAATCCTTTCTTCTTGTTTAGCAAATTCCAACTCGGTCAAAAACTGATCTCTCAACAACATACTAGTTATGCAAAACGTGTAAGTGAATATGTTCTAAATGCAAACCATGCAAGAATTTAATTCTTAACATAAGCATATAAGTTTTCTTCAAAAACTTAACAAAAATATATTTGTAATCAAGAAAATAAGTTTTCTATAATAACTTAAGAAAAAATCATTTTCAATTAACAATCAATTAAGTTTTCTATAAAAACTTACAAAATAAATTTTCAATCACAAATCTTATAAACACTCTTTATAAGAAATACATACAACACTTATCATGAAAACACAACAAGATTATTCAATCATTTAAGAAATATGTGTTCTCAGTCTCTTAAAAATATAACATTCAATTTCATGAGGAAAGTATTTTTCAAATTATTTCACAAATATGAGAAAACAGATCTTCAAAAAGATTTTCAATAAACATGCAAGATCTAGAGAAATTCTGATTTAAACATCATATAGCATCTAACACAAAATCAGAATATTTAGATCATAAAAATATTTAATAAAATTCGGATCTAAAAATCTAAGGATTCTAGTTTTTGTAAAAAAATTATTTCAGCATGAAAGCACTTAAATTCTCTCTACAATAACACAATATTTCAATCTCTGAAGTTATGAGATGATGTGCAAGATCATTGAGAATCAAAAATAAAAACAGAAGAAAGATGAAGTAGAATGAGCACAATGTGTGTAAAATAATACTTTCTTCTCTCTTAGATCTCTCTAATTCTCTATATTTTTGTCTCTACAAAATCTAACCCTCTTGTGTTTCTCACTCTAGAAAATATAATCTGAATAGCTAATACAAATAAACTCTCAAATGAAATTTATATAGGTGAGAAAACAATATTCTAGAAACTCTAAAATTAAGGGTTCAGATGAAAAGATATTAATCTAGGGTTGTGATTAATTCGAGTTAAAACATATTTTAACAACTTAACAACTCATATACAGTCGGTTATAAAAGCAACTCAAGAACCTAAAACCATTAAAGATACAAACAAGGATGGTATAGGGTTTGGTTGTAACAAACTTCTCCAACGGATATAATTCTCAAAGATTCTTATTGGTTCAGGCATACAATCACAACACTCAATCTCAACCAATAAATCTGTATAAACCTCTCACAGTACGACAGTTGACAAAGTGTCCAAACAAACCAACGGTCAAAGCTTTATAAACGTCTCTTAATAGGACAGCTGGCATGCACTCAAATAGATTTTAACCGAATCCTAACTGATGTAACTTATTGACCAATCAGTTAACAGCCAACTGCAGATGAAAACTCATACCAATGTTTAATACGGACAACATCAAAACAAGTCACACTAAAGTGACGAAGCAGTGATAGCAAGACCAAGCCTGTATAAAGCCCAAGGTTTTAAAATAAACCTAAAAGTAATTAAAAAAAGGTTTTTCTAGTAGGTGATGTTTGATAAAATCAGTGAAAAGACTAATAAAATCTAAGGCTATAAAACCTTTGTGTAATCTACCACCTAATGCGTACAGGCCTAAGGTGGTATAAGACTGAACACTAGGTGATTGGGACTGAAACTCCAAATTCTTAATAGTTGGAAGTTCCCTAGTCTAGCCTAACAGCTATGGCTGGTAGTAGGTAGCTAAGGCTACAAGTCTAAATCTTTTATATATCACAAGACAGCCAAGAATGAAATCTACTAGGCAAGTCAAAAACTGACGCCAACAATAAAGGCTATATACAATGTAGCAGGTAAGACTCCTAAAAGTTCTAACTGGTAATACACAAAAGCTAGGAACCTACGAAATACATATATGACGAAAATAGTGTACTATTGGGTCAAGTCCAAAAGGACGAAATAGTAGGCTATCCTATGGTTTTTAAAGTACAAAATTGAAAGCTATAAGGTCAAATCATTGGGTAAAAGGTGTACACATCAAGACAACTCTTAGTCCTAAATGTAATATGGTGAAATCTTAGCAGGTAAATGGATATGGTCTATGACATCTAATAGCTAAGATACTATTCGGTCAACAGCTACCTAAATTGAACCAGTAGAAGTGGAAGGTCTTATTGGACATCTAAGACAAGAGGTTAAACCATGCCATGACAGGTATAATCAGTTAGCAATACATACACTCCAACAATTGTTAAACACGAAATATATTTTCGATAAATTATTATTTTCGTTTAAAAAATAATACCAAAATTATTTTTATCACTAAATTAAATTTCGAAAATGATTTTAAAAATAAGAGTTTCTTTTTAAGAAAAACTTACACCAATTTTATTTAAAAAAAATTATTTTCAGAAAAAATAATGTAATCTCACTTTTAACAAATTTAGGATCACAATTAATTAGTCACACAATTAAAAATCATAGATCAGTATATATGCATGTGTGCCTAATGTGTCAAGTGCAAATGTGCAATATACGTGAATACCTTGACTCGTATATGTCGTTGGGTAGAGTCGAGGCATGTTGAGTCGTCGAGTAATGTTGCTTGATGTACCAAGGAGAAGGCTCGTACAAAGAAAATGTTTTGACACAATATCCAAATTAGTTGAAACGCCTAAATAATGTAGACTCAAGTAAGTAAAAGATTTAGGGTGTTTCAAAAGAGACTTACTCTTCACCTCATTGGAGCACAAATTATTTTATTCTTTCATCACAAAGTTTTTTTTTTGGTTATATGTATCGGTATATATACCCACTCCAAAGATATATGTGCACTAATTTAATTATGTAATAATTTTTTTTATATATAATGGTCATACCCGGTGCATAAGGCTCCCGCTTAACTGTAAAGTATGTGAGAAGAAGATGTCGACTGCTACTAGATAAATTAGTTTTTAAATTTTCCTTTACATTATTCAATTTTTACTTTGAATACATGTTGATATACTTAACTCAACTCAACTAAACAATGCCATTTCCCAATTATTTGGGGTCGGTTACATGAATCCTATTTTTTCATTGCATTTGTTCGGTGAAATACCTTCAGTTAAAAAACATGATATCATGTCCTTTTTTATTATATCCCACCAATTCAATCTAGGCCTACCTCTATCCCTTGCGTTAACATCAATAATAACTAAATCAATATTTCATAAGGGGGTATCCATTGGTCTAAGTTTGACGTGTCCAAAGCATATATGTTAATATTCTCTCAATTTATCTTCTATAAAAGTTACTGTTACCGTTTCACAAACTTGTTCATTTATAATTTCATCCTTTAGAGTTTTATCAAAAATCCAATTTAGAATTCACATATCTGCTACACTCATTATCTGCACGTTTTTTGTAGTTGCCTAACATTTGGTCCTATATAACATCCCGAGTCTAATGGTTGTCCTATAAAATTTCTCTTTTAACTTCAAATGTATACACTTATGACACAATACGCCGATAGTAATTCCCCACTTAACCAATCTTCTCTAATCCTATGAGTAACATCATCACAAATATCTTCATCTTTTTGGATAATTGAGCATAAATAACCAAAGTTGATCATTTTTTAGGTATGTTTCGACCCTCCAATTTCACTACGTCATACTTATGGAAATATTTGTACTAATATGACTGTGTAATTGATATGTACTATTATTATAGGCACATATAATTAATATATTATATTTATAATATTGTTTTGGTATACAATTATTAATAAACAACATGTACTAAATAACTAATTATTTGGTGATATAAATTTTTTGTTAGTGATATTAAACCTCTTTTAGTGTTAGTGATATAAATATGTACCTTGTGGTTGAAAATTGTTATGTGACATTATCTTTGTGATTTATTGGAATTTTTTTACAATATTTTATTGATTTTTTTTAAAATATAACGCTTATTCCTCAATGCGTCACGCCACCGTCTCAACCCTTCATAGATAATGTTACCATTAGAGCTAGTGGCGGGTAAGGGATTGGAAGTTGATGCCTCATCACAGCTTTTCAAAAACTCGAGAAATTAGATCCTGCTTTTACATTTCAGAAAGACGTGCAAAAATTTGGAAATCCATCTCATACAGTGCAAGACATTATATTTTAGTAATCTGAATACATCATCCCCATCCGTTGGATATGATCATCCCCATCCGTTGGATATGATCTACACTTAATGTTCAACATTAAGCTCCACTAAGATTTCACATGTCACTATGTTCCACGACTATTTAAGTGGTTCTACAAATATGAGTACGAGAGGGACGCTATATATTGCTCGTATCCAGAGATAATAAGGGAATAGTTATCCGAATTTACAAGGGTTTTATCTGGGCAAATATCTTTGACATTTTCGTTTCATGTTTCCATTCATAATAATGTAGATCTATAAAGAATGGACACTTCTCCGGAGGTGACGTACTCGTGTCGGACACTTCGACATGCATACGACACTTTGCGGACACGTGTTCGATAATCCATGTGGCGTGTCAGACTTATTTGACATTTTAAAGAAGGTGGACACTTCGTGGACACTTCTCAAACACACCTAATACACTCCGCGGACACATCTGATCGCCTAAAATTAATTAACTTTAATAAATTTTAGTGTCATCATGTAAAAAGTAGATATTTTTTAAATTTATACATAGTAAGAATTAAAGTTTAATATGAATGAAGTTAGTCTCTAACTCGATTTCAATGCCTACTTTAATTTACGATTTAATTGTTATTATGAAATATTTAACCACGTTAATTTTGATAAATTAGTTTAACAACTATATATATACACAAAATCGATCAAATACAAACTAAAATAGTGGAATTTACAATGGACTCCTCAAAAATTTCGTTTTACATTAAGTTGAAGAAGGAAAAAACATGTTAATGCAAAACAATGTCGTTTATAGGAACCACTAAAAATTCAGCTATTTAATCTCTCTCTCTCTCTCTCTCTATATATATATATATATATATATATATATATATATATATATATATGTGTGTGTGTGTGTGTGTGTGTGTGTGTGTGTGTGTGTGTGTGTGTGTGTGTGTGTGTAATTTTCAATATATTTATTTTTCATCGTATCTCTGTCGTATCGTGTCGTAATGTTTTTAGATTTGTCATGTCAGCGTTCCCGTGTCGTATTGGACACGATACCTGTATCCGTTTTCATGTTTCATAGATGTAGACACATTATATCTCTGGTTATTCTTTAATAACTCAATTTGTCTTTCTTTTAAGTAAGCTCTCTATGTATGTTTGTTATATGATTCTTAATTATTGTAGTTAATCTAAACCTTTTGAAGGTTCATATGATTAATTTTTTATATGATGAACCTTTCAATTTGGGTTTCCTTTTATGCTCTTAAGATGCAACTTATTGTGTTTTTTCCCCAAAGAAATCCATTATAATGGTGTAAAGAGGTGGCATCCACATGAATGAGGACATTTGCATAGACAAACAACAAGTTCAAGTTGAATTGCAACGAATATGGAATTAAAATTGTTAAGAAATAACTTCATAATTATTATTCTATCCTATTTTGTTAGGCTCAATTGTTAGGATTTCGGAATTGAACTGTAGGGGTAGAAATTAATAAATTATGCCACGTTATTTTGACTTATGTAAATGTTACATTTAATGTTTTTTGTTCAAATTTATATTTAAATAGTTTAATACTAGTCTCCGCCCCATTAAACTCAAATTCTAGATCCGCCAATAGGACCACCGTACATATAATTAGTCTGGCACCCATAAAATTGTCTAAAAACTAAATATACTTCATTTTTATCTACACCATAAGTCCAATAATGAAAGTATTGTTGTAAAATAAAGGAGCATAGAGACAATAAAGATAAGTATATAGAGAGAGGAAGTGTTCTCATTAATTGGTATCTTTAATCCTTTACAAGAGGGTCCTATTTATAGTTACTTGGATATCACCACATCCATTGGATTAACAATGAGATGGATGGTAGAGATTCAATTCCATTAAATGCATCTCACCAAACCACCTATAGTAGCTTAGTTCTTAGGTGGTTGCACAGTTAATGTATTCATATTCCAACACTAATAGGAGTGGACATCCACTTAAATATGATAAGTAGGAACATATGTTGTTCGCGGCAAGTCATAAGTTCTTTGACTATTCCTTGTGAGGATACTAGAGATAACCTGCATCTATATAACTGTAATACCCCGTAATTTTAATGACTTTTAAAATTTGTTATATTTTAAATTAATGAATTAATTGGATTTTATTATAAATTAATTCATTGGGTTTAAATCTGAATTTTTGGATATTAAAATGAATGTGATGTTATTGATATTGCTGTGAGTTATTAATTCAGTAATTTGAATTTTTAGTCGGACGCGGTATGGGACGTGTCAGGACTAATTTGTTAGATAAAAAAGGAAACTTATTTTTATATCAACCTTATAGTCATTTCGAGTGCGTCGTTGCATCTGAAAGGGTTGAAATAGTCAGAAAAATCTATTTGGATGTTGGTTTTGGGTCTCGGGTCATTTGGAAATGAAAAGACACCCAAAAAGGCATTTTGGTAATTTTTACACGCGGTGAATAGTGATTTTGTATTTTGTATTATTATAAATATTTGGAGATTAGTTTTACGTAGGTTCATTTTTCTTTTTCTACACAAAAATTGAGAGGTCACCTATTTGAGAGAAAGTGAAAGGGTGCTTGGGAGAAGAGAAGATTGCTTGGAAATGAGGAGAACTAGGGGACAAAGGTCACCACCACCAACCACCATCGGAAGTTTACTAGAGAAGGG
Source organism: Sambucus nigra (assembly GCA_949130495.1). Lineage (NCBI taxonomy): Eukaryota > Viridiplantae > Streptophyta > Magnoliopsida > Dipsacales > Adoxaceae > Sambucus > Sambucus nigra. Next base: position 108,589,119 of record OX422221.1, on the reverse strand, counting down.
GAGAACCACCTATGATACACAACCCCAAAGGATCAGACGTTCATTAGAGGCAAGTATTTGATAATGGCAATCTAGTTAGTATAATTTCCATGTTAGGATAGTTATTAAAAATGAGATTTTACATGTTTGGAAGATAAAGATAGAGTTGTTAATTAATTTATGGAAGAGGGAAATATATAGGAATCAAACTCCTATTGTAGGTAGATAGTAATCCACGAAATAATCATCAATTTGTTGAAGAAATTCTGAGAATCATTGGTTTGTTCTTGAAGATATCATGTATATAATTTTCTGGAAAAATAGGACAAATATATGCTTTTAATTCAAACTCTTGATGATTCTAGAATGTTTAGATCATTAGAAATCATGTACATAATGTGGCTATATTATGTAATAAGGATTATAAGGAATTTGGGTTGTTAATATGGAGGTTTGAATGATCGAAAGTTATGAAACCCGTAGTAAAAGAATTACAGAATCTGGGCTGATATCTGGGCGATCGATCGATCGAACCCCTACCTTCAATCGATCGACGTCCCCAAATATGTTGAAGTTGTTTCTTTTTAATTCTTGTTCTTATCCCAAATCTTTTTGTAAATATTTGGTGATTATTAATTGGATATAATGGGACTTAGGGAAGATCAGAAATCCCTGGATAAGAACCGAATTAATGTGATTGGGATTTAATTGATGAGAATTATGATAATTAAATTGGAAGAAATTTCGGTTGCTAGATTCATGTGTTGGATTCTAAATTGTATGCATGAGGATTAAGGATAGGTCTAGTAGGGCAAATTTAATAAATCACATGGGCAGCCTTAAGTTTACAAGAGGGTTTAATCCTAGGTGATAGAAGATGTGTTTATGAGAGATTAGAAACTATCGGTTATAACCCTAATTAAAGTAGAGTTTAATTCATAGTAATTCGGGGGATAAGATGATATGGTCCAGTAGGATATTAGTGATTTCTTACTGAATAAATATATTGAGAAAAATCTATTTAAACCTTGAGTAATGAGTGAGACTCTGGAATAATTAAATTAAAGAAGCCAAGTCATAATATTTTAAATACGTAGGATTTAAGAGATACAATGCTACGTATGGGAATTATCTTAAGGTAATGTGAGTACCTTGTTGATATTATATCTATAGGTAGATGATAATTCCTATTTGATTAATTGATGATTTATATATATGACATACCTAGCTTACTTGCTATCGACGGGAGGTTTGAGTGAGGACAGTCATATCCTGATGAATCCATGGGATTTTTTATTTGTCGCTCGAGAACATAGGACTATGAAAGACTTATCGGTTAGTTGATAAGTCCGCTGACTATGGAAACGTAGGTATGTCCGTGACCCGTGGGTATGAGAACTATGTTCGCCTCCAATTTTTATGTTGATATTTGTGGTTCGAGAAATCCTTACCGAACCTTTAGTCCCCTATTCGGCGACCAGCGATACTGGGACGTGATAGCAGAGTAATGCATGCACCGCAGCTATGTCTCGGGGTGCCGTATTATATATGTATATGTATAATGAATTAAATGAATTTATGTATAGTGGTTAGATCAATCTACTGTGTGATAATTGTAGATGACGGTGAATAGAGAAAAAGAATTGAATTAAGTTAATTAATAATTATTCTTATAGATTTGAAAAGATTAATTCATATTAATGAGAAACGTATATGAATGATTATACTACGTATGGTATGGGACATACGGGGTTATGATATGGGATAAAATCATAATATGGAAACTAGTTAGGAGGAACCATTAACTAGGAGGTTAATAGGAAACGTTAAGCGTGCACTCTAGATGAGAGATGAGAATATCAAGTGAGAGTCTGGATACTAACATGTATATAATAAATGCTTTATTGCACTTATTAAATACTTGCTATTTTTAAAACTATTTTTACATCGGGCTTTGACCCGTTTCCTTGCATATTCTCTTTTCTATTGTACCTTCTATATATCAGGTATCCAGTAGCAGGGACGCCAACCTTAGAGGATTATGACGAGCTATGGAGCTATGGAGTATTGGTTAGATGCCTATCTTCGTTTGATTCACCGTGATTCTTTTATTTAGGGCATGTTTACCAAAGGAATTCAGTTATCTCTTTTTATCTGAGTCAAATACTCTTATACTCGTGTCATTTTAATACATTTATTATTGTTGGGTTTACTGTATTGAGAAATTATTTGGGAATGTTTATTCCAGTTACATTTAGATTCTTTTGTGTTATCTGTTTGGTTATTAGTGTTGTAGAATAAAATGTGTAGTGTTATTTGTAAACTAAAAATGAATTTAGTTGAATTAAAATTTGGAAAGTTTTTAACACCAGCTTAATTGGGTATTGGATGATTTGCAAATGTTTTCGACAGTGATGCTAAGAATGAGCCAACTGTACATTCTGTTTTTAATTTTGTATGGGACTGGCCACATGGTATTTAATTAGGCGGGGTGTTACAGGTGGTATCAGAGCATCAGATGCTAGTGTCCTTTAGGGTCTGTATGACTTACTATGTTTTTAGCTTAGTGTTCTTTGATGTAGAGATCTATGAGTAGGATTATTACTTTTCTAGTTATGCCTACGATCTTTAGCTACTTTGTTATACCAAATACTGATAGTGTACTCTCATTTCAGATGCCTCCTCGACGTGCACCTCAGCCCGCCCCAGCTCAGGGTACAATGACTGCGGCTGAAGTTGCTGCAATTATCGCTTAAGCAGTCAATGCAGCTCTAGATGCTGTTCAACAGGCTCCATCACAGGCACCAGTTGTGCCACCCGCGTAAGGGCAAGTGTTTCCTACTGCATAGGAACGAGTGAGGGATGCCTTTCAGAAGGCACACCCACCTGAGTTTAAGGGAGGATCAGATGTCGTGACTGCTAGCCAATGGAAGAGAGATATCCAAAGGCACTTGAGAATGATCGAATGTACTGAGGTTCAACGTCAAATACTAGCCACATTCAAGTAAGTAGGGGAAGCTTTATAGAGGTGGGAGTCTTCGACCACTATCGAGGAGACAGATACAGTGACTATCCAAGACTTCTGGATACGATTTGATCAGAAGTACTTTCCTTCCACCATCCAGACATAAATGAGGCGAAAATTACTTGATTTGAAACATGGAGAGAAAATAGTGGCAGAATACGAGGAAGAATTTACGCGACTAACTAATTTGGTACCAGCAGAGGTACCCACGGAGGATAGGAGAATCCAAATGTTCACTGATGGGTTGAATTATAAGATTCACCAGCATTTACTGGGAAATCTTTCACTATGAACTTATGAAGATGTCCCAAATGCTGCAATGCTTAACTTCCAGGATAACCACTTACATGCTCAGGGTGTCAAGCGGGGTTTTGGGTCAAGCCTGCAAGGCAAGACTAATAGGAGCAGTTCTAGTGGGACTCAGCCAGGACAGAGTCATCAGCGTCAGGGTGAGCAAGGTTCCCAGACAGGGGATTATGCTAAGAGTTTTTTATCTGGAGATTCTCAATTTAAGTATAGAGGTAATGGGAAAGGACAGCAAGGCCAGATGCAGGCTCAGGGCCAAGGGAAAGGGTGTCATAGTCAGTAGGGTCGGGGTCAACAGGGATAAAATGGTGGAAAGTTTGCTGGAAAATGTTTTGTGTGCGGCAAGTATGGCCATAAACGACAAGATTGTACTGATAAAGATAAACTCCCTCAGCAACAAAATGCTCGACGGGAGCCACAGATACCATGGTTTCCACCAGCTGCTCTTCCAGCTCCAGCTTAGGTGCTAGAATTACCTCCCATTCCAGCAGCTCCCGTGCAACAGGGTCAGTATGGACGTGTATATAACCTCCATCAGGCAGCGATTCAACAACCACCACCCGCGAATGAGGGTATGTTTTCTATCTAAGGAGTTATGAGACGCATACTGATTTTTGTAGCAATTAATATTGTATGGACAAAAGGGTTAATAAACTTAGCCTATAGCACTGTTATTTACGTAGACTCACCGAGGGGTTGTGGGACACGTATATTTTTCATGTCATCACGTGGGTCTAATTTTTATCACGGAATTACTTACTTTAGGCATGTACAAATATGATGTGACTATCGGTGTGGATTGACTTGTGGTATTTGAGAGCGTATGGACTACTATAGCCAGCGTCTTGTCTTTAACAAGAGAGAAGATGAGTAGACTTTTATTTGAAATCGATAATACCCGTAGAGAAGTTATATACTATTGACTAAGGACCTGAGGAGTTTCGATGGCCGACTACTTTAGGTAGTAGTGTATCGGGGGGGTTCCTTGTTTGGATTTCGCTTGCTAGACACCCCACTCATGAAACTAACAAACGTTGAGAGTCGAAGTAAGTTAGGTCTTTAGGATATGAGTTTATAACCTTTGCGATAAATCAAAGTATTATGCGGGTAACCATATCCAGTTTAGAATTTAAGTTTGTTACGAGGATGGTATTGGGAAGATTGGGTAAATTTTAAATTCGATTCAGTTGAAACTATATGGTGAGGCTTGGCATATAACCTCAATAAGGATTTTCGATAATGTACTATATGGGCGGTACGACATAGATTACTAGCGATGTGAGATATATACTCAGAGTTGACCTTACTAGTATGATTTATCGTTCCAAATTTCGGGACGAAATTCTGTTATAAGGGGGGGGGGGGGGGGAGTATGTAATACCCCGTAATTTTAATGACTTTTAAAATTTGTTATATTTTAAAATAATGGATTAATTGGATTTTATTATAAATTAATTCATTGGGTTTAAATCTGAATTTTTGGATATTAAAATGAATGTGATGTTATTTATATTGCTGTGAGTTATTAATTCAGTAATTTGAATTTTTAGTTGGACGCGGTATGGGATGTGTCGGGACTAATTTGTTAGATTAAAAAGGAAACTTATTTTTATATCAACCTTATAGTCATTTCGAGTGCGTAGTTACATCCGGAAGGGTTGTAATAGTCAAAAAAGTCTATTTGGATGTTGGTTTTGAGTCTCGGGTCATTTGAAAATGAAAAGACACCCAAAAGGGCATTTTGGTCATTTTTACACGTGGTGAATAGTGATTTTGTATTTTGTCTTATTATAAATATTTGGAGATTAGTTGTACGTAGGTTTATTTTTCTCTTCTACACAAAAATTGAGAGGTCACCTTTTTGAGAGAGAGTGAAAGGGTGCTTGGGAGAAGAGAAGATTGCTTGGAAAGGAGGAGAACCGAGGGGCAAAGGTCACCACCACCAGCCACCACCGAAAGTTGACCAGAGACGGGGAGAACCACCTGTGATACACAACCCCAAAGGATTAGACCTTCATTAGAGGCAAGTATTTGATAATGGCAATCTAGTTAGTATAATTTCCATGTTAGGATAGTTATTAAAAATGAGATTTTACATGTAAGGAAGATAAAGATAGAGTTATTAATTGATTTATGGAATAGGGAAATATATAGGAATCAAACTCCTGTTGTAGGTAGATAGTAATCCATGAAATAATCATCAATTTGTTGAAGAAATTATGAGAATCATTGGTTTGTTCTTGAAGATATCATGTATATAATTTTCTGGAAAAATAGGACAAATATATGCTTTTAATTCAAACTCTTGATGATTCTAGGATGTTTAGATCATTAGAAATCATTTACATAATGTGGTTATATTATGTAATAAGGATTATAAGGAATTTGGGTTGTTAATATGGAGGTTTGAATGATCGAAAGTTATGAAACCCGTAGTAAAATAATTACAGAATCTGGGCTGATATCTGGGCGATCGATCGATCGAACCCCTACCTTCAATCGATCGACGTCCCCAAAAATGTTGAAGTTATTTCTTTTTAATTCTTGTTCTTATCCCAAATCTTTTTGTAAATATTTGGTGATTATTATTTGGATATAATGGGACTTAGGGAAGATCAGAAATCCCTGGATAAGAACCGAATTAATGTGATTGGGATTTAATTGATGAGAATTATGATAATTAAAATGGAAGAAATTTCGGTTGCTAGATTCATGTGTTGGATTATAAATTGTATGCATGAGGATTAAGGATAGGTTCAGTAGGGGAAATTTATTAAATCACCTGGGCATCCTTAGGTTTACAAGAGGGTTTAATCCTAGGTGATAGAAGATGTGTTTATAAGTGATTAAAAACTTTTGGTTATAACCCTAATTAAAGGAGAGTTTAATTCGTAGTAATTCGGGAGATAAGATTATATGGACCAGTAGGATACTAGTGATTTCTTACTGAATAAATATATTGAGGAAAATATATTTAAACATTGAGTAACATGTGAGGCTCTGAAATAATTAAATTAAAGAAGTAAAGTCATAATATTTTAAATACGTAGTATTTAAGAGATATAATTCATATGTATGTGAATTATCTTAAGGATGTGCGAGTACCTTGTTAATATTATATCTATAGGTAGATGATAATGACTATTTGATTAATTGATGATTTATATGTATGACATACCTAGCTTACTTGCTATCGACGAGAGGTTTGCGCGTGAGGAAAGTCATATCCTGATGAATCCATGGGATTTTTAATTTGTCGCTCGAGAACATAGGACTATGAAAGACTTATCGGTTAGTTGATAAGTCTGCTGACTATGGAAACGTAGGTATGCGCGTGACCCGTGGGTATGAGAACTATGTTCACCTCCAATTTTTGTGTTGATATTTGTGGTTCGAGAAATCCTTACCGAACCTTTAGTCATCTATTCGGCGACCAATGATACTGGGACGTGATAGAAGAGTAATGCATGCACCGCAGCTATGTCTCGGGGTTCTGTAATATATATGTATATGTATAATGAATTAAATGAATGTATATATAGTGGTTAGATCAATCTACTGTGTGATAATTGTAGATGGCGGTGAATAGAGAAAAAGAATTGAATTAAGTTAATGAATAATTATTCTTATAGATTTGAAAAGGTTATTTCATATTAATGAGAAATGTATATGAATGATTATACTACGTATGATATGGGACATACGGGGTTATGATATGTGATAAAATCATAATATGGAAACTAGTTAGGAGGAACCATTAACTAGGAGGTTAATAGGAAACGTTAAGCGTGCACTCTAGATGAGAGATGAGAATATGAACGGAGAGTCTGGATACTAACATGTACATAATAAATGATTTACTACACTTGTTAAATACTTGCTGTTTTTAAAACTATTTTTACATCGGGCTCTGACCCGTTTCCTTGCATATTCTCTTTTCTATTGTACCTTCTATATATCAGGTGTCCAGCAGCAGGGACGCCAACCTTAGAGGATTATGACGAGCTATGGAGCTATGGATTATTGCTTAGACGCCTATCTTCGTTTGATTCATAGTGATTCTTTTATTTAGGGCATGTCGCCCAAAGGAATTGAGTTATCTCCTTTCTATCTGAGTCAAATAGTCTTGTACTCGTGTCATTTTAATACATTTATTATTGTTGGGTTTATTGTATTGAGAGATTATTTGGGAATGTTTATTCCAGTTACATTTAGATTCTTTTGTGTTATCTGTTCGGTTATTAGTGTTGTAGAATAAAATGTGTAGTGTTATTTGTAAACTAAAAATGAATTTTGTTGAATTAAAATTTGAAAAGTTTTTAACACCAGCTTAATTGGGTATTGAGTGATTTGTAAATATTTTCGACAGTGATGCTCAGAATGAGACAACTGTACATTCTGTTTTTAATTTGGCATGGGACTGGCCACCCGGTATTTAATTAGGCGGGGTGTTACAATAATTAACTGGACGTAGATGGTTAGATATAAATATCATATGATATGATTGATATTAGTCACATGTTATGCAAGTCAGTGATAATTATTTCTTGCCAAGATATTGACTGTAATTATAATATTCAATATCATGCATGGTTTATATATAGCAATATACTATTAACGTACACGTATGGTACTTCTAGACCAAATACAATAATAAAATGCACATATGGTACTTCGGGACCAAGTTTATTTTTGTCATCCTCTTTACGATGATATTAATAATATAATATCCAAATACTGGAGACCATAGGTATACTAAAATTGTATGTTTAAAGCATTTGCATGACTTTTCAATCCATTTGACTAATGGATATGAGTTTAACATAAAATGTGCTCTATCTGTAGGTCGAGACAAAGACTTGTTACCCCAAGGTCATTCATTTTGAACTTCTTATTTAGATATTTTGCATTTTAATTGAGCTCTTCAAGAGCATATCCATTTAAGGATTTCATTTCAATTGAGTTCTTAAGAAGCATTTCTATTAAGGATATTTTATAATGGCAGATTTTTATATATGATTGTTTTCACACTCTTCCTTAGACAAATATTTACTAAGACGGTTGTACCTATATCCATTTGGATTTCCTGTTGTACAATGAACATCTTAATGCATTTGAGTACGTACTCCTTATCTTTTCTTAAGGTAAAGAAAATCCTTCTAGGATTGTTATATGTATTCTTTTTTCTAAGTCCCGTATATATAAGAAGTTATAATATTCACGAGTCCCATATAATATAAAAAACAGCTAAGCTAGTAAGATATCTGAAAGTACTTATAGCCGAAACGGGATGGTATGTTCTTATATAATAAATTTTATTTCTTTAGGAAACCTTGTGCCATAAATTATTCACTTTTGGTGAGTTTTAACACTTCACATTCTTATAAACACCCATTCGTAACCTTCAGGGTTAACATATTTTGGGGGTTTCTACTATAGGTCCAAATATACCATGTATATCAAGATACTCGAATTATGCCATCATGGCATTTTCACAATTTGGCCAATAAATTATTTGACGACATTCATTCATAGTATGTGGATTTTTAGTATCACTGCCCTTTGATTTTTGTGTAGCTACAACATATTATATCATCGATGATCATCTTTGTTTATCCCACTTTTCTCTTGTATATCTATAAAATATAGAGATCTCATTTAATATTAGGTACCTTTGCCAACTTCAAGGGCTTTATAGTCACTTCAGGGACTTATGTCTTTTTATAGATAATATCCTCTTCTGGAGTTTTTAAGAAAGTGCATATTTTTTCCATAACCTCTTCTGGAGCGTTACTTATAACCTCTTCTAGAGCGTTATTTGAGCATGTTTTGATTTAATCTCCACTTCCTTGGAGTCAAATAGTTGGGACCGATAGGTTTGTCACGCTTATGGAGTGAAATAGATTCATTTATTGCTGATGTCAATGTTTGTCCCACTGGTACATCAATTTTTGCTGGTACATTTGCAGCGGGTACATGAGACTTGGTTACTTTTGCAGCATCATTGAATGCATCGGGTAATTTATTTGTAATTTCCTGAAGATGCAATATACTTTTCACTTCATGCTCACATTGAGCAGTACGGGGGTCTAGATAAGACAAAATGGAAGTGTTCCATGTTAATTATAGTCGTTCTTCAGGAACGGACCGTACTTCTGGTACGTTCTTTCCTCCCCCTAATGGCGGGAGTAGAGTCTCATCAAAATTACAATCCGCAAATCTAGAGGTAAATCTATCACCTGTCAGTGGCTCAATATAACGAATAATTGATGACGAATCATAACCAACATATATTCCCAAACGACGTTAGGGATCCATATGAGTTATTTATGATTCGACTCAACATGTTTGATCCAGGGTGACCCAATCGATCAAGCCATAATATTTATAAGGATCATGGAGCTTCCGGCTCATGACATTATGTGATTCTACAACATTAATAGTTGTGTGGTATAACCCCATAGATAAAGCTGGAAATTTCTCTAGTGTGAGCTTCTAGTTTACAACACTAGAAGTAATGCAAAGGAACTCTTTATTACCTTCATTGCATGTTTCAATATGATACCCGTTCACTCTTATGTCCTTAAAACTCAATAAATTTCTTCTGGAATTTCATGAGTATATAGATTTATTTATAAATAAGTGTGTACCATTAGGTAACACCACGTGGGCTCTTTCGAAGCCTTAAATAATCTTAGTAGGACCAGCTATAGTGGAGACATTTGCTTTATTGTATACCAAGTCTGAGAAAAACTTATGGTTTTTCAAACTGGTGTGGGTTGTCCCACTGTCTACCGGGCAAGTATCATCGCTTGCATTCAATTTGATTTACAAAGGCTCAACGTTGACATTCATGGGATGTTTACCTTCCCCTAAATAATCAAAAATTTCACTTTTGATTTTGAGAATATGTATATGGGTGCTTCAGGTCCTAAATTTTTAAGAACTACGAGTCTCAATTTTTTTATAAGTATAAGGACTTTCTCTACCCTATAGTGTCAAAATTTCAAGTTTGGTCAGATTTAAAAATGTTAGAGAATCTTCCAAACAAGTGACAAATATTTTAATTAACTCCGACTAATAATAATCCAACCTCTTTATTAAAAAAAATTAGAGACTTAATTTTTCACATTCTCTACACATTTCCAAGGCCCAAATGTATATTAAATAATTAGAATGTGAAAAAGGAGTTAAAATTAAATACCCTTAAAAGCAAGTTAACTCTTTAAATGAAGCAAAAAAGGTTAAGAGACAAAAAATTTAATGGTGAAACCATTGATGTGATAGTTAAAGGGACACTTAATTGATTTTGAAACTAATCCCGATAAAAATAATATATTTGGAGCATACCCTATGAATAATCAAAACTTTGAATTTTAATTTATGGCGTATTTTAGTTGGATCTGCAAGTCCAAACAACCATAAATAGCATGAGAGTGACCAATTTTATATTTTATATCCAAATTCACAAAAAAATATTTTGTGAACTTTTCGTAACAATATTGAATATGAATCTTCATATCACAAATCAATGATAAATGGGGGAATCTTGGTCTATAACCTTTCAATTTGATAATCAAAACTTCAGGTTTGATTGTGATATATTTTCTTTTGTCACTTTAGGCCCAAATAATTTATGTACTCAACGTCCCAAAATTTGAACGGAGAAATTCAATTTCTATAGTTGAATAATTTTTAGAGAACTTCATGGCCCAATTATAAATAATGACAACTTCATATCATAACATTAAATATTTAGAGACGTTAAACAACCGCCCAATTATATTCAAACTTCAAGTTTGATAAGGGGTAAAATTGTTTGGAACTTCAGGTCCAAAAATATAAATAATCCTTATAGTACATGTAATATCCTTACCCTTATTATATAAGTAATCAAAACTTCATGTTTGATTAGAAAATTATTTAATCTTCGGGTCCAAATTATAAATAATTGTGATTGGACTTTTAGTAATCCTTGCCCTGTTAGAAAAATAATCAAAACTTCAAATTTGATTTTGGGGAATATTTCATTGTCATGTTCAATAATTAAGGACTTTTAGTCCCAATATAAAATAATTTGGAAACTTCGGGTCCCAAATAAAAAAATTGATATGGGAACTTCAGGTCCCAAATTAAACAGCAATTTGGAGCTTCAGGTCCGAAATTTAAATGTAAATTAGGAACTTCGGGCCCTAATTTTTAATTAATTATTGGGAAGCATATTTTATCTGGAACTTCAGGTCCAAATATTTAAATAATTTGAACTTCAAGTCATCGCTATTTATTTGTGAGAACTTCAGGGTCTACACATTAAATTATTGGACTTCGAGTTCAATTTTATTAATATCTTGGGTTTGAAAATCCCCACCTCATTGTGTCAAAACTTCAGGTTTGTTTACAAATATATATTTGGAGCTTCAGGTCCAAATTAAATTATTTGAGTACGTCTAATGTCCCAAAAATAATAAAAAGAACTTTAATTTATGATTTGGAACTTCAGGCCCAAATTACAAAATATTTATGGACATTTAATGTCCCTCCCTAACTATAAAAATAATCAAAACTTCAGCCATCAAAAGGAACCATTATAAATCTACCCAGAAATTCAGATTACTCCCTCAAAATCATCTCCAAAGAATCATCACAACTCCTCCAAGAACAAACACGAAAACAACCCCAAGAACACACCTCCAAACTAAGGTTGAACACATAATTATAAGGGGTAAATATATATAAAAGGAGAGGAAATTAAAATATATTGGCTGCAAAAACATTGTGCCGAAAGATGCTTCAAAATGGTCAAAAAGGGTTGCCCACCATCCCTTTAAATAAGGCAACAAAATAATTAAAGTTTAGAAAAAAAAAGTCTGGCCGAACCGAAAAATGGTCTAAATCAGGTCTAAATGATGCGTTTTGTAAATGTCAAAGAGAAAAAGTTGCTCCAAATTAAATTTTGAGTCGGTATGGTGATTTTCAGAATTTTCTGAGTAATTTTTTTAATAATATAATAATATTTTATTATTTATTTATTCATTTTTCGACTTTTGACCCGATGGTAGTCTTAGGCCTATTTTTAGCATCCAATAAATATGGTTATATTATATTTAACCTTAATAAAATGTCTTACAAGAATCACGCAAGTTCGCGTCCTGTACGACACATGCTGACAAAAGTTTCAGGCCCCAAAATTATTGAAATTTCAGGGTCAAAATTGAATATCATGTAGGAACTTCAGGTCCTAATTACTGGGAACTTGCAATCCCAAAAATCAAAAATTCATATTTGATTTTATGGTATATGTTATTATCATCTCCAAAAAAAATGTCCAAAAGTTAAATCTAAGATTAGTACAATATTTAAATGGAGTTGGTCCGAGTTAATACACTGAGTTGAGTTCGAGTTAAGTTAGTGAGTTAAGTTCAAAATAAATCAGCGAGTTAAGGCCAAGATAAATCAGTGAGTTAAGGGTATGTGAATAACTCACACACACAAAAAAATGCAGCCACTAATTAAACACTAAAACACACACTGAGTTAACACCAAATCTGTTTAGATTATCCAAATAAAAATAATTCTCAAAACTTTAAAGCAAGAAACAGTGGCCAAACAAACCTTTCGCCCATTTTTTTTGGTTAAAAAAAATGGAACCCAATAAAAATATTACCTCCGAAAAAAAAATTACCTTCGAAAAATCACCGGAGATGGATAATGACGGCTACGAGCTTGTTCGTGCTGATAACGTGTTGTAAAATAAAGGAGCATAGAGCGAATAGAGAGAAGTATATAGAGAGAGGAAATGTTCTCATTAATTGGTATAGTTAATCCTTCACAAGAGGGTCCTCTTTATAGTTACTTGGCTTTCACCACGTCCATTAGATTAACAATGAGATGTATGGTAGAGATTAAATTCCATTAAATGCGTCTCACCAAACCACCTATAGTAGCATAGATCTTAGGTGGTTGGACATTTAATGTATTCATATTCCAACACTAGAGTGGACATCCACTTTAATAGGATAAATACAATATTTATAACAAGTATAACATTCTTGGTAGGCCGTGTGCCCTAAAGACTCTGTATCCCCAAAACATTATAAAAAATAAAGCCCAACAGTTTACAATGTTAATATCATAACGGGGATTTTTTTTTTTTTAAAATCAGTAATCATATAATAAACAATAAATGTACACATGCAAAAACACATAAATAAAAAAAAATCATCAAACGCATTCAAAACCTTAAAAAAATGTAGAAAGAAATTAAGTTGTACCTTTACAAGTAATGGTAGGTCGGGGATTGGAAATTTATGCCACCTTCCTCTTCTTAAAAAAACTGGTAGGGCTGTTTGATATGCTCCTCTCTTTTAAATCGAGTTCTTTTCGCAACAGATGCTAAGATAAAGAGATACAAAGAGAGAGAGAGAGAGAGAGGGGGGGGGGGGGGGGGGAGGGGGGGGCGAAGAGGCGACATAAGCGATACCGTGGTTTTTGTTTCAAGTAGGATTATGGGTTAGGTGATAATATCGAAGGTTTATTTAAGAGGGATATAGTGAGACAAAAAGGGTCATGAAATAATCATCCTTTTAGTTAAAAACAACCAGAAGTTAAAAGGTTTGCTAAAAGAGAAATGTAGTTTTGTATGAGAGCAGGAAGAAGATCAATAGAATCATTACAATCCTACCAGACTCAGATTATATAATAATAATAATAATAATAATAATAATAATAATTATAATAATAATAATAATAATAATAATAATAATAATAATATGCCATGAGGATGTTGTCTTTGATACCATTGAAATTCCAAAAGTACCACCTTATTATCATCTTCATCAGCATTTATTTTTGCTAATTTAGGATATAAATAATGTTAGGGCCTCTTTATTTGTGGGAAAAAAAATCATTTTTATTTTTCATCTCCACTTCAAGTTTTCATTATCCGTGGAGAATTGTTGAAAATTAGAATACTCGTTTAAGTATTAAAACATGTAACTTTCCATATTTTTATATCATTAAAATTGATGAATTTAAAAAAATAAATTGCTTGAATATGATTGTGCATGACTAGGTGATTCGATTATACCGGCTATGTGTATTAGTAGATAATTAATTTAATTGTTAGGTGGATTAATATTATCACATGACTAGTATAACTAAAATATGTAATTTAGTGTAAACATTATTTGATTACGTTCTGAAGTGATTTAAGAACTCGTTTAGGCATTTTAAACATCTGAAGTTGGACCCTGGGGATAGGTATACCGTTGGGACCAATTCGAATGTTATTTTGGGTTTATTTGGGGGCTCAAAATTGGGTATTAAGGGGAGATACGTGATTAAGAGTATAACCCAAGTTAATTAAGCATTCCATCAACTTCAAAGAAAATCTAGTAGCCTTACACCTTATAGAGAAGTTACAAAAGTTGGATAATTCTGGAAAAGTTACCAAAGTTGGAGAAGAAGAGAGGAACAAAGGCTCAAGGGAGGAGGATCCTATCATCTCTAAAAGGCAAGAATTTTCTTGCAAAACTTTTAACAATATGTTTCTTAATTGATATGCATGTCTTTTATACCAATTCTAAACTTGATTACAGATTGAAATATAGATGGACTTGGATATAACGCTGTTTAGAGTTAAATGATGATTAATTATGGTTTGAGAATTAAATACCTTGGTGACAAACTTGGAATTGATATCATTTAAATTGGATAAATCTCTATTAGAATCCATGTGATATGATTAATGTTTTTTACTGAATTCAAATCATGTATTGATATTACTATTCTGTGAATTTTTAGATTAGAATTACATACTTGTTGGGTTTAGACAACTTGTGATGTTTATGATCCAATTACTTGAATTAGTGGGGGTTTTCATGCGTAAATTGGTTATAGAACGATATAGACACGTTTGCTGGACTATAATTAAGTCATGGTAAAAGAAAATTCAAAAATATATAAAGCCTTAAAAACGAGTATAGAATTTTGGACAAGAAACACGTATTGAAAAATTAGCAAATATGGGATCACTTCCAGAAGCAAATCGATTCAGACTTCAGTACAAATCGATCATCCCATAGAGAATCGATTCGTCTCCAAGGGAAAATGAATTCAACTCTTAGGGCCTGGGGTTGGGTCTAGACCACAAAAATGTTCAGGAGATTTTTATGATTCCAAGCGAGTATATAGGAGGTTGTCCAAGTGTAGGGATATTAAATTACAAATGTAATTGTGTTGGTATCCAATAAATGGTAAATTTAATAATTAACTGGAGTGTTAATATTCAAGACAAGGATTATATTTCAAGAATTATGTGTGACACCCCGCCTATAGAAATACTGGGTGGCCAGCCCGTGATCAAAATAACACGTTAGTCTCATATGGCTAATTCTTAGCATCACTGTCGAAAACTTTCTAAGGTTACTAACCACCTAGTAATTTAATTAGACCGGTGCCAAATTTTATCTTACATTAATTAACAACATGCAGAAATCAATGCCCATTTAAACCTTCCACACAACTAATAATGGAATCCAACACAAATTAATAATCATAAGTAAAGATAGCCAAATTAACTATCGGTTCAACAATAAAATGTAATAACCCTCGCTTTTAAGAGACTCATTTTATATTAATTCACCGCATGAAGTAATTATATAAAATGTTGGAATTGGAGTTAATATTAATTGAATGAGTTGAAAGTTAATATTTACTAGATTGTTGCATAGTTACTGTATGTGTAAGTAAATATCATAATGATGCGTGTCTCATAGTGTCATGTGTTTTAAATGACATTATGGTTTAACTGAAATCGGAACTTAAAATGAATTATAAAATTACCGGATGCCATTTTAGAGGGCGTAGTTAGTCTTGGAATGTGCGAGACAGTCAAAATAAGTGCCATATTGTATTTTTAGGTTCCGGGCACTTTTGACTGTTTTTAACTTAAACGCATATTTGGAAGTCATTTTGATGTGGTATTAACCATTTAAGTTGGGAACTTTAGACCTAAGCCCCGATTTTGGTCCTCTAAATCCCTTAATTTCCCTATTACATGTCTTAAACATATATATATAGAGAGAGAGAGAGAAGAAGAGAATTGAAGAGAAAAGGGGAGAAAAAGAGAGAAATTGGAGATTGAAGATTGGGATTGATTCTACCACAAAGAAATCTGAAATTCCAACCTCAAGGAAAGTTTTCTACTTGTTAATATATGATTTAAGATGGGTAAATTGTGTGATAGTAGTGTATTAACATTTATGGATCAAAAATGGAATTTATGGTGTTTTAACCCTAATCTTAGTTTATGATGATGAAATTGTGGGTTTTAGTAGTAAATAATCATGTAGGATGATTTGGGGTAGTTTAATGTTGTTCGATGTGTGTAAAAATGGAAGAGATTTGAGTTTTGGGGAAAAACTAGGGTTTATAACCAGTAATCCATTCTTGAAAAATTCGCAGGGGCGAATCGATTTGGCCCTAGGGCGAATCGATTCACTAAGGGGTCAAATTACAGGTCTGCAAACCCGAATCGATTCGGGTTAAGGCCGAATCGATTCGTCCAATTGCAGAATGTTGGTTTTGTCATTCGAATCGATTTTCTTTTGGGTGAATCGATTCGCTGCCTGGGGCGAATCGATTCGGTCCTTGGGCGAATCGATTCGGAATCAGGCTGTTTTTGAGTTGTTTTTCTAACTCAGTTTTTATTCTTTTTCTTTAGGATTAGGACCTAGGAACCTTTTGGTATGAAGTAAACTTAGATCTCTAGAGTCCTAGATGAGTGGGGTAACCACCCTAGAATAAAATGAATTATATGGGGTTGTTCCAGGGGTCTGCCAATTGATGTTAGGGCATTCTTTTCTTTTAGTCGATCATTATGAGACTAGGAGTTGTAGTATCATATTGGGAGACTTTAGAAGCTCAATTGAGCTACGTTAGTCTTGATGGTTTACAATAACACCACAAACGAATCTTGGGAGAATAAATTGAAAGTATATTCATTCATTGAGGTTACAATGATAAGATGTATTAAGTATGGATCCGGGTATAATATGAGGTATTTACAAAAATATAAATGACTATGGTATCGTATAAAACGAAACACACATATGAAAAAGGGTAAATAAAAATGAAATGGAAATGGTAACGATACGATAAATGATAATTTACTTAAACACACCTCTCTAAATGTTATCATAAGGGAAGTTCGCGCGTGAGGTGATGCCCCCTGGCTAATGAATGCAGGGGGGATATAGTCCTAGGCCATATGAGCGATTATTGTATGTTTCTGCGCTGGTGAGGTGATTCTGGGTGTGGTCATGACTCTCCCGCAGGCATATGGCCGCTTCCCGGCGTCTTGCGTTATTGGTGCCCAGGTTGTCTTGTTTGATAGGCCCTGGAAGATGATAGTCATTTAGGGGTGCGTACAGTGGGGAAACCCAGAGGGACGGTCTTAGAATCGTTATATGTATATGCATATAACAATTCTTAATCAAGTGGGACTTGAAGTATGATAAATTCCATAAAGAGCATACTGACATGCCACAAAGAGCATATGATAATGATGATATTCCTGATATTGAATTTTTAAGCCACAAAGAGCTTATAATTATGATTATATTTCCTGATAAGGAATAGAACTATGAAATGGATTAGTGTTCTTGATGAAAGCTTTTAAATTAATGTTAATCATTCTTATTCTCCTGTTTCATTAAATTAGATCTACGATTATTTAAAATGTCTTAGCTTATGCATTAAAATTGTGTAGGTAGATTTTTATTCCTGTTAGTCATAATTTATTGTTCATATCTGTCATACACTTTATTCATCTGGTGATCATATAAAACCGGGCCCTGACCCATTCATATTTCTTGTCGTGCATGAATTTTACATCCGCTCAGGTGCTCCGCCGCAAGGACGCCCGTTCTGACTTTCCTATTCCGATGTCTTTGGGGAGTCGTGATACTTTATGGATATAACGGGATACTTGGTATAGACGTTTTCATTCTTGTACTCTAGTTATGATTGGGTCATTGACTCGGGTGTGAGGCCCAAGCTTTTGTAATTGTCTAATGTAATGTATTATGTAATTTACTGAACTTGTTTAATATCATTGTTGTAAGAGCCTGTTGACCGACAACTTATTCGGCCCCTTATTGTATATTTCATGCGTATGTAATATTATATTTTCGGGGTTCCACTTTCTTTTTAAATTGGGTTGTTTAAATTCTTTCCTTAACTTTAAAACCAAAATTTTTGGCAACCCATTTTTCTGAAATATTGAGTGGTTATCGTGTATACTTTTTATTTTGTTGTGATGCTGAGAATGATTCCATCCATGATTCCTGTTATATTGGAGTATCGGGCTAGCCACCCCATTTTTTGGTGAGCGGGTTGTCACATAAAATAAAATAGTCCTTGAATCAATAACCTGGATACATAAAGTCCAATAAATAAACTAAATACAAAATTTGAGTGTGACATGCCGAAATGAGTACGGAAGAAAAGTTCGTACACTAGGAGTAAATGAAAGAAGTGTTTATAATAAGGTCCTGCAAATTCCACATGAGCTGCAACTGTGCATCCCTAGATAGAATTCTCAAACTGGGTGTCCCTGTGGCTGGACACCTAAAATATTTTGGAAAAGATTTTTGACACGGGTAAGAGCCCAAGTAAAATGTTTTGAAAATATTTAGCAAGCAGTTAAATTGCAATAATTAATTATGCATGCACACTTTTCATATTTAAGCTAGTGTCGCACTCTCTTGAGACATAGCTCACCCCTCATCTAATGTTCACACTTAACGCTCGCCTTCTAACTTTCCTAGTTAAGCTACCCCACCTAACTAGCCATGTCGAATCTCCTTCTACAAAATAATTCGTTATGCCTACCCGTATTGCCGATACAATATGTTATCGAATTTCCATATCTTTTAGCCCATTATAAATTTCTCAGTATATGTTTATTTCTACCCATAATATAGTTATTTTTAATGTCACTGTCTTTCTCTTCTACTAAACTCACTCAGTAGAATAAAATCACAACTATACATATATCACACTATTATATATATACTAATACGACACCTTTAAGCTGAGCTGTGGTACATGTATACTATGCTATCATGTCCTGGTACATCATCTACCAAACACACGTAGTAGAATAAATCACAAATATATATATTTATCACACTAATTATATATATACAATACAACACCCCAAGGTTGAGACCTGCAGTGTATGCATACTCTGCTATCAAGTCCTGGTACATCATGGACTGTATAAAGGACTATAGATTCAGAATCACTCTAGAATCGTATCAATACAAATCGCACATATTGGAGGCAAACACAAACCACGACTTTATGGGCTACGCACATACCTACGCACCCATATCACCCAAACTTATGAACTCACTGATAAGTCCTCCTTAGGCCCTATCCTCTGAGGTACCAAATATAAAATCCCCTCGAAGGCTCATCAGGATAAGACTGTCCCCTTCAAAAGACCTCCCGTTATAGCAAGTATGGTAGGTATGTCATACACAAAATAAATCATACAAATCAGTATAGGTATAGACACAACCTATATCATATATCCCATACATGGCATACATACATATATATATATATATATATATACATATATATATATATATACATATATATATATACATATATATATATATACATATATATATATATATATATATATATATATATATATATATATATATATATATATATATATATATATCCTGAATATCCTACATATTATTTAATTCCAATTACACTTCTTACCGTATATTCGCGAGTATCCTTCACTACTCGAAGTGTGCCAATTATCCTTTAAATATCGTAGTAGAAAATTCACTAATATCCTACTGATTTAAATCATAGGGTCGCTCATCTCTCGAATTCCTTATATTTCAAATCACCCCGATTAATCTAATCAATTTCACATTAATTAATTAATTAATTAAAGTAGTGTCACCCAACTACAACACCCTGACTCACTTATTCGGTCCGTATCTTCACCATTTAGAATGTATCATCCCAAGTTCCACCATTTGGTAAAACACCCTTTATTAAATTCAATATTCGATAATTTATTATATACATCAATAATAAATTAAACCGGCTACTCTGTACCTAACTCCTGTTGCACTAGCCTAAAATATCCGAGACATGACCTCGACTCTTAATTCCATACGTATTAGATGACATTCATATTTTTATTTCAAGATACTAAGCACATCTCAATCTAGTCTCTATCCTAATTTCAATTCGAAATTTCCATTCGAATCCGTTGATAGATTTTCGAGGGTTATTAATCCCAAATACTCTAAATCCATACCACTACGTTCATTCCCATCCAATTTCAAAGGAAAATTAATTTTCCTTAATATTTTCCAAAGTCCTACACTCATCTACGGACATCCTTAAAAATCCATATTTTATTTCTCACAAAGGATTTCGGTTTCAGACACTCTTTCGTAGAAAAATCATTACTAATTCAAAAAAAATCAAAAAAATACAAGGTTAGTGCCCACGTGACCATGACGAACATATCTAAAAATTTCATGTTTTGACAAATAGGTAAATCGGATCGGTTTTGCCTTAAAATTGGACCGTTCCGAAGGACTACAAATCATCTTCTTCTCTAACTCGTTTTTCTCCATTTATAACCCTCAAACCTCCATGAATTTAACCCAAACATCAACCCAATTTATACCCCATGTTTATTACATCTATAAACCGGTTCTAACACTAATATATATCATCAATCATCATTTATACTCATTAAAACTTCTAGTGTTCCTGAATTGGGTTTTTCTCAAAATTTCTTAAATCACAAATTCAATTCGATTCAATAAATCAAATTCAATAATAATTCTTAATGGGTTTTCGATTATAAATCATCTTCTAACATCATATGATTGTATTCTCCCATTAATTAAACATCAATCTCACCTTAAATGCTTAAATCCCCCAAACCCAGATTTAATATGTGATACCCTCCCAAAAATGAATTTTGCTATAATAAATCTTCCGAAAATGAATATGGTTTACACCCACCATGATATGAATCGTAATACCATAATTTAAATGAAAGAAAGTTTAACTATTTGCCTCGATGAATTTGTAGAGTCTGATTCCTTTGTTATAGATGGAGGTTTGAGAGAGAACGTACACCTCTTATTGATTTGGCTCCCAAAATATCCCCAATTTGCCCTCCCAAACTTTCTCTGCAGATTTAGGTTTTCTCTCATTGAGTAATGGTTGCCCCCAACTCCCTTAATTAGCTTTCATTGGACTAATTCCGTTTTTAGACTAATGGGCTGAATTAAAGTGCCCCAAACACTCTCGTGTGGGCCCCGTTATGCCTAAAATGTCCCAAGACCCGATTACTACCCCCAGATACTCTTTTTTGACTATTTTGACCTATTTAGAGTCAACCATGCACTCAGAATATCCATCCGAATTACTTTATAACATTCTCAATTTTTTTTTACTTAAAAAATGCGACACAAAAAAAAATCTAAATAATTTAAATTTAAATTTGCCAATTTAATTAAATCCACCAATGTAAATAATTTCTACAAATTATAAATTTAAATGTCTCTAAAAATGAATATGCTCCATTTGTCCCAAAATGATTAAATTTACCCAAAATTAATAAAATTTGAAGTCCTCAAATTTATGGGGTGTTACATACTTCCCCCCTTACAAAGGAATTTCATCCTCGAAATTCAGATGAGCCTAGCACTCAAAGCCTCGAATACTTACCTACTCACATGTCCTTAAGATCGTTACTCATATCTGTACCCCTTCTAATCACGAATTCTATTAAAATTAAATTAATTATCCAGGGTACCCATACACCCTATACCCGTGCATAACTGCACAAAGTTTACCCGACTCCACTAGCCTTTAATTGTAATACAACTTTCAACTCACAGTCATAACTACCTGAATGAAAAATAACCAAGATACCAAAACTATATTCTAGTGACCAAACATCTTCCCACTTTCAACGTTGAGCTAAGTTTCATGCGTGGGATGTCTCGCAAAGCGAAATCCAAGCAAGGAACCCCCTTGATACACTACTACCTAGAATTATCGGTCGATGAGATCTGTTTGGCCTTCAGTCCTTAGCACATACACACAAATTCCGTTTCCTGACATAAAAGTATCCTCGACCATTTTCATATTACCAAGGACATCATACAATATAACGCCCCTTACTATCACTATTATCTTAGCGCGAGTCAATCACAAGCTATACATCCTCGCTCGTCACCAAAGATATCCACTCTGAATCTCATCAGTAAATATCCCTACTCGCCAGGATCCAATATAATAATACAAACACTTTCTCATAAGTATATTATGCAACACATGATAACATATATACACGAATATATAGACTAAATCCTCTTTCAGGTAGTACTAGTACAAGTAAATCATATATCATAACAACGAACACAAAGTCTCACCATACTATATACTATAGCCCAAACATTTCAGTATAATTATGACTAACGATATGAACATAACATATTTATCTGAATCTCAGCTCTACACTCTTGACGTGGCTATAACGTCAGGGTATTCTCGATTACCCCAATCTGCAAATTGAATCCTTCTCGACCCTTCCCCACCCATTAGTTTGTGGTGTAGAAATTTTCTCAGTGCATCCTTCGTAGCACTACCTAGCTCCACTGGCCATATATCATATTAGCTCCCAGCTTAAAGTGTTTCCGCTACTCGTTTAATAATTTAACATTTAAAACCGATACACTGGCATCCAACAACGTCTCGCTATTCCCAAGGTTTATTACGATCCATGTGTGTATCCTCCCGTAACGAAGTTCAAAAGAACTTTCCTCAATGCACTATCCCCTAGCATTTTTTATCATCAAAATCCGTGCATCCCAAGAACATAAACAAGATATCATAAATTTTGTCTCCCAATACATAAATCAAATCATCTATGCCCTTATATCTCAAGGCGTCACACTATCCTATACTTTCACTATCACTAAGTTCTCAGCACTTACACAAGAATGAGTTAAATCTCTCCACTCAACGATAAACTCGATATACCCTAAATCACATTAGTAAAATTCCTTATGCACTGGGCTCCAATATAACTAGACCTATGTACTCTCTGAAGTCTACTTCTTAAATTATTGCCGTGAGCTCGAACCTCTTTTAACTGATACATCACAAAAATATACATCCTACCCCGGAACAACGAATACAATAGTCTTGCTATAACCGCCCACCATCACTTAACAGTTCGTACCCAGAATAAACCATACCTCAAATATCACCTCTCAAAATGAGCTAACCTCATAAAATATATCTCCTCTCAGTGTCCCCACCCGCTCCTCTGCAGAGGGAACTAAAGAGAGAGTTCCCTAACTCAACGGTGAATAAACACACACTATAATGATATTAACGATACCTCTACTAAACCCGTTTCACATGCGAATCTAGTAAAAATAAACTACTGTGACTCGCTCATGTCACACAAAACAAATCCAAATCACCCCGGGATAAAACTCATGCTTTTAATTGTCAATAGCACTAGCGGTTCAAATGGTTCCTGAACATAACACCCTTATTCTAACCAAACCAAAAAGTCCATATAAATGTTGCCCCTACTGGGCATCCTGTTCCTGTCCCCCAAATCACTGCGGATAATATCCACATATATATTCCTACTTACACATAATGACAACAACGATATCAGTCGTTCAGTTTGGACTTCCCCATATCACTCGAGAACCGTTTCAATAAAAATTACACATAGTGGAGGCGAACATAGTTCACATACCCATGGGTCACGCACATACCTACGCTCCAAAGGTCAGCAGACTTATCCATTCAGCGATAAGCCCTTCCAAGTCCTATGTTATGAGGTATCAATCTAAAGTCCCCCTGAAGTCACACCGAGACCAGACCATCCTCTTACGAACGACCTCCCGTGATAGCAAGTATGATAGGTATGTTATACACACAATAATCCATATACTAGAAAATCACATAACCAGTACATATACAATTTCAATATAGGTATACTCCTCCCCTATATATTAAGTCTAACACATAATATTTACGTTCCGGATATTCTATGTAATATTTATTTAACGCGACAAGTCTCGTCATACGGATTCGGGTACCTATACCTATCCTAAGTGAATACTATGTTTCCCATTTGTTCATAAGGTTATCTCAACGAATATAAAATCCCTTAAATTATCTTTCATTCCACTTCATTCCCAAAATCGAAAGATCTCAAACCATTCTCACTCGATAACCGTTCATAATTATAACGCTCAATCCCATAAGTTATAACATTTTTCGGCAATAACAAAGACCTTGCTGACCTTAACTAAGTCCCACAATATTATATTAATCACCCTAAGAATCAATATCGGCTTTGAAATTTTCATTAAACCTTATAGGAAAAAAAATTGCCAAAAAACAGGAGAGGTTGATCGATCGAAGAAAATGATCGATCGATCGATCATCGATCAATCGACATTCTTGGATTGATCGATCGATCAAGTAGGTTTTTGCCCAGATTTCTCTTAAACAGTTACGGGTTTCTTCCTTTTTACACCTCAAATTATTCATTACAACGTCCCAATCTCCCAAGTAAGTTTACTAATCATTAAACCAACATATATACACAAGTTCTAACGTTCAAGAATCATTAAACTATAATATAACTTTGTTTTCTTGGATCAAAAGTCATGAATCTCACTACAACCCTAATTCTTCACTATTTCCTCCAAAATCATCATAATCCTCAATTAAATTTCGTGATTCTTAACCCGTAATTTATAATTGTGTTCATCAAACATTTCTAGAAGGACCACTAGATGCAAACCTACCCAAAATCAATTATTAAGTCTCCAATTTCAATTTTTTTCCATTATTCATAATTTGGCATCAAACCCAAACTATCATCCCCGTAAATTTGAGGACTTCGAATTTTATTAATTTTGGATAAATTTAATCATTTTGGGAGAAATGGAACTTATTCATATTTGGAGACATTTAAATTTATAATTTGGAGAAATTATTTACATTGGTGGATTTAATTAAATTGGCAAATTGAAATTGAAATTATTCATATTTTTTTTGTGTCGCATTTTTGAAGTAAAAAAAAATTGAGAATGTTATAAAATAATTCGGAAGGAAATTCTGAGTGCACGGTTGACTCTGAATAAGTCAAAATAGTCAAAAAAGAGGACCCGAGGGTAGTAATCAGGTTTCGAGACATTTTTAGGCATAACTGGGACCACACGGGAGTGTTTGGGCAACTTTACTTAAGCCCATTCGTCTAAAAATGGAATTAGCCCAATGAAAGCTAATTAAGGGAGTTGGGGGTAGCCATAACTCAATGAGAGAAAACCTAAATCCGCGGAGGAAGTTTAGGAGAGCAAATTGGGGATATTTTGGGAGCCAAATCAAAAAGAGGAGTGCATTCTCTATTAAACCTCCATCTACAACAAAGGAATCGGACTCTACAAATTCATCCAGGCAAGTAGTTAAACTTGCTTTCATTTAAATTATGGTATTGCGATTCATATCATGGTGGGTGTAAACCATATTCATTTTGGGAAGATTTATTATAGCAAAATTCATTTTTGGGAGGGTATTACATGTTAAATATTGGTTTTGGGGATTTAAGCATTTAAGGTGAGATTGATGTTTAATTAATGGGAGAATACAATCATATGATGTTAGAATATGATTTATAATCGAAAACCCATTAGTAATTATTGTTGAATTTGATTTATTGAATCGAATTGAATTTGTGATTTAAGAAATTTTAAGAAAAGCCCAATTCAGGAACCCTAGAAGTTTTAATGAGAATAAATGATGATCGATGATATATATTAGTGTTAGAACCTGTTTATAGATGTAATAAACATGGGGTATAAATTGGGTTGATGTTTGGGTTAAATCCATAGAGGTTTGAGGGTTATAAATGTAGGAAAACGAGTTAGAGAAGAAGATGATTCGTAGTCCGTCGGAACGGTCCAATTTTGAGGCAAAACCGATCCGATTTACCTGTTTGTCAAAACATGAAACTTTTATATATGTTCGTCATGGTCACGTGGGCACTGGCCTTGTATTTTTCTGATTTTTTTTAATTAGTAATGATTTTTCTACGAAAGAGTGTCTGAAATCGAAATCCTTTGTGAGAAATAAAATCTGGATTTTTAAGGATGTCCGTAGATGAGTATAGGACTCTGGAAAAAATTAAGAAACATTAATTTTCATTTGAAATTGAATGGGAATGAACATAGTGGTATAGATTTAGAGTATTTGGGATGAATAACCCTCGAAAATATATGAACGGATTCGAAGGGAAATTTCGGATTGAAATTAGGATACAGACTAGATTGAGATGTGCTTAGTATCTTGAAATAAAAATATGAATGTAATCTAATACGTATGGAATTAAGAGTCGAGGTAGAGTCTCGGATATTTTAGGCTAGTGCAACAGGAGTTAGGCACAGAGTAGCCGATTTAATTTATTATAGATGTATATAATAATTATCGAATATTGAATTTAATAAAGGGTGTTTTACCAAATGGTGGAACTTCGGGTGATACATTCTAAAGGATGAAGATACGGACCGAATAAGTGAGTCAGGGTATTTTAGTTAGGTGACACTACTTTAATTAATTATTTAATGTGAAATTGATTAGATTGATTGGGGTGATTTGAAATATAAGTAATTCGAGAGATGAGTGGACCTATGACTTAGATCAATAGGCTATCATGAATTTTCTACTACAATATTTAAAGGATAATTGGCACACTTTGAGTAGTGAAGGATACTCGAGAATATACGATAATAAGTGTAATTAGAATTAAATAATACGTAGGATATTCGGGAGATATATATGCTATATATGGGATATATGATTTAGGTTGTGTCTATACCTATACTGATTTGTATGATTTATTATGTGTGTGACATACCTACCATACTTGCTATGACGGGAGGTCTTTTGAAGGGGACAGTCTTATCCTAATGAGCCTTCGGGGGGTTTTAGATTTGGTACCTCAGAGCATAGGGCCTAAGGAGGACTTATCAGTGAGTTGATAAGTTTGGGTGATATGGATGCGTAGGTATGTGCATAGACCATAAAGCCGTGGTCTGTGTTCGCCTCCAATATGTGTGATTTGTATTGATACGAAATGTACCGGGACTTTATGGCAGACTATGCATGCACCGCAGGTCTCAACCTCGGGGTTCTGTATTGTATATATATAATTAGTGTGATAAATATATATATTTGTAATTTATTCTACTATGTGTGTTTGGTAGATGATGTACCAGGACATGATAGCATAGTATACAAGTACGACAACTCAGCTTAGGGGTGCCGTATTAGTATATATATATAATAGTGTGATATATGTATACTTGTGATTTTATTCTACTGGGTGAGTTTAGTAGAAGAGAAAGATAGTGACATTAAAAATAACTATATTATGGAGAGAAATAAACATATACTGAGAAATTTATAATGGGCTAAAAGACATGGAAATTCCATATCATATTGTATCGGCAATACGGGTAGGCACAACGAATTATTTTGTAGAAGGAAATTCGACATGGCTAGTTAGGTGGGGAAGCTTAACTAGGAAAGGTAGAATGCAAGCGTTAAGTGTGCACATTAGATGAGGGGTGAGCTATGTATGAAGAGAGTGTGACACTAGCTTAAATATGAAAAGTGTGCATACATATTTAATTATTGCAATTTAACTGCTTGCTAAATATTTTCAAAACATTTTACTTGGGCTCTGACCCGTGTCAAAAATCTTTTCCAAAACATTTTAGGTGTCCAGCCATAGGGACGTCCAGTTTGAGGATTCTATCCAGAGATACGCAGCTGCAGCTCATGTGGAAGTTGCAGGACCTTGTTATAGACACTTCTTTCATTTACTCCTAGTGTAGGAACTTTTCTTCAGTATTCATTTGGGCATGTTGCCTCAGATTTTGTATTTAGTTTATTTATTGGACTTTATGTATCCAGGTTATTGCTTCAGGGACTATTGTATTTTATTGTTGAATCGATAGTTAATTCGGCTATCTTTATTTATGATTATTCATTTGTGTTGGATTCCATTATCAGTTGTGTGGATGGTTTAAATGGGCATTGATTTCTGCGTGTTGTTAATTAATGTAAGATAAAATTTGGCATCGGTCTAATTAAATTACTAGGTGGTTAGTAACCTTAATAAGTTTTAGACAGTGATGCTAGGAATGAGCCATATGAGACCAACGTGTTATTTTGATCAGGGGATGGCCACCCGGTATTTTAATAGGCGGGGTGTCACATTACGAAATCAAGTTACGGTAGTTAAGAGGATAATTACCTATACATATAGTGTGCTATATGTACATATTTATTATTTGTGTGGACATACCCGTGTTCATGGAAGGCCTGTCAGTTGGGGTTACGTACGTTGTCTAACCGGTTCCAGACGCTGACTGAGATGGGCTAGGTGTAGTGTAGGTCGTTATTTTAGGTCATACATTCAGGGACATCTCTTTGTGATGAGAGAAGTGGGATGGCCAGATCCATTTTCATAGCTGGGGGTATGGGCGTGGGATAGTGTGCTGCATAGTAATCGCCTCACTTGTGTGTGTTTTGTTTACCTCTCTTTGTTAAGGGACTCCTCTGGACTCACCGATAGAGCATGAGTTGGACACATAAGGTGAATGCCTCCGTGATATATATATATATATATATATTGATTCAAAATTAATCAATGTAGTCTAATTATGTAGACTTCTATTAACGAGCACAATGCTATGTAAAATACATAATGTGATGCGATGGTATTTCTGTGGGCTAGTATTGTGAGGTTTGTCTTTAAGACATATTATATGTGCAGATTTTTACCTCCCGATTATATGTGGACTAGTGGCCTTAATATTGTTATGTTAGCATAGAGACCGAATCACATGTTTGGGCTTGGGTCGGAAATGCGCATAGTATTACACTTAAATGAGGGGTCAGATACTTACTGCATGTGAGAGGCGATGGGAGATATGTAATGCGAATTGATTGCATTAATATCTATTGGGTTTGTAAGTTAATTCTTGCAATTTTAGGGCATTGGCCCAAATTATAAATTGCTTCCCCCTCGGGTTATCCTAGATAGGAACAACAAGGTTGATAAAGGATTAGACTTGCAGTTGCAGTTGCTTAATAACTGCTTCAACTCTTTGATTTTAGCAAAGGTTGATACTCTTTATTTTATTTCATTTTTTATATTCCAGAGATTGTATGGGCATAAGCCCGAGACTTATTTACTCACCTTCGTTATTTCCAGTTATCTTGGGACGGATGATTTATGATTTATGTGAGTTGGGACTTATTCACTGTCAATTTGTTATTTCATATAATTTTATTGTGTGTGGATGTTTTAAATTAAAATTATATTTTTACACTTTAATGCTAAGAATGGCATGGATTGTTAGCCGATCCCCAATTTTGGTGTATTGTATCTGGCCCACCTTTGAAAATAGGGGTTGTTACAATTGGTATCAAAGCTTCGAGGTTCTAGCGCCCTTAGGATTTGTGTTTTGCTCGTTACGTTCGACGTTGTGTTCTTTGATATGTAGAGCCATGTGTTTAGGAATCATTGTACTATTTATAGTTTATTACTAATACAAACCTTTTTTTATTTCATATGGCAAACAATCGATGCGATAGATCGTGACGCGCTATCAAAAAGGTTACAGAGAATAGGGCTCAGTAGGAGTTGTAGCCACACCCACAGTCACCATCAGTGACACCCATGGTTACTCCAGTAGACATAGCTACTATAGTGACATATCCATCTCTAAAGCCACAACAACAACCACCTCTACCACCACCCTTGCAGTCGCTGGTGCACTCGTTCGGGCATAGGGGTCAGTTTGGGAAAGAGCTAGGGAGGCCTACACTAAAGGCCACCCACCAGAATTTGCTGGGAGTATAGATATTTTAGTAGAAAGTAAGTGGTAAAAGGATATTCACAGACATTTGAGGATGGTTGAGTGCACAAGAAGATGTTAGCTTCATTTCGATTGATAGGAGCAACCCTATACTGGTGGGAGTCTGTCACTACCCTAGAGGAGCAGGATAGGATGACCATTGATGAGTTCTAGGTAAAGTATGAGGAAAAGTATTTTCCACCCGGCATGAAGTCATAAATGAGGAGGAAAGTCATGAACCTGAAGCAGGAGGGTTGGACCATAGCAAAGTATGAGGAGTTTACCGCATTGTTATTATTTATTGAAGATGAGGTGAGCACTGAGGAGAAGAAAATGGAGAGGTTTGCGTCAGGGATAACTTACTACATTAGAAAATCCTTATTGGGGAACTCAAATTTTACCAACTACACTCCGACAGTGAATGCTTCTTTATTGCATTATGAGGATCACCGGTCTCTCCAGAAGAGTAAGGGTGAGAAGATATCCAATAAAAAGTCATTGAGTCAGTAGGTCAAGACAACTGGAAATGGTAGTCAGGGGGTCGAGCTATTTAAGGGATCCCAGATAGGAGATCAGTTCAAAAAGCATAGGGGTTTCGATGATCAGAGCAATCTGGGCCAGTTGGGCCAAGGATAACAATTAAGGGGCTATCAGGGCTAGTGGAAGCAGGGTCGAGGCCAGTAGGGCAAATAACGATAATAACAGGATAGGCATTAGTTTTATGGAAACTATTACGTCTGTGGAGAGAAGGGACACAGAACGAAGAGGAACCCTCAGGACAATAAGGGTCACAAAGTGCAGGGAGGTCAGCATGGATATCATGCACCTTAGGGTAAGCATTAGTAACTCCCAGCCTTATTAGTGATCGCGTTACTAGTACGGCCAGATCCACCCACCCCACCTCAAGGGAAACAACCGCAGCTATAATATTGGCATTTCTATCATGTTGCACCTAGAGAGGGACCAACATCAGCACAAGCAGTAAAGGGTATGTTCCCTTTTTTTTGGCATGTAGGGCATATTTTATTTGATAATGGTGCATCACATTCATTTGTAAGTACTAGTTTTGCTCATTTATAGGGTATGGTAGGCTTAACGTCTCGTCCCCTATACGTTCTGTGTGTAGGTGTATGGGGATAGAGATTGGGGGATACAGGTTTGTGGTAGACTTACTTGTGTTTGAATAGTCAGATTATGACGTTATCCTCGAGATGGATTAGTTATCTACTTACAGGACCTATGTTGGTTGTTATGGGAGGTCCATCGTCTTTGCCATTCCGAGGCAAGAAATGTATTTCGTTGTGATGTCACACCCGGAGGGAGGTTTGGACATGCATTCGTATTACATTGAGGAGGGGATTTCTGATGAGGTCATTATTTTTATAGACTATATTCCAATTATTAAAGAGTTTTTAGATGTGTTTGGAGAAATTCCATGGTTTTCATCGAGTAGGGAGATTGAGTTTTTGATTGACTTGGTCTAGGGTACAAGAACCACCACTCGTGCATCGTATTGTATGGATCCTTTATAGATAAGAGAGCTTAGGGACCATATTCAATAGTTACTTGGTCAGGGTATCATTCGAAGGAGTACTTCACCTTGGAGTTCTCCCATACTATTCCTGAAGAAGAAAGACAGATCATTGAGACTAAATATCGATTATTGAGAGTTGAACAGGGTCACTATACGGAACAAATATCCATTGAACCACATTGATGATCCATTCGACAAGTTGAGGGGTGCATCGTACTTCTCCTAAGATTGATTTAAGATCCGGGTACCATCGGTTGTGGATTTGGGATCAGAATGTTCTGAAGACATTATTTTTAATGAGATATGGATCCTATAAATTAATGGTTATGCCTTTTTGTTTGACCAACACATCGACAGTGTTTATGGACCTGATGAATTGGGTGTTCAGGGGCTTCCTAGTTCAGTTTGTTATTTTGTTCATAGATGACATATTTATTTATTCTCGGATCGCGGATGAGAACGTACATCTCTTGCGAAGTCTTATTGATGTTATGGGACCATTAACTCAATGCCAAGTTTAAGAAATGAGGATTTTGGTTGAGGTAGGTTTAGTTCTTGAGCTACGTTGTATCTTAGATGGAAATATCAGTGGATCCGGGAAAGGTTTCAACGATAATAGATAATAGAGTGGGGATAGCCCACTACACCTACAGAAGTGCATAATTTATTGCGTTTGGCACTGTAGTACCATAAATTTATTCAGGGGTTCTCGAAGATAGCCGAAGCCTCTAATGAATTTGACACGAAAAGGTGTACTACTTTTTTGTGACGATGCATGTTAGTAGTCTTGTTGACTTCAGCTCTGGTAATCGTTTTACCTCGTTGATAAATAGACTATAAAGTCTTTACTAATGCATCCTTGTAAGGACTTGGAGGTGTATTGATGCAGGAAGGGAGGTCGATGAATTATGATTCCCGGAAGCTTAAGACTTACAAGGGGAATTACCTCATCCGTGATTTGGACTAGGCATCCATAGTGTTTGCTTTATGCATTTGGAGGCATTATCTCTTGGAGGAGAAATTTTTAGATGCTCACGAACCACACAAGTTTACAATATTTGCTTACATAGAGGGAATTAAACATGAGGCATCATAAGTGGCTTGAGTTTGTGAAAGACTACTAGTTTGAAATTCAATATCATCCACACAAGGAAAATGTAGTGGAAAATTCCTTGAGCCATTGGCCGACAATCGAGTTGGTAGCAGTGTGGAAGGAGAAATGGGTTTCACTTCATATGGATGATGAGTTGTCACTTTCTTTTATGGTAGTGATTACCATCACACCTGAAATCATCATACAGGCGGGAGATCCTATTTGACAAGAGAAGGTCAAAAAGTTATTGGGAGAGGGGGTAGAGCATTATTTGATTAGTTCGGATGGGGGTTGAGATTACACAATAGGTTAGTAATTCCAGAAGATGAGGAATTATGATGATAAGTTATGACTAAGCACACGGGTCACGTTTTTCGATACATCCTAGTGGGGATAAAATGTAATAGGACATGATGTTCCAGTATTGGTGGGCAGGCATGAAAAAGGACATAGCCATTTTTGTGTTCAAGTGTGCCACATGCCAAATGGTGAAGGTGGGCCATCAATGACCAGTAGGTGTTCTATAGCCTTTCGAGATTCTAATGTGGAAATGGGAGAGCATTTCCATGGACTTTATTATGGGGTTACCTAGGTCTCAGTGGGGACACAATATCAACTGGGTGATCGTTGATCGTTTAGCAAAAGTGACTCACTTTTTGCCAATTTGGATAGACTATACTTCGTAGAAGTACGCCATGATATTCCTTGCAGAGATTGTGAAATTGCGTGGTGTATCATTCAATATTGTGTCGAATATGGACAAGATATTTGTGTCCCACTTTTGGAAGAGTTTTCAGCAGGCATTTAGGAAATATTTGGGGTTAAATACATCGTATCACCCTCAAATGGATGGTTAGACAAAGAAGGCAAATTAGATGTTGAAGGACATGTTGCGAATGCATATTTTGGACTTCAAAGGTGGTTGAGAGCAATACTTATTATTGGTGGAGTTTATTTACAATGACAGTTACCAGTTTACTATCGGTGTGGAACCTTTGAAGGCATTGTATGGGAGGCCTTGTCTTTCGCCCTCTTGTTGGTTAGAATTGGAAGGAGAATTTGATTCTCAGACCGGAGTTCTTCCAGGACACATTAAACAAGGTGAGTATGATCAGGACACTACACCAAAATGGCCAAATTATCACCTTTCAGCCGGCCACCCTTGTCACGGTCATTAATCGTGACAACAAACACGCGTTTTATGTCACGATCATTGATCGTGACAAGACCATGACAAAGAATTATCACGGTCATCGACCGTGATAATTCTTAAGTTAATTGTCACGGTCAAGAACCTTGACACGACGGTGATAATGTCTTCAGTAAAAAAAGCCCTAAGCTTTTTTTTTCCCACCGTTTTTTGGTTTTCCCTCCCTTTCTCTCTAAGGTATGTTTTTTTCTTCTCTTTCTCTTTAATTTCTATATGTGTGTGTATGTGTGTGTGTATATATGTGTGTATATGTATGTGTATATGTATGTGTATATGTGTGTGTATGTGTGTGTATATATATGTGTGGTGGGGGAGGGGGCAGGGGGTTGTGGGGTAGGCTGTGTGTGTACGTGTGTGTGTGTGTGTGTGAAGGTGTGGTGTGGTGAGGGGGGAAGGGGGTGTGGTGGGGGGAGGGGGGCAGGGGGTGGGGTGGTGGGGTTGGGGGTGGGGTGGGGGTGGGGGTGTGTGTGTGTGTGGTGGGGCAATTTTAATAATTGTATAACTTTAATTAATAAATTGTATAGTTTTAGATGAAAGTAAATTAATAATTATTGCCCTTTTCATATGAAAGTAGGATTGACCCTCATTGTAAATTAGTAAATTAATAATTGTATACTTTAATTATTAGTTTAATTGATGAAATGAATTAATTGAGTAGATGAATTATAAGGAGTACGGGATACACATTTGTTGTTGACATTGCTGTTGGATTATTTTGTTTAGTAAATGTTGGGTTGGT
The DNA here is from genome assembly GCA_949130495.1 of Sambucus nigra. Lineage (NCBI taxonomy): Eukaryota > Viridiplantae > Streptophyta > Magnoliopsida > Dipsacales > Adoxaceae > Sambucus > Sambucus nigra. The sequence goes on along the minus strand of OX422221.1, from coordinate 108,554,201 downwards.
TAGTTTTAAAAGTGGCATGACCACTGGATTATTGTCCATATGGGGGTGGGATTTTTCAACTTTTTTTAAAAATTACTTTGTATATCGAACAATATATATATATATAGTATGATAATTAAATGAAACATACTTGAAATATATAGTGTGACAAAAAACGTTTTCTCGCCCCGAATTGTCACGGTCATTGACCTTGACAAGTTGAACTTGTCAAGGTCAAAGACCGTGACAATTAGGTAGATTTGTTGTAAGATCTTAGGTGCAATAAAGTCATGTTTATATATCATTACCTACACAGTATTCTGTAACACCTAAGTATATGAATTATCCACCTCTATCACTTCTTATGTGAGATACTTGGGTGTCCTTATCGTTCTCAATTTTTAAAAGAATTTTCAAGAACTCACGGAGGGTGTCAGATTTATTTTTCATAAAAGCGACCCAATTAAATTATGTACAATCATCCACCATTATAGGAATATAACTGTTATCACAGAAGCTAGTTCTAGAGGGGGCAGGGATGGGGGAAGGGGGTGGGGCAAGGTGGGGGGGAGGGGGCAGGGATGGGGGGTGGGTGGTGGGGTAGGTGGTGGGGTAGGGGTGGGGGGCTGCGTGTGTGTCTATGTGTGTGTATGTGCGTAGTGTCCCTTGTAAAAGAATTGATTGATTATTAATTTTTTTAGTAAATTAATATATGATTTCCCCTTATTGTAAATTAGTAAATTAATTATGAAAGTAGGATTTTCCCTCATTGTAAATTAGTAAATTAATAATTTCATACTTTAATTGTTAGTTTAATTGATGAAAATAATTTTTGTGTGTGTGATGGGGGTAAGGGGGTGGTGTGTGTGCGTGTACGTGTGCATGTGTGGTGGGGGAGGGAGTGCATGAAAGTAAATTAATAATTAATGCTCATTTTTATTTGTAGTAATTGTACATATTTGCATGTCTTCTTCTAATTTTTTTTATCTGTACTAATAACATTTTTTTTACAGCAAATGTCTCCTTCAGGTATTAAGGCGATGATGATGATGCTAGTTATGATGATGTTGTCTGGGCTCGGTGGGAGCGGTGGCGACGAGGGATCCTTGGCCCCTAGGCTTCCCAAATATGGCAAATTTTGGATTACCATAGAGAACAAGTCAGAGCTATTAGCGAGATCCCTCAAGCTTCTAAAGACGGTCATCGATCCGGGATTTATGAGTTGGAAGGAGGTTCCATATGAGCTCAAGTTAGCTGTTTGGGCGGCACTACAAGTAATTTATTTATATTTATATGAATATTTCAATTTTGATTTTGATTTCAATTTCATTTTATAGTTATATTTATATTTATCCGCAACTAACATTGTATTTGTTGGACATGAACAATTCAACTTGGATCCAAAGCTACGCGATTCCGTCTTGGAGCAGTTGAGGGAGGAACACAAGACGTGGAAGAAAAATATGCGGACACGGTACTTTGGAAAAATACGAGAGTCCATTATCCAATGGAGTGAATCCATCCTGCCGAAGGAGCCGATCTCATTGGCACAATGTTAAAAGTTCATTGGCAATGAGATCGGGGAGCAACAATTGGCATCTCGCCAATCGGGGAGGGAAAATCGGGCAAAAAAGATGGACGTGCACTACTCCGGTCGGACGTCTTACGTCGAGGTAGAGCATAGGATGAAGGTAAGATTTAATTTTTCTATAACTACAAAAATATATTATTCTGCATTATTTTACTTTGCGGGGCCGATACTAATTTTACTTTATTTTATTTTAGGGGGTAGGGAGTGGCCCTAGGGATAAGCCACATAGGCTCGATACTTATGTGTCTCTTCGGACGAAGAAGGGGAAGGAAAAGGAGGTGTCCCCGAGCGTCGCGACCACGATTGTAAGTAATCCGATAATTTACTTTTTGTTAATTACGTTATAGTTTTTTAGTTTACTTATTTTACTAATCATGTGCTTTTGTCATTTCAGGTAAAGCTTAAGGAAGTGCATGAGTCGCAGTCTGATGCCAACAAGGCATCTTTGTCCATAGACGCACTCAGCCAAGTTCTTGGCTCTGATCGCAAGGAGAGGACAAGGGGGTGAGCTCATGGGTGGCCAAATCTAGGGTCATCGAATTGGAGATGAGAGACACCGGGTTGGCTCGAACGGTGGATTCACATGACGCGAAGCTGTCCCATTTGGAGGCGACGATCCAAGATATGCACTCATTCATGAAGCGTACGTTGGGCGGAGATCGTAAGGGGAAAGGGAAGGATAAGGCGGTGGAGGAGGACGTGCAAGAGGACGAGGCGCAGGATGACGAGGATGTAGACCTCGCTGCTTCATCACCGACACGTGCGTACTTCGATGATCCACTTCCCTATTTGGATCCCTTCAACAGACCGATGTCGACACTTGGTTGGCCGAGCGTGTTCATATTGGACGTATTTGATGGCCAGCGGATAGGACGGGGGTTGAGGGACCCGAATATCATCCAGGGTGGAATAGTTCATGGAAGTGAGCTTCAAGAGATCGAGTCCAAAGTGCTCGTCACGCATGTGTTACCCGGGAAGGAGAAATCCCTATTGTGGTTGTGCAAACAATGCGGCACGATGCATATTAGTGGGTGTGTCAATTCGTATATCGTGTGGCCTACTCACCTCCTCACATTTACCCCAGACATGTAGTGACATTATTTTTAAGTTGGTACATTTGAATTATATTTGGATTATATCGTCATGTGTATTGTTTCTATTTTGAATATATATTTGCATTATCTTTAGTTTATTTGGATATATAATGTTGCTATAACAGGTACAAATATACTGCTGGGCAGTGGCAGTGTCCATACTGCCCAGCAGATTTTTTTTAAAATTCTGCCCAGAATTATCACGGTCATTGATTGTGATAATGTTTTTAAAAAGGGTCAAGGCTTTGTCACGATTATTAACCGTGACTAAACTTTTCACGGTCATGGCCCGTGACATGACCGTGATAATTTTAACAAACTTGTCACGGTCAATGATCATGACACGTCCGTGACAAAAAAAAGTTATCTCGCCCCGAATTATCACGGTCATTGACCTTGACAAGTTGAACTTGTCAAGGTCAATAACCATGATAATTAGGCAGATTTGGTGTAGTGGGACTAGGATTTGGATTGCCCATGATCAACATAATAGTTATTCTGATACAAATAGGTGGCATTTGAATCTCAAGGTTGGTAATCATATGCTACTCAGGGTGTCTCCTATGAAGGGAGTGATGCAATTTGGAAAGAAAGGGAAGTTGGCTCCCCGATATGTGGGACCGTTCCCTATTATTGAGAATATTGGACCAATAGCATATCAATTAGTCTTATCGGATCACTTATAGAGGATCCATGATGTTTTCCATGTTTCAGCATTATGGAGATTCCTTAGAGATGAGGTAGCTTATCAGCACATAGATCTTGACTAGATAGATCTCCAGCTATGAGTTACAAGGAGAGGCATGTAGCCATTCTAGACTATAAGGAGCATAGACTTCATTCCAAGGTTATCTACGCGTGCAGTGAGGACACCACAACGAGGACGAGTAAACGTGGGAGAGGGAGGATGACATGCGATAAAAGTATATGGAACTCTTCGCTTCAAGTATGTTTTGAATTCCAAGGAAGGAATTTCATTATTAAGGAGGGGGAATGTAACACCACGTATTTTATATAATTTAAATTGGTGAATTTAAAATAAATTAATTACTTGAATAAATTTCTTGAATATGATTGTGCATGAATAAGTGAGTCGATTATACTGAATGTGTGTATTGATATATAATTAATTTGCATGTTATGTGAATTAATATTATCACATTACTAGTATAAGTAAAATGTGTAATTTATTATAAACATTGTTTAAGTACATTCCGAGGTGATTTAGGAACTCATTTAGGCGTTTTAAAAATCTTAAGTTGGGCCCTGGGGATAGGTATACCCTTTGGGGAGATTTTGGACCAACCCGAGTGTTATTCTAAGCTTATTTGGTGGCTCAAAATTGGATATTAAGGGGAGATACGGGATTAAGGGTTTTATTAAGAGTATAACCCAACTTGATTAAGCATTCCATCCATATCTAAGAAAATCTAGCAGCCTTACACCATTTAGGAAAGTTACCAAAGTTGGAGAGGAAGAGAGGAATAAAGTCTCAAGGGAGGAGGCTTCTACTATCTCTAAAAGGCAAGAATTTTCTTGCAAAATTTTTGATAATAAGTTTCTTGATTCATATGCATGTTTCTCATACCAATTTTGGGATATAATCTTGATTAGAGATTGAAATATAAATGTATTTGGATCTAGGGTTGTTTAGAATTAATTAATGATTAATTATGTTTTGAGAATTAAATACCTTGGTGATATACCCAAAACTGATTGAAGAATTAAATACCTTGGTGATATACCCAGAATTAATTGATGATTAATTATTAGAATCCATGTTATAGGATTAGTATTTATTACTGAATTCAAATCATGTATTAATCTTACTATTTTAGGAATTTTTATATAAGAATTATGGACTTGTTGGGTTTAAACAACTTGTAATGTTAACGATCCAATTACTTTAATTAGTGGAGGTTATCATGCGTAAATTGGCTATAGAATGATATAGACACGTTTGCTTAACTATAATAGAGTTATGACTAAAGAAAATTTAATTGTACAAATCCTTAAAAACGAGTATGGAATTTTGTGGAAGAAATTCGTATTGAATAATTAGCAAATTTGGGTTCCTTTCCAGAATCGAATCGATTCGGCTCCTAAGGCCCAGGTCAGGGTTAGACCGTGAAATTATTCAGGGAATTTTATGAGTCCAAGCGAGTATATGTGAGGTTGTCCAAGTGAAGGGATATTTAATTAAAAATGGATTTGTGTCGGTATCCAATAAATGGTGAATTTAATAATTAACTAGAGTGTTAATATTCAAGATATGGATTTTTTTTTTTGAGAATTAGGAAATCAAGTTACGATAGTTAAGAGGATAATTCTCTATATGGTAGTTATTTTGTCTCTCTCCACCTATTCTTGATATACTAATGAGAAACAGTTCCTTTGAAGCTTACACTTCAATTTACTTATGTTTGGTGATCAAATGGTTTTGCATACGTATTCGTGTGTATTTGTGCAGTATGGTCAATATATATTGTATACGTGTGTATTTGTGATGAATTAGGAAATTACAAATAGAAATATTATCTTGCCTTTTTAACATGCTTTTTAAAACCCTTACTAAATTGTCATTACCAGCAGAGAACTTCCCTTTGTATCATCAATTGACACTTAAAAGTTTATATGTATTGAAGCCTTTATCCTTGAATTTGTTGTATATAGAAAGGTAACTAACAACATAAAGTTTTTGGTTATTCTGTATTTTCTGCAGCTAACAAAGAATTCCATGATGAAGGGATATCAAGTTCATGTAGGACTTCAAGTACAAAGAAGTGGACCAAATGAAATTATTGGACTAATTGTTTAGTTTTAGATGTCTAGGAGGTTTGGATTGATTATTTAGTTTGTTCCTTCCTTTTGCAGAATTATGTTTCTACATCATAGAATATTTTATTTAGTTATTGATGTATTGATGTAATTTTCATGAATCGAGTTAAATTGATGATGATGTTTATATTAGGTCCACGAGGGAATATTATTAATGTTATTGGACTAATTTTTTTCTTTTTAAGCAAGGTGGATAGTCCTGTAAGTAGAGGAAATTTTGCTCAAAATTTTTAATTTGTTAAGAATTATTTGTGTTATATAATAATTTTCAATTATTATGAGGTTCGAGATGGATTGTTAGTATTGTGTTTATTGGAATATTTTTTTATTTTCTTAAACAAGGTGGATAATCCTATAAAGAGAGGAAATTTTTCCCTAATTTTACAAGTTCTTTACACATTTGTGTTGTAAAAAAATCGACATATATTATTTATACATTTAATACTTTGGAAAATTTTCGTCGTGCCTTCAGGCATGGGCACTCCGCTAGTATATATATATGTTGTAAAATAAAAATGACACAATTTTTTTTAGAGGGAGTGAGTCTTTTATTTCATTGTTCTGTCAATACTAAAAGGGTATGACTCATATTTATAACACACAATAAGGTAATTCAATAGATGCCTTAATAATTGCGGAATACTAGTGGATTGGAATACAAGTGGACATCCACTTAAATAAACATTTTATAACACTCCCCCTTGTATGTACACTATATCCACCATTCAATAGTTATTGTCTCATTAAAACCTTACGAAAGAAAAACCCAGTGGGAAAAAATCCAAGTAAAGTAAAAATAATACAACTTTTATGACGATTGAATCAGTATTGGACGCACTTAGTGTTGCCTCGTTAAAACCTTTAACTTGAAAACCCAATGGGAAAAAACCTAGTTAAAGAAAAAATAGTGCAATGCGCATATGTTCAAAATATCACGTTCTTTCCCTGATCAAATGCTCCCCCTGATTGGATACTCCCCTTGCTTATGGCATTTCTCTGATAACTTAGTCGATGAATATCGATATCATAGACAACCTTCTGAAATATTTCTTTGACTTGGTGAATAAGTTTGATAGGCTATTACTTCAATTTCATTTTTCTTCATAAGCTCAACTTCCATAAGACTATGGTGAAGAGGTATGAACATGTCACTTCATCATGTCTATTTGACATTAATAGTATAACTCTTTTATAGTTTATATGTTGTATAATTCTTCTTGAGATTATGGATATAGAAGAATTAAAACGTGTTAGTCATATCTCCCTTGTTGTAGCCTCTTTGATTTTGAGCTGTACAAGCACCATTGCCTTAATAAGTAGTATTAGGACCATATGTCATTTGAGACAAGTCGTAAGTTCTTTGATTATTCTTTGAGGGGATCCCAAATATAACATGCATCTATATAACTAACTGGACATATATGGTTAGATATAAAAATATTATATGATATGATTGATATTAGTCCCATTCTATGTAAGTCAATGGTAATTGTTTCTTGCCAAAATATTTACTGTAAATCTAATATCCAGGTTCATGCATTGTGTCATGTATATCAATATACTAATAACGTACATGTATGGTACTTCTGGACCTAAAACTATAATACCTTGTACATATGGTACTTCGTGACCAAATTTATATTTTCCATCCTCTTTAGGATGATATGGATAATTTAATATCCAAATACCGGAGATAATGGGCATACTAAAATTGTATGCTTAATACATGTTAAATCATTACAAGACTTTTCAATCCATTTGACTAATGGATCTGAGTTTGACATAAACTGTACTCGATATGTACGCCGAGACAATAATTAGTTACCCCAGGGTCATTCATTTTTGAATTCCTTGTTTGGATATTTTGTATTTCAATTGAGCTCTTCAGGAGCACATCCATTTAAAGACATTTTTCACTTCAATTGAGCTCTTCAGGATCACATCCATTTAAAAATATTGTATAATGGCACATTGTATGTATAAATATTTCCATACCCTTCCTTAGAAGAATATTTACTAAGACGGTTGTACCTATATCCTTTTGGATTGCCTCCTATACCATGAACATCTTAGTGCATTTGAGTACGTACTCCTTATCTTTTCTTCATGAAAAGAAAATACTTCTAGAATTTTCATATTTATTCTTTGTCTAAGTTCTGTAGAAATAAGCAATTATAATATTCATGAGTCTCATATTATATATTTCAAAAAAATTGCTAAGCTAGTCAGATATCTGAAAATTAGTTAGGACTAAAATGGGGTGGTATGTTCGTATCTACTCAATTTTGGTTTCTTCAGGAAACCTTGTGACATAAATCATGCATTTTTTAGTGAGTTTTAACATTTCACATTCTTTTAAACACCCATTCGTAACCTTTAGGGTTAACATCTTTTGGAGTATACTATAGGTCCAAATACACCACATATATTAAGAGACTCGAATCATGGCATCATGGCATTTTCTTATTTTGGCCAATATATTCTTTGTCGACATTCATTCATTTACGTGAATTTTTAGTATCACTGCCCTTTGATTTTTATGTAGAAACAACATATATAATTATATCATCGATGATCATCTTTGTTTATCCCACTTTTCTCTTGTATATGTATAAACATAGAGCTCTCATTTAATATTAGGTATCTTTTCCAACTTCAGGCACTTTATAGTCACTTCAGGGACTTGTGCCTTTTCATAGACGATAACCGCTTTTGGGATTTTTGAGAAATTGAATATTTTGTTTATAACCTCTTCTGGAGCGGCATGTATAACCTCTTCTAGAGCGTTATTTGGGCATGATTTTATTTAAGCTTCCACTTCTGGGGAGTCAAGTAGTTAGGACCTATATGTTTGCCACACTTCTGGCATGCAATAAATTATTTGCTGCCAAATTTATTTTATCCTTATGGAATAATAATTATGGAAAGCATATTTGCAACTAGTGCATGTGACATTTGATGTTGAAATATAATTTTCACTTATTTTCACATTGAGTGATACATGGGATTATATGAGACAATGTGGAACTATTCCACAATAATTCTCGTCGTTCTTCAGGAACGGACTGTTCTTTAAGTATAATATGTACTTCTGGTGCATTCTCTCCTCCCCCTAACGGCGAGAATAGTGTCTCATCAAAACAAAATTGCGCTTATACCATAAACATGTATTTATCAGTGGTTTAGTGAATCTTAATCACCATATAAACCCTTTTGATAGATATCATTTGCATTCACTACATATTATGAATAACAATTGAGGGGACCAAAATGGTCATTGTATAATAATAAAGAATTGAATTATGCAGCTGCACGTTCATGACAAAGTGCAATTTTATAATGATAAATACTATATAATATAACCCCTTAAATAATGTAATGATTGTTGGCAAGTGTAAGCTTCGGTTTTCTAACACGATAACTAACGCAAAATTACTTTTCAGTATTTATTTCAATATGTTATGGTACCCATGTATATTAAATGATTAGAATATGAAAATGAGTAAATATGAAATATCATTAAAAGTAATTTAATACTCAAATGAAGTGAATGGTCAAGAGATAAAAATTTAATGGTGAAACCATCAACAGAGTATTTAAAAAGACAGATCATTTAATAAAAAAAATGAAAAGCCAAAAACTTGAAAACAAAAGTTTAAATACTCAATTTATTTTGAAACTAATTCCCCAAAAAATATTTCCTGGAGTTTTAGGTCCAACTTATAAATAATTATTTTGAGAACTTTCAAAATTTGTACCATGTGAATAATCAAAACTTCAAGTTTTGTTTTATGGTATATTTTATTAGAGCTTCATGTCCACATATGTTATATCTAAATGACAAATATTATTTTGTGAACTCATGGTCACAATAATAAATATGGATTTTCATATAAAAAATAAATGATAATTGGGGGACTCTTGCTCAATACCCTTTCAATTTGACAATCAAAACTTCAGATTTGATTGTGATATGCTTTCTTTTGACAATTTAGGACCAAATAATTAGGAACTTTAGGTCCCAAAATATGGACGGAAAAATTCAATTTTCATATTTGAATAGTGATTGGGGAACTTCAGGTCTCGTTTGTAAATAGTTAACATTAAATATTTAAGGACTTTAAAGACCCTGCCTAATTATATTCAAACTTCAAGTTTAATAAGGCGTAAAATTATTTGGAACTTCAGGTCCAAAATATAAATAACTAGTATGGAACATTTAATATCCTTACCCTTATTATATAAATAACCAAAACTTCATGTTTGATTATAAAATTATTGGAGCTTTGGGTCCAAATTATAAATAATTGTTATGAGACTTTTAGTATCCTTTGCCCGATTATAGAAGTAATCAAAACTTCAGGTTTGATTTTAGAGCACGTTTCATTGTCATGTCCAAAAAATTGAATAATAATTGAGTACTTTTAGTCCCAATATAAAATAATTTGGAAACTTCTGGTCCCAAATGAAAAAAATTACATGGGATCTTCTGGTCCCAAATGAAAAAATTGACACGGGAACTTCATGTTCCAAAATACATATTTTCCAAATTTGAATGATAATTAGGAACTTCGGGTCCTAATAACGAAGTATGAAATTTTCGATTCCAAATTTTAATTATCTTGTAACTTGTAAACAAACATAGGAGTCATAAAAGAGTTCTAAAAAATTTAGTGGCCGAACAATAAATACGCAACGTTTGGGATTGAAATGGGTCAATATTAAAATAATCAAAGTTTGACAGAAAAACTCTTAGCAGCCCAAAAGAATAAGGTCAAAATCTATAAATGTGTAATTAATATACAAAAAAATATATTATTAAAGTTATACGATTGTATAACATTTATTGATAAATAAATGAAAATATATGATTTATAAAAAATTGACTATTAACTAATAGTGCATACATATTAATTAACATGAAAATAAGTTTGGCAAGATAGTATCATTAGACAATTCAATAGATATCATTTTATTCTAAACTCAAGATAGGTATCATTAACACTTTAATGTGTATGAATATATATCTAAGAAAACTTACTTGATAATAATTTGTAGAGAGAGAATGACATGTGGGTCACGTATAGAACCCTCTAACAATTTCGAGTTTTGCAAGCACTCATCCATGTTGAAGCCAATTTCTTTTCTTGGAAAGTTTCCCTTCATTTGTGTGTGAAAGGAAACTCATTGGTCACTTATGATCGACCTCACCGACTTGTATGAAATCAAAGGGGATAAAAGTTGATTTTTTTAATTAAATTATAGTGCATCGTGCTAATAACGTGTTGTAAAATTAAAATGATAATTTTTTTTAGAGGTAGTGAGTCTTTTATTTCATTGACCTGTCAATACTAAAGGGGTATAACCCATATTTATAATACACAATAAGATAATCCAATATAGCCCTTAATAATTGCGAAATACTAGTCGACTGAAATAAAAGTGGACATCCACTTAAATAAACATTATATATATATATATATACCTTGATAAAAAATATCTAACAACCCATTAATTTTAGTTCTTATCTTGTAATTAGTCAACGCCAGCGACAACGAATATGCGTGTCGATTGAATATTTTTTTTATAACCCCCTCAATTGTAATTAACACACAAAAAAATATATTATTACGGTTATACCATTGTGTAGCATTTATTGATAAATGAATGAAAATATATGGTTTATAAAAAATTGACTATCAAATAATAATGCATACATATTAATTAACATGAAAATGAGTTTGGTTAAATAGTATCATTAGCCAAGGAAATGGATATCATTTTATTCTAAACTGATGATAGGTATCATTAACACGCTACAGGGCCGGTCCTGAGATTTGGAGTGCCCTGTGCAAAACTAAATTTAAGGCCCTTGTAAAATTATATTATAAAAAATATTAAATACCTAAAAACTCATTGAAAAATAGTTCTTCGAGCATTTCTACTTACAAAATCACAGATTAAACATGCAATTAACAACGAATCTAACAGATAATTTATTCTATAAATATCTTAATTAATTGAATATAAAAAAATATGAAAAAATGTCACATGGTTTGAGCCATTTATTATTCTCTCTCCAATTTCATCTACTTGGCTAGTGTAGAAAGTAAGAACCTGAAAACAAAAAAATTAATTACATAAAAAAAGATTAATAAGTAAGACCTTGATGAATTAAAAAACAAAGTAGTATAAAATAACATAGCCAACAACAATCTACATTTACTTTAAAAACCTATTCATACCTAAAAAAAAGATTAAGAAACTATTGTTTGTTTTAGTAATCTATTTTTTTCTCATAAAAAAAATATAGAGAGGTCTTAATCTTACATTTGCCTTCAAGCTTTTTAAACTATGAATAGTTTTTTGATTGTTGACTATGCCTTTTTTAGACCTTCTGCAAAAATCAAAACAAAAATAATAGTAGTACAAAAATAATAGAAGCAATCTAGCATCAAGTGCATTTGTACATAGAGAGAAAGAGGGACGTTGGAGAGAGAAAGAGAGAGAGTGGGGCGGTGAAAATTGCAAATGAAAGAGAGAGAGTGGACACCAAAAAGATTGTGGGTAGTTGAAAAATGAGTCCCTAGAAAAATGAGAATCTTAAATGAGTTGGATCAGATTTTTTTAGATAGTTGAACCATTCTTTATACAGATTTTTTTTATAGTTGATAAAATGGGTGCCTAAAAAATTAAACTCATTTTAAAATGGGCCCCTAAGAATATACATAAAATATTTTTAGACTCCTAAAATATATATTGATATATTAGTGCTTGTTTTAAAATGGTCCATGTGCCATTGCCCACCTGGCACATGGGCAGGGCCGGCCCTGCACGCTAATGTGTATGAATATATATCTAAGAAAACCTACTTGATAATAATTTGTGGCATCCAATGTAGTAGAGAGAGCGAATCACATGTGGGTCATGTATAGAACCCTCTAACCATTTCAATTTTTCAAGCACTCATCCATGTTGAAGCGAACTTCTTTTATTAAAAAGTTCCCCTCATTTGTGTATGGAAGGAAACTCATTGGTCACTTATGGTCGAACTCACCTAATTGTATGAAATCAAAGGAGATAAAGTTGATTTCTTTTAATTAAATTATAATGCACCGTGCTGATAACGTTTTGTCAAATAAAAATGACAAATTTATTTTAGAGGGAGTGAGTCTTTTATTTCATTAATCCGTCAATACTAAAGGAGTATGACCCATATTTATAGTACACAATAAGGTAATCCAATAAATCCCTTAGTAATTGCGAAATACTAGTCGTCTGGAATAAAAATGGACATTAACTTAAATAAACATTTTATAACTATATATATATAACTATATATATATATATATATATATATATATATATATATATATATAGAGAGAGAGAGAGAGAGAGAGAGAGAGAGAGGATCACAAGTGAACCCAAAATGCGAACTTTTTATCGACCTTAACAGAAAACACCTAACAACCCACTAATGTTAATTCCTATGTTGTAATTAGTCAGAGCCCGCGGCAATGGACACGCGTGTTGATCGAATATTTTTTTTACAACCCCCTCAACCCCACCCCCAACCCCTAAGTAAACATTCCAGACTTATTTTTTTAAATTAGTGGTCTACCGTGGTGGGGATAGGGGGTAGGTGGTAGGGGTAAGGGGGTCTCGGTGACACGCGTGTCTGTTGCCGCTGGAGCGGATAAATTACACTATAGGAATTAAAATTAATGGGTTGTTAAGTGCTTTTTGTTAAGGTCCATTAAAAAGTTTAGATCCACTTGTGATCCTCTCCATATATATATATATATATATATATATAAATTTTATAAATTGATTCAGAACGAATTAATGCGGGTTGAATGATGTAGACCACTATTAATGAACACAATGCTACATAAAATACAGAATGTGATACGATGATAATTCTGTTGGGTAGTATTATTGGGTTAATCTTTGGGACTGAGATCATATGTGTAGATATTTACCTCTTGATTATATGTAGGCTAGTGAACCTTGATATTGTTATATTAGCGTTGAGATGGAATCACATATTTGGGCTTCGATCGAAAATGGGAAGATAATTTGCTGCCCCCATTACCATGTCCCCTTCCTTGCCCCCCAATTAATTTTCGTCACGTGTGTTGATTTTCACAGTCAACACTCATTTATTGGATAATATTCTGTGGGGTTGTCTCTTGACTGTGCAAATTAGCATACGTGACAAAAATTAATTAGGGAACATGGAAGGAAACATGGTAATGGGGACGGTATATTATCTCCCTCGAAAATGAGGCAATTACATAACTCAATGGGATGAATGTTCTAACCTTTAGGACCCGTTTGTTTGCAACTCTGAAGTCTGAATTTAAGCCATTCAGATTTCAGAGGCAACAAAAACACGTTTATTTTGGGGGGTTTTCAGATGCCAATGATAATATTGGCCCGTTATTGATTCAGATGTTTCAAAGCGTCTGAATCTAGAGACTGATATCTAAACTGAAATATGTTCCCACTAATACCCTTATTATTTCTTTGAAAAATGCGTAGAATATTTCTTTCGATTCTTCCTTTTTTTTCAAGACGCTTTTTTCTTCGCTCATGCTTCTGTAGAATGTGTGTAGTCACAGAAAGTGAAGAAAGATGTGTATAATTTGTTTAAGTGAAAGAAAGATGTATATATATATCTTTTATAAGAGAAAGGAAGTGATTAGCAGTGGACATAGCAGTGACATATGTCATAGACTTCGGTAGCCTAAAAAAAGATATGAAAGGAATCGTGTATGTTATTTGGAAAAATGTAGAGAGACTTTGATCCAACTAGCTTTTTTTAATAAAAAAAATATTATTTGTTTTTTATTGTTTCTAACTTTTTATAACTGCTTAAAAAAAAATTAACTACTTTTTTAAAAAAATGACTTCTATTGAAAATTCGTATTTTCAATAAAAGTCAATTTAAAAAAAAATCAATAAATGACGTGGGTTAGTGCTAGCGACACTAACCAATCGCGATAATGTGGGTCTGCGCCAGTTTTAAAAAATAATTTTTCATATTTTTATTAAAAACATTTTTTTAAAGAATCTATTTTTGTTGAAAATACAAATTTTTAGTTTATTTTAAATGATGTGGATCCGTGTTAAAGACATTAACCAGTCGCATATCTCTATATACTATAAAATGCAAAACAAGGCATTTATTATGCTCTCCAATTAGCCTATCCATGTGGCACATCAAATCATCTTAGGATGACACATGGCATTGACATAAATGTATTATTAAGTCCCAATTTCGTTTCTCTCTCCTCTTAATTCTCAAGCCTTCTCTCTCTATTTGGTTTCCCAAGAGAACAATACATTCATCTCCCCCTCTCTCCCAACATGTAAAGTTAACGTACATAACTCAAAAAAATGTTTTCTATAAAAAATGTACTATATTTTATAAATATTTTACTAATTTTTATAAAATCAAGTTTAGAGTTTTTAACTTCTTTTCTTTACATAAATTCTATTTTAAAAGGCTTTCCTTATAAATATAATCTTTTTACAAAAAAACTATTTTTATAAAGTAACTTCAACTTGCAAATTTCTCTATTTGGTTTCCCAAGAGAACAATACATTCATCTCCCCCTCTCTCCCAACATGTAAAGTTAACGTACATAACTCAAAAAAATGTTTTCTATAAAAAATGTACTATTTTTTATAAATATTTTACTAATTTTTATAAAATCAAGTTTAGAGTTTTTAACTTTTTTTCTTTACATAAATTCTATTTTAAAAGGCTTTCCTTATAAATATAATCTTTTTACAAAAAAACCATTTTTATAAAGTAACTTCAACTTGCAAATTTTATATACCATATTAGACAACTATAAATTTTATTATAAAAAACTTTTTTTTGAATAATTTTTATAAAATCAATTTTTGTAAAAGAAATTATTAAAAAAGTGTCGACACTATAGTTTTATAAAAAAATGATTATATATTTATATTTTTATAAAAACAGTAATGTGTGTATATATATATATATATATATGTGTGTGTGTGTGTGTGTGTGTGTGTGTGTGTGTGTGTGTGTGTGTGTGTGAGTTTTTAACTTCTTTTCTTTACATAAATTATATTTTAAAAGGCTTTCCTTATAAATATAATCTTTTTACAAAAAAAATATTTTTATAAAGTAACTTCAACTTGCAAATTTTATATACCATATTAGACAACTATAAATTTTATTATAAAAAACTTTTTTTTGAATAATTTTTATAAAATCAATTTTTGTAAAAGAAATTATTAAAAAAGTGTCGACACTATAGTTTTATAAAAAAATGATTATATATTTATATTTTTATAAAAACAGTAATGTGTGTATATATATATATATCTGTGTGTGCGTGCGCGCGCGTGTGTGCGTGTGTGTGTGTTCTATTATTTTTGTTTTTTTAATTTCCTTTTCTTCATCATTAATTCTTCTTCTTTCTACATTTCAATTTTATATGCAAGTATTTGTTTGTCATGAAATATTCTACAAGTGAATTACATATATTCGTTATTCTTTTATAAATTTTTCTGCATTAAAGGCACCTCGATTTTGTAAGTATGTCTGCATTGCATTATATCAAATAACTCTAATCACCTGCACATCGCGCCAAAAAACTAATCTAATCTAATATATATATAATAAAACTTTTAAAAAGACTCTTTTCACTTTTCCTAAAAAAATAATATATAAGTTTATAATTTTTAAAAAAAATTGTTTTAAAAATATAAATTTTTTAAACAATACTCTTTTAGTGAAAATATAAATAAAAAATTATTTTTCATAAAAACTATAGTTTTAGCTCTTTTTTTCTATTGAACACTTTCTAAAGTCAATTTCTATTGAACATTTTCTAAAGTCAAAAGTAAATCATCTCTCGCTCGCGCATCGCGCGGGTTTACACCTAGTTGTATATAATAATATTTATTTAGAGTCGTAAATATTTTAAATATTCATTTTGTTTATGAAATAAATATAAGGATAAAATGATATTCGTATTCAGACAAAAAAAACAAATGAAAGAGTAAGAGAATCAAATGAGGATGATAATTCTGTTGGTTAGTTGGTAACCATCTGACATATGCATCAAGGCATTTCTTAAAGACCAATGAATTCCCAACAGCGATGGGGGTGGTAGAATAGTTGGAGTCATCTGCGAACCTTTTCTTTGCAGTCTCCAATATTGAAGTGGTCAATAAGGGTTGTTACGGTAAACTGAACATCTAACAGGACTTGCGGGAGCATGATTCGAGTTTTGCCAACAGCTAAATGTACATGTGAAGTTTAGTGGTTGGTTTCGGTGCAACTTCAAGCAGTGTAGTGGCCGGAGATGTTTGTAGCAACTGCAACAACTTCTGATTGGGTCTTTGGTGTGGGTCGAATCTAGTCGTGTTGATGGATTTGCGTTGCAATGGGATTTGGGTGGACGAGGTTTGTTAGGATTTCTAATTGCGATGTGTTTTTATTAGTTAGGAGTGGTCTGGCTAGGGTCTCTAGCCTTTGTGCGGCTTCAGAGTTCTGGTGGTAGTAGGGAGGTGTAGATTTAGATCCAGGAGCATGTTGTGCAATTGAGTAAAAAATGGGGGCCTGTGGAGGTCACATGCTTGTGGGGAGAACAGGTAGCGGGCCAATGTTGGACACCATCGCAACCCCAAGGAGGCTGAGGGGTGGGTTCTGGCCATGGGGGCAAGCAAGGGCGGCTCGGAGCACGTGCCAAGTGGATGATTACAGATAGCCTCCTCTAGTTTATTTGTCATATCATATATATTTATGGGCCAATTTTTATATCAATACACACAATAGGGGCCTATTCTATAATTTTTGCACGGAATCTTGTCAATTTTTATCAATTTTAGGACCGACCATGAGGGAATCTATTCGCTGGGATACATAGTGGCGGTGAAGATTTCGAACTTGTCAAAGATGGAATCCATGGACTCCTCAAGTCGGGAAGCGGGGCACTGGATCTCGTATTTGACATTTTTCCTTGATGCCATTGTTGCTTTGTTTACAATTTTTTATCTTAACAACAACAACAACAGCGAAACAATGAGGCTCTAAAGCCGATTGATGTAAACAATGTTAATGGAACTCAAAGAAAACAATTAACACAAGCGAAAACTTTCAAAATATCTTAATTGAATGCTTTACCCCAAGGGTGTTTTTATATGAACCGAACTTTTCTATTTTCAACTCCACATATACGGCTTTTAAAGGTTAAATAAAAATCCTTAATACCCCTTTCCAAACCACCGCTAAGAACATGTTGCTCTGCCAGTCATGAAGATTCTTGGCTCAAATAATGGGCATCAATTTTTTTGGTTCTGTTTTGTTGTAGCTGGATTTTTATTTTGTCTATGTTATGTATCTCCCAAAAAGAATGGCACTAACTAAAAATACATTAACACTTGTACTTCAAAAATGAAGAAAACAGTTTGAGTTAGGCAAAGTTGAAATAGTGGACGGAGACAGATGAAGGAGGTTCGAGAAATTAAAACATTTTTAGTTAAGATTTGCCAATTTTGATTCAAGAAAAAACAAATTATTATCTTATGGAGCACACTCCACCAACATGAGGGTGACGTTGTGTTTCTTTTTTTGCCGTTGTAACTTCTAGACTTTGAAATGTCAATGAAAATATAATATTTGTTTTAAATCATTGTTCATGGCTTGTAGTGAAACCAATGTGTTATGGATATTTAATGTATTTTCTTATTTGTTTGGAATTTTAAAATCGTAACTTAACCAATTCTGTCACCATGGCATAATATTTATTTTATTCATTTGATGAACATTCCATGCTTTAATCAAATTTGTAATGTTACATGCATTTGTAACTTTTTTGTACTTGTAGACCTAAAAATATTTGCATTTTGGTCAATTATGCATGTTTTATTATTTGTTGCAGCCCCACCAAATCCCAATGCACGTGCATGCCCAAATGATAACCTTATATTGCCAATTAGAATAATTAATTCTTATAAATTAGACAACCTTTGCCATTCTCTTGAACCAATATATTTGGCTACCTTAGGGATCCCAATATTTAATTTTGATTTTTTGGGGGTTTTAATGACCCATAAATATAATCATGAGGGTGTTTTAATTGATGCATCGACTAAAGGTTCCTTTTGTGTCCCCACTTCCCATGATTTCACTTTTTGGGACAACGTTCTCGAAGACGTGTGTTAATATTTTCTTGGCATTCTTTTGAACTTTAAATGACATCACTAAGCTATTTAAGATTATTTATTTGTTTCTTATCCTCTCTCTCTCTCTCTCCCCCTGTTTCTCTCTCTCCAAGCATATTCTCAACTACCAAGGTTGTCTTCTCTTTCTTTAATCTATTCACCATCAATGGCCTCTAGTTATGCAACCTCTAATTTGACAAAAAATATCAATAAGCTCTCGGCTAACAACTCCAATATCGTTGGGAGTATTGTCTTCCCCATTAAAACTTCCTATGAAGCAACATGATCCAATGTTATCCCTTTTTTAAGGATGAACTTTCATTGACCATCGCTATTTTCTACCCTAGGTTTAGGGATTAAACCCTCCTCATATTTATATACTCATATGTCTAACTAGACTGTCATCTTTAATATACCAAATATATTTCGTGTATGTTCTTATAGTCTTTGAGGCAGTTACAATATAACACAACAATAATACAATTGCTCTGCATTTTCTTCGATTTCTCAACCCAATATCCACATGATAACAGATTGATGTATCTAATTGGTTGAGGTATTTGGACTTCCTAAATACTTTAAACACTTTGTCAAATTTAAGTTAAATCTTCGTGTTCCGATGTGTTGGTCTGCCTTTTTGGTTTAGATAATACACTTATTCAAGTATATTATCTTTCAGAAAACATATTTTTTAAAGTTTATTTGATGAGTACATCACATGAAGGATTGTGTAATGGTTCATTCCTTTATGGCTTGTTTTGGTTGTTCAAACCATAGCCCGACCTCTTCACTAGTGCTTTACTACAACAAAGTATATATTTTCTAGTTGCGACATCTCCCAGAGTTTTTCCCTATACTTATCTTGGTTCCTTGTGACTTCCTTCACTAGTCATTTGTTGTTGAAAAAAGTCTTGTTACACTAGTGAAAAGAATTTTTGGGTCTCACCCTGCACTTGTGTACTATATATTTCTTAAATATCTTCTTAGAAAACTGGAAGATTTTTCTGTTATCCAAATCCACTTTAAACTCGAGTGCCTTGATTTCTTTTGTGAGGTCACCTTCCCATTGCCTTAAGAACTTTTTCCACTCCTTAGAAGAGCTTAATAGACGTAGACATTTTGACTTCATAAATGATTATCTTTGTTAAAATTCTAAGGGAAAAAATATTGAGAAAGTTTTTAAGAAAAAGACACTTGATTAAAAAGGAATTCTCCTTCGTATTTCTCTTTGTGTTGTTGAGGTGTTTGATTTTCAAACTTTGATCACAAGTTATATAGAAACTGAAAAGCTTTTACGTTTCGTCTTGAACTAGAATACTTGGATTCCTATTATTGAAATATTTGAATAAGTATCTCAAAACACATTATGAGTTTTAAGAAAGGCTCATTTTAAACACTTTCAGAACCTTTACAAAAACTCACATCCTAGAAATTGGTGTCAAAGCATTAGTAACTTCTCAACAAATTTCGTCTTCCACTTCAAAGAGGTTTTTTTATCCACGATGTAGTTTCAAAAGACGTTGGATGAGTTCAAAATTTCGTCATCTATTTTGTACTTTAATGTAACTAAAGAAAAATATCGCTTGTAATACGATGATAATTTTAATCGGGTACTTTCACTTCGTTTAGGTTTCGATCACACTACACTCTCACAAAATATGCATTTCAAAAACATAAATTTTTTATGTGGAAAAATATAATATCTTATATTTGGAAATCTCAAAATGACTACAATATTAAAAACATAATATTTTCTAATTATGGAAAAACCAATGGTGAATTTGAGTCTACTAGAAAATATATTTTTATCCTAAGTGATTAACTCGGGGAAATTACATGAATGATCTTGTATGATTTTGATGAAGATTTATAGAGGCCTCTTGGACTAGACTCAAGTGGTGTTTTCCCAAATGGAATAAGACAATTCTAATGTCGTGGGGTACATGAATATACTATACTCTTTCAAACTCTTTTCTTGAATTTACTTACCTTGATAAAATTAGCGTAAAGGTATAATGTCAAAAAAATTTGACATTAGCCCGAGTTTATAATTTTACATTATCATAGGAACGGGTTCACTGAGATAAATACAAACAATAGACTGACTCATTCTTTTTATGTGTCGGTCACGACATGCATTAACGTGGGTCGGCGCTAGCGACACTAACCAATCGCGACACGTCATGACATCGTTGTGACACCCGGACTAATTAAATACTGGGTAGCTACTCCTTTATGAAATTAATACATAATATCAAGCTGGTTCAGTTGTATCATCACTGTCGAAAACATATAATTTATTACTAGCCACCTAATATTTAAAAAGAGAGATGCCAAATTTTATTAATTAAGTAAACATAATCCAAGTAATTAAGTCAACAACCATTAATCGCATAAACAATCTCAAATGAATAATCAACGAAAAGAAATAAATAGAGTCTGGAGTAAACACTCCAATAATAATACCAGAGTAAAATAAAGTCCCGATACAAGAGTCTGAAATAAGCAAACCAATATCTGAAATAAAACTAAAAGTCTGAGAATGCTATCTCTAAATGAAAATGGGCGACATGCCCTAATAGATGAGTAACCCTGAGTAGAATCAAGTGCAGAATATGAAGGTGTCCAATACCGAGATCCTGAAACTTTCACAGCAGCTACAGCACGCCAATGTAATGGAACTCCTATGCATGGCGTTTTTGTGGCTGGGCACCTAAAATGTTTTTTCAAAACAAAATATATTAAAACGGGTCAGAGTCCGAGGTGAAAACAGTTTAAAAGTTTAGCAAGTGTTTAAATTACAATTAAACAACACATATTATAAACATGTTAGTTGCGTACTCTCACATGAGTTTCTCACCTCTCAACTAATGTTCACGCCTATCGTATTCCCTTAACCCATCCTAGTTATGCCGATAACTAACTAGTCTGTACCATTCTTGCTTTCGCACTCTATCATAGGGTATCTACTCGTAACACCCAAACAAGTTATATTCAGAACCCAAATTCGCAATCATTATATTACTTATCTCAGGTGTTGATTAAATTCTCACATTCTTAGCCCATTCAAACATCATAGTTATTCACATTTACTAAGCAACAGTGAAAGAGTCACAAGTATATATATAAATCACACACTATACATACATATACATATATGGAACCCCTAGGCTAAGCTGCGGTGCATGCATACTTTGGTATCAGATCCATATACATCACGTACGTAAGGATCACGTGTTCCGAATCACTCAGGAACCGTTTCAAAACAAATCACACATATATTAGAGGCGAACATAGTTCACATACCCATGGGTCACGTACATACCTACGCTCCCATGGTCAGCTGACTTATCAACTCACAAATAAGTCATTCACAGTCCTATGTCCTTAAGGTACCAGTCTAAATCCCCCCGAAGGCGCACAAGGATAAGAGGTTCCTTTTCCAAAAAAAACTAACCTCCCATGATAGCAAGTATGGTAGATATGTCATACACATAAGAAATACATTCACACAGTCTAAGAAATCTTATTTCAATATAGATATACACATCTATCTATTTAGTCTCACACGTAGTAATTTTATCCCGAACATCCTACGTAAATATATATTTTACTTGATAACTCTCTCGTCGTATCGATTTGAGTACCTAACCTATCTCAAATGGTTACTAGGTCTCCTATTAGTTTCTAGTGTTATCTTAGTAACTTAAAGCCCCTCCATTACTGTTCTTATCCTTACTTCAGCATTTATTCCCATTATAGTTTCAATTCGAACATAATCTAACCATACCTCACTCGGTAGTCCCTCGTAAGAAATGGTATTCATTTCCCTAAGGTAATCCATTTTTTCGGGCTTCAACTAAGAGCCTACTGACCTTAACTAAGTCCCACAATATCATATTAATCACCCTAAGAATCATTATCGGCTTTGGGATTTTTCTTAAACCTTAAAGGGAAACAATTTCCAAAAATCAGAAGAGGTTGATCGCTCGAAGAAAAGGGGTCGATCGATCGACATTCTTGAGTCGATCGATCGATCAAGCAGGTATTTTCCCAGAATTTCCTTAAATAGTTACGGGTTTCCTCATTTTACACCTCTAATTCTTTATTTCAACGTCCAAAACTCTCAACCAAGTATACTAATCACCATACCAACATGTTTACATAATTTCTAACATTATTAGAGTCATTAAATCATCCTCAATCAATAGTTTCTTGGATCAAAAGTCGTAATTATCATATAAAAACCCTAGTTTTCCTATTTCTTCAAGAACACCAAGGTTCTAAAAGGCGCGAGGCGTGGTCGAGGAATAGAGGTCAACCCTCAAGCCTAGGCGGGCCTGGGCGAAACTTAGGCGTAAAAAGGCATTTTTCTTTTTTTTATTATTTTAATTATTCCAAGGGTAGTAATATAATAAAATAGTACATACCTTGAATTTTGAAAATATATCCATATGTTTGGTAGTCATATTTCTCATATTTATCAACTAATCCTTTATTTTTATTTTTAAAAGTGTGCCTTAAGCCTTTTACCAAGAATAATGCATAATAAGGTGTAGGCGATGCGTTTCTCTCAAGCCTAGGCGGGCCTTTTAGAACAGAGAAGAACACTATATAATTCATTACAAATTCATAATTCTCTACATATGGATCATGATTTCGTGGCTGCTAATATCCCAGAAGTTAATCTACATGCAAAACCTACCCAAATTACTATTTCAATTCTTCAAATCCATTCAATTAACATTATTCAAGGTTATTCTCTAATTCTAACCTAACATGGATGATATATGCACTAAATTATTGCAAGTTAAATCACTTTCTTGAAATAGAGATTCTGATTCAATGAAGTAGACGGTATGGGGATGATCCTTGCTTTCCGATCTATCCGGTGGTGGTGACGGTGGTGCAAAAGCCTCTAAGTGATGGTTATGGCCATGAAAACCCTTGGAACTTCTCCTCTCTTCTTCTCTAACTGCCATGATGCTTTTTGGTTGTGAAAACCCTAAGGGACTCAAGTGTTTGTTGATAAAATCAGTCTATAATTCGTAGGTCCTTATTTACCAAAAATAGGAATGACTAAAATACCCTCCCGGGTTGCCGATTAGGCCTAAAAATGCCCCGGGACCCAAACTAAACCCCCGGCTAGTATTTTCTGACTATCCCGACCTTTCGGATACGTTGGTGCACTTAAAGTGATCATATAGATGACATAAAAATAAAATACTTTTAAATTCATTAAATTGGATCCTGACACGATTGACACACGCGTCCCAACTAAATTACCGAATTATCGTATTTTTAACTCACGACAATTTTAATAAATTCAATAATAACATATTACCATAATCACTCAGAAATATTCAACATTGTCATCATATTTAAATATTAACTCTCATCTCGCTAGTTATTTAAATCCGAATTAATTTCCAATAATTATCCCAAATTAATTTAATTAATCCCATAATTAAAAGCAATATTATTTAATTAATCTCATAATTAAAAGCCATAAAAATACGGGGTATTACATAATTCCCCCCTAATAACGAAATTTCATCTCGAAATTCGTAAAAATAGGCATACCTGGAAAATATAGGTATCCTCCATTACTCAAAACAAAATACAAAGAAAAGCTCAATCACTACAACTCTAGCTTCACAACAAGTTTGTTGAACTCTCTTGACACTTTATCAGTTATGGGGTTACACCTCAATAAATGCACCTCACGTTGTGCTTTTACTAAACAACATTCGAATAAGAATATCTTACACATCATTGGCCATATTATCTCAATATTTTTATGAGTTCGCACCTCACTTCGTATCTCATTTGGTATCATCTCCCGCGTTTATTTAAACACAAAACTCCCATCCTGTGAGAAACCAGGAAACATCTGACTACTCTTGTCCATTCTTTGAATTTCTATTCCCGGCATTGTGACTTTTACACAAGGGAAGCCACTTCAGATGGCCAGTGATTAACCCATTATAGTCATTGGACTCCAACTTCCAACTGATTAAAAACTCTGATAATTCGCTCACCTCTAAGAATCTAGGGGAAGAATGGTAAGGTTTATCCACTCTAAACCTCAGTAAGAACCTTGTCCCTTATAAATAGATACGGGTGCCTTCGAACAACTTTCCTATTAGGTAATATCCTCTCCCCATTACCTTATTATAATTCACTTACTAAACATGAAATGATCGCAATGAATCCGAAATTTATTTCATACAGTTCCACCAGTCGTTAATCACTTTGCGCTTATTCCTTGGGCTATAGGTGATCCAACTTTCTCAAAACGAAAATATTCCAACTACTTCCTTATACCCCATATCGAAGGTGGGTTTCGGTTATTTCATCCTCGTTCGGATTAGCACTGGGTAGGACCTCACATCGATGCGGTCACTATCTAATAGTGTAAATCACCCACGAATATAACAATTTCTTTCCTTCTTGACAATCCGTTCCATACATTCGAAGGAACCCGTTACTCATCTTTATGATTGCAACCCATCAAAGAAATTTACCATATTGACTCTTCCACTACTGGAATCGTCGGCTCGACACCAAGTTTTTGGTTGATGCCCTTACTCTAATCGATTTCTATATATAAGTGGTGCTCGTGGGGGCTACTAATTATGCCCCGCTTAACACCGACTTCCACTTATAACTCCGACCATTAAGTGGTACTTAATAACCCTCTTCTTCCTTCGGCATATACCAAACGTTTCGGCCCGTGCACCATTCACCACGTTGTGCACACTCCTTATACCTTATTGACATCCTCACTTTATTTACATGTAAGCTACCCTTAACCTTCGATTGGGTGGAACTCCGCTTTAAATCGCCCATAATAGTTAAATATTTGTCTTCTCAAGGGATACCCCCTTTTTAAATGGCTTCCCACTGCCCTTCAACTAATTTTGGGATGTGCTATTCTGATTGCACATGAATCTATAGATTGTTGTTTTTCTCACGACGCTTAATCCACTCTACCACTTCCATTTCCTTATTTCCACAAGTAATAATTTCACCCATCTATGTCTCTTCTTCCGGCGATCCTGACACCAGCAAACCGAGTAGTTCATACACCCTATACATCGTACAAACGGGTTTAAACATCACATACGCTTCATAAGTTCTCCAAACTCTTTATTGTCCCTGCATTTGTAATGTGGCTACACCAATTTGGGTATTCTCAATCACTCCTAAATTCAAAATTTTAAATCTTCGTAAACATCATTTCATCCTTCAACGCGCCAAAATAAAACAAAATTATCAGTACTTCCTCACCACACAACTGGCTCTACCGGCCTTATATCGTAATTTCTTCTTTAACTTCCAATTATAACTATACACTTCCCTAACGATCGAGGTACCCAAATCATAGACGAATGGCCAAACATCTCCTTACTACCAACCTTACGCTAAGTTTCATGCGTGGGATGTCTCGCAAAGAGAAATCCAAACAAGGAACCACCCCTGATACACTACTTCCTAGTATTGTCGATATTCGAAATCTGTTAGGCCCTCAGTCCATAACCTGTACCCCTATATTCTCGCCTCTTGACAACAACGTTACATCTCATTTCACAAAATTCTTAAACAAGCAACTTCTTCCAAAAGACACTGTCACTTAACATTGATGGTAATCACATTCCATAAACATCATGCAAATATAATCGGGGCTCTCAAAATCCCGTCCCCAGACATACAACTATGAGTATTAACTTCCACATCTCTAAAGGGTGATATAATAATGCACTCTTCTTATTACCACATCTTGAGCGTTAATTATGATAACCGGCTAAATCTTTTCGCTGAACAATAAACCAAATACACTCTCAATCATATCAATAAAGTCCCTACACATATCGAGAACAAATATCCGAGACCATTATACTTTTTGAAGTCTCACAATACATATATACCTATATACAAATATATAAACGAGAGTTTGACCCTCCCGCAGATGGGGCCTTGCCAGAACAAAACATTCTACACCAAGGTAGTAACCCCGATAGACTTATAATATCCGCACACTATCGGTTTAAGCATATTATAAAACCATAATTAGGATAATATCATACTCGTATAACACAACTCTAAAACTAGTAATTTCAATAAAGTATATACCACTATCGATACATCCATTCATCCTCCGCGGATAACACTAAAGGTAACCCCACTATACCAGGGAAAGTATTCACATAAATAACAACCTTGTCGAGATACTCACTAAACTCGTCTCTCGTGCAAATAGAACAATAATAAAAATAATATGCAGTAACTCGTTCCAGACACATATAACACGCATCATCATCTGAGGATATAACTCATACTTCTACCCTGCCAATCGCCCTGGCTGTTCAAATGGTTCCTGGACTTTACACACCTGTCCATACCAAACCAAAAATTTCAATAACTATTGCCCTTGCTAGGCACCTTACCCTTATCCCTCTACTTACTTCGGAGAATATTTTAACACATGATTTTTACTCATCACAAAATACCTCTACATATACTTCACTTGTTTCCGATCACACTGACCATGTTACGGTTGTCCTTCTCTCAAACGTTGGCAGTCTCGACTCTGATGACTACCTCCTTTGTTCCCTTAGCTTTGACGGCCCCAAGGAACATGCTACTGGCTTCAAGCACTCTTACTGAAATCACCATTGCTTGGTAACAATTCAGCTATCCAAATCATTTAAATGGGTCTCCTGATGGGTCTCCCCCTTATGGTGCTTCACCAACACCGTTTCCCCCAATCTTACTCTATCTAAAAAAAATTATTCTTGTAGCTCCCCACACAAGGAAGCGTTTACCTCCATATTAACAAAACGCGACATTGTTACCAACTGCATTGACCGTCCAAGCAGAATTCCCCAGCAGTACTAATAATTCTTCTTGTAAGTTAATTTCCCCCTTTAATGTCTTCTTCTCCATTACACCTACTTAGTTCGATGTAAGGTTTGCTAATTAATTAAATTTCTTTTCACAAAGTGACATGTGTCCTACCCTCTTGTGTGAGTTCAGAACAACGTTCACATCTTATCCTGAACATCTGATGAAGTAACTTATGGCCAAGCCATATGTATGCTCCTTCTCTTGACAATACTTTCCACTTCTAAGTGTGGTGGTTGCCTCTCACCATTGTAACTCTGCTTTTACGAGCTAAGAAAAAAAAAATTATCCCAAATTTTCACTCCCGATTAGCCATACTCTGACATATTCCCATGCCTTTGGATATTTTACCTTCGTCGGCTAACACACGCCATCTCCGCATTTCTAGTATTTCCACTTCTCGTTCTCTTCAATATTTCGTTTGACGCTCTCCCACTCCAACATTACTGGGTGAGTCTAATTTGACCTCACATTTTACTATAGTGATTCTTGGAAGTCGTATGTTGTGTCCAAGTCGCCTTTACTGCCTTGGTCCTCCTTTTCATAATAGGGGTGACCTTAATTACGATCATCATTCTTGAATATACCTTATAACCTCAACTGAGCTTTGCCTCATGCTGCCCGCCCAACTCGTACGATATACTACATTGTTCGGTACACGAACACTCTCGAATGCAAATAAGATTCACTATCATATGCATTATAGCAGGAGAACAAAATCACCCCAAAGAAATTAACAATCCTAAACATAGGGCTCTACATCAAAGAAAGCTACATTGGAAGCATAATAAGCCACACAGATCCTTAAAGACACTAGAACCTGATGCTCTGATACCACCTGTGACACCCTAACTAATTAAATACTGGGTAGCTACTCCTTTATGAAGTTAATACAGGATATCAAGTTAGTTCAGTTGTAGCATCACTGCCGAAAACATATAACTTATTACTAGTCACCTAATATTTAAAAAGAGAGATGCCAAATTTTATTAATTAAGTTAACATAATCAAGTATTTAAGTCAACAACCATTAATCGCATAAACAATCTCAAATGAATAATCAATGAAAAGAAATAAATAGAGTCTGGAGTAAACACTCCAATAATAATACCAGAGTAAAATAAAGTCCCGATACAAGAGTCTGAAATAAATAAACCAATATCTGAAATAAAACTAAAAGTCTGAGAATGCTATCTCCAAAAGGAAATGGGTGATATGCCCTAACAGATGAGTAACCCTGAGTATAATCAAGTGCAGAATATGAAGGCGTCTAATACCGAGATCCTGTAACTTTCACAGCAGCTACAACACGTCAATGTAATGGAACACCTATGCTTGGCGTCCCTGTGGCTGGGTACCTAAAATGTTTTTACAAAACAAAATAGATTTGGAAGAAAACGGGTCAGAGCCTGAGGTGAAAACAATTTAAAAGTTTAGCAAGTGTTTAAATTATAATTAAACAACACATATTATAAACATCTTAGTTGCGTACTCTTACATGAGTTTCTCACCTCTCAACTAATGTGCACGCCTATCGTATTCCCTTAACCAATCCTAGTTATGCCGATAACTAACTAGTCTATACCATTCTTGCTTTTGCACTCTATCATAGGGTATCTACTCGTAACACCCAAACAAGTTATATTCATAACCCATATTTGCAATCATTATATTACTTATTTCAAGTGTTGATTAAATTCTCACATTCTTAACCCATTCAAACATCTTAGTTATTCACATCTACTAAGAAACAGTGAAAGAGTCACAAGTATATATATAAATCACTCACAGTACATATATATACATATATGGCACCCCTAGGCTAAGATGCGGTACATGCATACTCTGGTATCAGATCCATGTACATCACGTACGTAAGGATCATGTGTTTCGAATCACTCAGGAACCGTTTCAAAACAAATCAAAAATATATTGGAGGCGAACATAGTTCATATACCCATGGGTCACGCACATACCTACGCTCCCGTGATCAGCTGACTTATCAACTCACAAATAATTCATTCGCAGTCCTATGTCCTTAAGGTACTAGTCTAAATCCCCCCCGAAGGCACACAAGGATAAAATGGTCCGTTTCGAAAAAAAACTAACCTCTCGTGATAGAAAGTATGGTAGGTATGTCATACACATAAGAAATACATTCACACAACCTAAGAAATCATATTTCAATATAGATATACACACTCTATCTATTTAGTCTCACACGTAGTAATTTTATCCCGAACATCCTACGTAAATATATATTTTACTTGATAACTCTCTCGTCGTATCTATTTGAGTACCTAACCTATCCCAAATGGTTACTAGGTCTCCTATTAGTTTCTAATGTTATTTTAGTAACTTAGAGCCCCTCCGTTACTGTTCTTATCCTTACCTGAGCATTTATTCCCATTATAGTTTCAATTCGAACAGAATCCAATCGTACCTCACTCAGTACTCCCTCGTAAGCAATGGTATTCAATTCCCTAAGGTATTCCGTTTTTTCGGGCTTCAACTAAGACCCTACTGACCTTAACTAAGTCCCACAATATCATATTAATCACCCTAAGAATCATTATCGGCTTTGGGATTTTCCTTAAACCTTAAAGGGAAACAATTTCCAAAAATCAAAAGAGGTCGATCGATCGAAGAAAAGGGGTCGATCGATCGACATTCTTGAGTCGATCGATCGATCAAGCAGGTATTTGCCCCGAATTTCCTTAAACAGTTACGGGTTTCCTCATTTTACAACTCTAATTCTTTATTTCAACGTCCAAAACTCTCAACCAAGTATACTAATCATCATAATAACATATTTACATAATTTCTAACATTATTAGAGTCATTAAATCATCCTCAATTAATAGTTTCTTGGATCAAAAATCGTAATTATCATATAAAAACCCTAGTTCTCTTATTTCTTCAAGAACACTATATAATTCATTATAAATTCATATTTTTCTACACTTGGATCATGATTTCATGGCTGCTAATATCCCAGAAGTTAATCTACATGCAAAACCTACCCAGATTACGATTTCAATTCTTCAAATCCATTCAATTAACATTATTCAAGGTTATTCTCCAATTCTAACCTAACATGGATGATATATGCACTAAATTATTGCAAGTTAAATCACTTGCCTGAAATAGAGATTCTGATCCAATGAAGTAGACGGTATGGGGATGATCCTTGCTTTTCGATCTATCTGGTGGTGGTGACGGTGGTGCAAAAGCCTCAAAGTGGAGGTTATGGCCATGCAAAAACCCTTGGAACTTCTCCTCTCTTCTTCTCTAACTGCCATGATGCTTTTTGGTTGTGAAAACCCTAAGGGACTCAAGTGTTGGATGATAAAATCAGTCTAAAATGCGTAGGTCCTTATTCACCAAAATAGGAATGACTAAAATACCCTCACGGGTTGTCGATTAGGCCTAAAAATGCTCCGGGACCCAAACTAAACCCCCGACTAGTATTTTCTGACTATCTCGACCCTTTCGGATACATTGGATCACTCAAAATGATCATACGGATGACATAAAAATAAAATACTTTTAAATTCATTAAATTGGGTCCTGACACGATTGACACGCGCGTCCATACTAAATTACCGAAACTGTCGTATTTTCAACTCACGATAATTTCACATATTACCATAATCACTCAGAAATATTCAACATTGCCATCATATTTAAATATTAACTCTCATCTCGCTAGTTATTTAAATTCGAATTAATTTCCAATAATTATCCCAATTTAATTTAATTAATCCCATAATTAAAAGCAATATTATTTAATTAATCTCATAATTAAAAGCCATAAAAGTACGGGGTATTACAATCGTATTGCGGCCGACACATGAAAATCATGAGTCGGCATAGAATGACTCAAAAAATAAAACCCTTTTCACTTAGCATAGTGTATATACTTATGAATTTGAATTTAAATTACGTTTCCATTAATAATCTTCTTTTTTACATAAAACTCTGAGAAATTGCTAATTTTCTAAACATGAGATAACTTTTCTCTTTGCATTTGAATTGGATTTTGTTCAAAATCTGTTTAGTTTTCATTTTTTTACTATGATCTTCCTTATTTGGATGAGTTTGACTAAATGTTGGTTTATCATATGGTGGATCTTCGAGTTTATAAATCCATCGCATTTATGATTGAATTTCTACAGAAAGAATAGTTATAAAGGAGTTTGAATTAGTCACATGGTGGCTTTGTAACATTGTCGAATAGTAACTTGGTAGAATTAATCTAAAAAATAATGTTAGATGATGTAATGTTGCAAAAATATGTGTTGTAAGGGTTGACTTGGTGGATATAATGTTTAAAAAACAATAAATTATTTATATATGTTATTATTTAAAAATAAAAATTTAAATTAGGAATTTACTATAATGAGAAAAAATGGTCCAGAACTCCTCACTATTGTGTTTGAATCTATCTCAGGAAAAGTTAGTAGCTGGATAACATATAGGTGCATAAGAGTTATTGTAAGAAGAAGGGGGAGGCCACTCATAAAAAATAAATTCCATTGGATTTTCCTCCACGAGGCAGGCACAGGGGCGGGAGAGCAGAACCAGAGTGAGGGCTTTGTTGTTTGAAAATATGGTTCAATTTTTAGGAAAATAAGGATGAGGATTTGGTATGTTTCTTCTTAATGTTGCGTTGTATAAGGCTCCGTTTGTTTGCCAAGAAAGTTAAGCGGGAAAATGATTTCCTAGAAAAGTGAAGTGAAATAAAGTAAATGAAAAGAAAAATTAATTTCTTATGTGTGTTTGGTAAATAGGAGGAAAATTGCAAGAAAATTATAAATAAAAAATAAAAATTATGTAGGGCCCGTTTGGTTATGTATTTAGAAAACTCGATTTAAACCCCGATTTTAAATACAGCTTTATAATTTAGTTTTTTGTGTTTATAAATGTTAGCGTGCATTTGCTAAACTTATTTTTAACTATTGTTTTTAGAAAATTTGATAAATTTGGCAAACATGTGTACATATAAATTTGATAAATTTATATGTAGCACCCCAAATTTTTGAAGGATTAATTTATGGTTAATAAATTATAAATTGTGAAAATAATTAATGGTTATAACTTGAAGTTGATAATTTTACTAAAATGTGAAATTCAAATATTTTCGGACTCACAAAAATGTTGAATGTAAACATGTCAATTTGGACTTAAATATTAACAAGATAATTTTTTTATTAGTGGGGTTATACAATAATTTTTAGAGTTCAATTTGAACCATTTATGAATCATTCATAAAAATATCAATAAATAGCGTATTGTTATGATTGGTAAATATTTTAGTAGTAGTTGTAACAATAACAACAACAACAACAACAACAACAACAACAAACAACAACAACAACAACAACAACAACAACAACAACAACAACAACAACAACAACAACAACAACAACAACAACAATAATAATAATAATAATAATAATAATAATAATAATAATAATAATAATAATAATAATAATAATAATAAAAGTAAAAATAATAGTAATAATATTATACGTGGTAAAATACCAAGTTTTCTTGAACTTCACTCCAAAATCCTAGGGCTTTGATATGATGTATTTTGTGAAAAAGTTTTTTCTGTAGGAAAATTTGAAGACCATTTTCCCACAAATTGTTTTGCTAACCAAACACAACAAAAGGTGTAATAAAGTTATTTTTCTTCACTATTCCTTTCCTTTCCAGACAAACAAGTGCACCCTAAGAGATTTTCTTTTTAAAGGTAAATTATACTCCAAGTCCTTTGAGTATTGGCTTTGTACGTATTGAGTGCCTAAAGTTTGAATTTTTTCCATTAAGCCTCCAAAGTATTATAGTTAATTAAATTAAGTCCCTAAATCTAGACCTGTGTCCAATCGAATGCTAAAGTTCGTTAATTGTTTGTGTGCAGTTCCTCGTTCATTTCTAAACAATAATAAATTACTTTATCCTATAATTTTTATTTTTACACTTATTATCCCTATATTTTTGAAATTGCAGATTTATGTTTTTGAATTGGTATTAGTGTCAAGTCTTCACATCCTTTCAATCTAGAAACCAAATGGAAACATATACGAGTATTAGACTGAGGAAACCTACTCAGATAATCGAAAAAACTCTACATAACTACAAATAATTATAGAACAAAAAATACTTTAATAAGGCTACTTAAAGACATTGTAGAAAAAATTAAGAGTCACTAATTAGAAGTGATCATCGAAGTAAGATACCTTCAAAAAAGTATAAAAGATAGAAAATATTAGTTACTAAGGAGGATGAAAAGGACTATAGGGATTCTTACCGCAACATATATATAGAGATGGAGAACAAAAGTATCCTTTTGAAATTATCCTAAATGAAAAGAAAATATAAAATGGACTAGTAAGGAAAAGTTTTCAATCGAGTCAATTTGTTTGTAATTGTCTTAATTCCAGACAAAACATTTGAGTCATAGGTTAGGCTTTATTTTATCAATCTCGTAAGCCTATTGCGTATTTGATGAAGACATAGCGGACAAACTTTAAAGTTGGATACACATCGTGTTGTGTTTCGTGCTAAGTTTTTCTTCACGTTACCGAGGAACTCCTAAGTTATGGATGCATTTTTAATATGGTCCTAAGATATTTGTAAGGGTGTTTATTTTTTAGCAAAAACGTTTTGAAATGTTTTTAAATAATTTTTGAAGAAAAATATTTTTTTCGGTTTCATCTCATTAGAACGAAGTCATACACCTCGTTAGAACGAAATGGATATATCGTTCAAACGAAGTTATGAAGTTGTTAGAACGAACTTGGAATCTAGTTTGAACGTGTAACTAACGAACATTAAATGAGGACTCTCTGCCAAACAATGGTCAACTCGTTGGAAGCTCATTGGAAGTTTGTTAGCATGAAAAGGGTTTTCATTTGAACGAACTTGATTTTAGTAGAACGAAATTCCTTCTCCTTCGAACGAACTATGCATTTTCATTCGAAAGAGTTTGCCATCTCAAAATTTGCATTTCCACTATTCAAGGCGTGTTTGACTCAGATTTTTGAAAAATGTTTGTTAAAAAATTTATTTTCTACATGTTTACCAAAGTTCCAGAACCTTAGTTTCATCCTTTGAGTTTAAAGATCCAAGTTCTTATAAGCCTCATCGTTAGATACTGAGGTGTGCGTTGACTCATGCATTGTGGCAACTTGCATGGGTGAACTACTACGTTGCACTATGGAGCACTATAGTAAAAATAGCAATCTGGCACAGTTTTAAACCCAGCCAGATTACCAAATCTAACACGCTTTTAAAGCATGCCAGATATTGAATCTGGCATGCTTTTGGCACAGTTTAAAATCATGCTAGATTTTTATTTTTTGGAACGCTTGTGGCACGATTACAAAGTAAGCCAGATTATTTCACAAGCGTACTCAAACTTTATAACTTGATATCGTTTTAGCACTGTTTTAAATCGAGCCAGATTTTTTAATTAATAATAAATTATTATTTGAAAACAAATTAGAAGAATCAGTAAATTCCAAATCTGGTATAAAAAATATTTATTATTTGAAAAAAAAATTCAAGAAAATTCACAAATGTCAAATCTGGCACGTTTTTTATAAACTAACGTTTCAAAATATTACAAGTCTTAATAGTTCATGGACCCAATAAAAACTGGACAGAATTTCCTCTGTTTTATGGACACGCTAAAACCTGTAAATATAAAAACATGCGTAATGTAAAGTCCGCACGACCATAAAATTTTATAATAAAATTACAAAAGCCCGAACGACCATAAAACTAAACAATAAAATTATAAATGCCCCCATGACCGTAACACATAAAGAATAGAATCCTAAATGTCAACAACATTATATACAAAATCTTCCTATTGTAAATCATTGCCTTCTTCGTGTGTTCCATATGGATAAAAGCTAACGATACAATGTTATCCTGCAAAAAATAGGATACAAAAAATGATATCAGTAATCAAATAATTTGAAAAATTGTATATAATTATCATCATACTTATAAATAATTATCATATTCTCAAATAGGGAGTCTCGTGACCGCGCGATTAGTTCCTGAAGAGTGGTGCGCTTGCGTTCAAAATAAGGAATTATATAATTAAACTCAGTTCAACCCAAATAAATCCTAAACATGCATATAGGTGTGAATGAATAATATGTAAAGCATGCAAGTACATTCAAACACACACAGATGAGGAAAAATCCCCCAAAGGGGCAAAACCATTTATTTTCACTATAATATTGTAACTTTACAATTTCTCGGATTATAATGAAAATACAAGGGTGACACAGAATTACCCGCAGGCGTCTGATCTGTAGTCGGCGGCTGGAAGTTTCCCTTTCCAGGAGGGCAGCAATGAAGAAGAAGGTCAGTCTTCTCCCCAATGGTATGAATAGCAAAAGAGTTTGTGTTCTAGGGTTTCAAAATGATTCACAAATGATTTGGAAATTTGTGTGAATCAAAACATGAGTTTTGTAACTCACAAAGATGAAGACTTTGAGTTTATGAACTATGAAAATCGTGTGAAGAAGTCTTATAAAACCATCTCCCTGTAGTGGGTTTATAAAAGAAGTCCTGGCCCTAAAAAATCTCTGCACGATTTGGCTGAGTTTATCCCAGGCGGACCGGTCCGGGTCTGAGGCGAATCGGTCCGAGGGGGCGGATCGGTTCTTTTTAAATTTGGCTTTATCGGTTCGCTATCGGTCCGGGGTCTACTGGATCTTCAGTAAGCGGATCGATCCGGATGAGGGGCGAAACGGTCCGGGGTCGTATCGGCTATTTTATTCTGGACGGATCGGTCCGGCTGTGCAGAATTCTGATTCCTCCTCTTCTTTGATATTCGGATCCGTTGATGACGATATGAATCTTGAATTTCTTCAATGATGTAACGACGTACGACATAACAAATTGATAATGGACAAAAATGTCCTTACAAATCTCCCCCCATGTCTATGCCGATACATACATAAAAACCAACATCCGAAATATCAAATTACAAAGAGCCTATACAAATCTACCCTTCCATGAACCCAAAACTGGAACGATACAAATGAATAAGACTTCATCGTTTGCTCTTCAAATCTTCAGGAATCTGAACGCTTTTCTCATCAGAGTGTTCAAAATTCAGAGATCATCAACAAAGTACCTACACACATGAGAAAAAGCAAAAATACCAAGTGACGTATCGAGTTTGAAATGAGATAAACATAGATATCAAATGATGAAAGCATACTTTATCAAATCTCAAAAACTCAAAACTTCCCCAAAATATGATAATTCTTTCTCCCCCTTTTTTATGATGTCCCCAAATAGACAAAAAGAAGAATAAATTAAGCGAGCAAAGCCGGGGTGTCACAAGGAACAAACAAATAATTTTTGAATTATTTAAACAAACAATAACACACCATGAATGAACACAAAACAACCAAGTCGATGATAGCATAAATGAATGGGTGTGATCAAATTCGATAGGAAAATCAATGCATACAAACATGACAGATGTGCACGATGAATATCGGATACTCCTAACGAATGAACTCAAATGCTTCCTTTGGTGTAAGAAAAAAATGGAACGAGACATTGACTTAATTAAATCAACAAATCAAAGCTCAAAGTGATTTCCACACCAATAACATCCAAACCGATTTCATGCTTTTTCAGGACTTTCAAGGAAGTGCAAACCCATTTAAACATTTTCCAACCAAACTCCCTCAGATTTATATGTTGAATAGAGGCTTTCTAAATTCTCAAACTTTGGAGAATTGATGGTGAAACCTAATGGCCCATATTTGGCATGAATTGTTTTTTATTGCCTTTACATTTTTTCGGGGCTCTTTTAACCTCTTTGAACCTCGGATAATAAAATTCCTCCATTTTTTAGGTCCTTTTGAACGGTGGCTTTTGCGCAAAGAATAGATAATGACCTTTCGCAGCCCCTCCCCGTTCACAATTAAACACACAGTCTCACCAAAACGGTTTTTACATGCAGTCCAATCTTGTCAAGTTTTATCGCATATTGAAAGTTGTATAAACAGAATTGAGATGAAAACACTCAAGCCAACATGTGATAGACAAGTACAATAATCAAATAAAGTTTTGCATGTGTGCAATAAAGGATATAGGAGTCAAACATGTAGGAAAATATCACTAATTACATCTCAAAGACTCTAAAAAATGTAAAGCACATGGATGAAATGATGTAGCGTCTCAAATCTCTATCAAACAGTCACATGGATATATGAAGTGAAGTTGTGACTTGGCTATCTTAAATGCTCATCCATAAAAGGTGCAAAACGAAAATCTTTTTGGATTTTTCAAAAATTTTATTAAAATAAAATCTTTTTGTGCTTTTCTCAAAATTTTTCTTAAAAGAAAATCTTTTTGAATTTTTAAAAGAAATATAAAAAGCAAATAGAATAAATACACTAGTGATACAAGCTAGCAATAGGAATCAAAGGATATGACACTACATCCTATGCTAGACACGGACCAACCCCTCAGTCAACTCTGCAAATCCTCAAAGACTTCCTAAGACTCTCAAATCTAAGGGAATCTAAAGGTTTCATGAAAATATCGGCTAACTGACGGTCGGTAGGAACGAAACTCAGGGATACGACCTTCTCCTAAACTAACTGACGTAGGAAGTGCTCGCGTAACCTGATGTGCTTTGTGCGCGAATGTTGGAGGGGATTGTGGGATATGTGAATCGCGCTCGTGTTATCACAGGAAATGATCATGGTGTCCTGTGAAATCCCATAATCATCTAAACTTTGCTTCATCCACAAGAGTTGCGTGCAATAACTCCCGACGGCGATGTACTCAGCCTCTGCAGTGGATAAAGAGATGGAGTTTTGCTTCTTGCTCAACTAAGAGACAAGAGCAGAACAAAAATAAAAACACCCACCAGAAGTGCTCTGTAATACCCCGTATTTTTATGCTATATTATTTATTTAATAAAAATCCAGAAATTAATTATGTTATAATTATTAACGTGATGAGAGTTAGTAAATATATGAAATTGGTTGAATATTACTAATGAGCAAAGTAATATATATGATATTAGTTATATTGAATGTCATGAGTGAATTAAATGACAATTTCGGAAATTTAAGTCGGGACGTGCTCGTGTCGCGTCGGGACTAAGTTTTGATAAATAAAAGTAAATATTTTATAATTCATTTGTATGGTCGTTTTGAGTGCGCCAACGCGTCCGGAAGGTTCGAGATAGTCAGAAAAGTGTACCCGGAGGTTTAGTTTGGGTCTCGGGGCGTTTTTAGGCCTAATTGGTACCCCGGGAGGGCGTTTTGGACATTTCACCTTTTTGGGTAATTAAACCCACGAAAATTCCAAGAGTTATATCAGATATCTGGATTTTCATCTAGGGTTAGAAACTCTAAACACAAGTGACGGCCATAGGAGAGGAAGGAGAGAACTCTCAAGGCAAATTCAAGGCCCGAGATCCACCCGTTTGCACCGCAACCACCACCAACGCGTAGATCGCGCAACGGGCTACGCAACCACACCAAAAACATCTGCAAATCAGAACGTCAAAAATCCCAGGCAAGTGTTTATATTGCTTATTTCGTTGGTGCAATTTCCATATTAGTTTAGGAATGATTAGGGATGAAATATATGGAAGAAAATCCAATTTGTGATAGGAAAATCCATGTAGTATTGGTTTATATGATGATTCTGGAAGCCCTTGCCATGTAGAGGAAATTAACCACGAAATTTTGATGATTATAAGAAGGAAATTCTGGAGAAAATTTGTTAGAAACCTGTTTAAGAAAATTTTAGGGTTCTTGATAATTAGATAAAATTTTGGGTTGATAATCCATGTTTAAATGATAGAAATACACATGCCTTACGTTAAAAATGTCTGGTATATTGATATAATGTTAGTAGTAGAATTTTTGGGACGTTTGGGTTTGGAAAATATGGATTTGGATGAAGAAAAGTTGTAGAACCCGTAACTGCAATTCTGCAGAAAATCGAAATACCTGCTTAATCGATCGATCGAGCCAGAGCATCGATCGATCGAAGGCTCGATCGATCGAGCCCCAAACCTCGATCGATCGACCCCTCCTGGAAGACTCCTATTTCCCTTGTTAAATGAGTTAAACTTAATTTATCTTGAGATAATTCTTAGGCATCCTTAATAAAATGTTTTTGGGAAATAGGGAAGACCAGTAGAACATGTGAATAGACTTTGGGACCCTTGATGTCGGGCAAAGATTGTAATTTGGGATAATTACATAAGGGTCGGTGGAATTATGATTTAAAGAGAGAGGCACGTAAGAGAGTTACTTTGGGACAAATGTGTATACCTACTGAATTTTATAATTGGGAGGATAGAATCCATGAAGCATTATGTAATAAGTAGAAAAGTTCCTCAAATTAAAGTAAGATGTGAATGGTTATACGTGATAACTATATAATAAGAAATAAACGCAAATGACGTAATTATGGGAATTGAGAATTTACCCATTATTGATATGGTAATATTAGTATAGTTATATGATTGTGTATGCATATACTATCTATGTGTGAAAATCATGCCCACGCTACTTGCTATCCCTGAGGTTTCCGCGCTGGGACAGTCTTATCTCGATGAGACCTTTATGGGGGATATTGACTTGTAACCTAGAAGATAGATATCCTTGGTACAGGCTATCGGAATGATAGTTCAGACGGTCCTAAGAGATGCGGGTATGTGCTTTCCTCTTAGAGACTTGGAATCTATGCTTCGCCTCATGTTGTTTGTGTATAGGTATCCTTGGTACAGGCTATCGCAGTGATAGTTCAGACGGTCCTACGAGACTTGGAACCTATACTTTGTCTCAATATTGTTTGAGTATGTGTTAATACAGTTCGAGAGTGATTTCGAATCTGTATTCCCTCAGTACGAGTGATACGGGGATTGGATAGTAGAGTATGCCCGCACCATAGTTTTATTTGGGGTGCTGTTGTGATATATATATTTTATGAGTAGTTAATATATATATGAAATTTTGAAATCTGGAACTGCCTACTGTGATGTGATATGTAGGACATGGTTGATGACTCAATTATAAATACTTGTTTTGAGAAATTAAAATATGACACTGGAAAACTTTATTGATTAATAAAGTCAAAATGAGAACTTTGGTTACTAATTGAAATATTCTTTTCAAACAATTGAAACGTGGAATTTTGAATCTTACGAGTAATCTAAGATAAGTTAAATCATTGGGAAGATTAGTGCGATAAATGATAAGACAAACCGTGGGGAGGGTTAGTGCGATAGGTGTGCACATTAGAAGAGAGGTGAGAATTTCTCAAGAGAGTGTCGCACTAATATGTTGTTGCATTGGCCTGTATCATTTTAAATACTTGCTAAACGTATTTTAAATCAAACACACTATCGGGCTCTGACCCGTTTATTTTTCTCTCTCTCTCTTGTATATATATGTATGTATTGCAGGTGCCCAGCCACAGGGGCGTCTTTCTTAGGATCCCTTGGAAGGAACGCGCTGCAGCTTAGGTGGGAGTTGTAGGCCTCTTGACTAGACGACTTCGTTCATTCGGATCCACTCTTAGTACTTGCATTTAGTTGGGCATGTGTAGCTCTTTCCATTATTCCGTTGTTATTGGACATTTGTATTTCAGTTATTTCCAGTATTGTTACTATGTGATTTATTCAGTTTGGATGTGTGACTTTAGATTTCGTATGTTGACATTCGATTGACGAATGTATTAAACTAATTGGATTATGTCGTAGAATTTAATGTGGTGTGATTCTTACTTATTGAATGTTGTTAATAAAACAAATGATTTTTTCTTTAAATAAAATTTGGAAAGATATGTATGAAAATGGTTTTGACACTTAGTGTTGATACCAAAATTAATATGCTGATGTGGACGAATAATACGAAGACACGTGTTAATTTACGTGGCACAATAGCAGCGAGGAAGTTCATTTCCCGACCAACCATGATTCTTTCCGAGCAACGAGGATACACCGAGGAACTCTAGCACACCGAGGTACTCTAGCGCTTCGAGGTACTCTAGCGCTCCGAGGAACTCCTGAGCAACGAGCAACTATGGCGGTCCGAGCTGCACCTCGGTCGTATCATTAATTGCCAGATAATCAACAGTTCAAATATTCATTGAATGATTATATTCTTGACGCGCACGCTGCATTAAATGTATTACCCTTTCACATGTATATCATTTAATGTATCGAACCTTTCATGTACAGCCTCAAGGCTATAAATACCTTGTATCAACCCCATTCAAGGGGACCAGAATTTCTTGAGAGAACTTGTAATAAAAAATTCTGCAAACACTCAGCAATAACATAACAGTGGATGTAGGCTTTATTCCTAGCCGAACCACTTTAAAATCTTTGTCTTATTTATTTATCTGTGATTGAATAATTAGAGCAATCTAGTTTTTTACATCAACAGATTGGCGCCGTCTGTGGGAAACGACTGTTGCTATCGTTTTTCATAAAAAATCATTTATCATCAATGGCGGATAATCCAGAATCTAGCAATCGAAACGCTGGAAATGCTGGAAATCCTCCAAATCCATCTGCACCTCCAGATCTGGCCGGAATTATGACGAATCTGGCTCAAGGACAAACCGCCATGCAAGAATCTATGAGGCAACTCATTCAAACTCTTCAAGGCGGTGCACCTACATATTCAGGGCAAAGGAGTGATCGTGGGCAATCGCGATCCAGACGTACTGGGTCATATCGCAATGGAGAATCTAATGATTCTTCTTATCAACCTGGGCGAACTTCATCAATACAGGCTACGGATACAGATCAACGTATCACTCTCTCTCCGGAGAGAACTAGCGCTTTAGAAAGATTAAGAAGGGTGTCTCCTTTCAGTCGATTAGGACCAAGGAGGAATATGAGTCCACCTAGAGCTCCATCGAGAAGTTTGCGGCCACCATCAGGTTTGAGAGAAGGATCAGCACAATCACGACCAGCTACTCGTCGAGATAAATCTCAGGAAGCTACGTCAGAGCAATCAATTTCTCGGACTAAGAGGCCTGAGGAAGGAAATGAAGCATGGAAAGGTTCCATTCAGCGGTTGGAAGATAGACTGGGAGAAATGTCTAAGGCAAGAAACCCCCTACAGAGAACTTTTGTTCAAGGGACACCTTTTGTACAAGCCATTGTGGATTTTCCTACACCATCGAAATTCAAAGCACCTGTGGTGACCCCCAAGTATGATGGAAAGACAGATCCTGTACTTCATATAGAAC
The DNA here is from genome assembly GCA_949130495.1 of Sambucus nigra. Classification (NCBI taxonomy): domain Eukaryota; kingdom Viridiplantae; phylum Streptophyta; class Magnoliopsida; order Dipsacales; family Adoxaceae; genus Sambucus; species Sambucus nigra. The sequence continues at coordinate 108,511,295 of OX422221.1, read as the reverse complement.
AATACCAAGCTGCTGCCGATATCTATGCCGTCCCCGACGAGATGAGGTGTAGAGCATTCTCGGGAACTCTTACCGGATCTGCACAAATATGGTACAATAATCTTCCTCGGGGTAAGATTTCAACTTTTATTCAGTTAGCCGAGCTGTTCATTGGCAATTTTTGTTTTGGAGCAAAGCCGGTAAAGCGAGTAGCACACTTGCTAAGTGTTAGGCAAAAATCAGGTGAAAGTACTCGAGATTACATAACTCGTTTTAATAACGAGAAGTTGGAAGTCATAGATTACGAAGAAAAGACAGCAATCACTGCTTTGATGAGTGGTTTGTTGCCTAATAAGTTATACTACACTTTGGCCAAAGATCCACCTAAAACTATGTCGGAGTTGATGGCAAAAGCGGCCAAAATCATGAATGCTGAGGAGGCTATGGCTGCAAAGAAGAATATGGATAAAGAAACCAAGGTGGAGGTCGACAAGTCTAAGAAGAAAGAGCAGAAAGGTAATGGTGGTGACAAGCACTCCAAGAATAATAGGACGACATGGTAAGTCCTAAAGAAGTACGATAATTATACTCCATTGAAAATGGGTATTAATCACGTTTTAGAAGAAATCAAGAACAGCGAGGAAATCAAGTGGCCAGAAAAACTGAGGACAAATCCTGATCTGAGGAATAAGGCCAAATACTGCGAGTTTCACAAAGATCATGGCCATATGACCAAAAATTGCATAGCCCTTCAGAACGAGATTGAAACACTCATCCGAAGAGGAAAATTGTCAAAATATGTAGATCACAGGGGTGAGAGGAAGAATGATGATAGAACTAGAGAAAGATCTAGATCTCCTTGTCGTGCCGAGGAGAAAAAGAAGAGGGACCATGAAGATGATCCAGATGATGACCCCGATCTTCCCAAGAAGCCAAGGCAGCCTGAACGAGAGGTATTTTCCATACGTTTTGGGTTATTTGATTGTAATGTTATTACAGGAGGAGATGCAGGAGGAGGAGACCTTACTGCAGAAAGAAAAGCTTACCTCGGAGAGGCTCAAGCTTGTTCATATATTCAGCAAATAAATCTGGCCGAGGATGATCGTCCGAGGAAGGTAAACAAAGAGAAGCTAGTGATTGGTTTTTCAAAAAAAGACCTGGCAGGTGTTCTTTACCCTCATGGTGATCCTTTGGTGATCAAAATGAGGATGAAGGACGTGGTCATTTCAAGGGTGTTAGTAGACAACGGTAGTTCGGCAGACATCATGTATTATTCATGCTTTGATAGCTTGAATTTGAAATTATCTCAATTGGAACCTTATCACAGACCCCTTCTGGGTTTTGCTGGCGAGAAAGTTTTTCCACTTGGGACGATCAAGTTGGATATACTCATTGGAACTTGGCCTGCTTGTCGAACAGAAAGAATACGCTTCTTTGTGATGGATAAGAATGTGCAGTCAGCCTACAACATCATCATGGGAAGAGTTGGATTGAAGAAGTTCGAAGCAGTTCCATCTACAGTACATCAGTGTTTGAAATTCCCAACGAATTTTGGAGTCGGAATTATGAAAGGTGATCAAAAAGTAGCTCGGGAATGCTATTATTCGTCTGCCGAGCAAGAAGAACTTGAAGAATTAAGGAAAAAGACTACTACTTACCAAGTGGAGGAAGGTACAGAAATTGAAACTCTTGATCCTAGGGATGAATCTCAACTTGTAAAAGGACAGGTGGTGGAATCTACAGAAAATGTTATTCTGGACGACGAGCATCCTGAACGAGTAAGCCAGATAGGATCGTCGTTGGATATTTCAATAAAACAGGAGTTGATAGTTTTCTTGAGAAACAGGAAGAATACTTTTGCTTGGAGTCATGAAGACATGCCAGGGATAGATCCAAACTTCTTATGTCATGAGCTCAATGTGAATAAGGAGATCAAGCCTGTGAAGTAGAGAAGAAGAGTGTTTAGTCCCGAGAAGAACCAAGCCATACAAGAGGAGGTCGAGAAGCTCCAGAAAGCCCAATTCATTGAAGATGTAAAATATCCAGATTGGTTGGCAAATGTGGTAATGGTAAAGAAGAAGAACAATAAATGGAGAATGTGTGTTGATTTCACTGATCTTAACAAGGCATGCCCAAAAGATCATTTTCCATTGCCCAGAATCGACCAACTAGTGGATGCTACCTCGGGACATGAGCTGCTCAGCTTCATGGATGCATACTCTGGCTACAATCAGATCAAAATGAAACCTGAAGACAGGAAAAGTACTTCTTTTATTACCCCAAGGGGAACTTATTGTTATAATGTTATGCCTTTTGGTTTAAAAAATGCAGGTGCAACATATCAGCGGCTGATGAACAAGGTTTTTGCCGAACAAATCAGTTGCAATATGGAAGTCTATGTCGACGACATGCTCACCAAAAGCAAGAGAGCTACTGATCATCTAGTTGACTTAGGCCAGACCTTTGATCAATTGGACAAATACCAAATGAAGCTCAACCCGACGAAGTGTACCTTTGGAGTACAAAAAGGAATGTTTCTCGGATACATCGTCAATCAACGAGGTATTGAGGCAAATCCAGAAAAGATCAAAGCTCTTTTAGGGCTGCGATCCCCAACGACGAGGAAAGAAGTACAGAGTCTTACCGGACGAGTTGCAGCGCTCAACAGATTTGTATCCCGAGCAACTGATAAATGCCTCCCATTCTTCAAAACACTGCAAAAAAGTTTTGAGTGGACTGACGAATGCGAGAAGGCTTTTCAAGACTTGAAGAAGTACTTGGGAGCACCACCATTGTTGTCCAGGCCAATAACCGGAGAGAGATTGTACTTGTATCTGGCCGTATCAGAGAATGCAGTCAGCTCCGCATTGATCAGGTTGGAGAATGGAGTTCAGAAACCTATCTACTACACAAGTAAAGCTTTCCGAGGTGCAGAAATCAGGTACCCAAAGCTAAAAAAATTGGCACTGGCACTAATCGAAGCAAGTAGAAGAATGAGGCCATATTTCCAGGCCCATACCATCATTGTGTACACCGACATGCCGCTAAGACAAGCCCTCTATAAGCCGGAAAAATCAGGAAGACTGATGTATTGGGCGATAGAACTTGGTGAATATGATATTGTGTATGAACCCAGATCATCCTAAAAAGGGCAAGCTGTAGTAGATTTTATAGCAGAGTTCACATACCCTGATACCCCCGAGGAACAAAAGGTGCTTGCTGACCTACCTGTGGACGATACAAGATCAACAGACACAGGTCCAGACCAACTAAGGTTGGTAAAAGGACTTGTGGATGTAGAAAAATCATCATATTCAAACCCATACCAACTTCGGTTGGTAAAAGGGCACGAACAGATGACCGACGAGGAACGAAAGATACCAGGGGATGATGAAAGAAAACTGCAGATATTTTACCGAGGAATTCTGACAGATAAGAAATTTGAAGACGAGTTACCTACATGGAGATTATATGTAGATGGATCATCTTGCACAGCTGGTTGTGGAGCAGGGATTGTTTTAAACACCCCAGATGATATTGACATGGAATATGCCTTGCGATTCCAATTCAAGGCTTCCAATAATGAAGCTGAGTATGAGGCCATGATAGCAGGTTTTCATTTGGCGAAAGTTATGGAGGCACGGCAAATAATTGTTTTCAGTGATTCTCAATTAATTGTGAATCAAATGATGGGAATATATGCAGTTAAGGGAGAATTAATGGTGACGTACCATGCAAAGGTGATGGAGTTATTGACAGAATTTGATGCTATTCAATTGGTGAGAATACCGAGGATGGAGAATGCTAGAGCAGACGCATTGGCCCGATTAGCGTCAGCTACGCGCACCGAGATGCGAAGAACGATACCAATTGAAGTATTAGAAAGTCGGAGCATAGAAGAAGATCTGACGGTGAAGATTATTACCCTTGATTTAGGACCATCTTGGATGGATCCTATCAGGGCATACATTGAAGAAGGAGAATTACCGGAGGACAAACTAGCTGCAAATAAATTGAAGTATAAAGTTGCTCGGTATGTGTTAACTAATGGTGTTTTGTATAGACGAGGAATTATGGCAGGTTTGCAGAGATGTGTGCATCCATCAGAAGTCAAGGAATTGGTTGAAGAAATCCATGAAGGATCTTGTGGAGCTCATGTAGCAGGTCGGACACTTTTGCAAAGGGTAATGACACAGGGATATTACTGGCCGACAATGAGGGCTGATTGTATAGCCTATGCCAAGAAGTGTGACAAGTGCCAACGTTTTTCCTCCATCCGAAGAACTCCACAAGCATTGTTGACACCCATAACTTCACCTTGGCCATTTGCCATGTGGGGGGTTGATCTGGTTGGACCATTGCCGACGACCCGAGGAAGGTTCAAGTACCTCGTCGTGGCAGTGGATTACTTTACTAAGTGGGTGGAAGCTGAACCACTGATTGATATGACGTACGAGAAGGTTTATCAATTCATCTGGAAGAACATCATCTGTCGATATGGTCTCCCTCATGCTTTCATTACAGATCATGGAACACAGTTTGATAACGAGGAATTCGCTGCCTATTGTCATCAGTCGAACATTTTGAAATTTCATTCAGCACCAGGCCATCCTCAAAGTAATGGACAGACTGAGGTGACGAACAGAACATTATTAAATGGGTTGAAGAAAAGGCTAAGTGAGGCTAAAGCAAATTGGATTAATGAGCTACAGTCAGTTTTGTGGGCTTACCGAACAACTCCCCGAGCAGCAACTGGAGAATCACCATACATGTTAGCATTTGGAAGTGAGGCTGTAATACCAGTCGAGTTGGGTCTCCCAACTCATAGAGTGCTGAATTTCAATTCCCCAGTCAGCGATTTGATGAGAAGACTGGATTTGGATATGCTCGAGGAAGTTAGAGAAGAGGCATCCATCAGAAATGCTGCTTATCAACAACGAACAACTCTGTTCTACAACAAAAGGGTGAAGAAATGCGATCTAAAGGAAGGAGATTATGTGCTGAAGAGGGTCATTCAGAAGCACAATAAACTCTAAGCAAACTGGCATGGACCTTATCGAGTTGTGGAAGTTGTTCGTCCAGGAACTTACAGAATAGCAACTCTAGAGGGAGAAGAATTTAAGAATGCATGGAATGCTGAACACCTGCGCAAGTATTATCAGTAATGTAAAATGTAAAGCATTTCCTTCATTATGAATATAACGAGGATTTTTCACCATTTTCTTTCTGTTGAAAGTTTTTCGGGGAATACTAGTGTTGTACACTACGCTGAAGACTATAGTTCAGACCCACAATCAACTCCGGTTGATAAAAGGGCGAGAACCAAAAAATACTCCTTTGGTTAGGAGGCGACACTAGTGTGACCAACTACGGTTGGTAAGATATCTAGTGGACAGCTCGAAAGAGCCAAAAAATACTCCTTTGGTTAGGAGGCGACACTAGTGTGACCAACTACGGTTGGTAAGATATCTAGTGGACAGCTCGAAAGAGCCAAACAATACTCCTTTGGTTAGGAGGCGACACTAGTGTGACAAACTACGGTTGGTAAGATATCTAGTGGACAGCTCGAAAGAGCCAAACAATACTCCTTTGGTTTGGAGGCGACACTAGTGTGACCAACTACGGTTGGTAAGATATCTAGTGGACAGTTCGAAAGAACCAAATATAGTTCGAAAGAACCACTACTACTCCTTTGGTTAAAAGGTGTACACCAGCATGATCAATTACGATTGGTAAGATAAAAATATACTCTCACATTACAACTTATGTTGGTCGGGAGGTAAGATTATTACAAAAAGTTCTTTGAAGAACAAAATATTCCAAAATACACCAAGTATAGTTGGTCGGGGATAAAGACCCACTAACTGTAGTTGGTCAACGAGGACAAATTATTGACCTTAGTTGGTCGGACACATTTTATGAAAATATTTGAAACTGAACCAAGTATGGGTGGTCGGGGATAAAAACCCATCAACTGTAGTAGGTCGACAAACATTATTTATCCACCTTGGTTGGTTGGAAACAGTTGGAACAATTTATACTCATTACTTTATTATTAAGTGATTGAACAACCTTGATACTTGTAACTTTTTATTAAGTTGCTCAATGAACAATATTATTGTTATCTTTTTAATAGATACATATGCATAAGTGTAAAGTGTTTGATAAACATAAGATAATACCAATACAGATTTACAAACAAAAATGAAGTCTTTCATTAAAAATTCAAAATAAGTTACATATTACATGTATGTGCTGACTATTACATTAAGATTCCTATTCTATTGGTTTCTTGCCCTTTGCTTTTGAGACAGGCTCTTCGCCAGCAGGAGGATCTTCCAAGCAAAGAGGAGAATTAATAAAGTTCAAGTCCTTCAGCATTCTGACATTCATTATTGAAGGTGTATCCATTAGATGCTCTGGACGAGATACTTCGATTTGGGAGTGAAGGCTATAATCACCGAGGTATTTTGAAATTAGGCTACGAGGAATGGAACGAGCTGGGATCCAGGCCATGTCCAATTTGAAAGGTGGCACAGGCAAGTCTAGTAACCCCGGAGCATGATAATCCCATAAAAAATGCCCTCGCTCCAATTTTAATACACCCAGGGCGTTCAACCATCCCTGCTTATAACCTTCATTGTTGGCATGTTCAATACGAGCATCCAAATGAACAAGAGCTTCATTATATCCTGCCATCCAGAATTCCCTGGGCTGCTTATGAAATTGAAAGGTTAATCTATCCAATTGTTCGAGAAGGTTTTTGGCAAAAAGATCCTTAGTATGTAGAGCAGACTTCGTTGCAGTAAGTTGATCTTCCAGGGATAGATTTTTCTTGGACATTTCTGATAGAGCCTGATCTTTGACGTTTAATTGGAATGCTTGAGTTTCCAAAGTAGATTGGGTACGAGCATCTTCAACATTGCGACTAAGAACTCTTGATCGGCTCCGAGAAGCAACTGGAGAACTTTGCTCATCGACAATTCTTCCTCGTCCCCGAGAACCTCTTCCTCGTCCCCGAGCAGTCACAGGAATAACAGATTTTCTCAAGTTATCCAGTTCTTGCCTTAGTTTGGCATTTTCAACCTCTAAGAACGAGAAACCTTCATCAGTAACGGGCACTAGAGCAGTGGAAGATGACGCTGCAGATTCATATTGAGCCAACTTTTTCTGTAAATTATTATTTTCTTGTTCCAGGATCTCGGCAATCTGCCTGCAAGCTTCAACTTCACCTTTTAGGGTCCTTTCCCTAACATCATATCCAGCAATGATCTTTTTATGGCCTGTTTCAGAAGAAAGTTGCTGATATCTATTTTCATAATCCTTGTGCAACGAAGCCATTGATGCATTGTGTTGATTTTGAAGATCCTCTATGGAACCATGAAGTTCCTCGATCAATTCGTAGTATGCCACATTGTTGGCCACAGATCTATCAAGTAAATCCTTCAGGTACCGGTAAGCCTCAACTGCTTGTTTTGAGGCATCGTGACCAAGAATGTCAACAATCTCTGATACACTTAGGTCTGTATGACCAGCTTTATAATATCCATTGCATTGTCGCATCAACTCAGTATCAGGAGCAGATATCAATTCCATTCTGGCTAAAAAACTAATAAAGAGAAAGCAGTAGTTAATAAATAAAAGCAGGAAGAGGATCAACAATGAAGAGGAACGAAAATGTGTTTTATTAGATAATCAAAGGATTACATTGTTCGATTACAAGTAATGAAAGATAGAATTAATGCCGAACAACTTCACACCTTTTCCTTGTCTCCCAAGACTTTCTCGGGAGGCTGGGACGAGGAGCTCGGTTGCTCGGTGGTAACAACGGTTTGATCAGCAGGAATCTTCTCGGGAGGAGGAGGCATGGAAGAAATGTCCTCGTTGACAGAAGGTTGAGAGGCAGAGACTGGATCATCTATAGCCATAGAAGATTCATCAGAGACAGGCTCATCTTCTTCTTCTTCCACAATTGCTGGAGGAGGGCCAGGGAGGTGTCGTTGGAATAGCTCAGAATCGTCTTTGACCTTCAACTCTTGCAGAGCAGCTACCCAGCCATCGTGGAAGTATTTCAGCTTCCCATATTGGACTTGGGATGTCATTGCAGCAATCCCCTTATCCCATCCTTTCTCCCAACCAGCACTGAAAGATTTCTTGACTGCAACCTTTCTTCCCAACTTCTCCGAGGAGAGCTTCACATCCAATTCCTCTTTTTTGACCTTGATATCTCGCAGGGTAGATAACTCTTCCTCTGCCTTTTTCAGCTGGCCATCATATTCCTGATGTTTAACCTCTAAACCTTTTACTTTATCCTCCAAATTCTTGGAGGTTTCAGCCATTTTCACCTTCTCAGCTTCAGCCACAGCCAACTTTTTCTCCCAAACAGCTTTTTCCTCAACATACTGTTGACGAGATTCCTTTAAAGACTGGGTCAAACCCAACAGAGCATCCTCTACACCTGACGAGGAGCTTGAAGCTTTAATAGCCTCATCCTTCTTCACAATATTATTGAAACAGTTCACCAGCTGAAAGATGAGAGAAATAGTAAAGTCAATACAAAATGCAAGCATTCAGAGAAAGAAAGAAAAACCATAAGTATGAGAAATTTACTGAAGCAAGGTGACGAGCAGCTAAGGATGTCAGCATATCCATAGGAATTTTTTCATCAATACCATGGACCTCGGGTACGACCGAGCTCATTGCAGAACTTGGAAGAATGATGTTTGGAACATCAGTACCACCAGCAGGTAGAGAGGAGGCAGTTTCAGTCGGAGTAACCGAGGATGATTTCCTCAATCTCCTCAACGGGAGTTCAGAACCTTCAACCAAAGAAGTCTTGGTCGGAGAGATTGTAATTACATCTACAGGAGCATTTTTCTTGCTCGGAACCATTGGGGGCTTCTCGGTAGCTTTAGAAGACCCAGCATCCACTTTTTTAGTCCCCTCTGGGGCATCAGTTTTGCTTTTCTTGGCCCCAGCAGCAGAAGAAATATCATCAAATAGGGCAGGAGGAGCTCTTTTCTTGCCCATTCTTTGAGATAAAGGGATGTGAGAATCCTAAGAAGAATCTTCTGGAGTTGATGCTGGCTCAACAGGACGAGCAGTATAAGAGGTTGTATAACTCTTATACTGCAGCAAATATGATGCAGACCTGCTATGCTCGTCAGCAATCGTCTTATGCAAACCCCAGATAAGTTTCAGATGTTTAATATTCATTTCTGACTCTTTTGGAGTTTTTCTTTTGCTATCAACTGCAGATAAACACATAACAAAATATCAGTCATACATTTTGTCAAACATGATGAAAACATAATTTTATAAGTAAAATAAAATGAAAAATAAACCTATCCCATTGCCATATGGGGGGCATCTGGGACCGTTGTATACTTCATCTCCAGTTAAAGGGGCATATTGCCAATTTTTTATGACCAACCCATGCTCAAAATAATCTCTATTTGAGTCAGGGAGGTTAACTACAAGAGCCCTATTCAGGAACCTAGTTTTTAAGTAATAAATATTATCTAGAGTGGTCCACTTATAGGAGTACATAATTTCAGGGATCCCTATACGAGTCCCATGAGTTAAATTTAATTTGTACACCCCATTAATTATTCTCCATGAATTGGGGGCTATTTTTGCAGGGACAAGATCGAAATACTGACAAAACTCAAGACACAATGGGTTTGGTGGAAAAGAAAATCCACATTCAGCAACAAAAAGACTGGGGAACCAATGTCCCTCAGCCAATCGAAAGTAATCTAAAGGCTCAGAAAGAACCTCTAGAACTACCCACGAAGGAACGGAAAAATCAGAACGAAATTTCTCAACAGATTCCACAATATAAACCATACTGAATAAAAGAGAAGAAAGGAAAAAGATCTTACAGGAAGAAAGGAGGTCTGCTGACAACTAACGAAGGAAAAGATGAACGCACAAGAGAGAAGGAGAGAATAGAAAGCTTGAAGGCAGAAAATTGGAAAACGTAGAAGACGGTATGGTTATCTAAGAAGTTTAAATACTTTGCATTGGGAAACGTCGAAAGAAATGATTACCAAAAAGAAACTACTGAACTTCCGGCGGCTAAAAGGACAAAAACTGCACGGAGATCGAAGCGCTTATAAAAAATTCAAAAAAAAAGGCGGAAGCTGCGAAATGAGAAGGAAATTTGAACACAATGTTCCTGAAACCCAGGAAAGTCATTTAATATTGCCATATACCGAGAAAGAATGTTCCATACTCCTCAAAGTTCGAAATATGAAACATTGGGGGCTTCTGTTGATACCAAAATTAATATGCTGATGTGGACGAATAATACGAAGACACGTGTCAATTTACGTGGCACAATAGCAGCGAGGAAGTTCATTTCCCGACCAACCATGATTCTTTCCGAGCAACGAGGATACACCGAGGAACTCTAGCACACCGAGGTACTCTAGCGCTCCGAGGTACTCTAGCGCTCCGAGGAACTCCTGAGCAACGAGCAACTATGGCGGTCCGAGCTTCACCTCGGTCGTATCATTAATTGCCAGATAATCAACAGTTCAAATATTCATTGAATGATTATATTCTTGACGCGCACGCTGCATTAAATGTATTACCCTTTCACATGTATATCATTTAATGTATCGAACCTTTCATGTACAGCCTCAAGGCTATAAATACCTTGTATCAACCCCATTCAAGGGGACCGGAATTTCTTGAGAGAACTTGTAATCAAGAATTCTGCAAACACTCAGCAATAACATAACAGTGGATGTAGGCTTTATTCCTAGCCGAACCACTTTAAAATCTTTGTCTTATTTATTTATTTGTGATTGAATAATTAGAGCAATCTAGTTTTTTACATCAACACTTAGCTTAATTATTTAGGGTGTTAAGTTGAAAAATTTATTTTTATCGACAGTGATGCTGAGAATGAACCAACTGTTCACCTTGATTTTAATTTAATAAAGGAGTGATCGCCCGGTATTTAATTAGGCGGGGTGTCACAGGTGGTATCAGAGCATCAGGTTCTAATGTCCATAGGATCTGTACGGCTTATTTCGCTTTCAGCTTAACGTTATCGCTATAGAGCCCTATTTTTAGGATCGTTGTATTCTTGCTTTTATGTTTATGTCTTCAGCTATTTGAGATTTGATAATGACTGTAGACTAATAAACTTCTTCACGTTTCAGATGCCTCCGAGGCGTGCTCCGAAAGATAGGCGTGCCCAGGCCGAGCAGCCAGCAGTTTCGGCACAAGGCACAATGAATGCATATGAAGTAGCCGTCATTGTTGCTCAGGCGGTGAATGCCGCACTAGCGGTGGTTCAGCAGGCTCCACCTCAGGTTCAGGCAGTGGCGCCAGCACCAGCACAACTTCCATCTGCATGGGAGAGGGTTCGGGATGCTTTTCAGAAAGCGCACCCCCCTGAGTTCTCTTGTAGCTCCGATATTGTCACAGTTAGCCAATGGAAGAAAGACATCCAGCGGCATCTCCGTATGTATGAGTGCACCGACGTGCAGAAGCAGTTATTGGCTTCCTTTAAGTTGGTGGGAGCCGCTTTGCAGTGGTGGGAGTCCACTACCACTTTGGAGGAGAGGGACACGATCCCTATTCAGTCATTTTGGGAGCGATTTGACCGCAAGTATTTTCCACCCGCCGTGCAGACTGAGATGAGGCGGAGATTACTGAACCTGAAGCAGGAGAGTCTTACCATAGAGGAGTATGAGGAGGAGTTCACGAGACTTCTCACCATTGTGCCAGATGAGGCACCTACTGAGAGCAAGAAGATTTTGCTGTTTGTCGACGGGTTAGCTTGGAGGATCCGTCAGCACCTTATTGGAAATTTATCCCTGAGTACTTTCACTGATGTACTCAATGCCGCGTTGCTACATTGCCAGGATCACCACTTCCATCTGCAGGGAAGTAAGAGAGCAGGAGAGTCCAGCCAGCAGGGTAGGATCGGGGGTAATAGTTCCAGTGGGGCACCATCTCATGGAGAGACTCGTCAGCACGAGCAGAGTTCCCATCAGGGGGACCCTGCTAAGCGATTATGTTCAAGTGATTCTAGGCAGGGATATGGGGGCTATAGGCAGGGCCAGCAGGGACAGCCTAATCATCAGGGCCAGCAGGGCCAACAACGACAGCAGGGCCAGCAGCGTATTAATCAGGGCCAACAGGGCCAGCAGCGAGGAGGAAACGGCCAGCAGGGCCGTGGTCAACAGGGATAGAGGGGAGACAACTACAAGGGCTGATGTTTTGGGTGTGGTAGACACGGCCATAGGCGCCAGGATTATCTGGAGGGAGATAGGGCCCCACAGCAGCAGGGTGCCCGTAATGAGCCACAGAGACCACTTTTTTCAGCTGCACTCTCAGCTCCAGCCCAGGTGCCAGCTGATTAAGGGTGAAAAGTAGCGCGTGTCAAAACGCTAGTCGTTGTTTTCTATTCACTGCCTTAATACAAAAACCTAAATTATGACTGCACTTGCGATACAAGTATAGCGGTAAGTCGGGTATCGAAATTCACAGAGACGAGTTGCTAGAATTTATAGCATTTAATACTCCTAAAATAAAAGTGTAAAAGGTGATAGGTTGGAAATAAAGAAAAGGGAAAAATTAAGAAGTTAAGTCTAAACTATAATTAATAAAACGAGAGTCGGGATCGTGTCCCCACCATGGGCTAAACAACTAATAATTAGAATTTCGGTTCGAAAATATTTAATCGAGCATTTTCAATTAAGTATAAACATCACACAATAAGGAATTTAACCCAAAGTTGCGAGATTAAACATTTAACAGAAAATGGTCACACGCATCTTAAATTCGGATTACCGCTATAAACACTAACGTTGCATGACAAAGAAAGTTAAACACATAATAATCCGACTTTAATATGCGAGGTTTCAATTAAATGCAATTTTACACAAAACCTAATTTTCGGAGCTCAACGCCCATCAATGGCGGACACACGAACCAAACTCTATGTAACTACTCACTACACATGATTAATCTAATTACATAACTAATTAATAAACAAAACAAGAAATAAATAAACTAAACTAATTTATCTAGGCAAGAAAGTAAAGAACAACAAAGAAATTAAGCTAAAACAACTAAGTACAAAGCTTGAAGATAATGAATAGTAATATTAACTTACAAAGTGGGCAAAACACCCATGGAAATGAGGAGAGGGAAGCTACAAAAAATCCCCAAAGTTCTCTAACCTAAAATGAAATATCTCTCCAAATAAAAGCCCCTAACACTCTATTTATACCCCAAAACAAACCCCCAACAAAACCAACCCAAAAAACCCAAAATAAGTCAATTTTCGTCCATATCTGATGGGACCGGTCGACCTCTATTTTGGTACCGGTCGACCGCACTTTTGGAATTTGCCTTGGGCTTGAGGCAGCCCCCTTTTCCACTCCGAACCAATTTTGACGCGTTGCACGGAAACGGCTATAACTCTCTCATACGGAATCGAAATGAGGCGTGTTCGGAACCAACGCGAACCTAATTCAATTCTCTACATGATGCTGTTTTGAAACGCTCCAAATTATGCAGTTTGAAATTACCAAAATTCCCTTGAAGTAGAAGAAAATACCGAAACCTTTCGAAAATGGGCATAACTTCCACATACGGAGTCAGAATAACACACGGTCAGTGGCCACGAAAAGATAATTTGATGATATACATGTTGGTAACTTCATTCCATAAAAAATAGTGAGTTTGAAAAGACCAAATTGCCCTTGTAGTATCATTCAACGATGGAACTTCTCCGAAATGCAACCGAACCTCACTTTTAGCGTTCCAATACCTACAAAAGTACAAATAACCTCTGCAAAGCATGTTTATATCCAAATCCAAGGTTGTCTGGTTAATGAGCATAATTATAGGTATTTAGGACCGTAAAAGTGCTAGAATGCATAAAGATAATGGGCGGAAATATGCAATATTCGATACGAATCACACCCCCTAACTTAAACATTGCTAGTCCCTAGTGATGAAACAAGCAAAACTAGTCCACAGAAGGAAATACAAAACGTATATATGCATCGAAATATAATTGCCGCTTTCGTAGGGAACACGATTGCATTTAGCATGTGCAATAAGCCGTTAAACCCCTAGGTTACCCTAGTGGACGAGTGTCGTCTCGTGAGGGTTTTCAGGGATGATACCCAGAAACATCACATGGTTTCCTCAAAATATGCCCAAACCAACGTGCGACAAACCCAACAATGGCGAAAAGGATTCCATACGCATTATTAGCAAAGTGAACGAATTCACACAAAAGTCTGAATCATCAACATTATAGAATGCACCTCATAGAATTGAAACCTTAAAATGTGGGAGGGGAGCGAGCACATGCAAAGTGTGATTTGGCAAAAACTTAAATAAATCGGATACTAAATTAACGCAAGCATATATTCAATCCTCACGGGCATTACACTCATGAAGCGAAATCACTCGAAATAGGGAGGTAACACACGAGACATGAGGGCATAAAGAGTAAATGTAAATGGAAACTAGGCCGCACACATGTCACAGACGAAGAACGCTATATATAAACTAAAAAATGTAATCTCAATGAAAGGATACCGCGCATTAAAGGAGGCAAAATGCATTTTCACATATTATCAAAACTGTTTAAACCTTTGAATTACATCTACTTAAGATCACATAGGACTTTAATAGGGTTGTAATGTAGGTTAGACTAAGGTACGAAATAAAAGGATGTATATACGGATTCAAAGTATTCGGGATGAAAACTCGGGATAATGAGAAAATGCGGGCAATATTAAAATTGGAAAATAACTTCCAAAAAGGCATTAGATATATCACCGGGGAGAGTAATCAAAGCTTATTGAACTATATACAACATTTACAAACTTCTCTTTCTTTTTCTTTTCTTCTTTTTCTCATTTTGTCATTGGTTTTCTTTTTTTTTTTGCTTTCTCTTTTTCACTCTTTTGCTTCACTACTTTCTTTTCTTTACTTTTCAAACTCTCATATGCCCAAATTGCAACCGACATCATAACAACAACATTCAATCCCAAGTAACATTCCAAACAAAGGTATGGAAAGTGTATGTATGGGTTAAAACTCCAATTTAGAGTTGGTTATGGGAATGGGGTTATGAAATGAAAGGCTAATATTTAGGCTCAAAGGGATTAACGAGGGTAAACATATAAGGGTGAGGTCAAGGCTAATATGGATGATATAACAAAGATGGCCTATGATCATTTCCTAAAGTTTACGCAATTCTCGAATCAAAACAATATATGAAAATCATGCTCAAGTAACACATTTCAAGTATGAACTCAATTAATGAACGGTCAAATGAAAGAATAGTGAGATTACCGACGAATTCAACGTTTTCAAAGAGGAAAGAATAGTGTATAACACTCACAAACGACGAAAGGTACAAAGCTTACTCGGTGTAAGTATATACAATGCAACAAAAGATTACCGAGTTATAAAAATCTTAAACCAAATCAATAAAGCAAGGAAAGTGCATGTGCTCACGGGATTAAAGTTTAATTCATGAAGTTATTCATAGTATCAATAATCGAGACTAAAGTCTAATAACTTCTAAAATTGAGAACATGCATCATTGGGCTGTCTATTGGATCGGGCAATTATTAAAATTTATCATCGAAAATAAAGGCAAAATGCCCAAAAAAGGAGAAAAAAGAAAGAAAATATTTTTAAAATTTTTAATTTTTCCAAGAAAAGCATACTAAGTAACTAACATGTGAGCAAAAACATGGACTAAATGAAGAAATGGATAGAATATCCCACACCCCCTAACTTAAAACTTGACATTGTCCTCAATGTAAATTAAGAACCAAGTCAAAGAGAGGAAAATAACGATATTACCCAAAATTGGAGCGATCCCCATAAGAACAAGTCCAAAGAATCTACAAAACAAGTTAGTACCGAGCATAGCAAAAATAAATAATAAAAAGTTAACTAATTACACTAAACTAAATTAAAAAGGGAGGAAAAAATAAAAAGAAAGAAATAAAAAGCTAACTATATACAACCTACTATTTAGACTTCACACTAACTGTACACTAGAAGTCTAAATAGCTGAGGGTCCACCATAAGAATGATTTGACTTTGGAGGATAACCGGTGTACCCTCACATACAAGCATGCCTTCCGAAAAATATGGATTCCGTTTGAACAACGGAAGGCATGTGTAAGGCGGAAGAAATGAACCATCGCCAATTAAAAGTTTTGGAGGGACGATGGGGGTTTTGGATTGAACGGGTGATAAAAACAAGTGAGGACCGAGAAAAGCCGAATATCCTCCCAATGATTTTGAAGTTGGAATGGGAGGCGGCGCACACAAAGGCAAAGATGCGATCGTGGAGGGCGACTTGAGCAAGTACTCCTCATCGGCGATGGGGTTTAAAACATTAAAGTTCGAAACCGAATCATCGGGTACTTGTTTCGGTGGGGTAATAGAGAATGAAAATGGGGATGAAAGAAATTCAAACTCATGAGATGAATCATCATCGCATGAAGTTGGAATTTCAAAGGAAATAATATCATTTTCAATGAAATGTTCTTCTTTGGGGGCCAAAGAAGAAATCATTTCATTGCAAATAGATATTACGTCATTTTCATCCTCACTTTCAATATCTATTACGAGATGGGCAAAGTCTAGAATGGCTTGTTCCAAAGTAGGTACAAGTACCTCATTTGGTTCAAAACATTCCTCGACTTCAAAAGTCTCGGAAGCAAAATCGTCGTCGGACTCAAATAATAAATCCAACTCATGTTCCCACGAACAATTTTCTTCCCGATAACGATTTTCAATTTTCTCATTCTCATACATACGCAAGCCCTCACCGAATGTCATAGGTCGAGGTGCGGATGCATTAGAATGGGAACTTTGAAAATTACCATCGGACTTAAACGAAAACTCATTATTATAGGAATTTTGAAAACTATTGCAATTCGTTTCAAAATTCCTATTATAAGGAGGTAAAGGCCCAAAATCATTATCATCATCATCAAAATTCTAATAACCTAAGTTTTGACTTTCGTTATACTCGCCCAAAGTAATATGTGAATTTGCAAATTTTTGGGATTCTAAGTATTCATCGAAAGTCATAGGTTTGCGAGAATTTTGAGAATTATAGCAATGATTACCGAAAGAATTGGAATAAGACATGCTTACCCCAAAAATGGCTCGAAGTGGCGGATTCCACAAAGTAAGTGCGCGCGGGAAAAATTCGAGCGTTTCTAAGTGCTCAAATGTGGAAGTCCTACAAAAAGTTAGCAAATAATACAAATAGAAAGAAAATACTATGAAATACTAAATCAAATAAAGTCTAAAACAAAATCATCCCCGGCAACGGCGCCATTTTAATTAAGGATGAAAAGTAGCGCGTGTCAAAACGCTAGTCGTTGTTTTCTGTTCACTGCCTTAATACAAAAACCTAAATTACGACTGCACTTGCGATACAAGTATAGCGGTAAGTCGGGTATCGAAAATCCACAGAGACGAGTTGCTAGAATTTATAGGATTCAATACTCCTAAAATAAAAGTGTAAAAGGTGATAGGTTGGAAATAAAGAAAAGGGAAAAATTAAGAAGTTAAGTCTAAACTAGAATTAATAAAACGAGAGTCGGGATCGTGTCCCCACCATGGGCTAAACAACTAATAATTAGAATTTCGGTTCGAAAATATTTAATCGAGCATTTTCAATTAAGTATAAACATCACACAATAAGGTTTTTAACCCAAAGTTGCGAGATTAAACATTTAACAGAAAATGGTCACACGCATCTTAAATTCGGATTACCGCTATAAACACTAACGTTGCATGACAAAGAAAGTTAAACGCATAATAATCCGACTTTAATACGCGAGGTTTCAATTAAATGCAATTTTACACAAAACCTAATTTTCGGAGCTCAACGCCCATCAATGGCGGACACACGACCCAAACTCTATGTAACTACTCACTACACATGATTAATCTAATTACATAACTAATTAATAAACAAAACAAGAAATAAATAAACTAAACTAATTTATCTAGGCAAGAAAGTAAAGAACAACAAAGAAATTAAGCTAAAACAACTAAGTACAAAGCTTGAAGATAATGAATAGTAATATTAACTTACAAAGTGGGCAAAACACCCATGGAAATGAGGAGAGGGAAGCTCCAAAAAATCCCCAAAGTTCTCTAACCTAAAATGAAATATCTCTCCAAAGAAAAGCCCCTAACACTCTATTTATACCCCAAAACAAACCCCCAACAAAACCAACCCAAAAAACCCAAAATAAGTCAATTTTCGTCCATATCTGATGGGACCAGTCGACCTCTATTTTGGGACCGGTCGACCGCACTTTTGGAATTTGCCTTGGGCTTGAGGCAGCCCCCTTTTCCACTCCGAACCAATTTTGACGCGTTGCACGGAAACGGCTATAACTCTCTCATATGGAATCGAAATGAGGCGTGGTCGGAACCAACGCGAACCTAATTCAATTCTCTACATGATTCTGTTTTGAAACCCTCCAAATTATGCAGTTTGAAATTACCAAAATGCCCTTGAAGTAGAAGAAAATACCGAAACCTTTCGAAAATGGGCATAACTTCCACATACGGAGTCAGAATAACGCACGGTCAGTGGCCACGAAAAGATAATTTGATGATATACATGTTGGTAACTTCATTCCATAAAAAATAGTGAGTTTGAAAAGACCAAATTGCCCTTGTAGTAGCATTCAACGATGGAACTTCTCCGAAATGCAACCGAACCTCACTTTTAGCGTTCCAATACCTACAAAAGTACAAATAACCTCTGCAAAGCATGTATATATCCAAATCCAAGGTTGTCTGCTTAATGAGCATAATTATAGGTATTTAGGACCGTAAAAGTGCTAGAATGCATAAAGATAATGGGCGGAAATATGCAATATTCGATACGAATCACACCCCCTAACTTAAACATTGCTAGTCCCTAGTGATGAAACAAGCAAAACTAGTCCACAGAAGGAAATACAAAACATATATATGCATCGAAATATAATTGCCGCTTTCGTAGGGAACACGATTGCATTTAGCATGTGCAATAAGCCGTTAAACCCCTAGGTTACCCTAGTGGACGAGTGTCGTCTCGTGAGGGTTTTCAGGGATGATACCCACAAACATCACATGGTTTCCTCAAAATATGCCCAAACCAACGTGCGACAAGCCCAACAATGGCGAAAAGGATTCCATACGCATTATTAGCAAAGTGAACGAATTCACACAAAAGTCTGAATCATCAACATTATAGAATGCACCTCATAGAATTGAAACCTTAAAATGTGGGAGGGGAGCGAGCACATGCAAAGTGTGATTTGGCAAAAACTTAAATAAATCGGATACTAAATTAACGCAAGCGTATATTCAATCCTCACGGGCATTACACTCATCAAGTGAAATCACTCGAAATAGGGAGGTAACACACGAGACATGAGGGCATAAAGAGTAAATGTAAATGGAAACTAGGCCGCACACATGTCACAGACGAAGAACGCTATATATAAACTAAAAAATGTAATCTCAATGAAAGGATACCGCGCATTAAAGGAGGCAAAATGCATTTTCACATATTATTAAAACTGTTTAAACCTTTGAATTACATCTACTTAAGATCACATAGGACTTTAATAGGGTTATAATGTAGGTTAGACTAAGGTACGAAATGAAAGGATGTATATACGGATTCAAAGTATTCGGGATGAAAACTCGGGATAATGAGAAAATGCGGGCAATATTAAAATTGGAAAATAACTTCCAAAAAGGCATTAGATATATCATCGGGGAGAGTAATCAAAGCTTATTGAACTATATACAACATTTACAAACTTCTCTTTCTTTTTCTTTTCATCTTTTTCTCATTTTGTCATTTGTTTTTTTTTTTTTTTTTGCTTTCTCTTTTTCACTCTTTTGCTTCACTACTTTCTTTTCTTTACTTTTCAAACTCTCATATGCCCAAATTGCAACCGACATCATAACAGCAACATTCAATCCCAAGTAACATTCCAAACAAAGGTATGGAAAGTGTATGTATGGGTTAAAACTCCAATTTAGAGTTTGTTATGGGAATGGGGTTATGAAATGAAAGGCTAATATTTAGGCTCAAAGGGATTAACGAGGGTAAACATATAAGGGTGAGGTCAAGGCTAATATGGATGATATAACAAAGATGGCCTATGATCATTTCCTAAAGTTTACGCAATTCTCGAATCAAAACAATATATGAAAATCATGCTCAAGTAACACATTTCAAGTATGAACTCAATTAATGAACGGTCAAATGAAAGAATAGTGAGATTACCGACGAATTCAACGTTTTCAAAGAGGAAAGAATAGTGTATAACACTCACAAACGACGAAAGGTACAAAGCTTACTCGGTGTAAGTATATACAATGCAACAAAAGATTACCGAGTTATAAAAATCTTAAACCAAATCAATAAAGCAAGGAAAGTGCATGTGCTCACGGGATTAAAGTTTAATTCATGAAGTTATTCATAATATCAATAATCGAGACTAAAGTCTAATAACTTCTAAAATTGAGAACATGCATCATTGGGCTGTCTATTGGATCGGGCAATTATTAAAATTTATCATCGAAAATAAAGGCAAAATGCCCAAAAAAGGAGAAAAAAGAAAGAAAATATTTTTAAAATTTTTAATTTTTCCAAGAAAAGCATACTAAGTAACTAACATGTGAGCAAAAACATGGACTAAATGAAGAAATGGATAGAATATCCCTCACCCCCTAACTTAAAACTTGACATTGTCCTCAATGTAAATTAAGAACCAAGTCAAAGAGAGGAAAATAACGATATTACCCAAAATTGGAGCGATCCCCATAAGAACAAGTCCAAAGAATCTACAAAACAAGTTAGTACCGAGCATAGCAAAAATAAATAATAAAAAGTTAACTAATTACACTAAACTAAATTAAAAAGGGAGGAAAAAATAAAAAGAAAGAAATAAAAAGCTAACTATATACAACCTACTATTTAGGCTTCACACTAACTGTACACTAGAAGTCTAAATAGCTGAGGGTCCACCATAAGAACGATTTGACTTTGGAGGATAACCGGTGTACCCTCACATACAAGCATGCCTTCCGAAAAATATGGATTCCGTTTGAACAACGGAAGGCATGTGTAAGGCGGAAGAAATGAACCATCGCCAATTAAAAGTTTTGGAGGGACGATGGGGGTTTTGGATTGAACGGGTGATAAAAACAAGTGAGGACCGAGAAAAGCCGAATATCCTCCCAATGATTTTGAAGTTGGAATGGGAGGTGGCGCACACAAAGGCAAAGATGCGATCGTGGAGGGCGACTTGAGCAAGTACTCCTCATCGGCGATGGGGTTTAAAACATTAAAGTTCGAAACCGAATCATCGGGTACATGTTTCGGTGGGGTAATAGAGAATGAAAATGGGGATGAAAGAAATTCAAACTCATGAGATGAATCATCATCGCATGAAGTTGGAATTTCAAAGGAAATAATATCATTTTCAATGAAATGTTCTTCTTTAGGGGCCAAAGAAGAAATCATTTCATTGCAAATAGATATTACGTCATTTTCATCCTCACTATCAATATCTATTACGAGATGGGTAAAGTCTAGAATGGCTTGTTCCAAAGTAGGTACAAGTACCTCATTTGGTTCAAAACATTCCTCGACTTCAAAAGTCTCGGAAGCAAAATCGTCGTCGGACTCAAATAATAAATCCAACTCATGTTCCCACGAACGATTTTCTTCCCGATAACGATTTTCAATTTTCTCATTCTCATACATACGCAAGCCCTCACCGAATGTCATAGGTCGAGGTGCGGATGCATTAGAATGGGAACTTTGAAAATTACCATCGGACTTAAACGAAAACTCATTATTATAGGAATTTTGAAAACTATTGCAATTCGTTTCAAAATTCCTATTATAAGGAGGTAAAGGCCCAAAATCATTATCATCATCATCAAAATTCCAATAACCTAAGTTTTGACTTTCGTTATACTCGCCCAAAGTAATATGTGAATTTGCAAATTTTTGGGATTCTAAGTATTCATCGAAAGTCATAGGTTTGCGAGAATTTTGAGAATTAT
Organism: Sambucus nigra; assembly: GCA_949130495.1. Taxonomy (NCBI): domain Eukaryota; kingdom Viridiplantae; phylum Streptophyta; class Magnoliopsida; order Dipsacales; family Adoxaceae; genus Sambucus; species Sambucus nigra. The sequence goes on along the minus strand of OX422221.1, from coordinate 108,489,197 downwards.
AGCAATGATTACCGAAAGAATTGGAATAAGACATGCTTACCCCAAAAATGGCTCGAAGTGGCGGATTCCACAAAGTAAGTGCGCGCGGGAAAAATTCGAGCGTTTCTAAGTGCTCAAATGTGGAAGTCCTACAAAAAGTTAGCAAATAATACAAATAGAAAGAAAATACTATGAAATACTAAATCAAATAAAGTCTAAAACAAAATCATCCCCGGCAACGGCGCCATTTTGATTAAGGGTGAAAAGTAGCGCGTGTCAAAACGCTAGTCGTTGTTTTCTGTTCACTGCCTTAATACAAAAACCTAAATTACGACTGCACTTGCGATACAAGTATAGCGGTAAGTCGGGTATCGAAAATCCACAGAGACGAGTTGCTAGAATTTATAGGATTCAATACTCCTAAAATAAAAGTGTAAAAGGTGATAGGTTGGAAATAAAGAAAAGGGAAAAATTAAGAAGTTAAGTCTAAACTAGAATTAATAAAACGAGAGTCGGGATCGTGTCCCCACCATGGGCTAAACAACTAATAATTAGAATTTCGGTTCGAAAATATTTAATCGAGCATTTTCAATTAAGTATAAACATCACACAATAAGGTTTTTAACCCAAAGTTGCGAGATTAAACATTTAACAGAAAATGGTCACACGCATCTTAAATTCGGATTACCGCTATAAACACTAACGTTGCATGACAAAGAAAGTTAAACGCATAATAATCCGACTTTAATACGCGAGGTTTCAATTAAATGCAATTTTACACAAAACCTAATTTTCGGAGCTCAACGCCCATCAATGGCGGACACACGACCCAAACTCTATGTAACTACTCACTACACATGATTAATCTAATTACATAACTAATTAATAAACAAAACAAGAAATAAATAAACTAAACTAATTTATCTAGGCAAGAAAGTAAAGAACAACAAAGAAATTAAGCTAAAACAACTAAGTACAAAGCTTGAAGATAATGAATAGTAATATTAACTTACAAAGTGGGCAAAACACCCATGGAAATGAGGAGAGGGAAGCTCCAAAAAATCCCCAAAGTTCTCTAACCTAAAATGAAATATCTCTCCAAAGAAAAGCCCCTAACACTCTATTTATACCCCAAAACAAACCCCCAACAAAACCAACCCAAAAAACCCAAAATAAGTCAATTTTCGTCCATATCTGATGGGACCGGTCGACCTCTATTTTGGGACCGGTCGACCACACTTTTGGAATTTGCCTTGGGCTTGAGGCAGCCCCCTTTTCCACTCCGAACCAATTTTGCCGCGTTGCACGGAAACGGCTATAACTCCCTCATACGGAATCGAAATGAGGCGTGGTCGGAACCAACGCGAACCAAATTCAATTATCTACATGATTCTGTTTTGAAACCCTCCAAATTATGCAGTTTGAAATTACCAAAATGCCCTCGAAGTAGAAGAAAATACCGAAACCTTTCGAAAATGGGCATAACTTCCACATACGGAGTCAGAATGACGCACGGTCAGTGGCCACGAAAAGATAATTTGATGATCTACATGTTGGTGACTTCATTCCATAAAAAATAGTGAGTTTGAAAAGACCAAATTGCCCTTGTAGTAGCATTCAACGACGGAATTTCTCCGAAATGCAACCGAACCTCACTTTTAGCGTTCCAATACCTACAAAAGTACAAATAACCTCTGCAAAGCATGTATATATCCAAATCCAAGGTTGTCTGGTTAATGAGCATAATTATAGGTATTTAGGACCGTAAAAGTGCTAGAATGCATAAAGATAATGGGCGGAAATATGCAATATTCGATACGAATCACCTCTATTTTGGGACCGGTCGACCGCACTTTTGGAATTTGCCTTGGGCTTGAGGCAGCCCCCTTTTCCACTCCGAACCAATTTTGACGCGTTGCACGGAAACGGCTATAACTCCCTCATGCGGAATCGAAATGAGGCGTGGTCGGAACCAACGTGAAGCTAATTCAATTCTCTACATGATTCTGTTTTGAAACCCCCCAATTATACAGTTTGAAATTACCAAAATGCCCTTGAAGTAGAAGAAAATACCGAAACCTTTCGAAAATGGGCATAACTTCCACATACGGAGTCAGAATGACGCACGGTAAGTGGCCACGGAAAGATAATTTGATGATCTACATGTTGGTAACTTCATTCCATAAAAAATAGTGAGTTTGAAAAGACCAAATTGCCCTTGTAGTAGCATTCAACGACGGAACTTCTCCGAAATGTAACTGAACCTCACTTTTAGCGTTCCAATACCTACAAAGTACAAATAACCTCTGCAAAGCATGTATATATCCAAATCCAAGGTTGTCTGGTTAATGAGCATAATTATAGGTATTTAGGACCGTAAAAGTGCTAGAATGCATAAAGATAATGGGCGGAAATATGCAATATTCGATACGAATCACCAGCTCTACCAGCCGTTCCAGCAGCTCCAGTGCAGCAGGGGAAGTTACAGTATGGACGTGTCTATAACGTCCACCAGGCAGCAGCTCCACAGGCACCACCCGCGATTAAGGGTATGTTTCCTATCCACGGTACTATGGGTCGAGTTTTGTTTGATACGGGGGCAACGCATTATTTTATAGCTACGCATTTTGCGAAGGCCTTAGGGTTGTTAGCCATAGCAGAGAGCACAGTGACGTGTGTAGACTCACCATTGGGGAGTGGGTCCCTTATTTTCTTTATATACCGGGGATTGGGGGTAGAGATTGGTAGCTTGGTATTACCTGCAGACATGTTAGTTTTAGACATGCATGAGCATGATGTGATTATTGGTATGGATTGGCTCGCAGCTTATAGATCCATGATTGATTGCTTCGGTGGGAGCATTGTTTTTGCCATTCCGAGGCAAGAGATGTTTGTAGTGGCGATGCCTCGCCCAAAGGGAGGTTCGACCGCTCATTTGTATTACATAGAGGAGGATACCTCTAAGGAGGTTGTAATTCCCTTGGATTCGATCCCAGTTGTCAGGGAGTATTCCGATGTGTTTCAAGAGATACCAGGCCTACCCCCCAGTCGAGAGATAGACTTTGTTATAGATTTATTGCCAGATATGAGACCTATAACACGCGCACCGTACCGTATGGATCCGGCGGAGATGCGAGAGTTACGAGATCAGATAGAGAAGCTGTTAGGTCAGGGCTTCATTCGCAGGAGTACCTCACCTTGGGGCGCTCCAGTTTTGTTTGTGAAGAAGAGAGATGGTTCACTGAGATTGTGTGTGGACTACCGGGAGCTGAACAAGGTCACGATACGGAATAAATATCCGTTACCTCGAATCGATGTTCTATTCGACCAGCTGAGGGGAGAAACTTTCTTTTCGAAGATAGATCTGAGGTCGGGGTACCATCAGCTACGTATTAGGGAGCAGGATGTTTCGAAGACTTCTTTCTTGACGAGATATGGGTCTTATGAGTTCCGGGTGATGCCGTTCGGACTCACAAATGCTCCAGCCGTCTTCATGGACTTGATGAACCGAGTATTCAGAGAATTCTTGGATCAGTTTGTCATCGTTTTCATAGATGACATTTTGATATATTCACACTCCGAGGAGGAGCATGCCGAGCACTTGAGGCAGGTTCTTCAGACTCTACGAGAGCATCAGTTGTATGCTAAGTACGAGAAGTGTGGATTCTGGTTGCGAGAGGTACAGTTCTTGGGGCATGTTGTTTTTTAGCAGGGGATAGCAGTTGACCCGAGTAAAGTATCAGCGGTGAGGGAGTGGGGACAGCCCACGACACCGACGGAAGTGCGTAGTTTCTTGGGGTTAGCTGGTTACTACAGGAGATTCATTCGGGGATTCTCCAAAATAGCGGGTCCATTGATGAATCTGACTCGCAAGGGAGTACCATATGTTTGGGATGACGCTTGTCAATTGGCTTTTGACGAGCTGAAAGACAAGCTTACTTCAGCACCAGTCCTTGCGTTATCGAAGCCGGGTGTGGAGTACCTTGTTTACACCGATGCGTCCTTACGGGGACTTGGGGGAGTACTTCAGCAGGAAGAGAAGGCTATAGCTTTTGCCTCCCGCAAGCTTAAGCCGCATGAGAAGAATTATCCCACCCACCACCTGGAGTTAGCAGCGGTCGTCTTTGCATTGAGGATATGGAGGCACTATTTGTTGGGAGAGAAATTCCGTTTGTTCACAGACCACAAGTCGTTGCAGTACCTGTTCACTCAGCGAGAGCTGAATATGCGTCAGCGCAGATGGATAGAGTTTGTGAAGGACTACCAGTTCGATATACAGTATCATCCGGGAAAGGCCAACGTAGTTGCTGATGCGTTGAGTCGTAGACCGGTAGACGAAGTAGCAGACGTCTGGAAAGCAAAGTGGAAGGAGTTGGGTCACCAGGACGTAGTAGCACGTTCTTTCATATCCGTGATGTCAGTCACACCCGAGATTGTTATGAGAGTAATACAGGCCCAGACCACAGACCCGTTTTTCCAGGAGCAGATTGTGTGACTTCTAGCCGAGGGTGCTGAGTCCTATTCTGTTAGTTTCGATGGAGGTTTGCGGTTTTAATGGGAGGTTGGTAGTTCCTGAAGGGGATGAATTACGTCATGCAGTGATGACCCAATCTCACGAGTCCCGGTTTACGGTGCATCCTGGAGGGGATAAGACATACCAGGATATGAGGAGACAATACTGGTGGAGTGGGATGAAGAAAGACATTGTTGAATTCGTGTCCAAGTGTTCTACCTGTTAGCTGGTGAAGGTGGACCATCAGAAACCGTCAGGGTTACTTCAGCCATTGGAAGTACCCGCGTGGAAGTGGGAGAACATTTCCATGAATTTTATTACAGGGTTGCCTACATCACAGCGGGGCCATGACTCTATCTGGGTGATTGTAGACCGTTTGACCAAGGTGGCTCATTTTCTACCGGTGCGAAAAAACTATACCACGGGTCAGTATGCTCAGTTGTTTATTGCTGAGATCGTCAGATTACACGGGGTGCCCCTGAATATTGTGTCAGATAGAGACAAGATCTTCGTGTCACGCTTTTGGGAAAGCTTTCAGGAGGCTATGGGTACTGAGTTGAGGTTGAGTTCAGCTTATCACCCACAGACAGATGGACAGACAGAGCGTACTAATCAAATGTTGGAGGATATGCTACGCATGTGTGTTCTCGATTTTGGAGGAGGTTGGGAGCCACATATTCCACTCGTAGAGTTTGCTTATAATAACTCTTATCAGTTCACGATTGGGATGGCTCCATTTGAGGCTTTGTATGGCAGGCCTTGTCGTTCCTCAGCTTGTTGGCTCGAAGTGGGGGATAACAAGTTGCTAGGACCTGAGGTGATTCAGGAGACCTCCGCGAGGATCGAGATGATCAGGAGGACAGGCAGAAGAGCTACGCCGATGTGAAACGGTTCTTCCGAGAGTTTAGTGTGGGGGACCAAGTGTTATTGCGGGTATCTCCTATGAAAGGAGTGATGAGGTTCGGGAAGAAGGGGAAATTGTCCCCGAGGTACGTGGGACCATTTACCATCATCGAGAGGATTGAGCCGGTAGCATACATATTAGGACTGCAAGAACATTTGCATCGCATTCACGATGTATTCCACATCTCGTCGTTGAGACGGTATCTTCGGGATGATATGGCCCATACTCACATTGCGATAGATGAGATCGACTTACAGCCTGATAGCTCTTACGAGGAGAGACCGGTGGCTACCCTAGACTATAGTGAGAGGAGATTGAGGTCGAAGATAGTTCCACTTGTGCGGGTCCAGTGGGAGCATCATAATGTGGAAGAATCCACTTGGGAGCGCGAGGCAGATATGCGCGAGAGATATCCAGAGTTGTTTTTACCAGGTATGCCTTATTTTCCGAATTTCGGTACGAAATTCCGTTATTAGGGGGGAAGTATGTAATACCCCGTATTTTTATGCTATATTAATTTGGAGATTTATTAAATTTAATGTGAGTTATTTATTTAATAAAAATCCGGAAATTAATTATGTTATAATTATTAACGTGACGAGAGTTAGTAATTATATGAAATTGGTTGAATATTACTAATGAGCAAAGTAATATATATGATATTGGTTATATTGAATGTCCTGAGTGAATTAAATGACAATTTCAGAAATTTAAGTCGGGACGTGCTCGTGTCGCGTCGGGACTAAGTTTTGATAAATAAAAGTAAATATTTCATAAGTCATTTGTATGGTCGTTTTGAGTGTGCCAGCGCGTCCGGAAGGTTCGAGATAGTCAGAAAAGTGTACCCGGAGGTTTAGTTTGGGTCTCGGAGCGTTATTAGGCCTAACTGGTACCCCGGGAGGGCGTTTTGGATATTTCACCTTTTTGGGTAATTAAACCCACGAAATTCTAAGGGTTATATCAGATATCTGGATTGTTATCTAGGGTTAGAAACTCTAAACACAAGTGACGGCCATAGGAGAGGAAGGAGAGAACTCTCAAGGAAAATTCAAGGCCCGAAATCCACCCGTTTGCACCGCAACCACCACCAACGCGTAGATCGCGCAATGGGCTACGCAACCACACCAAAAACATCTGCAAATCAGAACGTCAAAAATCCCAGGCAAGTGTTTATCTTGCTTATTTCTTTGGTGCAATTTCCATATTAGTTTAGGAATGATTAGGGATGAAATATATGGAAGAAAATCCAATTTGTGATAGGAAAATCCATGTAGTATTGGTTTATATGATGATTCTGGAAGCCCTTGCCATGTAGAGGAAATTAACTACGAAATTTTGATGATTATAAGAAGGAAATTCTGGACAAAATTTGTTAGAAACCTGTTTAAGAAAATTTTAGGGTTCTTGATAATTAGATAAAATTTTGGGTTGATAATCCATGTTTAAATGATAGAAATACACATGTCTTACGTTAAAAATGTCTGGTATATTGATATAATGTTAGTAGTAGAATTTTTGGGACGTTTGGGTTTGGAAAATATGGATTTAGATGAAGAAAAGTTGTAGAACCCGTAACTGCAATTCTGCAAAAAATCGAAATACCTGCTTGATCGATCGATCGAGCCAGAGCATCGATCGATCGAAGGCTCGATCGATCGAGCCCCAAACCTCGATCGATCGACCCCTCCTGGCAGACTCCTATTTCCCTTGTTAAATGAGTTAAACTTAATTTATCTTGAGATAATTCTTGGGCATCCTTAATAAAATGTTTTTGGGAAATAGGGAAGACCAGTAGAACATGTGAATAGACTTTGGGACCCTTGATGTCGGGCAAAGATTGTATTTTGGGATAATTACATAAGGGTCGGTGAAATTATGATTTAAAGAGAGAGGCACGTAAGAGAGTTACTTTGGGACAAATGTGTATACCTACTGAATTTTATAATTGGGAGGATAGAATCCATGAAGCGTTATGTAATAAGTGGAAAAGTTCCTCAAATTAAAGTAAGATGTGAATGGTTATACGTGATAACTATATAATAAGAAATAAACGCAAATGACGTAATTATGGGAATTGAGAATTTACCCATTATTGATATGGTAATATTAGTATAGTTATATGATTGTGTAGGCATATACTATCTATGTGTGAAAATCATGCCCACGCTACTTGATATCCCTGAGGTTTCCGCGCTGGGACAGTCTTATCTCGATGGGACCTTTATGGGGGATATTGACTTGTACCCTAGAAGATAGATATCCTTGGTACAGGCTATCGGAATGATAGTTCAGACGGTCCTAAGAGATGCGGGTATGTGCTTTCCTCTTAGAGACTTGGAATCTATGCTTCGCCTCATGTTGTTTGTGTATAGGTATCCTTGGTACAGGCTATCGCAGTGATAGTTCAGACGGTCCTACGAGACTTGGAACCTATACTTTGTCTCAATATTGTTTGAGTATGTGTTAATACTGTATTCCCTTAGTACGAGTGATACGGGGAATGGATAGTAGAGTATGCCCGCACCATAGTTTTATTTGGGGTGCTGTTGTGATATATATATTTTATGAGTAGTTAATATATATATGAAATTTTGAAATCTGGAACTGCCTACTGTGATGTGATATGTAGGACATGGTTGATGACTCAATTATAAATACTTGTTTTGAGAAAGTAAAATATGACACTGGAAAACTTTATTGATTAATAAAGTCAAAATGAGAACTTTGGTTACTAATTGAAATATTCTTTTCAAACAATTGAAACGTGGAATTTTGAATCTTACGAGTAATCTAAGATAAGTTAAATCATTGGGAAGATTAGTGCGATAAATGATAAGACAAACCGTGGGGAGGGTTAGTGCGATAGGTGTGCACATTAGAAGAGAGGTGAGAATTTCTCAAGAGAGTGTCGCACTAATATGTTGTTGCATTGGCCTGTATCATTTTAAATACTTGCTAAACGTATTTTAAATCAAACACACTATCGGGCTCTGACCCGTTTCTTTTTCTCTCTCTCTCTCTTGTATATATATGTATGTATTGCAGGTGCCCAGCCACAGGGGCGTCTTGCTTAGGATCCCTTGGAAGGAACGCGCTGCAGCTTAGGTGGGAGTTGCAGGCCTCTTGACTAGACGACTTCGTTCATTCGGATCCACTCTTAGTACTTGCATTTAGTTGGGCATGTGTAGCTCTTTCCATTATTCCGTTGTTATTGGACATTTGTATTTTAGTTATTTCCAGTATTATTACTATGGGATTTATTCAGTTTGGATGTGTGACTTTAGATTTCGTATGTTGACATTCGATTGACGAATGTATTAAACTAATTGGATTATGTTGCCGAATTTAATGTGGTGTGATTCTTACTTATTGAATGTTGTTAATAAAACAAATAATTTTTTCTTTAAATAAAATTTGGAAAGATATGTATGAAAATGGTTTTGACACTTAGCTTAATTATTTAGGGTGTTAAGTTGGAAAATTTATTTTTATCGACAGTGATGCTGAGAATGAACCAACTGTTCACCTTGATTTTAATTTAATAAAGGAGTGATCTCCCGGTATTTAATTAGGCGGGGTGTCACATGCTCCTACATCCATCTGCATCCCCGGGCCAATCGGCATCCGAATAGGAGGACAAACGATCATCGGTATCAATGGAATACCAAATACCGTATGACAGAGTCCCACTCACGTATTTGATAATATGTTTTAGAGCGAGTAAGTGTGACTCTTTCGGAGATGCCTGATATCGCGCACAGACTCCAACACTAAAGGCTATGTCGGGACGACTGGCAGTCAAGTAGAGAAGACTACCTATCATACTCCGATATAAGATTTGCTCTACGTCCTTGCCTGAAGTGTCCTTACTAAGCTTGATAGAAGTACTCATAGGTGTACGTGCATGCTTAGCGGAGTCTAAACCAAATTTCTTCACTAGGTCTCTAGCATACTTGGATTGGGAGATGAACATCCCATCCTCTAGTTGACGAACCTGGAGACCGAGGAAGAAAGTAAGCTCACCTACCGTGCTCATCTCAAACTCACTTTTCATCTCTTCCTCAAAGTGGTGATCATGCTGGGAGCATGTGGATCCAAAGACTATGTCATCCACATAGACCTGGGCAACCAAAATTGCACCATCATCTCTCCTGACGAACAACATCATATCAACTCCCCCTCTCTTGAAGCCACGGGCTAAGAGATAGGAAGTAAGCCTCTTGTACCAATCACGGGGTGCTTGCTTCAAACCATACAAGGCTTTCCTCAGATAATAAACGTGCTCAGGGTGCTTAGGGTCTTCAAACCCTTTTGGTTGTTCCACATAAACCTCCTCCTGTAGAATGCCATTCAGAAAGGCACTCTTGACATCCATCTGATATAACTTGAACCGCAGATGACATGCGATGGCGAGTAATAAGCGGATGGACTCGAGCCTTGCAACAGGAGCAAATGTCTCCCAAAAGTCTACACCCTCAATCTGTGTGTAGCCTTGAGCGACCAACCTAGCCTTGTTTCTGATTATGGTACCATTTTTATCCATTTTATTCTTGAAAATCCACCGGGTACCAATCACATTAGTCTCACTAGGTCGGGGGACAAGTTCCCAGACATTATTCTTTTTAAACTGAAGCAACTCATCCTGCATAGCAGATATCCAGTGTTCATCTTTGAGTGCTTCTTTATGATTCTTGGGCTCGACTTTGGACGTGTAGCAAAAATGACTGACAACGTTTTCTAGCTGAGCACGAGTCTTAACCCCTAAAGTGGGATCGCCAACAATGGCATAAGGGTCATGACTCTTGCGAACCCAAGCAGGTGTGTCCCTTAACACAGGAGTAGAGTCCACAGAGTGTGGGTGAGGGATAAGTAAATCACTGTTAGAAGAGTCCTCAATCTCACACTGAAGGTTATAATCAATAGCCGTCGGAGGTTCGTCATCTTGCACGGTGAAGTTTATTGATTCCATAACCTTAAAGCTCTTCAGGTTAAAAACACGGTACGCTCTACTATTCGATGAATATCCTAGAAATATTCCCTCGTCGCTCCGGGAGTCAAACTTTCCTAATTGCTCTCTATCCCGTAGGATGTAGCATTTACTCCCAAAAACACGGAAATATGCCAGATTGGGTTTCTTGCCAGTCCGTAATTCATAAGGTGTCTTAAGTGTGTGTGGACTTATGTAAACCCTATTCACCGTGTGGCATGCAGTAGAAACTGCCTCTGCCCAAAATCTCCTAGAAACTTTGCGACCTAGAAGCATAGATCTAGCCATCTCTTGGATCGTTCTATTCTTTCTCTCAACAATCCCATTTTGCTGAGGAGTCTTCACAGCAGAAAACTCATGTTTGATCCCAAGGCTATCACAGGAAAGATCTACCTTTGCTTCCTTAAATTCAGTGCCGTTGTCACTATGTATCCTGTTAATAGTGACTCCGTGTTGATTTTGCAGGACACGACGCTTGGTCGTTAAAAACTCTACAGCATCCGATTTCTCTCTCAGAAAACCTACAATGGAGTATCTAGAGAAATCATCTACCATCACGAGGATATACCTCTTACTACCCAAACTCTTAGTACGAGTATGACCCATAAGATCCATGTGAATCTGCTCAAGTACTCGGGAGGTGGTAATGGAATGCAACTTCTTATGAGGGATCTGAATTTGTTTTCCCAATTGACAGGGTCCACAAACCGTGGAAGTTGACTTTCCAGGAGATGGTAAGCCATGTACTAGGTCCTTTTTAGCTAAATGAGTTAAATCTCTAACATTCACGTGACCTAGACGTTGGTGCCACAAATCCATAGGAGAGATCGTGGCACTGTTGCAGACAAGTGAGGATGTGGTCTCAGTCCCATAACAATTATCCTTTGTCCTCACCCCTTGCACTAAAAGTTTACCGGCTTGATTATAGACCTTACAAGCATCCCGGTCAAACTTTATGGCAAAGTCAGCGTCGCACAGCTGGCTAATGCTGAGAAGGTTTGCTTTCAAACCTTTGACGTACAAAACATTTTCTAGCTTAGGAAATCCAGGTAACTCGATAGTACCACGTCCTATAATGCTAGACTTGCTCCCATCTCCAAAGGTGACTCTGCCATCCTGATAATCCTCAATTGATGTAAAAAATGAGGCATCACCTGTCATATGTCTGGAGCATCCACTATCAAAATACCACTGTGAGGTATTATGTGCTTTGAGAGCAACATGAACAACAAAGGCCTTTTTATCTTTCTTAGGTACCCAAGAAGTGGTGACCTTTTGTTTGCCTTTGTTGTTGTTGGTTTTAGCTGGAATGTGAGAAGCATTTACTGACGACAAAGACATCCGTCGAAATTCCTCCATCAAACTTTGTGATGTGGCGGCTAAAAACTCAACACGCTCTCTCAGACTGACAAATTCATCAGTATGACGTGGTGGAGCAGAAGTACGTCGTGTTCGACCCAAACTATAGCAAAACTCCCTAAGGTGGCCTTTTCTTTTGCAATATGTACAAAAGAACACAGTCTTAGGTAGACCTTGGTTTGCTTTTCTTGGTCGAACTCTCCTTCGTAGATTTTGGCGATGACCATAAGGAGTAGTAGTGAACTCAGGGACTGGTCCAGGTGCAATTTGGGACGTGGAGGCATCATCATAACCAATTCCCTACCGATCACCAAAACCTAAAGCGGGGCCGAGGAGCATCTTTCCCATTTTCCCAGATCTGTCCTCGATTTGAACCTTGACTTCCCGTGCTCTCTCATGGTCATGAGTAAGGTGGGAAACGAGGGCTTCAAGTTTCTTTTGAGTCTCCAGGGAGGTATGGAGCTCACTCGAAAGACTAGCCACTTGTTTAGTCAAGTCCCATTTATCTTTCTCAAAACAACTCTCTCTCTCTCTAAACAAACTTTCTTTCTCAAAACAGGTAGACTCTCTCTCTCTCTCATGGCGGTGCAGGTGGAGGACTCTCTCTCTCTCGTTTCTTCTAACTCTTCTTCTAATGCGGTGATTCTTAGAACTAACGCTTTATTACGCTTTTTAGTTTTAAATGACTCATTATATAACTCGACGTAGGCACATTGAAGATTACTTTCGCTCTCACTTGCATCATCCTCCCCCTCACTAGCATCGCTCTCACTGTCAAGGTGTCCCTGTGAAGTAGCATCCTCATCGTCGTGGGGTGCTCTAGGAGTACTCACATGACTATCCATGAATGCGGTGAAGTTACACTCATGCGGTGACTCATCTCCCGAGTCAACCGACTCGACCTCACTATCATCACTAAGGGTAGCATTAAGGACAACTTTACCCTTTTCTCTATTCAGACGTGTAGCACACTCAAAATCTCCATGTCCCCTACCGTCTCACTCATAGCATCTCTCACTATCTTTCTTAGGAGGGATTTTAACATCTTTTTCATTTTTCTTTTCAAACTTATTTTTCTGAAAATTCTTGTTATCTTTAAAATTTCCACTTTTCTTAAATTTGAGAATTTTCTTAAAGTTTTTAGCAAATAGAGCCAGATCATCTAAGTCAAAATCACATTCAGAATCAGAAGTTTCACTATCTTTCTTTCTAGACGAATCTACTCTCTTTCTTACCGTCCCCTCACTCTTTCTCTCTTGGGCATTAAGTGCAATTCCTTTATCTTTAGGCCTCACAGAATTAGGAAACATGTCTATTTCATATGTTTGCAAGTCTCCTACAAGTTCTTCCAATTTTAGCGTATTTAAATTACCCATAGAATTTAGCACAGTGACTTTAGGGATAAAACGCTCAGGCAATGATCGAAGAATCTTTTTCACAACTCTTGCATTAGGAATATGTTGACCAAGATTAAAGCTAGTATTAATAATATCAGATAGCCTAGCATAAAAATCATCAAAACATTCAGTCTCATGCATGGTGATGGTTTCAAATTGAGTTGTCAAATTTTGCAATTTAGATTCTTTCACAGCATTAGTTCCTTCATGGGTGAGTTGCAAAACATCCCATGCCTCTTTTGACGTGGTGCACGTTATGATACGTCGAAACTCATCAAGAGTGATGGATCCGGAAATAGCACTTAAACCCTTAGAGTTAAAAGATGACCATTTAAATTCTTCTTCAGTCTAAGAAGTGACAGGTTTTAAACTGGTCACATTTTCAACAGTGACGGAGGGAGGTGTCCACCCCTTTCAACTAAAATCCAAACACGTTCATCTATGGCCTTTAAAGCAGACCTCATGCGGACTTTCCAGTATGCATAGTTAGTTCCGTAAAAAACTGGCATTTTATTATATGATTTCTCCATTGAACACGCTCTTTTTCAAAAATCAATTTTTCAGAAAATTGATATCTTTTAGAAAAAATTTGCGGAAATTAGGAATATGCGATAGATTAGCGTAACCCGCTCTGATACCAATTTGAAGAGTGGTGCGCTTGTGTTCAAAATAAGGAATTATATAATTAAATTCAGTTCAACCCAAATAAATCCTAAACATGCATTTAGGTGTGAATGAATAAGATGTAAAGCATGCAAGTACATTCAAATACACACAGATGAGGAAAAATCCCCCAAAGGGGCAAAACCATTTATTTTCACTATAATATTGTAACTTTACAATTTCTCGGATTACAATGAAAATACAAGGGTGACACAGAATTACCCGCAGGCGTCGGATCTGTAGTCGGCGGCTGGAAGTTTCCCTTTCCAGGAGGGAAGTAATGAAGAAGAAGGTCGGTCTTCTCCACAATGGTATGAACAACAAAAGAGTTTGTGTTCTAGAGTTTCAAAATGATTCACAAATGATTTGGAAATTTGTGTGAATCAAAACATGAGTTTTGTAACTCACAAAGATGAAGACTTTGAGTTTATGAACTCTAAAAATCGTGTGAAGAAGTCTTATAAAACCAACTCCCCGTAGTGGGTTTATAAAAGAAGTCCTGGCCCTAAAAAATCTCTGCACGATCTGGCTGAGTTTATCCTAGGCGGATCGGTCCGGGTCTGAGGCGGATCGGTCCGAGGGGGCAAATGGTTCTTTTTAAATTTGGCTTATTCGGTTCGCTACCGGTCCGGGGTCTACTGGACCTTCAGCAAGCGGATCGGTCCAGATGAGAGGCGGACTGGTCCGGGTTCGGATCGATTATTTTATTCTGGGCGGACCGGTCCGGCTGTGCAGAATTCTGATTCCTCCTCTTCTTTGATAGTCGGATCCGTTGATGACGATATGAATCTTTAATTTCTTCAATGATGTAACGGCGTACGACATAACAAATTGATAATGGACAAAAATGTCCTTACAGTTCTTACGAGTTACATTAGTCCCATGCGAGGTGTTTGTGTTCTCACGGGATCGTTTGGGGGTTGTTTTTGATTTTTTCCATCTAATGGCATATTTTTAAGCCTAAGTCTAGATATTTTCAAATTATCATCATATTCTTAAATCAGGAGTTCCGTGACCATGCGGTCAGTTCCTACGAGTTACATTGATCCCACACGAGGTATTCGTGCCACTCACGGGGCTGTTTGGGGGTTGTTTTGGATTTTCTCCCTATAATGACATGTTTTTAATCCTAAGTCTAGATATTTTCAAATTATCGTCATATTCTCAAATCGGGAGTCTCGTCACCATGTGGTCAGTTCCTACGAATTACATTGATCCCGTGCGAGGTGTTCGTACCTCTCACGGGACCGTTTGGGGGATGTTTTGGATTTTCGCCTCTAATGACATGTTGTTAAGTGTAAGTTAAGATATTTTCAAATTATCATAATATTCTCAAATCGGGAGTATTGTGACCACACAGCCAGTTCCTACGAGTTAACATTGATTCCGTGCAATGTATTCGTGCCTCTCACGGGGCCATTTGGGGAATGTTTTGGATTTTCTCCCTATAATGGCATGTTTTTAAGCCTAAGTTTATATATTTTCAAATTATCATCCTATTATAAAATCGTGAGTCCTGTGACTACATGATCAGTTCCTACGAGTCACATTGGTCCCGTGCGAGGTGTTCGTGCCTCTTACGGGGCCATTTGGGGGGTTGTTTTGAGTTTTCACCCTATAACATCATGTTTTTAAGCCTAGGTCTAGATATTTGCAAATTATCGTCATGTTGTTTTGATATTTCACACCCAACAACCCATTTTATACTATAACTTACTTAATACTCGTGGTTTTGTTAAACTACAAGTATGATAAGGACACGACCAATTCATACACATTACAATGATCCAGATCAAGGTGCTCATGTCTCTTTCCAGGACTTTTGGTAGTTGTTTTGATATTTTGCCCCCTAACGCCATATTGTTTTGACCTAAAACTTGCGTATACTTGTGGTTTTGTTAAGCTAGGAATCCAATAAGTCGTACATGAAAGAAAACGATAATATTTCAATATGATAGACCTTATCAAGGAACCCAAAGCTTTAAATTTCTTATTTTATGAATCTTTTAACCACTTTTTTTCAAAATAGATGATGATTAAGACTTATTATTCTCTGATGAAGTCTCGAGAGGATTGTATGATATATTAAGTGTAATTTTGAGTAATGATAGGGTTTATAAACCACCTCCTATGAAAATCGAAATACAATTTTGTTTTTTCTGGTAGAAATAAAAGACCAATTATATTCTCCCTATATTATTTTGGGTGCTATATTCTATAACATATGAGTCATTAATTCAAGTTAAAATATAAGCATGAATGCGAGAAGGCTATGATCGTTGGATCTATCTATGTGTGTATGGCTTACTGTGTTTTTTGTTGAACCCCTAAGTGTAGGTAGACCATAATGAACCACATACTCAGAATCAACAATCCTAATATTTCTTATTCTATTTCCCTGTGAAAAAAGAACATTAAATAAGAAGTTTGTTATATGTTCAGAATATAGTGAAACAATAACATGATTTCACATGGTAGCTATTGTATTTGGAATATGAAATAAAATTGTATTTTCTTTATTATTTTTTCATTTAAATGTGTACTTTCTTATTTACACAGGTATAGTATTTGGAGAAACGTCAAAGAATGAACATTTCTACTCAAAATGATAATCATGATAGGCAAATAATTTGGCTTTGATTTCCCATTTGCATACATGGCCATTGAATATGTTGGATTAAAAACCCGTAGGTCTCTCGAAAGTACTCGATTACTCATTTCATTGTATTTCTTTTATCCACTAGAAAACTAATTAACATTTTGATAAAAGAAAGGGGGAAAAGAGTGAAACATGTCAGGAAAGAAACTTCCTAAGCATCTAAATAAAAAAAATGACAGGCTAAAATGAATAGAGACCAATGAAGGTCACATTCTAGACACAAATTCTTATGTCAACTCATAAGTTACCTGTGATGTTAAGAAAGTATGAACTAAGCACCTAGGAGCAGATATAGTAGTAGCTACATTTCCCCCATCAATCAAACACAATCACTTATTATAACATGGAAAATATGATATTTAAAGCGGATATCACGATTTGAACTACTTATTGCATTGAGAGCATGGAATTGCAAAGGTCCAAAGGTGGAGAGCATATGAAATTTATCCCAAAAATATGGAAATATTTAACTACCTAATTAAATTGTGATTCTAGCTGATAAATGTTTAGGGTAACAGCAAGACAGTGTGCTATTTCAAGCTATTTTTAGGGAAAGGGACGACGCGCTAGAGGTTTTTATTAAAACGAGGAGGAAAAAGCGATCTCCTCGTTGTATTACAATTAAAAATTATTTCAAACAAATAGAAGTGCAGGATATACTCTGGACCCATAAAAGTAATCAGAAAATAAACTACCTAATATAACTAAGTTAGCTACATCCCACAATGGTATTGTGAAACTCAGAACAGGTCATGGTTGTGCCGCGTAATTCCGCACTTGAATGGACAAGTTTTGAATGTATCTACTAAAATCCCCTCTACCACATAAATGATCTAATGATCATCCATCACAACATTATCGAATATGGAGGGGCTGTGAAACATTACGCCAAAGTAAAGATCCCATAAATCCAAGGTACAGCAGTTATGTTGCCACTAAAATCTTCAACTTGCATAATAATAAAGCATGAACAGTAATTCCGATTTGCAACCAACCTCAAATCCCAATTCAGTTGTGCAGAAGAAGTTTGCAGTTATCTATCACCAAAACTACCTCTTCCCCAATGCTGTCTTTGCTAGACACCGCCACCTTTATTTTTTCTTCCACTTTTATTCTATTAAGAGAAAACCTTCATCCTCTGCTCCATCATGTTTGCAAATAGATATTCCAGTGTCTGTGGCCTCTTCTTAGGTTCCACCTTCACTTTTTTCTTTAGCGTCGTGGAAAAAACTCGATTTGTAGCCATTATCTGAATTGGTAACCCTCGATTTATTCACATTTATCATCTTGTTTCGATTAAAAGTTCTATTGCGAATAGGAGCAACTACAACCTTTCGTGCAGCGTCAGCGACTAAAGGAAATTGGTTCCTATGAAAGTTAGACCTTTTTTAGTAAGTGCCGCCTGTATGAGAGAGGATCTCGAGCCCATGAATCGTCGAACCTTTGTAGATTTATCTTGTGCAACATTGTTCATAAAAAACTTGGCCTCTGTTTAGAACTCTGAGAGAGGATCTCAAGTCAATGAATCATCGGACCTTTGCAGATTTATCTTGTGCAACATTTTTCATAAAAACTTAGCCCCTGTTTCGATTAAAAGTTCCAATACTCATGTTTGTCCGTGATTCTTGTCAGCATAGTTTATATATGAATCTCAAATATTATACAAATCTTTTTTTCTAGAGATGATCATGCTCTTATAATCGTCATGAGCAAATGGGACACAAACTGCTCATGATAATTATACACGAGTTTACATATGATTGCCTTAAAATAAAATGTAATGATGTCACAAAGATCATGATTGCATGAAAGTCCATCCGCAGTCTAAAATCAAACTATACAAGCACACAGTAATTTCAACACAGAAGTCGGATGTTTTGTAGTCTGACCTTATACATGTTGAGGCATTTGAGCTATTAAAAATATGGACCTTAATATGGATCCTTTCTTCGCTGATGAATACATTGCTTAACATATTTAATATTGAAATCCAGTCTCATATATGAATAATAAACTTCAAAAGATATTATAGTAGTGAATAAAAACATAGTTTAAGCAACTAGCATTATGATGCAACATATATATTGAAGAGAAGCTATATAAATTAATGTTCATAGAAGAACATAATTTAAAGTATTATCCTATCTGCAATTAGGCACTGAGATTCCAATAACTTCTTTTTTCAAGAAAAAAAAATTCATTATGTTGAAAAAGAGTTCCAGTTTAAGGTGAACTTGACAAAATGCATCTGCAGTGTATCTTTTACATATTAATAGACTCCACATGAACATTAATTAGACCTCTCTTAGATTCATCAACAATCTTCACATCCGAAGAACTAGTACTGCGTCCTTCAATCTTAAATGTCTTGCGGCCAAAGTAGGAGGGAAAGGTTGCCCCAGTGGATCCCAAACTAGATTGAGACCTTACTGGCATGGCTGTTGTCTCCCCTACAGAAGAATACCCCAACTGAGAACTCAGCTAGGCACCTAGGCCCTGCAAAGCTGTTTGGGGAGCATACTTACCAATTAAACTCGGGCTTACACTATTGATACCATAGTTTTCACTCGATTGAGTTACCCCAATTGAATGAGAAAATTTGCTTGCAACTGATGGGGTCAACCCAGTCTGATTTAAAGCCATAAACAACATTGGATTTGCGATTCCAATCCTAGCATTCTTACCCATCATAAGTGTTTCCTCATTAGCAGTAGGAAGTTCACCATAAAACCTGGACCCATACCCACACCCAAATTATAATTCAGACTTGTAGTATTAGAGTGCTGATTATTTTTATTTTTAGGTGAATTACTAGGTGTAGTCTGATTATTTTTATTTTTTCGGTTGTCATTGGTGGCTCGCCTGCACTGTAACTAGCAACCTTCAAACACCTTCAAAGACTCCTCTAGTGTCTTTTTACACCCTTCAGTCGTCTTATATACGAAAATGGTGAGCCCTTTGAACTTCTCAGTCATGGGGTCACACCCCAAAGGTCCTTCCGCGATCTTACCAAACTTTGCGAAGAGCGATCAAAGCGTATTAAGGTTAACTTGGGGACCCATTGTGGGTTAATTTTAGGAACCACGTTGGCCATATATATTTTTTGTCCAGTAGATTCCTGTAGGGGACCTGCCTAGGTGGGCTAGAAAGAGACCATTCGATTGTTGATCTTCTTCTAGCACTCCTTGAGGGCTTTTTGGGCCCCACGTAGGGTCTTGAAGAGAACAAATCTGTAGCCTTTGGCTTGGCCAGTGACCTTATTAGTGAAAACCCTGTATTCTTTGATGTCACCATACGGTTAAAAGATGGAAAGGACTTGTTCATAGGCGGCATCCCATCCAAGGCCATTGATGAAGATTTTATGGTGGGCAGGATCGGACTCATCCAATTCTGAGATTCATTCGATAATCGATCGATCCTTGAGATCATCCTCCTTGAAGAACTCTATGATCTGGTCTTTTCCAAAGGGCTCTAAAAGCTTCCTTAGTGTCTCACTCTTAGAACCCTCCTCTTTTTCTTCATCCGACGATTCTTCACCTGATTTTGCCTCTTTTCCTCCTCCTCCTCCTCCTCCTCCTCCTTCTTCTTCTTCTTCTTTTTCTTCTTCTTCTTCTTCTTTGTTTTCTTCTTCAAAATCAAATTATTCAGTTGGTTCATTTTTTAATACTACTTTTGGCTTTTCTTCTTCTACTATTTGGTTGGAGATGTTTTTCTCTTCTTCCCCATGGGACTGAGGCCTATAACTAGTATACCCTTGTATTAGAGGAACGACTGTAAACCGTGTTACATATAGATACAAATTAGGGTTTGCATTAATTGAAGGCATAGAGTGACATAAATAACTCTAATTCGCCTAGGTTTTTTGCTTCCTCACAAATGTTAAACCCTTAAAGTACTATCCTAAACAATCCATTAGTTTTAGGATTCTAAGTGGGTAAAAAATACCTATAACTATGTTAATTATACAATGTTACATGCGCATTCAATTCAAGAACCATCCGCCTTGAAAATAAAAAAGCTAATAATGGAATTGAAAATTTACCCCTCAGTTATTATAGAGAGTGGCCAATACGCCTTCAATTCAAGGATTATCCTCACTTCCTTCAAGAAAAAAAATGCGTGACTGTCTGCGTTCATGATAATCTTCTAAATCGAATCTTTCACCACACAACAAAATTCAAATTAAAACTCTAAAACCCTTTCAATAATAATATCAAATTAATCTCAAATAGCTATGAAAAGTGAGTTATAAAATATAATAAGAGTTGATATCATTGTAGTACATGAACACCCTCTTTTGCTTTCACTTCATATATTTCTCATGAGTTTATCTTCCCCATCAGCACCCTCTTTTGCTCCATCTTTTAACAATAGTTTTTCATTAATATTACCCTCCATTTTCATCAATGATAGCCTTCACACACATACATAAGTTATATCCCACCAAGAAATTTCTGAGACTATTGCATTTTAATATCCATTCCTTATGGATTTGTTACCACCGGTGGGAACAAATCCTACTCCCCAAACTCTAAAAAACAAAAAATTGAAAAAAAACCGTCAAACAAAAAACGAAAGCATTACTAATTAATCATCTCTCATTTAGAGAGAAGACCATCATAAAAAAGTGGAAAATTATAGCATCTGCTTATAAGAAGGTGCAAGTATGATTAGAAAACTAACATAATTTAAACAACTTAAAATCATAAAATAAGCGTAAAAATCATAGGATCTTTATCTAGAAGTTTTTCCATACAAATTTAACTGAAGTTTTCACAAAGAGAGGTTATAGTTATATATATTCATCAATAAAATTAAGCAGTTCAAACTTATCACGAAACGGGTATGAGGAACATAAACCCAATTGTACGCTCAACTAAGAATGATAATGGAATATCAGTCTAATCACATCAATAGTTATGGAATTTCCATCCAGGGTCTGTAACCAAACCTTTTCAAGAATGTATTTAACAAATTAACCTAATTGACGACATCCCCTTGATTATGCAAATACCTCTCAAAGATAATTAATAATCAACAAAGATCATAGGTTGGACAAATTCAAGAATCACTATGTTCTACTCTCAAAAGCAACTGGGGTATTTTCAAATGATACCAAAAACCTTGAAAATTTGCTGAACAACATAGAAATGCACAAATCAAACCTTAAAATCATCAAATGAGACTGGAATGTAAAGGGAGAAACAAAATATTACCTCAATATTTCAATGTTATGACAAAAAAATCATCTAAGAGTATTTCATTAAGTTGAACACGTTAACATTCTTTTGTCAATGTGAGCTTAGATAGATTCACTTACCATTAAAAGCTTAGATTTTTCAAAACCGTAAAAGACTAATTCCAAACCAATATACGAAGTAGTTAAAATTCTTAAAAATAACAAAGTAAATAGCTAGATACTATAATCTATTAAAATATCACAAACCATTATACTGAATCAAGTTGAAGCATGTAGAACTGGAAGTTGAGGAAAGCGATGGGTGTCTAAGGCAGTGTTTTGGCTTGGGTAGCCGAGGATGACGATCTGGATCGGGGGTTATAAAGTTATGTTTGGGTTTGTCTTACCAAGGAAGACAAACTTGGCCGAGTAGTTTGAGGTTTTTACCTTTATGGTTTTCCTCATACATCAGTATGTTGTGGATGATTTATAGATTTTATCTTCTTATCACCTAAATGAATATTTTTGGTTAAAAAAATAAAATTGAGTAAATCGATTTTTCACAATAAACGGTTTTAATTGACATAAAATTTTATTGGGTTTAAAGTTGTTTAAAGTTTTGATCTTTAAAATTGAAAAATCTAAAAAAATAGACTTTTGTTTGCAATACCAGCCCTTCTTAACGGATTCTTAAATTGGTATTAGAGCTACAACACTTAGTTATTGTGTTTTGATCCCGTTTTGTTAGGTGAAACTTTTGGTGGTTTTAATGCTATTATAACCCCGTTGTTTAATGGGTCAAATTACGCATAGTGGAAATTGCATATGAAGTCAGCACTTAAGGCTATAGATGATCCGGTATAATAAGTAATTTAAAATGGTTGGACTCCACCTACTATGTTAGTTGGAGAAACAAGATTCCAAAACTCATAGATTTATAGAGTGAGGTTGAGCATGAGTTAGAAATTATAATTCTCTAGGTTTAAATGCTATATTTTGTTCTATCACCCTAGTGGAGTTATGTCGTATTATGACTTGTGAGATGTTGAAAGACGCCGGGGATGTACTCCAACTCACCTATGAAGGAACTAATGCTGTTAAAGCTTCCAAA
The DNA here is from genome assembly GCA_949130495.1 of Sambucus nigra. Lineage (NCBI taxonomy): Eukaryota > Viridiplantae > Streptophyta > Magnoliopsida > Dipsacales > Adoxaceae > Sambucus > Sambucus nigra. Next base: position 108,466,446 of record OX422221.1, on the reverse strand, counting down.
CTCCAAAACCTCAACACTCAGTTTGAAACGATTAAGATGTTGAAGAGTGAGACATTTGATGAGTTTTTCGCTAAACTGTCCAACATAGTTAACTCATCTTTTAACTCGAGAGAGAAAATACTTGAGTTGAGTAATCAAGAAAATCTTATGGTCATTGCCTAAAAGATTTAATCCAAAAGTGACAGTTTTTAATTCCCTAGGTACTTCAGACTCTATGAAACTTAAAGATCTTGTAAGTGAGTTATAAACTTATGAGCTTAACATGCTTTCCTCTAAGACCGAGAAGAATAAAGATAAGGTCATTACTTTGAAATCTCTGAAGGAAGAAACACATGTTTTGAATGACGAGTCTGACATCGAGCCTGAGGAGATGGCCATGATAGCAAAGATATTTAACAAATTTATAAAATTCCAAAAGAAATAGAATGATCCTAAAAGATTTGAGAAAATCATGCATAACAAGGGCGATCACTTCCCTAAGAATCGAAATGATAACTTCACTAGAGATGAGTTGGAGAGATGTTCCGATTTTGAGGGATGTAACCATAGGGTAGTTGAGTTACCCACTAAACTAAGGAAGGAGGGCAAGAAACCACTAGCATATAATTCCACTCTTAGTGATAGTGATCCTAAAGATATTTTTGGCTAGTCATTAGCTTTGATGAGAAATCTTCCCACAAATATATTTATTTGCATGACACTTCTGAGGCCATAGTTTGTAAATCCCAAGTTAGTGATGGTCGAGTGGGTGGAGACGAGCGTGAGGATGAAAAAGAGGAGGAGGATAGTGAAATCCAAGTTACCTTACATGAGCTGTATGTGAAAACATTAAAAGTGAAGAAGGCTAACTTGAAGTTGAAATCCATGTTGAAACAACATGCCAAGGGAAATGATGATAGTGTTTTAATTGAGGATCTTAGGGCACGTGAGAGGACTCTTCGAGAAAAGTTAGAGTACATTGAGGGAAAGAGATATGGTCTTTGTAGTTTGATGTAGGCTATAAAGAAGGATATTATAGAGTTTAAGGAGTCTAGGAATTTACTTGATTCGAGGATAGTCGAGCTTGAGGAGGGATTTAGAGATTCGAGTCGTGTCAAATTTAATTTAAAATCTAGGTCGGAAAAGTTAGAAAATATTAGGCACTGTCATCAAAGATTACAAATGTGGAATTGGCTTCGATGATCAAAATACTTCCTCTACCCAAGCTAAAACCATGCACTTTTGAGATTCGACTAGAAGTGTTAGGAAAGGTCAACCCTTAGGTAACACTCCTCGCTGTGTTTACACTTGCACTCATTGAGGTAGGAAAGGTCACCTTATAGGTTTTTGCTATGATCTTAAAAATGGTCTTAGGAAGTCTAAGAATATATTCAACAAGGTTTTTAAAACCCGAGAATGTCACATTACACCTATGTGGGTTAGAAAATCATATTTGGAGCCTTTACATATTAAAATATTTGATTCTTGTTTGCCTACACATGATACTTATGGTTGATTGTGTTATCATGTTTGTCATACACTAGTTTTTGATTCATAATATATGTTTTCTAGTGTTATAACATATGTGTCTTTTGTATTTTGAATTTTCTTTTATTGAGTCATATTGAAAAATACAAAAATATTTGTTTGCCTTTTGAGTTAGTTTTGTTTTCAAATTTGTATTCTCTTTTGAATTTTTTTTAAAAAAACTCAAAAATATTTTTGGTTTTTGTGTATTTTAGCTTTATACATTTTGTGTGGAGTATTGGTGTGTTTGAATCCAATTCATTCCATGCTTTTCATGTGTCTAGGACATTTGGTTATGATTGTTAATACCTAGATTATTCTTAATCATACTTGCATGGAGTTGTTTCAATTTTGAATAACTTAATGGTTTCGCTTTGTATATGCCTCTTCACACACATGAGATAGCTCTTTGAATTTTAACCTCATATGTATATATGAGTTATGTGAGATGTTCTCCCATTAATTTTTTCATCTAAATATTTTGTGACTATGGGAGATTTATGCATGTAAGAACGATTGCCCATGATATTGTTTGATGATTATTGAAAGATTTGAGGGTACACGAAAAAGGCTACGAATGGAGAAAATCTCCTTTGCGGGAAGTCATCGTTCGCAAGAGCCTGATAAAAATATTAAACGCAATAATATAGAAAAATTACCACTGGCCAACAAGTTTAATTTGTTTGATTTTCAAAATTGATAGTGTTAAAAGAATTGAGGGAAAACAAAATATGATATATATTTATCTTTTGAGGGAGTTATAGTTGAAGATAAATGAGTTTGGACATTAATCCTAGTTATTGTTATTTTGTCATGATGCTATTGATTTCTAGAATCATCTAAATTCTAGGCTTGTGTGCATTGTTCTTGTCATAGAGTTTACTTTATCTTTTCACTTAATGCTAAATCTTAGTTTGATAAATTTTTTCGATCAAATAGAACACTTTGAACATATTTGAGTGTTTGGGTTATAATTCGTACCTTATTCACACCCATTCATTCCATCCTAATTGTTTAGGAACTTCGATAATATGATAGTGTGTAATACTTATGTGTTTTTTGTCGAGTTTTTATGGTTGTTTATACGTATATATATATATATATATATATATATATATATATATATATATATATATATATATATATATATATATATATGTAAGTGTTTCACTACTGTATTTTTCATATGTATATATTTGGTATTGTCTTGTTTTGAGTATTTTCAATTTGCATTTAATCCATATTTTCCATATGTTTTATCTTTTGATTTTATTTGGCTTTTTATATGATTGTGTGTATTGAAATTCTTTATTGTAAATTGGTAATTTCAAATTGGTATCATACTTTATTGTTTATTCATATTGGTATATTTTTGCATCAAATATTGATATTGTTTGATCATTGTGTGGATTATTTGTCCTTGAGTTGCCATGTTGTGTATTTGTCACACTCTGCACCATTGCATGATATTATTCCTTCCTCCATATTTCAAAATTATTATCTCATGTTCTCTCATTTAGGGGGAGATTTGGTTTTGGGGGGAGTAATAGTTTTAAGGGGAGACGTCTTACATCGGTTGAGATTATTTTAGACATTGTTATAGATTTATTCTTATGCGAATTTTATACTCATTATATTCTCTTTGAATTTGAAGGTGTGTATAAGTGTACAAGTTTACAACATGCAACAACGTTGTCAAGCGAGCAAAGATAATCATGTTTATGAGTCGATCAAGTTCTACATTTTCTTTTGGGTTTGGGATTGAGTCTTTTTAGAGAGATTGACGACCCATACAATATTTATTTTAATTTTTTCCTAGAATGTCCAAAGGGAGAAATGTATTAGGATAAATTTCCAATCAAGTCAATTTGTTTGTTATTGGCTTAATTTTGGGAAAAAACATTTAAGTCATATGTTAGACTTTGTTTTTTCGATCTCGTAAGCATACGACATGCTTGACGAAGATGTAGCATCCAAGATTTAAATTTGGATACACATCATGCCATGTTTCATGCCAAGTTTGTCTACACATGACCAAGGAACTCGTAAGGTATAGATGCATTTTTAATAAGGTCCTTGCATATTTTTAAGGGTGTTTGTTTTTGGGAAAAAACGTTTGGAACTGTTATTAAATTATTTTTTGAAGAAAAATATATTTTTTGTTTTATCTTGTTAGAAAGAAGTCATACACCTCGTTAGAATGAAATGGATATCTCAGTTGAACGAAGTTATGAACTCATTATAATGAACTTGTAATTTGATTTGAACATGCATCTAATGAAGATCAAATGAGTACTCTCTGTCAAACAATGTTCAACTCGTCGAAAGATCGTTGTAAGTTTATTAGGATGAAAAAGGATTGCCATTCAAATGAACTTTATTTTGTTATAACGAAAATGCCTTCTCGTTCAAACGAACTATGCATTTTTGTTCAAACGAGTTTCTTGCCTTGAAATTTGCATTTTCACTATTTAAGGCATTTTAAGCTCAGATTTTTGAAGAACTTTTGGCAAAAATCAATTTCCTACATGTTTCCTAAGATTCCAAAATCCTAGTTTCACCCTTTGAGTTTAAAATTCCAGGTTCTTGTATTCATATGCTTCGAGATATTTAATCTGGGCACCAAAGTTTGTATCTCTTCATCTTGAGTTGAGAATTTGTTTCATGCGACGGACTTTGTACTTAGTTTCTTGTGTTGCTATGAAGAAGCAATGATTCCGTGATCCGATTTCATAGATGATTGCTGAGCCTCATTGGTGGATATTGAGGCATGCGTAACTCGTGCTTTATGTCATGTTTCATAGGTGGACTTCTACATTTCACTGTGGAGGAGAGGTAAAAGATAAAAGAGCATCAAGGCTTGCGAGGGAGACGAATCGTTAAGTAAGTTTACTATTTATCTTTGAAAAACCTTATCATAATGATATATTTGACTGGGTCGTCCAAGATATTTCCCTTTATGGTTTTCCTTGTACATCGATGTGTTGTGGATGATTTATTTATTTTATCTTCTTATCATGTTTTAGGTTAATAAGATAGAATTGGGTAAATCGATTTTTCACAACTAACGGTATTAATTGGTGCAAGATTTTATTAGGTTTAAAGTTGTTTAAGGTTTTAATCTTTAAAATTGAAAAATCTAAAAAAATAGACTTTTATTTGTAATACCATCCCTGCCTAAGCACACACCGCATAGGGGCCTTCTCAGGATATTAATGATTACACTTTAAAAAAACTAGAAAAGATTATTCAGAAAGAAATTAATCCTGAAACTAAGCCTCATGGGGGTGTTTTTAGGGATCATATGGGTCATTTTATGGTTGGTTATGCTCATTTTATTGATCGTGGCTATAATATACTAGCTGAGGCAGAAGCTCTTAAGTTTGGTTTGAGATTAGCTCTGGAGATTGGTATATCCTATGTAAACATTGAATCTGATTCTCTAGTTTTCGTGAAATCATCAAACATATTTGGAAACCTCCATGGAACATACAAGATATCATTATAGATAGTGAGAAGATGCTTGGGTAAATGGACTTCACCATAGAGCATTGTTATAGAGAAGCTAATACAGTTGTGAAGGTCTGGAAAATTTTTGGATCAATTTAGTGGATCATGTTATATTTGAGTTTTTTTCGTAGTTTCCCGCTTATTATTAAAGGCCTTCTTACTCTAGACAGATGTGGTATTCCTCATATTAGACAGTTTTCTTAATCTATGTCCAAAGGATTATTTTATAAATTCATTATTTTATTTTCAGATGCCTTTTGTTATAATGGGTTTATAGAAAAAGCCCATATTAATTGCTTTATCCATTCGAGTTATTGGTCTCAACACTCGAGTGTCTCTTGTTATAGATTTGAGCTTGTCAACCAGTATAGAGGATTTTTCTCCATGTTCTATTAATAAAACTTTTGGGGGTTCTTTCCCTATTTATTTTAAAATTATCCTAAAACTGAGCACAAAATAATATTGAAAATAGCTAAAAATAAATAAAATGGATGAAACTAAAATCATAGAAATAAATAATATTACATTAAAAATAAAATAATATTTGTATAAACAATTACCAATAATACCCATCTAGGAATGGAACACATTCCTCTTGAAAATTTAGAAAAGTTAGGAGAAGGAAATTTTAACGATGAAGAAATAATTAAAATGGACATTAATGACACCAGTTTGAAATAAAGACAAACCAAGTCATAGATATGAATATACTCTTATAGGCTTGAATGTAGAATAAATGGAGCATTCTAGGATAGATTATGATTATAGAAAATAGTTGGAGGGTATCATTTTCTAAACAGATGAAATCCACCAAGGATGAAAATACTTGTGAATGCCCCGATTTGTAATCAGGGCTTGAGTCCTTCTCACATTTTGGAACCCTACAAATCCCAACGCTAAAGTGGGAAACATCCAAAAAATAAAGGGGTTGAAACTAACATGAACGAACTTATGAGGGGACAAAGTGAAAATCCTCAAAAACCTATAAAGGCCGAAAGTTGATTACTAGAGGTTCTTTTGATCGATTGGTTAGAGGCCTGTTTTCCCTTTAACTCAATGGTTTAAGGACTTTAACCGAACGGTTAACAATACATGTGCAATGATTGTAAAATCTTTGCAACTTTACCCTATCCATACATGTGCCCCCACCCTCTCATCCACCCTACACATGTCATAGGATAGAAATGTCGATAGACAAAGCCTAACCTATGACTCATAATGTTTTGTTTAGAATTAAGTCAATACATACAATTTAACGCAATCCATTTGTCCTTACAAATCTCCTTTTTTGACTATTAAGAGACAAAACACAAAACAAAAACTCCTATAGTCCATGGAAAGCTCTCTAAAAGACACAATTCGAAGCCCAAAAGGAAAAAAGTACAGACTTAATGGAAACATATGTTGATTATCTTTGCACTCTAGTAAACATTGTTGTATGTTGCAAACCTGCACACTTAGACATGCCTTGAAATGTAAAGATAATATATAAGCAATAGAAATCTGCGAAATAAATAAACTCCCCTTATGTCCCCACCTAGGTAAGACGTATCCTCCTAAAACTAAAGTGAAAGATACAATTTCTCTTGTTCATAGTTCAGGAATAGACAAAGAAAGAATGCATAAAAACTATTTCTCCCCCATAAACCTTATCCCCTAAAATTTGAGAACATGTGATATCAATTAGAAATATACATGAAAGAATAATATCATGCGGTGGTGTGAAGTGAAACAAACAGAAAATGGCAACCCAAGCACAAATAATCCAAATAATAATCAATTAAACCAATATTAATGCAAATATGACACCAACTTGAAAACACAATGAAGCATGAGATACCAATGTAAAAAAGCAATAACAGTTAACAATATGTTCATATATCTTGCCAATTTGATCCAAAGATAAAGCACATGGAAAACACTAATAGATGCAAATGCAAAGACTCAAACAAAATGATACCCCCCCCCCCCCCCCACATATATATATACACACCAATGACACATATGGACATATATATGGGTACAAATGACCACAACTCGAGACAAAACACATAATCTTTGCACATTAGCATAGTATCGACGTGCTTAAATATCTGGGATGGAGTGAAGGGACATGAACTAGAAACAAATGGATTATAACCCAATCACTCAAAAATATCCAAAGAGTTCTATTTGACCGCCAACCTTTATCAAACTAAGATTTAGCCTTAAATGACAAATAAAGTGAACTCAAATAACAAACAAACACAACACACACAAGCCTATAATTTTGATGATTCTAAAAATCAATAGCGTCATGACATGATAAGCATAACTTTACCCGTTGATTTCCAACTATAACACCCTCAAAATCTAAACAGATATCATATGTTTTTTTCATTCAATTCTTTTGAAAATGACATTTTTGAAAATCAAACGAACAAACATTTTGAGCTCTTATATTTTCTTTTTGCATCTCATTTTTATGCTCTTGCCAACGGTGGCTTTTACACAAAGGATATTTTCTCCTTTCGTAGCCTTTTTCCATGCACCCTCATATTTTGAATAAAAATCAACATACTCACTAGCAATGTTTCTTACATGCACAAATTTCCCATAGTTAACATATACGTAGATGACAAGATTGATGGGAGAACATATCACTTACCATGTGATGTTAAAGTTCAAGAGATCTCGTGCATGTATGTGTGGAGGCATATATAAAGTGAATCCATTAAGAAAATCAAAGTCTAAAAACTCCATGCAAGCATGATGAAGAACAATATAAGTATTGAAAATAATAATCAAATGTCCTAAACACATGGAAACATGGAATGAAGTGGATTCAAACATATCAACATGCCACATAAAATGTGTAAAACTAAACTACACATAGACCAAAAATATTTTTGAGTTTTTAAACATTTTTCAAAATAGTGCAAATTTAAAAAACTCAACGACAAAAAAAATATTTGTGTATTTTTCTCAATAGAACCCAATAAAAGAAAAATCAAAATATAAATACTTAAACCACATACAATTGGAAAACCAATATATCATGAAGTGTAAAAGCTAGTGTATGAAAACATACAAACACAATGAATCATTAGAAATATCATGTGAAAGCATTCGAGAATCAACAAGTCTAACATGTAAAGCCTCCAAATTATATTCCCTAACCCACATAGGTGTGACGTGATGCTCTATAATTTTGTGAACATCGGTGAGTCTTGACCTGGACTTTCTAGGACCATCTCTAAGATCAAAGAAAAAATGCCTAAGATGATTATTCCTATTGCAATTTGTATATGTGTAATCACGAAGAGGGTGTTACCTAAGGTTTAACCTTCATATTGTTCCTAGCAATGGTTGACTCTCTCAAAATCATGCTCTTGGAATATCAAAGCTAATACTACATGTGTCATCTTTGATTGAGATGGTGACTAACATCTTCTGACCTAGACTCCAAATCAAATTTGACATGACTTAATTATCTTAATCTATATTTTAGCTACACTATCCAAGACTCAAGTAAATTATGAGAATCTTTAAAAATTATTAAATATTTCTTCAAACTCTTCATTAATCCCCGAAGGCTATCTCACTCCTCCTTAACTATCCCGAGATTTTCCCTAGGAGTCTTCTCACGTTCCCTAAGATCATCAATTAAAACACTTTTATTATTATTATTATCTATGGAATGTTCTCTCAACCAGTTTCCAACTTTAAGTTTGGCTTTTTTAATTTTAATGTTTTTGCATACAATTCATTGAAGGAAATTGGAGTTCACTCTTATCTCCCTCTTCCTCGTCCTCCTCCTCCTCCTCCTCTTCTTCTTCTTCTCCACTCTTTCTACCACAACACTCTTGGGAATCATAAAAAATGGCCTCAGAAGTGTCATGCTTATAATTATCTTTATGGAAAGATTTTTCATTAAGGCTCTCATGACTAGGCATAAACGCGATGTATTTGCGCTCAATCGGGGAATTGGGCCCCTCTTTCAGTTCATTTTCAGTAAGGGAGACATTCTACCCCTTCAATTTTTAGACCTTACTTTTTTATTTTAGTTGATCGGGCATCTATCGCATTTCTATAATATTCTCACCCAAATCATCTATCCAACTCATCCCTCTTAATATTATCATTACGATTTTTAGGGAATTGATTAACTTGCTGTAATTATTTTTCCCAAACTTGTTTACATCTTTCGATTATTTTTCAAACTTGAGAAATTTTTATAACTTTGTAAACATGGCCATATGATCGAAATCGATGTCAGACTCATCATCCGAAGCACTTATTTACTCGTTACGAAATTTCAATGCAATGCCCTTGTCTTTCTTTATATTTTTGGAGGAAAACATGTCAAACTTATAAGTTTAAAGATCACCTTCAAGATGTTTGAGTTTTGTAGAGTCCAAAGTACTTAAGGAACTAAAACATATCACTTTTAAATGGAATCTTTTAGGCACGAACCTCCGTGGGTCTTGGGTATTCTCCCTCCCAAGTTAAAAGGAGAGTTTAAAATATCTGATAGTCTAGGATAGAACTCATTGAAGGTTTCACTCTCCTCCATCTTAATGTTTTTAAATCGAGTGGTGAGGTTTTGGAGTGTAGAATCCTTAACAATACTAGTATCCTCATGGGTGAGTTGGAGTATGTCCCAAGCCTGTTTGGACATTTCACATGTCATAATATGGAGGAACTCTTCTGGCGTGACCAAACAAAATAATCATTTAAACCTTCAGAATTATAATTTTCTAACCTTTGAACTTCCTCACTCCATGATTTTATGGGTTTGGGAATCTTATATTCACCAGCTAAGGTTGTGGGTGGGGACCAACCCTTAATTATCACTTGCCTTACCCGACCATCTATCTCCTTAGTGCTAATTTCATTCGAATTTTCCAGTATGTGTAATTAGACCCATCAAATATCGGTGCCCTAGAAACCTAATTAACCTTCAAATAAAAATGATAAACTCAAGCCTGAACATAGATATAACACAAAAACTTTGTGTTCCCGCTTTAATAAAAAGTTGAAGTTGTAGGAGTATGGAGGGAGGTTTAAACAAAAGTCAATTTTTAATTTTTTCAAATTAAATATAAAACATAAATATAATAAATGAAAAGTAAACTTTACACTCATTTTAAATAGATTTTTGTGATAAACGATTTACAAAATTTTAACTTGTCATAAAACATTCATCTGAGTGAGCACAAGAATAAAATAAAGTAACAACCCACAACTCACGATGTACGAGAATAACCTCGAATGACACAACCACTAAAATGTTAATATGTATGGAATTTAAATGGATAAGATAGAAGAATTGTAAAATTGACTTTATGACCTTGCAAGCCTTGACGCTCTTCGTTCCTCAACCTTCAGCATAGTGACATGCACGAGTCCATCTACAAAGATGCCACAACATATGAGTCCACACACGTCTCGATATCCACTAATAAGGATCATCAAATATCTATAGATCTAAAATACAGAGACCATCATTTCTTTACCATAACACAACACCATGGATTCAACCGTGTGTAAATAAAAAACCAAGTACGGAATTCACCGCATGAAACTTTTCTATATCAAGTTGATGAGGTAAGCAAACTATGGTTCGTATAAACAAGATCTCAAAGCATATATTATAATGAAACTTGAATATTAAAAGGTTTGGGTGAAGTTAGGGTTTAGGACTTTTGGATATGTATAGGGAAATGCTTTTTTCCAAAAGTCACTTAAAAACAAATGCCATAACACCTTTATACAGAAAACACAATTTTCAAGGTGACATGATTTTTGAGAAATATTGTTCAAATGAAAATAAGGATTTTTTTCGAACGAAACTATTGTCTCATTCAAACCAACTAAAAAATCATTTGAATGAACAACCAATCTCGTTCCAATCAACTTCAAACGAGATTCAAAACATATTTGTTCTGCTAACAGAGAAATATTGTTTGATCTTTGGTTCAGTGAGCTACAAATCTCATTCGAACGAAGACATAAAATTGTTCGAACGACTTAAAATAAAAAATAATTCTTTTAAAACTTTAAAATAACCCTAAACATTGTTTAATAATATACACCTAAAATAAATTTTCAAGGATCAAATGTGTATACATTCATACCCGAGTGATCCTTGGAATAATGAACACTAAATATGGCACTACACACAACACGATAATTCAATCTCTAAAGATTTTCTTATACGTCTTCAATCAAACACTCCGTAGGCTTAAGAGGTCAACAAATAAAACCTAACCTATGACTCAAAATGTTTTGTTCAGAATTATGTCAATATGTACAAATTGAGTAAATCGATAATTCTTCCTTATAACCTTTATGACGGTATGAGTTATTTTCCATAAGTGGCTCCAATTTCGGGCCGGGGCCTTTCACAAGAAGTATCGTGAAATAAAAGAATGTATAACGCCCATATTTAATTAAACCCTGGCTAAAGTTTCACGAATAAAGAAAATTCCATAGAATTCTTGAATATGCACTTGATCATTCCTGGTTCCCACTTGATAATTAGACCTTAAGCCCTACTGCCACTGGCCCTACCTATGCTGACCTTACTAACATAGTTTACCCCTACTTAGGTATGCGTTCTACATATGTCCAAATCCCCTACACTTGAAATAACTAGTTATGCATGTCCCTGGGAGATATGGCCCTGCTTACTTTACTACTGCTGACCTTGATCTGCTAGGCCTATGCTGATTGGAATGAAATGTCTTTAAAGGATGTTGGCCTTACTGGCCCTGACTTTTCTTCCAGTCACTATCAGATCCTCCCTCCTTCTTAGGCCCACCTACTTGGCCCTTTTTCTCAAACTTCTTCTTATATTCAGTACACTCCTTACAAAACATTGACATGACATCCATTATTTGTGTGTACGTAGTGTATGCCAATTTCTCCATTAAAATCCATCTTATAAGGTAAATTATACCATTAATAAAACATTCGATTCTTTTATTTTCCATATTCAATTACTTCATATCAATCAATGCAAAACTTGTAGCTCTTTCCCATACTCTAAGATAGTACGATTCCCGATATTGGAGTAGCAAAAACTATGCCTCCTTTTGTAAATGAGTCCACTTCGGGAAGTACGTGTCATTGAACCTCGTCAAAATCATTGTTTATTCTTCATTAAATGTAACAAAAATTACGTACTAATACTCTTACGCCTAATCTCTCCTAAATACTGACCGAATTAACCACCATGTGTGGGACGTCTCACAAATGAAATCCAAACAATGAACCCTTCGATACACTTCGGTCTAGTTAGATCATTTATCGGGATAATTATCACTAGACTCCCTCATAACCGTACCCTAGAATGAGAATGCAAGGGAAATGAACATATCAGAGAATGATAAGCGGAAAATTAGAATGGAACATACATTGCTTAAGACCATGATATGATACCAACTATGACACCCCATATGTTGTTAATTATTAGGTTGATCAAGTCTATTTATTAAAATTACATAAGTTGTTAAAAAAATCATACATCATCCTCAGCATGTAGTGAGAATCAATGATTAATGATAAACCAAAGTAAATATCTATATAAACCATGATAAATCCTCAAATAGTGGTATAAGATGAATGAGAGTTACTTACATCACTAAGTAAAGCATATACTGCCTGACAATAACTAATATATACCAACTCTTTCAAATCCATTTTAACATTTACAACTGAGTACACTTACTAAGAATAACGTAAACCTTGCATCTATCAACATAAATTAATTAAATCTAGAAGTAGGTTCAACCCCTACATTTTCAAAGCTTGGTCGTGATTGGAATAGAAGATAGTGTGCTCGAGTAAGAAACTAAGTTGTTATATTGGAGCACCTGAAATAATATGACAGGTTAGGCCCATAACAATAAGATAATAGTTACAAATTGAAGTAGTAAAACTATCACTCATGAGTATAAATAATAAATTCTACAGTTGTTGTATTAACTACTATACCCAACCCTTACCAGTGTCAAATCCTTTACATTATGTATTTTCAATAATCATTTTTCAAAACCCTACCGTTTACCATATAAGAAGGGTCAAAAGGTAAATGGAACATCTATAATACCATAACAGAGATGAATCTCAACAACTATGTTGTATATATATAAAGATACATGTATATGTGTAAATCAATAGTCTCTCAGCCCACCTCCATAGGAATATAAAGAATAGCTATATTATGACTCTAAATTGAGCCATGTAACTTGACAGATTAATTTAAATTATGCCGCTAGTGTTTAACTTACAAATGCCCAATTGATTTTGCAACGTTTCAATCATTAAAAATCTAACCTCGTACGTATAAGGTCAATAACGTATGTATTACATGAAGGCTAAGTTGAATATTTTATTTTCATCTAGAAGTTTTAGAGTATTAATTATTCATGGGGTGAACACTTGTCATCACAACTTATATACATGCATTTGTATCCCATACTGTAAGATAAAAATTTATAATTACTCATTTTAGTTTTATTTGTCTTATCTCTCTACACCCCACTACACCTTCATGACCATTCTGAAATCTTCGAAGAGAAGAAGTTGGTGACATTCGGAAGAATGAAGATCATTATTTGCAACATCATTCAATAAGATTTATGAAGTGGTTTTTTAAAGATTTACAGTTTTATGGGTTATTTTTAAAAAGCGTTTGCATTTAAAAGTTTTTAACATGTTTTTAAGATGATTTTTAAAGAATGTTTGGAAAATTTCTAAGTCGTTAGAACGAGATTGGCATGTCGTATGAATGAGTTGTGAGGGGTCATTAAAACAAGGTTTCAAAGTTCAAATGAGATATGGAATGTTTCTTTTTGGTTAGCTATGGAATGTCATTCAAAGTTTCGTTGGAAGTTGTCCGAAAGAGATAAGGTACATCATTCGAATGAGGTGAAAGTTCGTTCGAACGAGTATGTGTTTTGTTTATCTTTAATAAAATATTTTCTAAAATTTTAATCCCTATCTCTTTGCAAGAATGTTCCCTATAAATAGAGATGCAAGATTAGAATTTTCAACAAGCCTTTCTAGAGTTCTTTTTATGATAAAACTTTACAATTTTTTATCCAAACTCTTTGAATATTTTAGGATAACTTTTACAAATCATTAAGAACACAATCCAAATTATAAAACCATGTAGAGAAATTATCTACTGCTAATTTTTGGAGTGGAGGCTCTATGGTTGAAGAAGAAAGGAATTGCAATTCCCGAGGTTGATCAATGGATACTGAGGTAAGAGATTCTTCCTGTGGATGGTGTTGGATTGAATAATTTTCTATTGAATATTTGAAGACATACCGCATCTTAGTGAATCTCTAAGTAGTCTATAAGTCGTTAAGTGTCTGTCTTATCTTTAATAGTGCTGAATTAAAGGTTTTTCTCGAAAGGGATTTTTCCTCTATTTTTTTCTTCCTATTTGGTTTGGATATTTGGTTTGAATTTGTATTTACACAATTTTGCATGTTCACTCTAAATTAAATCAAGATAAAATATGGTAAAAAGTGAATTTGTGTGTGTGACCTAATATACTGACTATCTATATAACCCATGCTTTTTCAATTCGGTATCAAAGTCGGGTACACGAATTTATTGTGTGATCTTTAAATTAGTATTATATGGACATTTTTTATAATAGGATACATGTTTTTGATTGGTCAAATTATGCTTATTGTAATGTTCAAATGAGGTTGGCGCTGAAGTCAATTAATGAGAGAGTTTGTCTTATCTTTGATAGATGGTGGACACTACCTACTTTGACTAACGACAATGTCAAAAGTCTTAAACATATCCCTTCTTGGATAGAGGAAGACTTTTAATGGAGTAATTTTAACTCCCGTGGCTTAAGGGAAATTTCTGGTGCAGTCAATCCCGATGAGTTTTGTCCAATTATGACGTGTATCAGGTCTAAGGATTCCAACTCACTCATGAAGGTACTAACACTGTGAAAGCTTCTAAGTTATAAAATCTCACCGCACAGTTTGAAACTATAAATATGCTAGAACATGAGACATTTGATGAATTTTATGCTAGAATATCTAATATAGCCAATTCTAAGTTTAACTTGGGTGAGAAAATTCCTAAGACGAGAGATATGAAAAATATTCTGAGATCCCTTTCATCCATAAATTCATAGTCAATAATTTGGTGGGAATTTTAGATACACGTAGGTTAGAAGAATTCATAGTATGAAATCGATATGTTCCCCAAAACTAAAATGAAAAAGGAAATGGGGATTGCTTTGAAAGTCTAGTCAAAGATAAAGCAAAAACTTCGAGCATGATTTTGATCTTCCTCTTTTTGAAAAAAATTAAAACATCTATTAAATTCAACAAAGAAAAATCTTCTAAACAAAATAAGGATTTTGAGAAAAATAAAATGAAAAATAAGGGGAAGAACATTTTGGAGAAAGATCTAGTGAGGTGTTTTGAATGTGAAGGGAATGGGCACATGGCGCATGAGTGCCCCACTAGGCTGAAGTGATAGGGAAAAAGGTAATGCTGCATACAATTTCACTCTTAGCAATAGTGATACCGAGTTCGTGGATTCTTGTGATGAATCACCACATGAACCTTGTCTTGAGTTCATGACCAGTTATATTAGTACTTTGAGTTAATCCTAGGATGGTGAGAACATTTATAAATGTGATAGCCTCAAAATTTTGACGAACCATTCTAGAGAGAGTGAAAGTGATGATGAAAATTTGAGCGAGGGAGAATTTGGACTTCAATGTGCTTACGACGAACTTTACAAAAAATCTTTGAGAACCAAAAAGAAAAATAGGAGTTTGACTCTTAGGGTGTGGATTTAGAGAAGAAGATAAAATATTTGAAAGAGTGTGAGGCATCGGTGAGTTAACTTGAGAAGTTAAAATTTTCTTTGCGTGATCAATTGCTTGTAGTTGGTAGGGAGAAGACTGATTTGACCAACATTATGTATCGCCATCGAGAAAGATATAGAATGTGCCCGGGAGGTAAAGGACACTATTGAGGATACATATAATAAGGTTGAAGATATGTTCCTCATTCCCACATTATGTTTTAACGAGACACAAGGAATATGTTATGACAGTGAATATATTTGAATAGGTTATGCTAGTGCATCTATTTCCAATGTCGCATCCAAATCGGTTGCTGAGTTTGTGATGGATCCTTAAGGGCCTCAAAATAACCTACCAAGGATACCTAACCTACCAAGGAGAGATAGTACTAGGTCATTTAACCAAGGTAGATCCAAGACCTTTTATATATCTTCCCATTCAAAGAGGTTTGGGAGGTCACCTTAGGGAGTTTCGTTTTAAGTTAGGGAGAGTTTAACACACACGTGTTCCACAACATGCTCCCAATAAGTTCACACTTGTGTTCCCTCATACTCTCCCACTCATGTTTTCGCCAATGCTCCCACATATCACCATAGATATTTTGAGAGTTCTTGTGAGAAAGTGGAATTTTTAGTCAAAACTTCTCAAAGTTTGATCAAGGAATTTCAAGTGATATCCTCTTCTTTTGAGAACTCGTCTCAGACTAATGATTGACGTTATGTCTTGTTTCTAGTACAGGGTGATTATCATGTTCATATATTTTGTCCCTTTTACTAGATTGGATCTCTGTATTTCTATGTTGAAATCTTGAAAAATCCAAAAATATTTTTCGATTTTTAAGACAAAGTTTGAAAAATTCCAAAAAGATTTTATTTCTGATAATTTTTTAAAAAAAGACTAAAAGACTTTTGTAATTTTGTTTTTCAGAATTTATGGATGTGAATTTAAGATGTTCGAATTACCCCTACATTCCACACATTCATGTGACCTTTTTATGGTATTTTAATGCACAACTTCGTTTCTTTAGTGTGTTTAATAATGTGTGGGTGGCATTTCATTTTTCATTGTTGATTACTTTCTTCATGCGAGACTTTTGATCACCTTTATTGCACACATGCACAGAAGTTTTGAACATTTTTCTTTCTTATCATATGTCGAATGCAGAATAGTGTTTAAAAATAAACTAAATGAACTAAAGATAAGTTGTGCTTGTAAGAACCATTGGCCGTATTTTGTTTCTCGAAAAATATATTTTATGTTAAGAAATGGAAAGTGTATACGAGAATGCGAATTCTATGGATTGATTTGTATCTTAGGCCAAACACACAAATTCAAATTTTAGCAAATTTTATCTTGAATTAATTTAGTGTGCATGGAGTGACGAAGTCCAAATTAAATACGTCAAACCAAACAAGAAAACCTGGGAAAAAGTAAGGGAAACTCCCTTTCTAGAAAAACCTTTATTTTTCAGCACTGTACAATAATTTATAGACACTAGACGACTTATAGACTACTTAGCTCACTGAGTATAACACTCAGTACTTTAAGTCTTCTACAGCAATGACACATTCCAACACCTCCATAAGAAGCAGACTTCCATTGGTATCCAACAATTAACCTTCTTTAATAGCAATAGATCCTCGACTCCACAAATAAGTAATAGAAAGAACTCTGCAAGGGATTTTGAACATGGATGTGTTCTTTTTAATTTGATAAAGTGACCTCCAAATTTCCAAGGAGTATGGATGAAAAACGATAGAGTTTGATCACAAAAGGAACTCTAAAATGGCTTGAAAAGGGTTAAAATTGAGTTCTCCAAAAATCTAATCCTGCATCCCTATTTATAAGGAAGATTGTTTTTGTAAGAGGCTAAATATTTGAGATTTGTATCCGATTAATTAAAAATCAAAAGCTCAATTGCTGGTTTCACTGCTAAACATTTGAGATGTGTATCCGATTAATTAAAAAATAAAAGCTCAATCGCTGGTTTCACTGACATACCCTTTTTCGTTCGAACATGTTTCCAACGGGACTTTAAATGACATTCCAATGCTGATCACTTTAGATCTCGTTCAAATTGTGGGAACCCCTGTGTAATTATGTACCTAATATCATTTGAACAACTTCCAACGAGACTTCTAATGACATTCCAGAATTGATCAAAAGGCTTCGTCCCAGATTTTGTTTAAACGATGGAATCTCATTCAAATGACGGTGTGTAACTCGTTCGAATGACATGTCAATTTCGTTCTAACAAGTTAGCATGATTTTAACATTTCAAAATGAAAACTCTTAAAAAATATAAACACCTTGAAAAATACAGCCTTTACCAAACTAACTCATAACTCTCCTAAATGTTGTTGAGAGGAACAATCTTCAATCTTCAAATATCATAAACTTTGTCTTCAATTACTTGGAAGCAGTTATGAAGGTGCAGTTGTGTGTAAAGGGATGACCCAAACAAAAAATAAATTGATAAATTATAAAACTTTCTCTTTCAAATCTCTCCCTTTGGCTATTCATGTACGAAACACAAATCGAAGCCAAATTGACCCCTCAAGACTAATACAACTAATTCCCTCCAAAATCAAGAAACGAAAATGTATAAATGCATAAGTCTTCAACTTAAAAGTCTTTATCTTGTGCGGTCCATGAAATCATCATCAAGTCAGAATGACCTACACATAAGAGAGAAAAGAAATACCGTGATGCGTACGAGTTTAAGAAAATAAATAAACTCCTCTTCAATTTGTTCTCCCCCTTTTTGTTTGTAATAGACAAAGGAGTAGAATATAAACATGAATAATAAGCATCACATAAAGAAGCAAGATACCATCATAAAGATAATCAATAATGAACATGCAATGATAATCTTAAAAGGCATAATGGGTTCTCCACCTACTATTTTTGAAGTTATTCAATTTTTTCAAGTACTAGTTATAAAAAGGTTATATAGATACAAAAATACATAGTTAACATTGGAATAAAACTAAATTATCCGAGTCGTGTAAGAGGAATGAAATTGTGTGAATTTTCCCATTAGAAAATCGAGATAAGCATTCATAACACATGTGCACGAAGTCATGAGGCACTTCTAAAGAAAGAACTCAAAGTCTACCTTAGGTGTAAAATGTCGAACCCAAATGAAATTCGCTCGACTCATGCAATATGTCATGAATTTTAATGATTCTCAAAACAATAATGCAAACTATTTTGAAGAAATCATAATGCTCATGTGTAGCGAAGCATCAATGAATATAAAATAAATGGCCTTGGCATTTCTATTTTGTGGGACGTTAATCTTTTATGCTCTTTTTGCAAATGGTGGCTTTTAACGCAAAGAGTATTTTTCTCTTTTGTAGCCCCTTTCCGTTTCTTAACATATATTCAATATTTTTGGGGAAACGAAATATGTGCAATGGTTCTTACAAGCAAAACCTCTCTCTTTTTACATTTGGTTCATGATTAAGAAGGATTGAGATAAGAACATCGTATTCGATACATGATAAGCAAGTACAATGTTCAAAAAGTCCATGCATATGTGCAATGAAGGGGACAAAATGTATAACATGTACATTATAAAGCACATTAATGAAATAAAGCCATGTCTCAAAACACTATAAAAAAAAGTCACGTGAATGGATAGAATGTATGGGTGATCCAAATATCTTAAATGTTCATCTGTATACGGTGAAAAACAAAAATACAAATCCTTTTTTGTCTTTTTCTAAAATTTTATCAAGATAATTTTTTTTCACTTTTTTTATAAAAATCGAAAATCTTTTTGTAATTTTTCAAAATATATCAAAAAGAAAAACATATGAATACAATAAGTAATACAATCTAGTAATAGGGATATAAAATATGAACATGATAAATATCCTACCTTAGATACAGTACTCGAACTCAATCAAAAGAGCAAATACCCAAAGACTTTCTAAAATCCTCGAATCTAAGTGCATCTAAAGGTTTTGTAAAAATATCGTCTAATTGACGTTCAGTGCTCACAAAGCTCAAGGACACTACCTTCTCCCAAATAAGATCACGTATAAAATTCTCACGTATCCTAATTTGCTTTATGTGAGAATGTTGGACTAGATTACGGGATATATGGATCGTACTCATATTATCATAAGATATAGTCATTGTGCCTTACGAAATCCCATAATCTTATAACATTTGTTTCATCCATAAGAGTTGCGTGCAACAACTACTAGTGGAAATATACTCAGCCTCCCCTGTGGACAAAGATATGGAATTTTTCTTCTTGCTCATCCAAGAGACAAGGGCACTCCCAAAGTAAAAACACCCACCCAAGGTGCTCCTACAACCATTAACATCCCTGGACCAATCGACATTCGAATAGGCAGACAAATGGTCACCGGTATCAAAGGAATACCAAATACCATTGGAAAGAGTGCCACTTATGTATTTAATGATACATTTAAGTGCCAGCAAGTGAGACTCTTTCGAGGATTCTTGGTATCATGCACCAATGCTAAAGGCAATGTTGGGATGACTAGTTGTCAAGTAAATAAGACTACTTATAGTGTTCCTATAAAGGGTTTACTCTACATCCTTGCCTAAAGTGTCATTACAAATTTTATTCGATGTACTCATAGGGGTGAGTGAGTTCTTAGCAGAATCTAAACAAAACTTCTTCACTAGACTTGCAACATATTTGGATTGAGATATGAATATCCCATCCTCTAACTGATGCGCTTAGAGACCTAAGAAGAACGTAAGCTCGCCTACCATGCTCATCTCAAACTCACTCTTCATTTTCTCCTAAAAAGTGTGAGCATGTCAGGAGCACGTGGATCCAAATACTATGCCATTCACATAGACTTGGGCAACCAAGATATCACTACTCTCTCTCCTAAAAAATAACGTCTTATCCACTCCTCCTCTCTTGAAGCTACAAGATAAGAGATAGGAAGTTATTCTCTCTTACCAAGAATGGGGTGATTAATTCAATCCATACAAGTCCTTCTTAAGATAAAAGACATGTTTTGGGTGCTTTAGGTCTTCAAACCCCTTTGATTGTTCCACGTAAACAACCTCCTATGCAATGTCATTTAGGAAAGCACTCTTGATATCCATTTGATATAACTTAAAGCGCAGATGATATGCTATGGTGAGTAGTAAGCGGATAGACTCAAGCCTCTAATTAAGAGAAAATGTTTTTATCAAAGTCTACACTCCCAATTTGTGTGTAGTCTTGAATGACCAACCTAGCCTTATTGCTAACTATGGTACCATTATCATAGATATAATTCTTATAAATCCACTTGATAACTTTCACATTAGTCGCTGTAAGTCTGGAGTCTAACTCTCAGATATCATTGTTGAGAAACTGAAGCAACTTATCTTGTATAGAAGATATCTAATGCTCATCCTTAAGTATTTCTCTCATGATCTTAGGATCAACTAAGGAGGTGTAGTAAAGGTAGCTAACTATATTCTCAATTTGAATGTGAGTGTTGGCACCTAGTGTAGGATCACCAAGTATGGTAATAGGGTTATGACTCTTTCGAACCCAAGAGGGTGGATCCCCTAAATTAAGAGTGGAGTCCACTAGGGTAGTATGGGGAATGATGGGGTCATCACCATGGAGTGCATCTTCCTCACACTGAGGGCTAGCGGTAATAGATGCTAATGGCTCGTCATCTCTAATCGTGATGTTTATTGACTTCATAATCTTAAATCTTGCAAGGTTTAACACCTTATAAGTCCTACTCGACGATGAAGAACCTAAAAGTATCCCATCGTCACTCTAGTTTTTGAACTTTCCTAAGTTATCTCTATCTCTAAAGATGTAGCAAGTACTCCCAAAGATATGGAAATATGATAGGTTTAATTTCTTGCCTGCCCACAACTCATATGGCATGTTTAGCGCATGTGTACAAGGATATACCCTATTCATCACATGAAAAGCGATGCTCATCGCCTCTTCCCAAAAACGTCTAGGTATGTTTCTTCCAAGAAGCATAGATCTAGGCATCTCTTGTATCGTCTGATTTTTCCTCTCAAATATCCTATTTTATTGAGGAGTACCAACCGTCCGAAAACTCATGTTTGATGCCTACTTCATCATAATAGCTATCCACCCTGACTTATTTAAATTATGTGCCATTATCACAACATATCCGATTAATAGTGACACCATGTTAGTTTTGTAGTACACGACACTTGGTTGTTAGGAACTCAACCGTATTGAACTTTTCTCTTAGAAACCCCATAATAGAGTATCTTAAAAAGTCATCAACCATCATGAGAATGTATCTCTTACCACCTAAAATCTATTATCAAGTTTGACCCATAATATCTATATGAATCAACTCCAAAACACGTGTGATAGTAATGGTATTCAACTTCAATGGGGTCTTCAATTTTTTCCCTTATTGGCAAGGCCCACAAAATAAGGAAGTTGGTTTCTCAAGTTACGGTAAGAAATGAACTAGGTCCTTTTTCACTAATATCTCAAGATCTCTAAAGTTTACTTGACCTAGTTGTTGATGCCACAGGTCTATAGAGGAGACCATGGTACTGTTGAATACAAAGGAGGACTTGGTCATAATCCTATAGCGATTATCTACGGTCCTTACTCCTTCTGGTAAATGTCCACTAGATTGATCATATACATTATATTTGAATTGGTCAAACTTCCTTACAAAGTTTGCATCGCACAGTTGGCTTATGCCAATTAAGTTTGCTTTTAACATTTTTATGTACAACGCATTGCCTAGTTTAGTAAATACGGGTATCTCAACACATCCATGTCCTAAAACACAAGACCTACTCCCATCTTGAAAAGTGACTTCACCTTCCTTGTGATCCTTAAGGTCATGTGAGAAGAGCACCCACTATCAAAATACCATTGGGAAGTATTTTGAACCTTGAGAGCAATAAAAAAAGGGCTTTGCTTTCTTGATTGGGTAACTAACTGGAGGTGACCTTATGTTTGCCTTTATCGTTGTTGGCTCAAGTCAGAGCATTAAAAGACTTTTCAAATGGCACAAACATCCGTTGAAATTCTTCCATTAATATTTGTGAAGTCACGACTAGGAGATCAACTTACTCTCTAAGACTAGAAAAGTCGCTATAGCAGTGCACGAGAGTTTATATACATTGAGTTCTTCCTATCTTGTAGCAAAAGTCTCTAAGGTGACATGTCCTTTTGCAATAGGTGAACACAAAGAATTATTTTGGTCTACACTTGTTTTCTTTCTTAGGTTGAACTCTTTTTTGTGGTTTAGGTCTAGGGATATAAGGATTTATCACAAATTTAGGAATTCGTGTCGGTACAGTATAGGAAGTGGATTCACCATCGTAATATATTCCTCGCCTTTCCCCAAAATCTAAAGAGGGATCAAGCGGCATCTTTACAACATTCTTCGATGTATCCTCTATATTAACCTTGATCTCACGAGTACATTCAAGACCTTTCTCTAGTTGAAAGACAAGGGCTTCAAATTTCTCACGAGTGTCCATGGATGTTTGTGTCACACCCAGCGCAATCCGACAGACGTGGTGGCCAGCCACCACCGCCGAACTATGCCGGTCATGAACTAAATAAATAGCATTCTTAGCATGAGACAGATATGAGAAACAAATAATCAATCCACGAGATAAAAATTGGAATCAATGCCGACTGATGATAAGGATTGAATGATAAATTATTCATCACATGCTAAAGCTCTGAATAAAATCCAATCTCCAATAGTGATTAAATAAAATCTGAATAATAAACCGACTGAATAATCCAACTGAAATCCTCTAAGCAAATTTGGAACCGAATAGCTCAATAAAAACTCAAATGAAGTCTCATAACTAAATACGAATGAAAAGGAAGGTATAACTAAATGAAGTAATAAAACAAATGACTCCAGCTGCACCTCCAAATGATAAACTTCGATAATCCTATATAGTTTCTTCAAAACTTATCCTAAACAAGTTAGTCAACCCACGAGGTCAGAGCCCGAAGCATGAATACACACTACTCCCCTCAAATAGGAACCTTGAATCCGGACAATAGCATTATACACAATAAATATCACAATAGAATATTTTAAATTAAACGAAATAATTAGACGCGATAAATATAAATCACTAACTACCCGTAGAGATCCCCATTTCAAAAGGCACACCAATATGATTTTAAATTCCCAAGTCCCACGATGTTAATTTAATTAAATTAACCAACTTTTATTATTGTTTTCACTTTTTAATATGGCGGTCCTCCCGCCCCGGGTGGTAATTTTCACCAAAGTGTCACACTTCCCCTTGCCAAAACGCTAGCCGAATCCGTTGAAACTGTCAATCCCCCGCAATTTGACAAGGTTCCACACACGAAACGACATAAAATGCCAGTCGAATTCAGTTAAACTGTTGATCCTTCGCAATTTGTGTCGCCACTAATTTTAATACCCGTTTTTATCTTAGGCATTAATTCTCAACTTCTCAATTTCACCATTCATAAATTACCCCACCCTTTTAATCGATGGAGATCATCAAAATACCCCTTAGTCCCATACCTAAGGGTCCCCAGGTTATCAATACGTCCTACCGTATGTATATGATGGATCTCTAACTTAAACTTAGACCTAGTCTCATGACTAGGCTAGTGTAACGACGATAAAGTATCAAAAATCAGCCCACCCCCGACATAATAAAGTCGTAATAATCTACCCTCACTAGTCCCATACCTAGAAGGCGTAAATCACCAAAAGGCCTACCCACTAGTCCCATACCTAGAAGGCATCCTAGAATATAGGGAGAGCATAAGTACCCAATAACCCGTCATCACAAAAGGAAATTAAATAATACCAACAAGTCACACAACCAATCATAATTAATCAACATATAAAACCACGCATGATAGACCAATTCAATTAAATCTTAATATAATTATCACATCGTTGAAATACCTAATTAATCCCATTTAATTATTTTAAATTAAATACACCGAAATTTCATCATTAATACAACAAAATTCCAAGTTCATTATCTCTACACAATTTATATGAGTTATACGCCCCCAAATTCATTTATTTCAAAACTAGGATTTTTCTACATGCAACCTACACCAATAAAATCCAAAATCCACTGATAAATCCTACGTACCCAAGGGTTTTGAACATTAATCATATTAAAGGATTTCATAAAAATAGCCCCAAGTTTTACGTGTCCACTTTCTCTAATTAGATTGATAATTGATTTTAAGAAAGCATTAAATTAAGGTTTAGGCAACACTTAAAACGCATAATAATAAATGAAAGGAATTGAGTATTCATGCCTGAACTTAGTTGGATAAAAATTGGAGTAGAAGGTTGAACTCCTCTTGAGAAAACACCAATTTAATCTTCAAAACCTGTTAAATGTTAGGTCTAGGGGTTGAAGATGAGAGAAAATATGTTTTGAGAATCTTATTGGAGAAAGTTTGAGAGAAAAAGTATTTTTTGAAGTCCCAGCCCGTAACAGTTTGGTATTTAAAGTATTTAAGAGTTAAAATGCAATTTGGAGTCTAACCAAGCCACCGCCTCTGTCACTCGAACGAGGACAACTGTCGTTCGAACGACATGCGACGTCGTTCGAACGACATGCGATGTTGTTCGAATGATATCAGCCGTCATTTGAACGACCCCCATATCCAAAAATGCAATCTTTTAAAATGCTACTTTTTAAACTGACAAATATTCTAAAAAATGCACCTGCCAGTTTAATGATAAAAAAATCCTTATAATCTTTTATTATAAACCCCCCGAATTAATTCCTAATTGAAAATTTATTCGGAAAACCATGTTAAATTCTTAAAGGCCATTAAGTCCAAGATTTTATTTTTCTCCAAATTAATTAAAGTCGATTAATTAAAACACAAGGTGTTACATACTTCCCTACTAGCAAAGAATTTAATCCTCAAAATTAGACGAAGCATACATATCAACGCGTAAATATCGCAAAAGAAAATAAGGCTCACATATGCCTACCCGTAGAATATGGCAATTAGGCGCCCATACACCTAACCTACCTGTATGTAATCCTTAAGAAAAATACAATATATATATATATATATATATATAAAGCCTATATATATATAAGTATCTAAGAAGATATTACGTACCGCGATACTCTACTACACACACAATCTGTCATGCTCTGCCTAAAGCTGAGGAGGCACATAACACCTCCCATAACCGGTATTGGTTGGTGTTGCGACTTCTCCCTGTCCACTTGACACTGTCGGTGCTACTGGTGCTCCCTGAACACCTACTTTCGTGAGAACTTGAGGCCTCAGTCCTTGATGCCCTTGTGTAACTTGACCTTGTTAGGCCTATGTTGCTTGGCCTTATTGGCCCGGTTTCTTATAACACCAATCCGCTTGATGTCCTACTTTCCCACAAATAAAGCATTAACCTTTAAAAGGTTCAAAATTCCTAGAAGTCGCTCGCTCCTAACCTTGACCTTTTTGTTCCTGATTGGTCCTCTACCTCTTCCATGCTTGATCATTGCGACCCTTATTCTCATTCCCTTGTCCATTAGACTTTTGTCTCTTTTCCCACTTCTTTTGATAATTGACCTTCTCTTGTCATTAAAACATTGCGACATCCACCACCTGAGCATAGGTAGTGTACCTCGGATTCCCCAACACCATCTGCCTAATTGACCAAGACAATCCCTTAATGAAACATTCCATTTTCTTCATCTCATTACTAACCTCCTCTGGTACAAACATAGATAAATTGGTGGACTTCTGTTCATATTCGATAATTGACTTTGAACCTTACTCAAAGTCCATGAATTCTCTTTTCTTTGCGTTCCTAATTGTATACGGAAAGTACTGATAACTTTGCTTTTTGTATGTCTTGTTGAAAGCCAAGTTAGTCAAAACCTCAAATACCTACAAAATAAAACAAACTCAAGTGTAGAGGTAGATAAGGGTATCAATCCACTTCCAAGGGGGTAAGCTAGAGACAAATTCAATTGTAATTCACTTTTTATTTTATTTTTGGGCTTTTTACTTTTTCTATTTTTTTTTAGCTTTTTCAAATATTAAAACAAATGGGCGAGGTGATGATTTAAACTAAACTAAATTAAATGTGAGATAAAAACAACTAACTAGAAAGTGACTAAAATGGAAAATAAAGTCTAACACTAAAATAAGAGATAAAGTGAGGTGAATAATTGTGAGAACAATCAAGGAGTGGGATTACACCACAAATTTTCGCTATTCTAATTAATTAATTTAATTAATTGAATTCTCCCAAATTAATATCAAAATTACAAATCAACTCTTGTTGCAAATGTAATTTTAGTAGTAACCTTTTAGAAAATTAAGTTTAACACCCCACAACTCTAGAAAATTAGATATACTCTTCATATCTTCGGTCATTGTGGTGGTCCAGATGTCTATAGGGGGCTCAAAAACTGAGTTCAAGTACGGGGCAGAACTATAGGGGGCTCAAGAAACATTGAAAATAGGATATTTACTTTCATTAGAAATAAAGCACTCATTTCCCCTTTCAACAACCTCTCTTTCTCCTTATCTCTCTCTCTCACGGCACAACACACTTTCTATCACTTCCCCATCTTTTGACTGAGTTTTTCTTCCTTTTTTATGTTTTTGTGGCGCTATTTGATAAAAAAAGTAACTCAAATTTTGTACAACAAGTACATAAATTTTGGGATTTTGTACAATGGGTACATAGTGAGTATGAACATATGATATATTCAGAGTACTACTTTCTTTTGTACAATGGGTACATAAATTTTGGGGTTTTTCCATCATTGTAAGGACACAAGTCTCCGATTGAGTCTTAATGTAGTGTTGTCTCAATTCCGGACAAACATATTCGCGTCATAGGATAGTTCAAGTGTATCCATCCAATCCTATGATGTGTTAGTTGAATACGTAGTGGTCAAGATTATAAAGCTCCATCATATGTCGGGTTTAGTGTGCCTCGTTTCTACGTCAACAACATTGGTTCCAATGCTCCTAAGGTATAAAGGCATTTTATATATATATAGGAGCTTGGAAATTTTTTGGGTGTAATTTATAATTTTTTATTAATAATTTTAACGACTTTGTTTTACTCAGAAAATAGTTTTTAAGAACTTTTTATAAAATTTTTGGCTTAAATAGAATTTTGCATTTTCTGGTAAGTCGTTCGAACGAACTGGAATATTGTTCAAACGAGATTCCCATATCGTTCAAACGAACTGGAATATCGTTCGAACGAGATTCCCAGGTCGTTCGAACGAGACTTCTAATGAGATTTCTTTTTTCTCACCAGAACATCATTAGTAAAGTCGTTCGAACGAGAATGTCGTTCGAATGAGAATGTCGTTCGAACGACTTTGGTGGGAACAGTTTTTTGGCAGTTTTTAGCAGTTTTTTCCATGTTCCCACTACCTTTTTCCCACTACTTTTTGACAGATTTATCAAGTGCGGGAACCAACTTCTTCAAAGTAACTTTTTCACATTCTAAGACTTACAGAGATCAAATTCTTTCAAGAAAAGGTTCCATGTTTTGTGTTTGATTTTTATGGATTAATTTCACCAAAAACACATACACACCCAATAGTTTGTTTATTCCAAGTTCCTTAATATATATATCCTTGCTTGGAGTGTTTGGCAGCGGGTTTTTCTCTACACCTCAAAGAAGAGAAGTTTGGGTTTACTTCTACATCCCATAAAGAAGAAGTTTGTTTGCTGTGGCATACCCACTTGGAGAAAGACTCCTTGTTCGGGTGGCAGTGACCAAAAAAAGTTCGATCGGTGGATTCTGAGACCACGGTGGACCTCCGTGGTTATTCTCTAGGCAGAGGTGTGTAGAAAAAGAAGCATCAGGTCTTGAGGGAGTCAAGTTGGGTGTTGTAAATCTTTTTGTCTTGTACTTGTAAAACCGTACTTAGTGGATTTGAGGCTAGGATCGTCTGAGATTTTTTTCCCATTGTGGGTTTTTCCCCGTACATCGCGGTGTAGTGGTTGCTTACTTATTTTATCTTTTTCTATATCATATTAGATGCATGCTTAGGTAAAAAGTTAAATTTGTATAGTTAATTTGGTGCGAATTCAATTTGTGTAAAAATTAACTTAAGCCAGTCATTACTTTAATTTGATAAAATTTGGTTTGGCCTAATTTGCAAATTGAATTAATTATTTGTTAGGCAAATTTTAGGAATTGGATTGAATTAATTTGTTTAAGTGAAAATCAATTTGTTGATTAATTTAATTTCACTTTGAATTAAGTTTTATTTTAATTTGAAAGAAATTAAAATTTGTTGTTTGTGTGTGTTGTGTTGAGCCATCTTCATTCCGCATTTAAAATAAATTATTTTTGTAAAATTTAAAATTGGGGGTCATCATTTCCAACAATCATCGTTTACATCTCAGATTCTAGAGAAACGAAAGGGTCTGTAGTAATTGTTGGTGCGGGGCTCGCCGGGTAAGCAGCTGCAAGACAACTCTTATTGCTTAGTCTGTAGTAATTATTAGTGCGGGGCTCACTGGGTAAGTGTTTTTTCCACATTTGAAACTATGTAGTGTAAGTTAAATTTAAGTCATTTATGTTTCATAGGTATTTTTCATGTTCGTTGAAGTGTAGGTCATTTAAGCTTTTATGTTAAGTTTTATGAATTACAAGCATGGCACGGAATTGCTACTATACTCATTATGAATTAAGAGTAGAATAGCATAAGAGCATGGCACTAAATTCTAACAAACTGTGAATTTAATTTTCTAACAATTCTATTCCAAGTTTTTATGTCGCATAACTGTACCATGCTCTTAATTTAAAAGGTTTTCTCTAATCAATTCACGAGTCGTAGGACTCTGAATTTTTTTTATTGTACTCTTATGCTATTGTACTAGCAATTCTATTGTACTCATGCTACTGTACTCTTAATTCAGTGCCATGCTTTTAGTTTGTTAGAAAACCTGACCATCATTTTATGCTACTATACTCAGCTCATAATTTGTTAGACTTAAATTACAATTAAGAGCGTGGCATGATTATGCGACACAACATGAGAGGTTATTATTTCTCGACGAAGTCCCACATTATGTTTAATCTGTATAGGTCCGCACATTGTGAAATAGAATAGTGTGCACTGGAGTTAATTTTGGCATAGTTTACATCCAGATGTAGAGTTCCTTGATGACATTACTGGAAAACTAAAAAAGTATATGCTAGAAGAACTTAATATACAATTAGTTGTCATGTGCAATGATATTTCAAAGTATGGGGGATGTCTACTTTAAATTGTTGGATGAAGATAAATTAGCCTCTCAAAAAATTTTGAATCTAAAGGAATCAAACATCAGGAGTGCACTTGGTACCTCTTTGCTTCCTGCTACCATGATTACACCAGATGTTGTCATGATAGATACATTAGTGTTCAATACATATGCTATTCTTACATTATATACAGGTAACATAAAGTTTTCTCATAATCATTAGATGTATATGTTGTCCACGGATCACTACAATTTGAAGTCCGAGTTTCATAATCTCCAGATGTATATGTATGCTGGTGTTTAACGTGTATTTAGGTTGATAAGCTTCTCATTTTTGTTTAAGTTATTCATTGAGAGGGTTAGGATTTGAAAATTTAATATATTTTATTTATATGTCTTTTTGGTTTTTAATATTAGCGATAATGATTATGTAGGTATGTTGATTTAAATAGAGTTGCTGCAGTAATGGCCCAAAAATTTCGGTCTCGGGAATTATGCATACAATCTCTTGAATTGACATTCAAAGATGGGAGCATGAAAACAATCACACAGTAGATGTCGTCGTTGTTGTTACTGCAACAACAATAGCACATAAGTCGTTGTTGCTGCAATAATGACTCAGTTATATTATGTTCAAGACTCTTATATGGCGTCTACATTGATTTTGAGCGAGTGTTTTCTCATTTCCTTTCTCTATTTTTTCAATCCTGTTTATGTTTAATTATGTTTCCATACTTGCTATTTGTTGTTGTTTTGAATTATTAATTATGTTACGGTACTCTTTCTGAACAAGTCATTCTAGAAGCACAACTATCATCAAGCTTCTATTGTTCGAATGAGAGTCTATTTTTTAAGGAAGTGAAAATATGAATTCTTCCCACGTTGATCTAATTTCGGGCATTTAGTATGTTCGAATTTCAAGATGTTCGAAGACTTGTAGTTGAGATATGTGGGTGTATTCATACTTATATAGGAAGCATTTCCACATGTGTTCAATGGCAATGCATACCTGATTTTCACTGTAATTGTATATGTAAAACTTTGTAATGTAAATTTCTTTTGACTTAAATTATGATGTTGTTTATACGAGGTCCAAGATGGACTATTATGATTGTTGGGAGTATTTTTAATTTTTTAAGTAAGGGGATAGTCCTATAAACAAAGAAAATTTTGTCAAAATTTTTTAAAATATTATAGTTTGTTGTAAAAAAACTTTACGACTTAAATTTGTTTTTTTATGGATACGATGTTGTTTATGGGAACTTAAAGATGGACTATTAGAATTTTCGTCAACTATTTTTGATTTCTTAAATAGGGTGGATCATCATACAAACAATGAAACGTTGCTCAATACTTTTAGTTTGCTTACAAATATTTGTGTTATACAGTAATTAACGATTATTACGAAGAGATCTAAGAATTTTATTTTCGGGTATCAACGTTAGGTTTTGGGAATAAATGACATGATGGGTTTTTTCGACATCTACACAACATGACATGACTAACACAGTTAACAATTTTGATATAATATGAAAATACGAGTAAAATGATAATACATGATGACATTAGTTATGAACGCGGCATCACATGAAATTATATAACACTACTTAAATAATGAAAAGTTTTTCCATTTTTTTAAAACTAATTGGTTCTTACCATAAGTCATTTCTAAAATTGTTTATTTGTTGCGAACTAAATACGATCTATGGTCTTACCCATGATGTACACTTTTCAAAAATTAGTATCGTGCCTTCATGGTCGGGCATACCTTAGTGAGTGTGTGTGTGTGTGTGTGTGTGTGTGTATGTATGTATATATATATATATATATATAATAAAGGAGGAGGGCTTTTTTTGTCTCCTCCAACTGACGGCTAAGATTAAAAGTGGGTAAATTTGGTCTTTATCAACTCACGGTTTGAGATTCATCTTCGTTTGTGTCTAAAGTCGTTTGTCCAAAACCAACGCTGACCATTTGGCGCAAGGCTCGAGGTCTGAGTCGAACACATTGGGAGAACCAATGCTATGTCTCTTTCCTTAACTGACGCCTCTCCCATATCCAGACTCCCATTTCCAATGCTCTCTCTCTCTCACTATCTCTCAAGAATCTTATCAGATTTGCATTTTGTGTATACGGTTGTGTCGCAAATGCATATCTAAGGATGCAGATCTTTACTGTTGGGTTACATAAGTTTTGTGGCCTTGAAAAACAAACAGGGGCGTTGAAGTCGTTTCATTTATGCTTCATTTTTTTAGATGTACACTGCCGTTTTGATACTAAAGAAAACCATTTGGGTTTCATTTTTCAGCTTGGGCAGCATCATTGACCGTAGATACATGATCTACTGCTGAAGAGTTGGGAAGCATCATTACTGCTGAAGAGTTGGGAAGCATCAAAGACCGGAGTTTGTGGAAAATATACCGGTAAAGCTCAACTCCAAAAGTTCACAACTCCAAACACGAAATTTTCACCTCAACCCATCATTTCTGTCCCATCACCGTCGCTGTTATTCCACAACATTTTCTCTATGTTTTCATTTTTGTTTTTGTTTACTATTCCGTTTTGCAGAATGTGCATTTCATTCTCTTTGTTGTACGTTGCATAATGTTTTTAGGTTAAAAAAAGGGCTTCATTTTTCATTTGTTGGATGTTGTTATTTTTTCGATTCCGTTCAGATCTGCGAACATACTACACGGACCAATGTGCTTACAGGTCTGGGTAACCATTTTTTACTAATAAGCTAAGTACTCATTCTTTCTTTGCATTTTGGCTTTTCTTTTTTGGTTACAGAACTGCTACAGATTATCTTACTCTCTCACCATTTTTTTTAAAGAACTCGGTTTTTTGCAGATCTAACATCACCATTTTTTTGAAAGAAATCAGTGTTTTGCAGATCTAACATTTCAAAGTGGCGCAGACGTGGGTGCAAAGCCGGCGGCGCAAACGGAGATGTCGTGGTGGGAGCGGATCTGCCCCATGAGTATATTCTTTCTCTCTAACCTCAAGTGTTGTTGTCTTTCTTTCTGCAGTTTTATCATTTATGTTGAAGATATTTTTTCAGATTTAGATCTAATCTACGGTGAAATCTCCGGCGACGGGAATTGAAAAAAAGAACAAGAAGGCAAAAACAACCCCTAAACAGAGGTTAATATGTGAAAAATGGTCTGCGGTGAAATCTTCGGTGTATATAATTTCTCCGGTGAAACAAAGAACAAGAAGGCAAAAACAACCCCTAAAAAGAGGTTATCATGTTGACAAAACATAATAATATAATATTTGATTTGAGATATGGATTTTGATTTGCACTACAAATCTCGGGTATATGTTTTTCTCTTAATTTTTTTTGTTCTAGGTTCATTTTTTTTTATTTATAACCAATGTTTTTTTGCAGGTGTAATTTTTTTTGGCAATCTAATATTTTGTGGTTCGATTTTGATCAAGTGTTTTGAGATTTAATATTAAGGTGTGTTACTAACTATGGCTTGAATGTATTATTTAGTGTTGATTAACAGCCATTTTAATTAATTTCAACTTATACAGTGGAACTCATCTTAAAATGTTGAAGTTGCTCCGAGTATTTACTTTGTCTTTGTCCATTTTCATTCTATGGTCTGATTTAATTTTCTCCCAACTCTGTGAAGTTGTCCAAAACCATTTCTTTGTTGAAAACCTTTTTGGGTTGAACCTATTTTTTTTTAATTTTGTAAATTGTTTCCTGTTTTTTACTCGAGCTCACCAGCTGTTTAAAAGTAATCTCCGAGGTAGTTTGACAAAATCATTTATAGCGTTTTATTATTTGAGTAAAAGAAAATATACACCTTAATAATTTTTTTTTATTATATAACTAAATAAATATTAACAAGCATGTGTATAAATATAGAAATATATAACCAAACAAATATTATGACTAAAAATAGATGTGTATGTATTATTAATTCATATTTGGAACATTTTTAAAATTGTACCATTGGCTACAATAAATGATTCAGTTAGACAATCATAATAACGGGAGCAAGATTTGATATTCAAAGTAAAATATTAAGACATTAAAACGTTAAGTAGAATTGTTACTTTGCCTGTGGCCTACATAACATACAATCTCAGTTGGAACTAAACTAGATGACTATATATATGGTTTCGAAAATAAACTGTTTAAAAATAATCTCCGAGGCAGTTTGACAAAATCATTTTTAGCGTTTTATTTTGAGAGTAAAAGAAAATATACACCTTAATAAAGTTTTTTTTATTATATAACTAAATAAATACTAAGTCGTATGTTTATAAAATATATGTATGTAAATATTATGCATATAAATATAGAAATATATAACTAAACAAATATTATGACTAAAAATAGATGTGTATATATTATTAATGATTATAAGAGTATAGATTGTACAAATAAAAGTATTATTAAGAAATATTTACATAATACTCGAGGATAATTGTTTGGAATCATTAAAATCAATATACAATATTAAAATAAAATGTACAATAATCACGAGGTAGAATGTACAATAATTATAAAATAATTAGTCCTCGATACACCGAGCACGTAGTGAACACATCATCATTGCATTTGATAGCCAAGTAACTTGAAGAACCATACAACCAAGCCATTGGTACTTATGAACTGCTCTATAAATTTGTACATTCGTATTATATTATCGTGTCTTATTTTACAAGACCTAATCACTATTACGAAATAGTTGGAACATTTTAAAAATCGTGCCATCGGCACGGGTACACCCTACCGCAAATTGTGTTTAAAAATTGTGTTATGACATGTCGAAATCAAAATGAAGAATTCCTTATTTTAAATTTGATTAAGTTGCATTATTTACATGACATATTTTTACACTTCAAATCATTGATTCTCATTCACACAATTACAATTAATGCCACTTAATATTTTTTTTTGCGTAAATCTGTATAATTTAAAATGTGGACTGATTCATTTGTAGTGTCGTTAACAAACCCTGAAAACTAATAAATTACCCAGAAAAAATTAATCCCATGCCATCGGCATAGGCATACCTCTTTAGAAATGTAAGAAATCCCGACATAAATACGTTTTTAGGAATGCCAATTTCGAATCAATCTACTGATTTTTCTAATAAATTTGGGAAGAACATATCATTAAAATATTTTCACCGTACCATGACACATGGGCTGGACGAAGCGAGGTGGGGTAGAATGCAATAGAGTTAAATTATTTTTAAGTTGACTTTTTATTTCACCGTGCCATCAGCACGGGTACACATTTATCACGGGAACGATTTATCACGAAAATAAATTTATCGTCGTATCATCGACACGGGTAAAAAATATCACGGTAACAAATTTATCGTCGTTCCATCGACACGGGTACAAAATATCACGGGAACAAATTTATCGCCGTGCCATCGGCACGGGTACACCTTTGTATATATATATATATATATATATATATATATATATATATATATATATATATATATATATATATATATATATATATATATACGATTATAGAGACATTATATATATTTTTGAATATATCTGTGCGATTTATATATGTAAAAATACCTACTCTAGGGATTCTATCGATAGCGGTTGCACATAGTGGGCGGTCCACCCTGGCATTGACCAACAGGTGTTGGATCGATTCGTCAGGTCATAGGTATGTCTCACGACCACTATAGTTGAGTTTAGATTCTAATGGCGTAATGTGGTATGGTTATGAGCCATGGATGTATGACTAAGACCGCCTTCGGTTATGCGTTTACGTTTTGAGTTTAGTGGCGAGATTCCTACCCGGTGGCCTAGGTGTGGTATGTGATGTTCCTGGAGCCTAATAGCATGCTAGAGAATGCATCCAGAAGGTAAAGCTCTGGGGATGCAGTTATACGTATATAGAGAGCGATGTATATGCATCTGTACAGGATGCCATTTGAATATTAGTATATAAGCATGATAAATATATATTGGTGAATAAAATAAATGTATGAACATTGAATTAATTACTGCTATGAAGTTATTGGTATCGATTAATGATGATAACTAAAATGATTTAGTGTGTGTGTTGCTAAATAAGAGTTAAAGTAAAGAATACATACATGTGACACAGTTTGGCTAGAAGGTTATCGTATGGGGCTAAGGTAAGTGTTGGAATTCGTTGCGGTAGTTTTTACCCTTAAGAATTTGGAGGCACTATTTACTAGGGAAGAAATTTAGTCTCTTCATGGATCATAAGTTATTGCAGCATCTGTTCACTCAAAAGGATCTCAATATGCGACAACGAAGATGGTTAGAATTCGTGAAAGACTATCAGCTTGACATCTAGTACCACCCGACAAAGGCTAACGTGGTGACAAATGCAGTAGTCTAAAAAGTCAAGTGGAATGAGCTTCGATAGGATGATGTAGTTGCCAAGGATTATATGGCAGTATCGACTATCATACCCGAGATCATTATGAGGGTCATGAAGGCATAGGAAGGGGAATAGTTATTTTAGGACAGGGTGCATGAATTATTGGCAGAAGGGGAAGAGTCTTACTCGATCAGTTCAGAGGGAGGCTTATGCTTTAATAAGAGACTTGTCATCCCAGAGGATGGGGACTTAAGACATGTTATTATGGTAGACTCTCATGGGTCATAATTTGCAGTACATCCCGGAGAAGATAAGATGTACCAGGACATGTGCAGATAGTATTGGTGGGTTGGAATGAAGCGGGACATATATGAGTTTGTCTAGAAGTGTGCCACTCGTTAGTTAGTGAAAGCATACAATCAGAGGCCAACTGGGATGTTGCAGTCATGGGAGATTCCGATTTAAAAGTGGGAGAGTATATCGATGGACTTCATTACGAGGCTACTGATGTCACAGAGGGGTCATGATTCCCTTTGGGTCATTGTGGATCATCTGACCAAGGTGGCCTAATTTTTTCTAGTACAGATGGATTATACAATGGGATAGTACATCCAACTCTTTATATCCGAGATAGTGAGGTTATAAGGGGTACCGATTAATATTGTGTCCGATTGGGACAAAATCTTCGTGTCCCATTTTTGGCAGAGTTTCCAAAGGGCGACGGGGACTGAATTGTGGTTGAGGGTGGCTTACCATCCACATACTAATTAGAAGATTGAGTGGGCTTATCAGATGCTAGAGGATATTCTCAAGATGTGTATAATGGATTTTAGGGGAGCTTAGTAGAAGTACCTTCTACAGGTGGGGTTAATGTATAATAATTCCTACCATTTCACTATCGACATCACACCTTTTGAGGCATTATATGGATGGCCTTGTCATTTTCCCGCTTATTAGTTAGATATGGGGGACAATAAGCATCTTGGACCTGAGATGATCCAACATACTTTTGCCAAAATCAAGCTCATTTAGGGTCATATATAGATAGCTCAGGACAAGCAAAAGAGTTCTGCAGATTCTGATAGGAGGCACATGGAGATGGATGTGGGTGACTAGGTATAATTGTGGATGTCTCATATGAAAGGAGTTATAATATTTCAAAAGTTGAGACGATATGGACAATTGCGTATAGGCTCGCCCTGCCAGAGCATCTGTAGCGAATTCATTACGTGTTTCATGTGCCGTCATTTTAGAAGTACTAGAGGAGTGAGAGGGCATATTGGCACATTCCACCGGAGGAGATTTATTTACAACCCAACATCTCTTATAAGGAGAGATTGGTTGTTATTTTAGACTATAGTGAGCGTAAGCCGCGGTCAAAGGTGGTTCCCTTGGTTCATGTTCAGTGAGGACACAATAATGTCGATGAATCGACGTGGGAGAGGGAGGATGATATGCGAAAGAAATTTACCTAGCTATTTATGCCTGGTATTTTCGAATTTTGGGGATGAATTCCTTGGTAAAGGGGAAGTATGTAACACCCATTATTTTTTAGTATTTAATTTTGAGCATTTAAATTACATGTGTGCACGTAATTTAAATGAAATGAGAAATAACGGGAATTTAGTAAATACTAATTAATGAGAAAGATATTAACATCTATGTGAATATAAATACTAGTGTGATAATTAAATTAAATCATGTCAAATGATATTACGTTGTAAGAGAGTACAACGACAGGTTTTGACTGTATTTTATTCGGGACGTGCATGTGAGGTCCTATTGGAAATAAAAGGGAAATTAATGTTTGTAAGGACACAAATTTCCAATTGAGTCCTCTGTAGTTTTGGCTCAATTCTGGACAAAAACGTTTGAGCCATAGGATAGAGTTAATTGATCATCCTTCAAGCCTATGACGTGTTAGTTGAAGACGTAGCGGCCAAGAGTATAAAACTTCATCAAATTGCCGAGTTTAATGTGCCTTGTTTCGGCATCATCAACATGGTTCCATTGCGCCCAAGGTATGAATGTATTTTAAAATATATATTGGAGCTTGGAACATTTTATATTGGGTGAATATTTATTTAAAACCGTTGTTTATTTTCAGAAAGATTTAATTAAAACTTTAAATAAAGTTTATAAAGTTTCTGGGCTAAAAATGAAAATTTCCAACTTTCTGAAAGTTCGTTCGATATGTCGTTCGAACAAGTTTTTCGTTCGAACCAAATGACGTTTGAACGAGTTTGCCAACGAGTTCCCAGTTTGGCCTCTGTAACTTCGCTCGAAATGTCATTCGAACGAGATGGATGTTCGAACGAGATTTCTAACGAGTTCATTTTTAAAGACACTGGAACTTCGTTAGAATGTCGTTAGAAGGCCGTTCGAACGAGACTTCGTTCAAACGAAAAATCTCATTCGAACGAGATTTTGCGAGAACAGTTAAATGGCAGTTTTTGACAGTTTTCACCCACTTTCCCATTATCTTTCCCCACTAACTTTTGACTGAATATCTAAGTGCGGGAGCCAACTTTTTTGGTTTAACTTTTTCATATACTACAACCTCTAAGAGATTGTTTTGAGAGATAAATTAAAAAGGGAAAAAGTTCATTGTTTTTGAGTGTTTAAATTCTTCAAGAAAAATCTTTTAAACACTTATTTACACCCAATTGTTGTTTAATCCAAGTTCCATATATATATATATATATATATATATATATATATACTTTTCTTGGTAGTGTTTGGCACCGGTTTTTCATCTCTACCGTTTGAAGAGACGTTTGGGTTTGCTTCTATATCCCACAAAGAAGAAGAAGTTTGCGCGAAATTGCCCACGTGTAGAAAGGCTCCTAGCTTGGATGACGGTGACCATATAAACTCCAATTGGTAGATTCTGAGACCGCGGTGGAGCTCCATGGTTATTCGCTAGGCAGAGGTTGATACATAAAGA
Source organism: Sambucus nigra (assembly GCA_949130495.1). Taxonomy (NCBI): domain Eukaryota; kingdom Viridiplantae; phylum Streptophyta; class Magnoliopsida; order Dipsacales; family Adoxaceae; genus Sambucus; species Sambucus nigra. The sequence goes on along the minus strand of OX422221.1, from coordinate 108,427,052 downwards.
CGCGTCGGGGATTGAGAGGGATCGAGTCGAGTGTTGTAAGTCATCTTGCTTGTATTTGTAAATTCCATACTTATTGGATTTGAGGCTAGGGTCGTCCGAGGTTTTTTCCCGTTGTGGATTTTTCCTCATACATCGCGGCGTAGTGGTTTCATTGTTTATTTTATCTTGTGCAAACTCATTTAGAATGCATGCTTAGGTAATTCAAGAAAAAATTTGGTTTTAATCACTACATGTTTAATTTGGTGCTATGTTAAATATTGGGTAATGTTTAGTTGATTTAATTCAAGTCATTTAATTTAATTTGGTAAAATTGAGAAATATGACTTAGGCAAATTTTCTAGGACTTGGGTTAAATTAAATTGGTTTAAGTGAAATTTAGGTTGTGTGTGTGTTTAAGTTAATTTCACTTTGTTTAATTTTAATTTGAGAAAAATTAAATTTTGTTAATTTGAGTATTTGAACCATCATCTTCTCTTCCGCATATCTACAAAAAGGAAATTATTACTTTTCGTGAAGTAAAAGTTTAAAGGTTAAAAATTGGGGCCCTATCCCCGTTTTCAAGTGGTATCAGAGCATTGAGTCGGAAAGACTCACGTTTACAAGTGGTATGAGAGCCAAAGAGATAAATTATTCATTAAAGATCTTTTAACTATTGTTGGCTAAAATGGAATTTTCACCATTTTCAAAATTTCACTCGTACTGGAAAGCGTGAATGAAATCGGCACTTAAATCTATCGACGAGAGGGTTTGGTTATCTGTAGTTAATGGGTGGTCTCCACCAACTCATTTAGTAGATAATGAACGTGTTCCCAAACCGGCCGATAGATGGAGTTAGAATGAGTTTAAACTTTTAAATTTTAATTCCCGAGGTTTAAACACCTTATTTAGCGTTGTCACACCGGATCAATTCCGACGCATTATGATGTGTGAGACCGCTAAAGAAGCGTGGGATATTTTATAACTCACTCATGAAGGTACTAGTGTCGTTAAAGCTTCGAAACTCCAAAACCTCACCACTCAATTTGAAACCATCAAAATAAACGATAAAGAAACTTTTGCTGAATTTTATGCTAGACTTTCCGATATTGTTAATTCATCTTTTAACTTGGGAGAGAAAATACCCGTTAACCGAGTTGTAAAGAAAATTTTAAGGTCCCTACCCGATAGATTTATTCCAAAAGTCACCGTTTTAAATTCTTTACCAACTTTAGCCTCTATGAAATTAAAAGAGCTCGTAGGTGATTCACAAACCTATGAACTAGACATGCTTCCCTCTAAAACCGAAATGAAAATTGAAAAGGGCATTGCTTTAAAAGCCCGGAAAGAGGAAAAACAAGTAGTAGAGAGTGAGATTGGTAGTGGCTCGGAAGACATGGCTATGTTTAATAGAAAATTTTGAAAATTTCTTAAATTGAACAAAGATAAATTTAAAAATAATTGTAAGAAATTTGATAAATCTAGGCATGACAAAGCCGAGAAGATCCCTAAAACTATTAATGAAAATTTAAATAGGGACGAGTCAAATAAGTGTTTCGGTTGTGAGGGTTATGGCCATAGGGCTTCTGAGTGCCCCACTAAACTAAGGAGAGAGGGTAAGCGACCCATTTCATATAATGCGACCCTTAGTGATAATGATAAGGAAGAGGGACCCAATTCCCTCATTAAGCCCAACTTTGTGGCTTTTATGGCTAGTCATGTGAGCACCGATAAGATATTCAAACACATGACACTTCCGAGGTCAATGTTTTTTATTCCCTTATTTTTTATGGTAGTGAGAGTGAAGAAGAGAGCGAGAATGAAAATGGTGAGGTTGATGTGAGTGAACTTCAAAGTGCTTTTCAAGAACTTTATGAAAAATCTATTAAATTGAAAAGAGCTAATTTGAAGTTAGAAGCGTGTTTAAAAGAGCGTGTCAAGGTCATTGATGATAGTGCGTTAGTGGAAGACCTTAGGACACGAGAGAGATATCTTCGAGAGAAGCTAGCATATATAGAAGGCGATAAAGATAGCCTTAGAGTTTAATGGAATCCTTAAAAAAGGAGCTTCTCGAGTTTGAAGAGAGAAATGTGTTGTTAGACTTTTAAAATTATAGAATTAGAAATTAAACTAAAAGACTCTAGCAAAGTCAAATTTGATTTGGAGTGTAGGTCCGAAAAACTAGATAAGATCTTAGGAATGGTCCAAATCAAAAATGACTTGTGTGGTTTAGGCTTCGACACTTGTAGTGAATCAACACATAAAGATAAAACCAACGTTTTAGGAGAATCGCCTATGAAAGCCTTTAGAGATCATTCCTTAGGTAAATCTTTTCGCCATAAGTTCAAGTGTTCACATTGTGGTCTAAAAGGTCATCTTAGAAAATTTTGTTTTGATCTTAAACGAGTTCCTAGAAAATTCAGAGGTAAGGCAACCGAGGTAGCCAAGATTCCTACACCCCGAGATCGGCATTCGTCATTAGTTTGGGTTAGGAGATCTGACTTGGTAGCTTTACAAGATAGGGTTTTTGATTCTCATTTACTTTCACATGCTTACTCCCTTACAAAATCTAAAGGTTGAATGTGTTAGTTTTATTTGCATACTTTAGCTTTTATACTTCATGCTATATTCACATGCTAAATGTATGCTTGTTTAATCATTTTGTAGTCTATGCTCCATGCTTAATCATGCTAGAATTATGATTTTTGTTTATCTTTTGTATTATATTTCCTTTATTATGTTCGCATTAAATGAAAAATACAAAAAGATTTTTGTTTATCATTTGGGTTTTTATCTCTTGGAATTTAAGCTTAATGAAAACTTCAAATGTTTTTTGTGTGTCTTTTGAGTATATATTTTTATTTTTGGTCAAAAATTTGAAAAACTCAAAAAAACAAATTATGTATGTATTTTATTTTGACACACTTTATGTGGCATATACTTGTGTTTGAATCCCTACTTTTTTGCTCCCATGTGGCTAGAACTTTTGGTTTAGATTGTCAATCCTTATTATTTTCTTTACCATGCTTACATGGAGTAGTTAGATTTTGTGTTGATTAAATGGATTCTATTTTTATATGCCTCTTTTCACACATGCACGAGCTCGTTTGAAATTTTAACTTCATATGTATATTTGATCTTAGTGAGGTGTTCTCCTACCAATCTTGTCATCTACGTATTTGTGACCTAGGAGGACTAGTGCATGTCAAAATCCGTTGCACGTGAGATTTATGAGATATAAAAAATAATGTATATAAATGTGCACGGGGAAGGGCTTCGAAAGGATTTATTATCCTTTGCGAATAGTAAGCCACCCTTTGTTTGGACCTAAAAGAAATATGTGGTTCAAAGGCCTAAAAGAAAATATGGCATTAAAAGAAAAATAATTTCCAAGGCCTTATATGTTTGATTGATATATTCATTCAAAAATAATATATGCTTATTGAGGGAGATTAGATGGTATATCAACGGTTTGCACAATGTCCATTTATCCTAGTTGAGCTTTCAATGTCATAACTCTATTGGTTTGTTGAATCATCAATATGCTAGGCTTGTATGCATTGTGTATGTTTGTTCATTGATTGCAATCTATATTGTCACATGAGGTTATATTCAAATGTGATGAAGTTTGGAATCAATTGAGAACTCCGTGAACATGTTTTAAGTGATTGAGTCTAAATTTAATTATTACTCGTTCACACCCCAACACTTTTGTTTCCATATGACACATTTTTTCCATACGAGTATGGAAATCTTATCGTATTTATGTCATTTTTGTGTTTATATCTATATATGTGTACTTGTGTCTATTAGGTATATCTTATGTATACATATATTTGATATTTTTGTTTAGTCTTTGCCTTTCTTTCTAATCCATCTATGCTTTATTCATAATTGGTATTCATCTTGTTGCATTCTTTGTTGATATCACATGCTTAATACATAAGTATCATATTGGTATCTGTTTCTTGCATATTAGTTGGTATCCATTAGTATTTGTTGGATTAGTTATGACTTTGTTTCCTATGTGCTTTAATGTTCTCATCACTTTATACGGAATTGCATGTTTTAGCCTACTATACCATTCTATTTATCCCTTGTTTAGTTTAAGGGGTGTATATGATTTAATTGGGGAAGATAAGTTAATGTTTGGATTCTTAACCTTTGTCGATTCCTGAACAAAAAAGGGGAGAATGATAGGGGAGAAGTGGTATCTAAACCTATTATAATCGTATCTTAGTTTGGGGGAGATTTATCTTAGGGGGAGACGTCTTTCTAAGTTGATCATAGTTGATAAGGGAGAGAAGTAATTTAGGGGGAGTAAGGAGTACTTACTTTACTTGCATTAAATATTTTGATTTGATATTCCCTATTCGTGTAATGTGTTTGCTTAAGTGTGAAGGAATTATATTATAAGTGGAAACTTTCACCGGCAAAGATTTTGATCCTTGGGTTGTTTGAGTCAAGCATTGTATTTTTATTTTGGGCGGGACTTTTTGTCAGTCTAGTAGAGCTTGACGTCCCTTTAGGATTTTTGTTTGGTTTTTGTCCCGGAATAGCCAAAAGGGGAGATTTGTAAGGACACAAATTTCCAATTGAGTCCTTTGTAGTTTTTACTCAATTCCAGACAAAAGCGTTTGAGTCATAGGATAGAGTTAATTGATCATCCTTCAAGCCTATTACGTGTTAGTTGAAGACGTGGCAGCCAAGAGTATAAAAATTCATCAAATTGCTGAGTTTAATGTGCCTCGTTTCTGCGTCATCAACATGGTTCCATTGCTCCTAAGGCATGAATTCATTTTAATATATATATTGGAGCTTGGAACATTTTATATTGGGTGATCATTTATTTAAAATAGTTGTTTATTTTCAGAAAGATTTAATTAGAACTTTAAATAAAGTTTATAAAGTTTCTGGGCTAAAAATGAAAATTTCCAACTTTCTGGAAGTTCGTTCGATATGTCGTTCGAACGAGTTTTTTGTTCGAACCAAATGTCGTTGGAACGAGTTTTCCAACGAGTTCCCAATTTAGCCTATGTAACTTCGTTTGAAATGTCGTTCGAACGAGATGGATGTTCGAACGAGATTTCTAACGAGTTCATTTTTAAAGACAATGGAACTTTGTTAGAATGCCGTTAGAAGGCCATTCGAACGAGACTTCGTTCAAACGAAAAATCTCGTTTGAACGAGATTTGGTGGGAACAGTTAAATGGCAGTTTTTGATAGTTTTCACCCACTTTCCCATTATCTTTCCCCACTGACCTTTGACTGAATGTCTAAGTGCGGGAACCAACCTTTTTGGTTTAACTTTTTGATATCCTACAACCTCTACGAGAGTGTTTTGAGAGAGAAATTAAAAAGGGAAAAAGTTCATTGTTTTTAAGTGTTTAAATTCTTCAAGAAAAATCTTTTAAACACTTGTTTACACCCAATTGTTGTTTAATCCAAGTTCCATATATATATACTTTGCTTGGAAGTGTTTGGCACCAGTTTTTCATCTCTACCGTTTGAAGAGACGTTTGGGTTTGCTTCTACATCCCACAAAAAAAGAAGAAGTTTGCGTTAATTTACCCACGTGGAGAAAGGCTCCTAGTTTGGGTGACGGTGACCATATAAAGTCCGATCGGTAGATTCCGAGACCGTGGTGAAGCTCCATGGTTATTCGCTAGGCATAGGTTGATACAAGAAGACGCGTTGTGTCTTGAGAGGGATTGAGTGGAGTGTTGTAAGTCATCTTGCTTGTATTTATAAATTCCGTACTTAGTGGATTTGAGGCTAGGGCCGTCTGAGGTTTTTTCCCGTTGTGGGTTTTTTCTCGTACATTCCAGCGTAGTGGTTTCATTGTTTATTTTATCTTGTGCGAACTCACTTAGAATGCAAGCTTAGGTAATTTAAGATAAAATTTGGTTTTAATCACTACATGTTTAATTTGGTGCTATGTTAAATATTGGGTAATGTTTAGTTGATTTAATTCAAGTCATTTAATTTAATTTGGAAAAATTGAGAAATATGACTTAGGCAAATTTTCTAGGACTTGGGTTAAATTAAATTGGTTTAAGTGAAATTTAAGTTGTGTGTGTGTTTAGGTTAATTTCACTTTGTTTAATTTTAATTTGAGAAAAATTAAATTTTGTTAATTTGAGTATTTGAACTATCATATTCGCTTCCGCATATCTACAAAAAGGAAATTATTACTTTTCGTGAAGTAAAAGTTTTAAGGTTAAAAATTGGGGCCCTATCCGCCGTTTTCAAGTGGTATCAGAGCATTGAGTTGGAAAGACTCACGTTTACAATGTTAAGTGACTCAGTTGGTAATTTTGAGTGCACGGATGATCCGTGATGGTCGGAATAGTCAAAATTAGGTACCTGGGAGTGGTAATTGGGTTTTGAGTGCCTTTTAGACTAATTAGAACCCGCATAGGAGCGTTCGGGTCATTTTACACTTAACCCTAAGAATAATTTCGAGATTATGTGGATAATTAGGGATATTGGATGAGGGGGAAGAAATTCCATCATTCTAAAATACCTAGGATTGAAAGCGAAGAAAGGATAAGGGAAACTCAAGAGAAAACTCAAGAAGGCAATCCGGGAAGGAAATTAGGGAAATTTTTGGGCTAGAATTCTTGTGTTAATGATCCACAAAGGAAGAATTGAGACTCTACAATAATTTAAGGTGAGTGTTTAAACTTTCTTTATTAATTTATGCATGTTTTTAATTCATATTAGTGTTGGTAGAACAAATATGAATTTTGGGTGGTATTCTCATGGTGAAAAACATTGGACTTTCAGGAATGAATCCATAATAATTTCACTAATTATGGTTAATATAAATCTGGGTTTGATTTATATATAAAAGATCTAATACTGAAGGGAACTCTGAGATTTAGTCATCATAAATATGGGATCTTTAAGGATAAATTAAGAACTTGTGTAATCTTGATTTATAATAAAGAGTTAAATATAATTCTTAATCAATATTGTTAAATCCCATGATTTGGAATGTTGTTGGATGATTTAGAACATAAAAATGTGTTTCTTTATGTTTATGATTGATGGGATTATGTTGGGTTAAATTTGGGTGAAGTTTTGATACCATAGGGTACATAGAAGATGGGGGAATTTCGTCAAACCCTTCATAAACTAATCCAGGCTAGAACCGAGGGGCGAACCAATTCATCCAGGGGCAAACCAGTTTGGTTTATACCTATTCAACCCATGTTGGGTATTTAAATGTTGTTTTGAATTGGTTTGGGTCTGGATTTTTTTAGGATATCTGTAGACGAGCATAGGACATCTGGAAAATATTTAGGGAACATCATTTTACCTTGGGTTAGTTGAAGATATATTCGGGATATGAACTTAGGGTTGTTTACAATCAACGACACTAAAAAATTAATCAACGGATTCGTTTTAAAAATTGAGATATAATTGGTATACGGGCGGGAGGGGAATAACTTCATGTATAGATTAAATATTGTATTTGTGATTCAATTAAGTGGGGGATTACTTACATATTCGGGAGTTGGGATTAGACTCGAAGATAATGGGCTAGTGCTGCAAGTGATATAAGAACATTAAGTGTATATATATATATATATATATATATATATATATATATATATATATATAGGGACAATACAAATATTTTAGAATATATCTGTGTGATTGATATATGTAAAACATACCTACTCTAGGGATGCTATCGATGGCGGTTGCTCGTAGCGGGCGTCCCACCTGACATTGACCAGTAGGTGTTAGATCGATTCCCTAGTTCATAGGTTTGTCGACGACTAGTGTAGGTGAGTTTAGAGTCTAGTGGGTAAATGTGGTATCGTTATGAACCACGAATCTATGACTATGGCCGCCTCCGATTATGCACTTACAATTTGGGTTTGGTGGTAAGATTTCGATCCGGCGGCCCAGGAGTGGTACGTGATGTCCCTAGAGCCTGATAGCATGCTAGAGAATGCATCTGCGAGGTAAAGCTCTGGGAATGCGGCTATACGTATATAGCGATCGATATATATGTATGTGTACGAGATATTATATGAATGTATGTATACAAGCGTGATAAATTTATACAGGTGAATAAAATAAATGTGTGAACATTTAATTAATAACTATTATGGAGTTTTTTATATCAGTTAATGATGAGAACTAAAATGATTTAGCGTATGTGTAGCTAAATATTAATTAAAGTAAAGAATAAATACATGTGGGTGCATCCATACAATGGCGGGAGTTAGTCACCGCGTTTGAGGAGCGGGACACAATGACTATAGCAGAGTTTTGGGTGCCGTTTTAGCACAAGTACTTTCTTTCAACAATTCAGGCTAAGATGCGGAGGAGATTTATTGATGTTGAAGAAGAGGTCCAGACAGTGGCTGTGTACGAGGAAGATTTCACCTGTTTGGTGAACTTTGTGCCTGATGAGGTGAACAATGAAGAAGAAGATGCTGAACTTTATGGATAGGCTTAATTGGAGAATCCAATAACACTTGTTGGGTAATCCGGCATTGGAGACTCATACAGAGGTTGTCAATACTGCATTACTACCTTGTCAAAACCCGTACATGAACTATGTTCAATCTTGATTAACCCAAGTCCAATCTCCCAAGGCATAACATCTAGGTATTAACCAACACTAAATTTATAAAATACCATTAAACATGGAAACTACTCTACTCTAGGGTTTTTATCACAAGCCTAATTTCATCCAAAGAATCCACCCCTAATAGTCTATCATAATGACTTTAATAATCATGAACGCCAAGCCTAATCCTCGAAGCTTCCAAAAATTCCAATTCAATAACCCATCGTACCCTCGGGTTTACATTTAGAGGACTCATCCTCAAATTAACTCCCTTTAAGTAAAACATCCTCCCAAATATCGTAATCCCCAATTACCAATCTCCAACAAGTCAATTCATAAGTATCTATATTTATTCTATAGGCTAATAAATCCTAGCCCTACACCCCTAAAAACAAAATTTCCAAAAGAAAGTCCAACCTAAAATCACCTATCCAAAATTTCGATCGTGCACACATTTTGGTAAAAAGTCATAACAATTTCAAAAACAATCATAAAATATGAAAGCAGCGCCCACGACTTCATAATTTGAATATACACAATTTTATCTAACTTTTGGTTTCATCAATCGATCGACACATGTTTAAGTCATCTTCTATAAAAATCATGGTTTTTCCACCCAAACCTCTATTAATGGACACCAAAGCTTCATTTGATCCTAAAACCAACATCTAGGAAATAAAATAACATCATATAATGAATTTTTGATCTCTTTCTAATATCAAAACCATAGTTTTAAATCAAGATTCAAATGAAAACCCTAACTATAATCCCAGAACCCTAGATTTGTAACTTTCATCAATTAACTAATGATTTCAAGGGATTAACATATATAATCAGGGATGGGTTCTAACCAATTTAGAGTAGAAAATGTATTTGAGTAATTTTATAAAAATTTGAAGTCATATACATGAGGATATCAATCAAAATCAATGTGGATTTAACCTAATTAATAACATAAATAGGTCAATTTTGAAAGTAATCAATTGAATCTTACAAAACAGAATTAAAACATGTTTAGGATTTATAATCCAATGAAATGGATATAATCTAACATAAATGAAATCATTATCATATATAACTTGACTCATTATTTTTGGTAAAAACCCAAGCCAGATCTCTTTATTTTTCTTCTTCTCTTAATGTCTTCTCTCTAGCCCCCAAATTTTCTTCCCCGTTGTGTTTTATGACAAAATGAGATTTCTAATGACCTCTTATAACTCCTAGCCACGAAACGAGGGTTGGTCTTCAAATGGTGCCCTAACAAAAAGGTCTAAAATAGTCTTCAAATGGTCTAAAACCTATATATGTCCTATAATAACCCAATATGCTTAAATTATAATATTTTAAACTAAAAACGGGCATTTTACATATCCACTATCTCGATAAAAAAATATAACAAACCAAATAACTATCTACTCAATTATTTAATGATTGACCAGTATGAGTCCAAAAATTAATTAATTCAATTAATTAATCGTTGTGTCTTAACAAAATTCCAATCCAAATTAAATAACACATAACAATATAAATGGTGACATCTTTAGTCACAACAAGCATAAATAATGTATTTCCAAAATTTAACTAATTAAATAATATTCATAAAAATATAGGGTATTACAGAGATACTAGGATTTCCAAACTAGTGTGTTATACATCGAAGGGTTAAAATCGAACTTTATTAGCATAAGTTAACTTTGCGAAGAAAATTTTGAGGTAGATTTTGACCAGTCTTAATGTAACATATATGACAAATCTGGTAAAATTTTACTACAAGGAGGGAGGACCAAAGATAATTGCTATTGGATCAATCATAAGTCCACTTTTGTGTGCAACAATGCTAGGATCTCCTCTACAGACCTTTGGCATCAATGACTAGGTCATGTGAACATTAGAGATCTAGATAAATTAGTGATGAAAGACCTCATTTGTGGCTTACAATCCCTTGCAAAGACAACTTCCTTAGATTGTGTTTCTTTTTAGCAAGGAAAAAAAAATCAAGAGTCACCATCAGAAGTTGAATACCATTACCACCTCTCATGTGTTGGAGTTAATACACATGAATGTTATGGGGTCTTACACATACGAAGAACATTGGTAATAAGAGACATATTATTGGTATGCCTAAAGTGTCCCCTCGTACTTGGAGTCACCAACCTCGGCTGACCTCACAACCAAGTCGTTAGGAAGTTCACAACAACCATCATAAAGGTCGTCTTATGCAAGGTCGTCTCCTCATTGACCAACCTTGGCTGGCCAGCAGCCGAGGTCAACAACATCTTATGAGCTCAAGTTATTGCTAATATCTTACTCTGCCTTAGCCGACACTACATCCTACCTCATACCTAACCTCGGCTAGTCTTCCAGGCTAAAGTCATGCTTATAATTGAAAAGACAAAGCAACTATCGCCCAACATCGTACTCGACTAGGCCAAGGTTTCGTCAGATGATGTCACAAGTTCGAGCACACGAAAGCACATGGAAGACTTAGAACACGTGGGAAAATTAGTTATAGCGAAATCATTCCCCTCATGTGAGGGAATATTTGGTCATCGTTCCTTACATGTGGCACAACCAGGTGTCCATCTATGATTAGTGTATTTAATGTACATATGTTCATGGCATGGGGGGGTACACTACACCCCCCAAGCACTATAAATACATGTCTTCTCGTACCTTGGAGGGGGATCAACAATTGTAACCCTAGCGTAAACTCTGTTTGTATACACATTAGAGAGAGAAAGTGAGAAATTATATCACAGGCCGTTAGTGCCCTCATTCTAGTGAAACTTACTCACACCCTCACAGTGGACGTAGACCTAATTTTCTGAACCACTTATATACTAGTGTTTCTCCTCTTCTCCTCACCTCCTTCTATTAAATATTTACTATTGTGCTGCTATTGTGATTGCTAGCTTGAGCTTATCAACACATTATCAGGTGGTGCTATTTACAACATCATCATTTTGGCGCCGTTTGTGGGAACGAGAAGCTATATCTCTTCCTTCTTGAAGCTTAGCCTCATCAAAGACTCTATTGGTTCACCAGTCCTCCCCTGTTGTGTGGAGTTGATTCACCATTGAAACTGATCCTTAAAGGTATCAAGATCTCTAGTGTTTTTACTTACAAGATATCTAGTCTTCTTACATGGCACCAGAGTTACCACCTCCACCATCTGATGTTGGAGGGCCCAGTTCCAGCCAAGCGCCACCCTAATCTCAGATGGCTGAGGTGGCAGCAGCCTTGATGTCCTTAGCCGCTACTCAATAAGCAATGCAGGAGCAGTTTTCTTAACTCAACTAGATTATGTTTATGAGACCACCTGGGGTCTCATCGGAGATGATTACTCCGGCAGTTTCTCAAGGACAACATGAGGCCAGGGGACCACCCCAGGAACCGCGAAAAGACCTACCTCCTCCTCAACAGCGGAGGGATGTTGCTGGCCCTAGGTGTTTATGCATGTGAAGGAAAGGAAACCATTGCTTGGAGGATAGGTATGATGATATAGATGCAGAGGATGCTCCAACTAACTATTGGTATCCATATAAGGTCACAAACAACATTGTACGTCCTACCCAGCAAGGTCAAGGTCAAGGTGAAAGACGAGACTGTGATGCCCATCAAAGAGGTTCATCTTTTAATCGGTTAAGTAGAGGGTCAGTCTTCGAAAGACTTGGACTAGTTAATGACCTAGGAGAAAAGGATGTATAGGTCAAGAAGCCTCGCTGGCTCAGGAAGAGAGGGTGGCGACTGTCGGTCCCATTATGGTCGACCCCCATATAGCCAAGACTATGGTCAGGGGGAGGTCAATAGCCGACGATGTGCAGTAGCTCGGGAACCCTCAGTCCACCCTTTGTAGATGGCTGGGGACAACCTCGGCCGGGCCGATATCGCTAAGCCCTGGAATGACTCTATTCAATGGATGGAAGAGAAGATAGGGGATCTCATAAAAAGTTGATACCCATTACGGAGGGGGTACTTAGAGGGTTTACCATTTATAGCAAGGATTGTCAACTTCCCAACCCCTGCCATATTTAAACCCCCAGTGGTGTCTCCTAAGTACGATGGAAGTACTAACCCAGTCCATCATATTTAAATGTATCAGTTTGTAACAAACATTTATTCAATCTCTGAAGAGATGAGGTGTCGAGCTTTCTCAAGCACTCTAACTGGGGCTTCACATATCTGTTTCACTTCTATTCCTAAACATTTAATTGAGAATTTTAAAGGTTTGGCCGAGCGGTTCATTTACAACTTCTGTTTTGGGGTAAGGACTAAGAAGAAGATGACCCATTTACTTTATGTAAAGAAAGGGAAGAATGAAAGCCTCAGAGTCTATATTGCGAGGTTCAACAAGGAAAAGTTATAGGCAGAGGACTATGAAGAGAGTATAGCCATGACAACCCTCATTGGAGGACTTTAGAAGGGAAAGCTACTTAGGAAGCTTGCTGAAGACCCTCCTAAGTCTATATCCGAGTTGTTGGCAACAACTGGAAAGGTAATGAATGTAGAGGAAGAAATGGATGCAAAATATGAGGATGAGAATGGAAGTAGTAATGGCAAGTTCTAGAATAAAAAGGTTGGAAAGAAGAGGGTTATGGACGACAAGTTTGCAAACTATACTCCTTTAACTGTGAGCTGTGAACACATCCTCAATGAGATAAAGAATGATAGGTCTCTGAGATGGCCAGAGAAGTTGAGGGCTCCTCCATATAAGAGAAAGAAGAATTTATGGTGCGAGTTCCATCAAGATCACGGACATCTAACTGAAAAATGTTTCGCCCTAAAGGACAAGATTGAAATTTTTTTAAAGTTTGGAAAGCTAAGAAATACATGGATGATAGAGCCTCAAAGGGCGGCCGAGTTGACCCTAGAAGGAAGAGAAATTAAAAATTCCGAGAAGATACCACTGCTAGGAAAGATGATGCCTTCGATAATGATGACAATGACCCATACCTCCCACCAAAGGATGATAATATCCTAATAAAGAGAGTCAACATGATCTCTTTTGGTGTGAGAACTATCTACGGGGGACTAGCAGGAGGTGGTGCAGAGGTAGATGATCACAAGGCTCATGTGGCAGAGGCCAAAGCAGTGACTAAATATGAGGTTGTGAACTTGGCTTCAATAGAGGTCAAACTTTAGAAAAGAAAGAAGGTAGACATGGACACCCTCATAGTCGGCTTCTCGCGACTTGATTTCAAGGGTATCTTAGCCCCTCATGATGACCCTCTAGTCATCACCACAAGGGTGAATGGATGTGAAGTTTAGAGGATTCTTGTTGATAGGGGGACAACTACAGACGTTATGTTTTGGCCCTGTTTCAAGAGCTTGGGTCTTAGCCAAGCAAGGCTTGTCCATTATCATCACCCCTTGATTGGCTTCTGCGGGGAGAAGGTCGATCCATTAGGAATGTATGAAATGGATGTGAGAATGGGAGATGAATGGCCTAAAAGGTTGACCAAAAAAATCAATTTCTTTATGATGGATGAAAATTTCTTCTCAACCTATAACCTCATCATGGGATGAGTGGACCGCAAGGAATTTGAGGACGTGCCTTCAACGGTCCATTAGATACTAAAATTCTCGACTCCTTATAGAGTATGGGAAGTGCAAGGTGACCAAACATCGGCGCGTGAATGCTACTTCAACTCTACAGAAGAGAGAGAGGCTCATAAGAGGGCAACAACCACTTATAACATTGACACACTTCATCCCAGAGACGAAACAAAACTCAAAAAGGGAGCGACTGTGGAGGAGGTAGAATCCATTATCCTCAATGAGGATGAGCTGGAAAAAAACATCCAAGTTGGAAAAGCCCTAAAGCCTGAGATCAAGGAGGAGCTAGTGAAGTTGTTAAGGAAGATACAGGGTATCTTTACCTGGAGTCATGTAGACATACCAGGTATTGATCTTGAGATTATGTGTCATAAACTCAATATTGTAGAGGATGCCAAGCCCATTAAGTAGAGAAGAAGTATATACTCAAGAGAGAAGTACAAAGTCCTCAGAGACGAGGTTCAAAAACTTAAAGAGGTTGAGTTTATTAGAGAAATTCTTTACCCTGAGTGGTTATCTAATGCTGCCATAGTGACTAAAGCTGATGGGAAATGGAGGATGTGTGTAGACTTCACCAATTTAAACAAGTCTTTCCCAAAGGATAGTTTTCCCTTACCTCATATAGATCAGATGGTGGATGCCACAGCAGAACATGAGCTCATGAACTTCATGGATGAATATTTCGGGTATAATCAGATCTTCATGGATTCGGCTAACTCAGAGAAGACAACCTTCATTATAGATAAGGGGACCTATCGCTACAAGTTCATGCCCTTCAGACTGCAGGGGCTACTTACCAATGTCTTATAAATAATATATTCAAGGATCAGATAGGCAAAACCATGGAAGTCTACATTGACAACATGCCGATGAAGAGTCTGAGGGCTGACACTCATGTGGACGACCTCGAGAGAACTTTTGATACCATGGATAAATACAGAATGAAGCTCAACCCGACCAAATTTTTCTTTAGGGTTTGAGCTGGAAATTTTTTGGGCTTCATCATCAACCAAAGGGGAATAAAGGCTAACCGTGAGAAGATCAAGGCTTTGCTGGAAATGAAGACACCCAAAACTATCAAAGGAATTCATAGGCTGACCAGATGAGTGTCTACACTTAACAAGTTCGTCTCTAGAGCAACAGATAAATGTCTTCCTTTTTTTAAAGTCCTTAGAAATCCGTTCGAATGGAATGAGGAATATGACAAAGCTTTTAAAGAACTCAAGTCCTACCTCGGATCCTCTCTACTCCTATTTTAGCAAATTCAGGGTGAGAAGTTGTATGTATATTTAGCTATCTCAGAGTCATCCATTAGTATTGCAATAGTAAGAGAAGAGGATGGAGTGCAGAGACTAGTGTACTTCAATAACAAGGCACTCCAAGGGTCTGAGCAGAAGTACCGTCAAATGGAAAAGTTAGCCTATGCTTTGATACATGCTTATAGGAAAATGAAGCCATACTTCCAGGCTCACTCCATGGTCGTCCTCACTAATTCCCCACTCAGACAGATCCTCCATAAGATTGAGAAGTCAGGAAGGTTAATAACCTGGGAAATTGAGTTAGGGGCGTACGATATTGTTTATCAACCTAGGGTTACCATCAAGGGGAAAACACTCGTAGATTTTATGGCCGAGTTTACCTGGGATAAGACTGAGGTTAAAAAGAGTCATGAGGCTACAGATGAGCCAACAACGAGGAACGTCAGCCAAACTTCGGATGAGGCTGAGATAAGTATAGCCAGATAAAGAAAAGTTGAGAATGATGAAGAGAGATACCTCTTCAGGCAGGGGGCCCTATCAGAGGGGAGTTCTCTTCAAATGAAACCATCCAGAACCTCTTCATTGATGGGTCATCCTATAAAAATGGAACTGGAGCAGGGATGATAATGTCGGCACCAGATGGTATAAATATTAAGTATGCATTGAGGTTCAACTTTAAAACCTCCAATATCAAGTCAGAGTATGAGGCATTAATAGCAGGTCTCTCTTTGGCAAAATCCCTCGGTGTCGGCCAACTCCTTGTCCACAGTGACTCAAGATTGGTCATGAACCAAATCGTGGGGGTATATGAAGCCAAAGATGAAAGGATGGACATATATCTAAAGAGGCTGAGATCGATGCTAAAAATCTTCAAGGAAGTAAAGATGAAGAGGATACCTCGGCTAGATAGCACTCGAGCTAATGCACTCGCGAGGTTGGCCTCAACAAAAAGATCAGACATAAGGAGAACATTACCAGTTGATATTATGCTCAAGCCGACCATCGAAGAGGAAAATATTGATAGACCTTGCCCCAATCTGAGTATGGGAGCCTCGTGGATGGATCCACTTATCAGATACATCAGAGAGGGAGAAGTGCTAGAGTTAAAGTTAGAAAGGAGAAAGATAAGGTTCAGTAAATTCTCTATTATGGGAGATGTTCTGTACAAAAAGGGATTCCTACTCCCTCTTCTCAGATGTGCCCATCCTTAAGAGGTTCTATACATTTTGAAAGATGTGCATAAGGGATCTTGTTCAAGCCACATTGGAGGAAGGTCGTTGGTTAAAAGTAAAGTCACTCAGGGGTATTAGTGGCCAACCTTGGCCAAAGATGCAACTGCGTATGTGAAGAAATGTGATAAGTGACAGAGATTCTACACCATCCCCCATCAGCCTCACCAACCTCTGACTTCTATCAGCTCCCCTTGGCCATTTACAGTCTGGGGCATTAATTTGGTAGGAACCTTGCCAATGGCTGTAAATAACTATCGATACTTAATTATGGCAATTGATTATTTCTTCAAATGGGTAGAGGTCAAGCCCATGATCACAATCACTAAGCAAAAGACCTTCCAGTTCATCTGGAAAACATCATATGCAGGATGGACTTCCAAACACCCTCATCTCAGACAATGGAACCCAATTCAAGAATGTTTCCTCAGAGAAGTATTGTGAAAGAGTAGGGATCAAGTAATTCTTCTCTTCCCCTGGCCGACCCCAGGCAAATGGTTAGACCGAGGTCACAAATCGAACAATCCATGATGGGATAAAAAAGAAGTTAGAAGAGGCCAAAGGAAGAGGGATATAAGAGGTATATGCTATGATTTGGGCTTACAAGGCGACAGTGAGGACACCCACAAGGGAAACTCCATTTATGTTAGCCCATGGCTCAGAGGATATCATCCTCACAAAGATAGGGCTTCCCACTCATGGAGTTCAGACGTATGACCCTCGGAGGAATGGGGAAGAGAGAATACTTGATCTTGATTTGATTGAGGAAAGAGGACAGGGTGTAGAGATAAGACGGGAAGCCTATCAGCAGAGAACTGTGATATCCTACAATCAGAGGGTAAAGTCAAGGTCGATAGCTGTGGGAGACCTAGTACCGAAGAAGACGTGGAAGAAAACTAATAAGCTCCATCCCAATTGGGATGGTCCTTATAGGGTAATTAATGAGGTAGTACCAGGTACCTATCGGCTAGATAATCTTGAAGGAGAGACTTTCTCCAACCCTTCAAATTCCGACCACTTGAAAAAATATTACTTATAATGTTGAAATTATTTTATCTTCTTATAATACATGTATAAACTTATACATAAAATGTCAATGAAAAAATAGCAATGTTGTGTCGATGCTTTTGTTCCAATGTATATGTATTTAACATCATTTATTTGGTGGAATGTGAGGTGAAACACCATAACTTGGTGACCTCAGACCTAACATCATTTATTTGGTGAAATATGAGGTGAAACATCATTAACTTGGTGACCTCAGACCTTTAACATCATTAATTTGGTGAAATTATGAGGTGAAACATCATTAACTTGGTGACCTCAGACCTTTAACATCATTCATGTGGTAAAATATGAGGTGAAACATCATTAACTTGGTGACCTCAGACCTTTAACATCATTAACTTGGTGACCTCAGACCTTTAACATCATTCATTTTGGTGAAATTTTGAGTTGGAACATCATTAATTTGCTAACCTCAGACCTTTAACATCATTCATGTGGTGAAATTATGAGGTGAAACACCATAACTTGGTGACCTCAGACCTTTAACATCATTCATGTGGTGAAATTATGAGGTGAAACACCATAACTTGGTGACCTCAAACCTTTAACATCATTTATTTGGTGAAATATGAGGTGAATCATCATTAACTTGGTGGCCTCTAACATTTAACATTCACAATAAGTGTCCGTTGTTGCTTTTATCCCCATAATTTATTTTTTATGATATTATCCCCACCATTTAATTTTTATGATATGGTGGATAAGTGAAACAACATAGACATAGAATAGCAAAGAAACAAGTAAAGAAAGTGGAATTTCATTCATCTGAAGCATAAAGATTACATCATTTAAAAAGAAGAGGTTACAGTTCATATAAAAAGGGGTTACATAAAAGCTTCATAAAAATTTCAGACATGGAAGAGAGATGCTCAGAGACGATCTTGATTCTCGACTTCAGCCGACCCATCACCAGTATGATCTGTTTGCCCATGATTAGTATTTGTAACCTTGGCCTCAACATCATGTTGGGAACCATCATCGAACTCAGTAACCTCTTCAGCTGGACCACCCTCCTCAACCTCCTGCAAGGATAGAGCAAGTTGAGGATTGGCAAAGTCAAGATCAATAAAGTCCTCATTCGACAGACTTCCAGAGCTGGCCTGTTTCATGGTAGCCCATCGGCTGGTTTCCTTGATTCCCCTATCCAGATACTCAATACTGAAGCTAACAAAATCATCCGAGGTTTGATACTCTTTGATGATCGTCTTTGAGCCATCTTCAATAACAGCCTTAACAGTAGCAGTAACTTTTGATTGAAGTCTCTCATCCTTCGCCTTTTGAGACGGGGTATGGTCTTCCTTAATCTTAGTAAGCTCATCATCTTTATCCTTCAGACTTTGCTTCAAATTAGCAATCTACTTCCTGATATTCTCCTCAAGCTTCTCAACATCCCTACCCTTCTGGATCATAGGCAGTCTCTTTAACGTATAGTCGGCCAAATGATGGAGGGAAACAAAACTCTACAAAAAGAAGAATCAGACACATTAGTAATGATGAATGTTTAAGATCAGAGGTAACACTAGATAAGAAAACTTGTAAATAAATACTCAAACTGCCCTATGGATAGCAAATTCATCTAATAGAGGGACATACATTGCATACAAGAAATGTTTCTCATACTCGGTCATCATTCGGCCGAGGGAATCAGAGGACTGGTGCTATGGCCGATAACACTATCTCCTATCTTCAGCTGAGATAGACAAGAAGCTAAAGCTTCGTCAGTAGAAATGGGGATATCACGCTCAACAGTTTGAGCTTTGTTCGGCCTCATATGGGAAGGCTCTGCAGGTGCTTTCCTCTTCTTTGTGGTGTCGGCAGGGGCCTTCCCCTTCTTTTCTTGGGTAGGAGGGATGCATTCTTGCCACCACGCTTCTCCAGTAGCTTCATAATACTTGGTGCAGACTATTACAAAGATTGTCTGAAATGTCTTCTGGTCTCTCTGTAAAAAGAAAAACATAAGAGTTAACATCTCAGTTACATGAAAGGTACGAGACTAAACTTGGTATAAAAAAAGTTTTATTCTGAAGCACTTACGAAGCTCGGCCAATGGTACACCTCCAAAACCCATCTGAGATAAATAGTAAGGGGTCATCAAATGCTCATACTTAACGAGATTACCATCTTCGCCCTGACTACAAAGGTCCTCAATATTTTTATAATTATCTTGGCTCAATCCAGGGTCAGTTTTGGCCGAGAAATATACCTTACCCCATCTTAGGGGAGTTCTTAGAACAAATGTTCCACAAGCCTCATTAGGGACGAATTCCCAAGCCCGAGAGGCATAGAAGAATCGAGGCTTCCAGTTGTGGTTAGAAGTCTGGGTCACCAACATCATCTTATTCTCAGACTTCCTGGGTATGAAGTGGTAGTAGTCAGGATGATTTCTAGAAGACGAGGGTATGTATCAAGCTAAGAAAACCCTAACGGGAAGGTCAGTGTGATGAATTGCCTTCCAAAGGACGATAGCCCCAACCAAGACCCTCCAGGCATTGGGGAATAGTTGGGCAGGGGCTAGGTTAATGTAAGAAAGGACTGGTCGGATAATGGGGTGGATTGGAAGATGAAACCCTAGTTTGAACATCTTCTCATAAACGCATATCTCTCCCTATCTACTGTCGAAGACTATCTCATCCTTCAAAGGTTTCCTTAAAGTTATGGAAGAGGGAATGGAATACAGATGATGGAAGAAGAGAAGGTCATATTCAATGATTGAACTCTTATATCCTTTAACTTTATAAGTGTCAAGTTTACTCCCTTCATCATCATCATTATCATCAGCTATCTAAGCCTAAGACTCAGAGGGGGCACTGGGAAAAATCGTTAAATGAACGATCTCAATTGGACCATAAAAAGCTACAGTTGGCTCTAAGACCTCTACAGATGGAAACCTATGAGAAGTACTAGACTCTCGGTGAGATAAGGAATGGTCATAGACCTTTTCTTCCTCGGAGACTACACTTCCCTTGGGGGAGAAATCCATAGCCTCTTGAAAAGAGTTTATGGACTCAGCAGCCTCAAAGGTAGACATCGAGTCTGAGGCAATTAACTCAGACATGGGATCATGTACCTCTGCAGGCTCAGCAGACTCAGGGTATATGACAGCTAATGGTGGAGGAAATATAAGTCTGAGCAGAAAAGCCTCAGACCTAAGATCCTCTTCCTGGGCTAACTCTATCTGCCTAATCTTTTCAAAGGTCCTCTAAGGCAGAGTTGGGAACTCCTTAATAATTTTATACAAAGGTCTGAGCATTCACCAGACGACACTACACTTGGGAGGAGAAAGCTCAAAATGCAAACAGGTAAATAACTTATGCTATCTAAATCAAATATCAAAGTTTGGAATTCTAAAGGTTTTGACCGAAAACACTCAAAAGTTAGGTGATCAGAGAAGATGGCCGAAAGGTCACCGGAGGGCAAAAAATAGACTTTTTTTTTGCTAAAGCAACCTCGTATCAGTCTATAATAGCCCTCAAAACACCTAACCACACCAACCCTAGCCTAATAACCACCAAACAGTGGTAGTTATCCTCGCCGAAAATAAAAAAAATAGAAATTATGGAATGCTACAAACGAATCCGTAAAATAGAAAGAAAGGAATAAGAAGGTTACCTAAGTAATAGGGAATCAAAAGTCAAGGGTGAGAAACCCAAGGTGACCAGAGAAACTGAGAAACAACGAAGCTTTTGCCTATAAGGGAGGGAGAGAAATTTTCCAGCAAGAGTCCTAAGACAGGAGAAATAAGAAGAATAAAGAGAAATGAGGAAAGAGAAAGGGTTTTAAACCTTACCCAATGGTTTGGTTCAACTCCCAAGGCACTCATCATTGCCCTAGAAATTCTAAAAGGCACCGTCAAAGTTATCATGTCTAGGGGAAAACGTTAGCCACTTTAAAGAGTGACATGTGTCCAAAGAACCACTCCAAACCCCAAGACACCAAAAAACGTCCCTTCATTAACCTGACTCTTATACCCCTCAGTCACCTACTCACACAAGAGACTAAGGTCTAGGGGGTGATTTATATTTCCAAAGTGTACCCTCGTACTTGGAGTCACCAACCTCGACTGACCTCATAGCCGAGTCGTCAGGAAGTTCACAGCAGTCGTCAGAAAGGTCATCTTATGCGAGGTCGGCTCCTAATTGACCAACCTCGACTGGCTAGCAGATGAGTTCAATATCTTCTTATGAGCTCTATCTATTTCCAACATCGTACTATACCTTAGCTGACACTACATCCTACCTCATACCTAACCTCGGCCAGTCTCCCAGACTAAGGTCATGCTTATGATTAACAAGACAAAGAAACTATCGCCGAACATCATACTCGACTAGGTCGAGGTTCCATCAGATGATGTCACAAGTCTTAGCACATGTAAGCACGTGGAATACTTGGAATACGTGGGCAAATCAGTTATAACCAAATCATTCCCCTCACGTGAGGGAATATTTGGTCATCATTCCTTATATGTGGCACAACCAAGTGTCCATCTATGATTAGTGTATACAACGCACACGTGCTCATGGAATGTGTGTGGGGGTACACTACACCCCCAAGCACTATAAATACATGTCTTCTCCTACCTTGGAGGGGGATCAATAATTGTAACCCTAGCCTAATGTCTGTTTGTGTACACAGTAGAGAGAGAAAGTGAGAAATTGTATCACATTTCGTTAGTGCCCTCATTCTAGTGAAACTTACTCATACACTCATAGTGGACGTAGGCCAAATTGGCTGAACCACTTATATATTAGTGTTTCTCATCTTTTCCTCACCTCCTTTTACTAGATATTTACTCTTGTGGTGCCATTATTATTGCTAGCTTGATCTTATCAACATCTCATCAGGTGGTGTTGTTTACAGCATCATCAATTCTCCAGATAGTCGATGACTTTTTAAGATACTCTATTGTGGGTATTCTTAGGGAAAAGTCCGATGCTATTAAGTTCCTAACAACCAAGTGTCATGTCTAACAAAACAAAAATGGTTTCACTATTAATCGGATGCAAAATGACAATGACATTAAATTTAAAGAAGTCGAGTTGGATAGATATTATGATGGAGTGGGCATAAAACATGAGTTTTTGTCCATTAGTAATCTTCAACAAAATGAGATTATCGAGAGGAAGAATCGAATGTTACTAGAGATGACTGGATCCATGCCTTTAAAGGGAAACATGCCTATAATTTTTTAGTCAGAGGAGGTTGATACCACATACCATATGATGAATCGGGGATATTTTTGTCCACACATGTTATACACGCCATATGAGTTGTGGATAGGGAAGAAACCCAACATATCATATTTTTGAGTTTTTGGGAATCCTTGCTACATTGTGAGAGATAGAGAACATTTAGGAAATTTACACTCCCAAAGTGATTATGGGATATTTTTACGATTTTCATCATCGAGTAGTGATTATAGGGTGTTTAACCTTGCATGATCTAAGGTTATAGAGTCAATAAGCCCCACGATTAGAGATGATGAGCCACCTACATTTATTGATCCTAACCTCCATTGTAAGAATGATGCACCTCCTATTAGTATTTCATTATTCTGCATAATACCACATTGGACCCCATACTTGATCTAGAGGATATACCCTCTTGGCATTGAAAGAGTTGTGACCTTTCCACTATACTTGGTGATCCCACACTAGGCATTAAGAGTGTCAATAATTGTTATCAACTTGAGAATGTGATTAGCTACTTTTTCTACACCTCCTTAGTAAGGCCTAAAAATGTGAAAGAAACACTCAAAGATGATCACTGGATATCCGTTATACAAGATGAGTTGCTTCAATTTTTCAAGAATAATGTATGGGAGTTAGTCCCCCAACCTAGCGATACTAATAAGATTGGTGGTAAGTGGATTTACAAGAATAAGATGGATGGTAATGGTACCATAGTTCGTAATAAGGCTAGATTGGTAGCTTAAGGATACACATAGATTGAGGGAGTAAACTTTAATGAGACATTTGCTTATGTTTCTATAATTGAATCCATCCACTTACTATTACCCATAGCATGTCATCTATAATTAAAACTATATCAAAAGGATGTCAATAGTTCCTTACTTAATAGAATTCTATAGGAGGAAGCTTACATGGAATAACTATAGAGGTGTGAAGACCTAAAGAACTCTAGACACATTTTTCATCTTAAAAAGGCCTTGCATGGTTTGAAGCAAGCACCCCGTGCTTTATATGGGAGACTCATTTCTTATCTCTTAGCTCGTGGCTTCAAGAGATCGTGAGTGGATAAGATGTTGTTTTTAGGGGATAGAGAGTGGAGTTATATAGGTTGCCCAAGTCCGTGGGGATGACATAGTATTTGGATCTAGGTGTTCCCAATATACTCACACATTTGAAGAGAAGATGAAAAAGTGTGTTTGAGATGAGAATGGTTAGAAAACTTACATTCTTCTTAGGTTTCCAGGTGCATTAACTTGAGGATGGGATATTTATGTATCAATCAAAATATGTTAGGGATCTAGTGAAGAAGTTTGGTTGAGACTCTGATAACAATCACTCACCTATATGAGTACATCGACTAAGATTATAAAGGACACTTAAAGAAAGGACATATGGCAAACCCTTTATAGGATCATGATCAGTAGTTTTCTCTACTTGATCGTTAGTTGTCTCGACATTGGCGTTAGCATTGAATTTTTCGTGCCTTACCAAGAGTCCTCAAAAAATTATCACTTGAATAAACGTATCATCAAATACATGAGTGGCATACTTTCTTACAGTATTTGGTATTCCAATAATATCATTCACAATTTTATGCCTAATATAAATCCTATTGGGGGAGGAATATTGATGGTTATAGGAGCACCTCAGATGGATGCTTTTACTTTAGAAGTGCTCTTGTCTCTTGGTTGAGCAAGAAGAGAAACTCCATTTCTCTGTCCATAGCATAGGTTGAGTAAATTTCCAACGAGAATTATTGCACACGCCTCTTATAAATGAAGAAAATGTTGGAATATTAAAGGATTTCTTAAGACACAATGATTATTTCATGTGATAATACGAGTGCAATTCATATATCCCGTAATCTAGTCCAACTTTCCCGCACGAAGCACATTAGGATATGTGTGCATTTCATTCGTGATCTTGTTGAGGAGAAGGTCGTATCCTTGAGCTTTATGAGCACCGAATGTCAGTTAGCCATTATATTCAAGAAACCTTCAAATTCACTTAGATTCAACAATCTTAGGAAGTCTTTGGATATTTTCTCCATTGATTAAATTCGGGTACTTTTTTTAGTGTAGGGTGATTACCATGTTCATACCACTTATCCCTAATACTAGATTGTATTTCTATTTCATTCTTATGTTTATACATATTTATTCTTTTTGATAAATTTTAAAAATTCCAAAAAGATTTTCGTGTTTTAAGAAAAAGTTTGCATAATTCCAAAATTGTTTTATTTTTGGGAAAATTTAAAAAGATAGTTGTTTGTAATTTTTCCACATATACGAATGTGCATTTAAGATATTCGTATCACAATCACATTCCCTCCATTCATGTAACTTTTTCATGGTATTTTGATACATTTTTCCTTTTCTTTAGTGTTCTTAATAATGAATGGATAGCATTTTGTTGTTCATTTATGATTACTTTGTCCATACTATACTCTTTATAACCTTTATTGCACACATGCAAGGATTTTTTTTACTATTGTACTTACTTGTCATATTTCTAATACGCTGTTATCATCTCAATAGTATTTAATAATGATTCAAATGTACTAGAGATAATTTGTTCTTGTAAGAACCATCACCCGAATTTCTTTTCCCGAAATATGTGTTTGAATTTATGCAATGGAAAAGGGCTACGAAAGAGAAAATTCTCTTTGTATTAAAAGCCAACGTTGGCAAAGATCCTAAAAATTTAACGACACATAAAAATAGAAGTTCCAAGGCCAACTCTATTTTCATTAATGCTTTTATACATATGAACATTTTGATATCTTCAAAATTTTGAGAGTTAATTCTTAAATATGTGAGATTTTGAGGTTGTTATGAAGTATAAGATCAATGGGTTTGTGTGGGTACCTTGAATTTAGCATCATAAGGCCTGGACGAGTAGCCTCTCCTTAGCGGCCCAAAGCCCAGGCCCATCACCTCTTGTACTCATTCGATTACCCCACGATCCCATGAAGAGAAGTTGTAAGGGAGCGCGATCCCATGTAGGGGAGATGGCTAATAAGGAGGAACCCATCACCCCCACTACTCCAACATATACATGTATAAATTAAACCCTAAGTCCGGGGCAAAGGACAAGTTGTATTCTCTGTACTTATTCTTCAGAATATAGAGAAATAACACTGACTGAACCACCGTGGACGTAGGCACATCTTTGCTGAACCACGTATACCCGTTGTTGTGTGATTGGCATTTTATTCATCTTTTCTTGATTGTTACCTCTTTCATATTTATTTGTGTTACATAATAACTGTCACCACAATTGGCGCCGACTGTGGGAAGCGTTTATCTTTCCCTGAGAAGAGCCCACTCCGAGAAAAAATCTAAGATGTCTGGTCACAGCAGCAACGCTCCTCAAGCAGGAGATATTCAGGAGCCACCCGCTCCTCGCAGGATTAGGTCTGAAGTCCGACGTTCAGATCAAGGGGCTCTCTTAGAAAGGCCAGCCTCAGAAGAAAGTCAAGGACCAGCAAGGTCCACTCAGATATCCAGATTGATCGATGCATACGAAGTAAGGCTCCACGAGCAGAGGGAGTCTTCTCGCAGATATGAGGCTGAGAATGCTCGCTTGAAAAGAAGACTGGAAAAACTGGAGAAAGAACTACGTCCTGATACCAGGAGACGTCCCTATCGCACTCCTAGCCCTCAGGCGAGCAAATCTCACAGCCGAGGAAGGAGCCCTAGGCGGCAATATCAAGGGTTCGAAGGTGGCGACTCAGACGACGACCTCCGCGAGCAACTGAGAAAAGCTCGTCGCTATCAGAGCCCTGCTCGCAGCGATGACAACATACGGAACCTAGTCCGCAGAGAAATGGACCAACATCCAGCTCACCGCGGTACCAGGTAGACCAGAGAACTCGCCAGGAGAGGCCTCAAGACCCAGATGAAATCGCCCTTCACGAGGGAAATTGAAGAAGAAGAAGAAGCTCCCAAAAAGTTTGCTATTCCAAGGTTCAATATTTACGACGGGAAGACTGATCCCATTGATCATGTCAGGCAGTACCGGCAGGCTATGATCCTCTGGAATCACCGAGATGCACTGATGTGCCGTATTTTTCCCTCGAGCCTTCATGACGTGGCCCAGAAATGGTTCGAGAAACTCCCTCACCGATCCATCAGAAATTTCAAATCCCTGGCCGAGCTCTTTACGACCCGGTTCATCACCAGCAGCTCCCATCCCAAAAGGATGGATGCTCTATTAACAATGAAGAAAATGCCTCAGGAGACACTCCGAGACTACGCGAAGAGGTACTGGGAGTTATTCAACGAAGTCGAGGACTGCGCAGAAGAGGTGGCAGTGGCTTCATTCAAAATTGGGCTACCTAGCTCTTCCCTCCTTTACCAGTCCTTGACAAAGAAGGAAGCAACCACCATTGATGACCTGATGGCCCGGATTGAGAAATACGCAAAGGTGGAAGATGTCACCCGCCTTAACGTAGGAGAAAACGGTCGAGCCAAGCTCGCTACCAAGGGAAGTGAGAAAGTTGATAACCAGAAAAAAGGAGGAAAGAACGGGAGCAAGAATGGCTCCAAGAACGGAGGGAACCCCAACGTTGCAAAGTCGTTCCAGGCGGTCAACACCGTCTTCAAAGAACCAATTTACAAAATTCTCGCAAAGATCAAGGATGAGCCGTTCATCAAATGGCCCCGGAAAATGGGAGGAGACCCATCGAAAAGAAACAATGCACTGAGATGCACCTTCCATAAAGAGGGAGGGCATAAGACCGAGCACTGCAAGGCTCTTAAGTCCCACCTCGAGGAGTTGGCCCAATCCGGACATTTGAATGACTTTGTGGAAAGGAAGGTAGAGAGAGTGACTGTCCACAAGGAGGCAAAACCCGACAACGTATTGGAAGACGACGCCGGACACGAATTCGCAGTAATCCACGGAGTATCCGATGTTAAGCAAATCCAGGGTAACTCAGCTCGAATGGAGGTAAAGAAGCTGACAGCGGTAATGCAAGATTTTTAGATTGATCCAGCAAAATCACAGGCAGGAAAACGTCGGCGAGCAGAGGACATCAACTACAACAAGCATATTATTTTCACGGATGAAGATCTTGTGGGAGTGAGGACCCCACATCACGATGCCTTAGTCATTACACTCAGGATAGCCAACTTTGATATCGACAGGCTACTCGTCGATCAAGGGAGCTCATCCGAAGTAATGTACATCGACCTGTTCAGAAAATTGAAGTTGAACATCGCCGACCTAAAGGGAACAACTGTTCCTCTGGTCGGCTTCGCTGGGAAAATGACCATGCCTCTGGGCAAGATTGTACTACCAGTGCTCGCTGGAAATGTTTCGAAAATGATTGAATTCTTGGTGGTCGACATCGATTCACCGTATCAAGCCATCCTCGGCAGGGGATGGCTTCATGCAATGAAGCAGTCTCCTTGACCTACCACCAGAAACTCAAATATGTCACCGAGCGGGGAGTGATGGAGATACATGGCGACCAGGCGATGGCGAGAAAGTGCTTCACAGCGGCCATCCGACCAAAGCTAGAGAAAAAAGCCGTTCAAACAAGCGAGAAAGTGGAGGAAGGTGCAATCCCTTCCAAATAGCAATTAAAATATGGAAGGCCCGGAGTGGAAGAGACCAGGCTCCTCCCCTCCGAGCGTGTTGTAGAGGACCTGGTAGAAGTAATTGCTAAAGAAGGCGATAACAGCAGAGTCTTCCTAATCGGGACCTCACTCACTGACCAAGAGCAAAAGGATTTGTTAACCTTACTCAGAAGCAACATAGATGTTTTCGTATGGGAACCCTATGAGCTGCCAGGAATCGATCCCAATATGGTCTGCCATCGGTGGCACGTCAATCCCACATTCAAGCCGATAGCGCAGAAGTCAAGTCGAACTGCTCCCGAGAAGGCTAGAGCAATAGAAAAAGAAGTCGAAAAACTGCTGGATGCAGGGTCCATACGGGAAGTACAATTCCCTAAATGGTTATCCAACCCAGTGGTAGTTCCAAAAAGCAATGGGAAGTGGAGAGTGTGCATAGACTTCACTGACCTCAACAAAGACTGCCCCAAGGATAGCTTCCCTCTTCCGAAAATAGACCAACTAGTAGACTCCACTGCAGCTCACGAACGAATGAGTTTCCTGGACGCATACTCAGGCTATCACCAGATTCCCCTATATGCCCCAGATCAGGACAAAACGGCGTTTATCACGACGGTTGGTTTATACTATTACAAGGTCATGCCTTTTGGGCTAAAAAATGCAGGGGCAGCCTATCAGCGGCTGGTTACTAAAATGTTCAAGAATCAGATGGGAGACACAATGGAGGTCTACATCGACGACATGCTCGTCAAGAGAAAGGAGAAGGAAAATCACCTCTCGGACCTGTCAAGTACCTTCGAAATCCTCAGGAAGTACCGAATGAAACTCAACGCGAGCAAGTGTTCCTTCGGTGTTCAGTCAGGAAAGTTTCTTGGGTATTTGGTCAACAAGCGTGGCATAGAGGCTAATCCGGACCAGATTGATGCAATCAAAAGAGTGCAACCTCCTCGCACAATCCGCGATGTACAGAAGCTCAATGGAATGCTCGCTGCTCTAAATCGTTTCATTTCTAAATCCTCCGAGAGATGCAAGCCCTTCTTCCAACTCTTAAAAGGCAGCAAAACAATAGAATGGACCCCAGGTTGATCACAAGCATTAGACGAGCTCAAGTCCTACCTAAGCTCCCCACCATTGCTTGTCATACCACAGCAAATGGACTCTTTGTACCTCTACCTCTCTGTATCCAGCTATACTGTCAGCTCAGCGCTAATGTGTGAAGTTACAGGGATCCAACATCCAGTCTATTACGCGAGCAAAACCTTACTAGACGCCGATCAGCGCTACCTGCCATTGGAAAAGCTCGCTTTCGCCCTAGTAATGCCCTCGAGGAAACTGAAGCATTACTTCGAAGCTCATACGATCATCGTCCTTACATCACACCCCCTTAAGGCTGTCCTAAGGAAGGCGGATTTGTCGGGCAGACTGTCTAAATGGTCAGTCGAGCTCGGTCGGTTTGACATCCAATTTCAACCAAGGACAGCTATCAAGGGTCAAATCTTTGCTGACTTCACAGCTGAATTCACAGGCGAAGAACCCTTCGACCAGCCTAAGCCAAGAGAACAAAACAACCAGGCTACAGGGGGAAGCTGGAAACTATTCGTTGATGGAGCCTCCAACTCAAAGGGGGCAGGAGTAGGAATTGTTCTCATCACTCCAGAAAACACAGTCCTCGAGCAAGGAATCAGGCTGAGATTTGCAGCCTCCAACAACGAAGCAGAATACGAAGCCTTAATAGCAGGTCTCCAAAGGGCGCAAACTCTGGGAGCAAAGCATTTACAGGTATTCGGAGACTCGCAACTAGTTTACAATCAGATAAGTGGAGACTATAATGCGAAGGATGAGAGGATGGCAGCCTACCTCTCCCTGGTAAAAAACTTAATGACGAACTTTGAAGAAATCAACATCCAACAGTTTCCCAGGGGGCAGAACAGCCACGCTGACGCCTTAGCAGCCCTTAGCTCGGCAGTTGATTCCAGCCTTAAAAGGATCATCCCTATCGATTTCCTCAGCTGCCCGAGCATTTACCCCAACTGCGAGCTGACCAAAGCGAAACCAATACTCCAATTGGAACAAGCCCCCAGCTGGATGGATCCCTTGAGAGACTATTTGAAGAACGGAACGCTCCCAGAGGATAAGAGGATTGTCCACCAGATAAGAGTCAAAGCTGCTCGCTTTCACTTATCCACGGGAGGCGACCTGTATAAAAGATCTTTCTCCGACCCCTACCTTAGATGCATCCACCCAGGCGATGTCAAGACAGTGCTTCACGAGCTTCACGAAGGAATCTGCGGGAGTCACGTCGGAGGAAGGTCTCTAGCCTTCCGAGCAATGAAGGAAGGTTATTGGTGGCCATATATGCAAAAGGACTCCGCAGCATATGTCCGCAGATGCCTAAAATGCC
This sequence comes from Sambucus nigra, assembly GCA_949130495.1. NCBI lineage: Eukaryota > Viridiplantae > Streptophyta > Magnoliopsida > Dipsacales > Adoxaceae > Sambucus > Sambucus nigra. The sequence continues at coordinate 108,396,199 of OX422221.1, read as the reverse complement.
AGCTTCACGTCCCCATGGTCCACCAGCCCGCCAGCGAGTTAAAATCCCTGACCAGCCCCTGGCCTTTCGCCCAGTGGGGAATGGACATCGTGGGACCACTGCCCACCGCTGCCGGCAATCGCAAATACCTGTTGGTCGCAACTGATTACTTTACCAAGTGGATCGAGGCAGAACCGCTGGCGAACATCCGAGATGCTGACATGATGAGGTTCATATGGAGAAATATAATCACTCGATTCGGGATCCCCAGAAACATCATCACTGACAATGGAACACAGTTCGAGAGTGGCACTTTTCAGGACTTCTGCGACCAACACGGGATCAGGCACCACTTCAGCTCGGTGGATTACCCTTAAAGCAACAGACAAGCTGAGGCTTCCATCAAGACAGTGATCGCTGGATTGAAGAAGCGGTTAGAACGAGCCAAAGGCGCGTGGACAACCGAGCTACCGCATATCCTATGGGCGTACAGAACGACTCCTAGGCGAGCCACAGGAGAAACGCCATTCTCACTAGCATATGGTATGGAGGCAGTCATCCCACTAGAAGGAGGATTGCCTACAATAAGATCCGACCTTGTCGAGCAGGGTCAGAACGATCAGGCTTTGCTTGCTGAACTCGATTTGGCCGACGAGCGCAGGGAACTTTCCCTAGTAAAACTAGCGAGCTATCAGCAACAGCTCGCAAAGCACTACAGCAAAAGGGTCAATCCGAGGAAATTCGAAGTTGGGGACTATGTTCTAAGAAAGGTCCTGGGCAACACAGTGAAGCCATCAGACGGTAAACTGGGCCCGAACTGGGAAGGACCTTATGAGATAATTGGAAATGATCTGCAAGGTGCCTATCATTTGAAAACGATGGAGGGCAGAGAGATACCACGAGCATGGAATGCAGCTAATCTCAAGAAATTCTATTTTTAGGGGTTCTATTGTTAGATCTTTTATTGTACTCATTATGGAAAAAGACAGTTTATTTCTCAATTCACCAATGAAAATCTCTCAGTTGATCACTCTCTAAAAAGTAACAATTATATCTTATTGCACATCCTTTTCAAATCACAGGTATAATGGTTGGCATAGCAGGGGAATACCCCTCCTCAGGTCATCGTCATGAAGCACGACAGACCTCTTAGCATTGCCCATGGCAATATATGAAGCCCTACAGAGTATTCTTAGGCATTAAACCTACTTTGGTTAAACAAAATCCTGACCGGATAAAGACATCCAATAACAGGTGTGTCCTCGCCAATTGCCCTACTTAGGCCTAAGGGAGTGTGACGACACGACCTAAAAGGTAAAGAAAGGGCACAATGGTATTCTTAATACTGGACTGGGCGGACACTCACATGACAAGATAAAAAGGATTGTGAAGCTGCAAAAATATAAAAAGATTTGATGAACACGTTTAGTCGGCAAAATCGCCCAAAACTCAAACTTTCCATTAATCTTTTATATTTACAAACAATAATAGTACATGTTTAGTCGGCGAAGCTCGCCCAAAGCATTTACAATTATTAAAAAACAAAATATCAAGAAGGTGGAAGCCTCCGAGCAAGGTAGTCAGCAACTTTAGCTCTCCTCCCATCATCAGGAGCAGGATCGAACTCCTCCACGACCTCATTTGCGTCCAACTCCAATAGTCGCCGGGGAATAGCATCGATGGGGATCCATCGATCATCTCGCCTCAGAGTAGAGGGGGACATCTCGTGCCGATACCACAATATCGAGTTCCTCGGGACCTGCAGCTCTTTGAGAGCACTCAACCACCCCCTGATGAAGGAAAGCTCCTCAAACTCGGATAATCTTGTGGGAGCATCCAGCCAGCCCTGATCATAGCCATCAGTCCACACTTGGAGAGGGCCCTTCTTGAATAGATGCCGCAGTCGGGTGACGTCCCTCTGGAGCCCAGCAGCAGTCACATAAGCTCGCCGAACATCGCCGCGCAGCTCCTCCATTTCCCTCTCACGCTATTCCTCGACTTCCCTACTCCTACCCCTTGTACTCCTACCAGCACGCAGGAGGGGAGGCCGAGCAGCTCGCGATGAAGAAGAGCCTTGTAGGACTGCCGAAGCGGTGCTCGGTGAATGCTCCTTAAGCTTCGAGACCTCCCGCCTCAGGTCTTCATTCTCCCGCTGAAGAAACTCCACGACTTGGTTGATCTCGGTGGCCTCCAGTAACTTTGCTCTCAGCTCGCTAACTTCTTCTTGCATTGAAGCACCGATCTCTTCCATTTCCTGGAGCCTGTCCTTCAACTTGACCACCAGCTCATACTGATCCTTATATTTCTGGTTCCTTTACTTAGCAAACCTGCAAAGCCTAGCAAAGGCCTGACGAACTGCACGGCTTGCATTAGGACCAAGAGTCCTACCTAGTTGGGAGGTAACAGGAATATAGTCATCCACATCAACCAACTACGAGTAAAAGAAAGAGAAAAGAAGGAGATCAGTATAAACAAAAATGAAGTCTTTTCATTGATAATGAGCGAGGTTACATCAGATCAAAAAAGAAAAAAGTTACAAAGAAGTCCTATCAATTAGCAACCTCGGTGGATGGACGCTTGTCCTTATCAGCATCAGCAGGGACATTACCCTCTGCAGGGGTGTCCACTGCCCCCTCGACCAAGGGAGCATCAGCAGGAGTCGCCTGAGAAACAGGATTGGTGCCTTCAGTAGTTGGGGCTGGGTCCTCATCCACGACTGGCTTTGGCCCTGGATCATGCTCGTCAAAAAGTGGGGATGCAACGTCCACCCCAGCAGCCACGAGGGCCTTGTTCCACCCTTTCTTGAAGTTCAGACGGCTGATATAGCCTATCTGAACCTCGGCGTCCTCATACGCTGCAGCCCAGCCACAGTTGTATGAATCTTCCTTGAGAGTGGTCGCCTGGGCTTTCTCCGCCTCCAGCTGCTCGGCCAGAGCCCTGTTCTTCTCTGCAAGGTCTAGCTTGCTCGAGCACACCAGTTCATACGCCTTCCTCAGCTCGCCAAGCTCCCTGACAGCGTCATCTCTCTCGCGAGCAGAATTAGCAAGGGCCAAGGCAGATGTAGCTCGAGCTGAGTCAGCAGCCTTCAGATCGGCCTCCAGCTGAGACCCCCTGGCTACCAGGACAGATTTTTACTGCTCCAGCTCGCCATTCCTTCTAATCAGCTCATCGCGAGAGCGATAGAGCACAGCGAAGTTAGTCACAAACTGCAAAGAACAAGGAAAGGATGAGGAAGAATAAACCATCAAAATTTGTCAAAAGAAATTGAGATTTTGAAGGGAACCTTACCAAGGCAAGCCTCTGGCTAGCTTGCAAAGCCAGTTGATCGGACCCCAACGCCCTCTCACGATCTGCAGGAAGGATTTCTCTCTCGAGCAGCGCAGGGGCAAGCTGAGGAGAGGTGGCCACCGAAGCCCCCTCAGGCAAGGCAGATACTGGGACCAGGGCTTGACCAGTTTTGGTCCTCAGTTCCATCTTCCTCCTCTCCTCCTCTTTTTCTCTCTCCCTTCTCTTTCTCTCTTCCACCTTCTTCCTCTCCTCCTACTTTTTCTTCTCTCTCTCTCTCGCCTGCTCCTCCCCTCTCTTCTTCTTCTCTTGCTCCTGAGAAGAAGGTCGAGAACCAGTAGCTATGGCCCTGGAGGCAGTCTTCGATTTCTTGGACCTCTGTGCAAGAAGCACATCATCATCATCATCATCATCATCATCATCATCATCATCATCATCATCATCTCTGATTAAATTCTTCCTGGGAGGCATCTCTTCACCAGAACTGCTGGTAGTGCTCGAAGAACTGCTACTATCAGCACCGCCTGCAACCAAATTACTCACAACACCTGCAGGCTCACTCTCCGAGCTGCTCTCTTCTTCGTCCAATTGGATGGGCTCGGCAGAAAACTCTTCGGAAGAGTCAAAGTCCGGAACACTATCCACAGGTCGGGCTATGAAGCTAGAGCCTGTGTTCTTGTATTCAAGCAGAAAAGCAGCAGACCTAGGATGCTCGCCGTCACCCAAAGGTTCCCTGATGTTCCAAGCTTTCACCAGTTCCGAGATACGAACCTCGCTGAGAGCAGGCTCCAAGTTCTTTGTCCTCGCTGTAAAAGAAAAAGAAAGAAGAGGTTAGAAAAATCACAAAGTCAGCAAAGGTTGAAACAATAATCAATCATCTACCTATATATTCTTCCCCATAAAAGGGAACAGTGAACCTCTCAGACCTCGACCCTTCAAATTGGGGGGAAAGTTGCCAATTCCTGACAAGAAAACCTTCTTGCCAGTAGTCCTTATGGGAATCAGGTAGATTTACTACCAATACCCTATCAGGGCTCCTAGCCTTAAGGTACAGAACACCTGAACTCGTTCGAGAAAAGGAGTAACAAAAGCAGACCTCGGCAAGCCCTAACTTTGTGCCATACAGTTGATTTATCCTATGCACGCCGTTCACTATTTTCCATACGTTGGGCGAACATTGTGCAGGCACAATACTGAAATAGCTAAAGAAGTGCAGAAACAGATCATTAGGGGGGAAGGTAAGTCCCCCCTGGGAGAGCAACAGGACGTGAATCCAATGTGCATCCTCTAAATCCCTAACATTCCTAGGAGCCGAGGCACAACATTCAATCTCTACCCACTCAGGAATACTGTAGAATTTTCTAAACTCAGTTACTGACCTATTTCCAATCTTCGCCATTGGAAAAATACAAGAAAAACTATAAACTCGAGAAAAGGGCACGAGAGACTTACAAGACAGAAGATCAGGTCAAATGGCGAAGAAGCGACGAGAGTGGAGACCGAAAACAGAAGGTACAAAGCTTAAGAGTTCTCATTAGATAGAAGATTGCTGGAAAAGCTGAAGCGACGAAGAGAAAATGTGTCTTATTCCAACAAGTCTTCAAGTCTAATCATAACGCACGGATAGCGAAGCGGGTGCCGCCAAAGCAACTTCACAGTTTTCAAAGAAATCGACCATCATAGTTGATTATTTAAATTCATTGGACCTGTATAAATGGCCCAACAAATTTAGGGGCAATTGTGGGTACCCTGAATTTAGCATCATAAGGCCTGGATGAGTAGCCTCTCCTTAGCGGCCCAAAGCCCAGGCCCATCACCTCTTGTACTCATCCGATTACCCCACGATCCCATGAAGAGAAGTTGTAAGGGAGCGCGATCCCATGTAGGGGAGATGGCTAATAAGGAGGAACCCATCACCCCCACTACTCCAACATATACATGTATAAATTAAACCCTAAGTCCGGGGCAAAGGACAAGTTGTATTCTCTGTACTTATTCTTCAGAATATAGAGAAATAACACTGACTGGACCACCGTGGACGTAGGCACATCTTTGCTGAACCACGTATACCCGTTGTTGTGTGATTGGCATTTTATTCATCTTTTCTTGATTGTTACCTCTTTCATATTTATTTGTGTTACATAATAACTGTCACCACAGTTTGCACAATGGACTCTCTTAAAAAAATTAAATAGTTTGTCTTTATTGATTTGAGAAGCATTTAAATTCATGGCATGTTGCATAAGTTAAGTCACTTGTTCAACACTTTTACACCTAAGTTTGAAATTCAGTTCTTTCAATAAAAGTATCTCATTGATTTCGTGCGCCTATGTTATGAATGCCTATGTTAATTTTCTTTTGGAAAATGTTCACACAATTACATTCCTCTTTCATGATCGGAATATTTTAGTGTTATTCCATAGTGTGAGGTTTTTATACCTATATGTACCTTTTATAAATATACTCATTACTCTTGAGAAGATAAAAATATCAAATTTTTTTTTTGGTAGCCTTTTAGAAATTCATCTCATGTTCTTAATTATTTTTCTTTCTGATTTTGTTAATTTTGGATTCATGTGATGTTAATATTTTATGCTTAATTTCTTACCCGTTGTCTATTACAAATAAATCGGAGAGAACTAATTGAGGGAAGTTTTAATATTCTTTAAACTGTCATATGCATCATGGTATTTCTTTTGTCTCATATGTGTAGGTCAATCCGCCTTGATTATGATTTCATAGACCACAAAAGATGAAGACTTTCAGTTGATGACTTTTACATTTATGCATTTCCATTTCTTAGTTTGGTAGGGAATTAATTGTATTAGTCTTAGCGGTCAATTTGTCTTTGGCATGTGTTTTGTAGTGGAATATCCAAAAGAGGAGATTTGTAAAAACAAAATTTATAATTGCTCATTTTATTTTATTTGGCTTATCCCGTTACACCCACTGCAACTTCATGACCGTTCTCAAGTCTTCAAATAGAAAATCAAGAAGAACACAACACAAAGTTCTACACCCTTATAGATATTTTCTCTACTACTAATTTGTAGATTTGAGTATCCACTCCATAAGAAGATCAGAATTCCATATTTCAAAGGATGATTGATGGACACTAAGAGAAGACCTGCTTCCTTTAGGCGATACTGGACTGCACCATTTACTATTGAAAATTTTAAGACACTTATATATTATACTTAGTGGATCTATATGTAGTTTGTAATTCATTACATATCTGTCTTTTCTGATACAGTGCTAAATATAGGCATTGCTCGAAAGGGATTTTTCATCTATTTCTTTTTCTTTCTATTTTGATTTGGATATATGGTTTTACATAATCTTGCATATTCACTTTAATTTAAATCAAGATAAAATTTAGAAAAAATAGTGAATATTAGTATGTTTGGCCTAAGATACAGGTGAATCCATATGACCAACACTTTCGTCAGTTGTTGAGGAATATCATGTTGAGCAAGACAAGAGATTAAATCATTTTACCCTTTAGGATTATCTGCCAGAATCCTTTTAACAATAACTTTAAATTGAGTTTCGACTCGTAGTAAGAATGAAATAAAAAGGTGAAGGACATCAGATTTTTATAGAGTAGATAAACCCAATGAAATACCCCGTATTTTTATGACTGTTAAATTAGGGGATTTATTAAAATTAATTAGAGATATTAATTTAATAATTAATCCCGAAATCATTTAAATATTTACTAGCATGATGAGAGTTAGTAATTATTGGAAGTTTGTTGTAAATTACTTTATGGATAAAGTAAGATGGGTAATTAAATTTAGTAAAATTATCACGAGAATCTAATTTGATAATTTTGGAAATTTTATCAGGACGCGCCTTTGTTGTGTCGGGATTAAATTCACATTATTAAAAGTGAATAAATTATAAGTCACTCGTATGGTCATTTTGAGTGCGTCAATGTGTCCAGAAGGGTCGTGATAGTCAAAATAATGTACCAGGGGGTTTAGTTTGGGTCTCAGGGCGTTTTTAGGTCTAATTAACATCCCGAGAGGGCGTTTTAGATATTTTGTATTTTTGGGCATGGAACCCCACGAATTTTCTAAGGTTATATCAGATGTTAGGGGTTGTATTCTATGGTTAACCTAATAAAAAATAAAGAACGGCCATTGGAGAGGAATGGTAGAAGCATTCCTAGGAGTTCTAGGCCAAAAACTCCGTCATTCGCACTGCCGTTACCACCAAATTGTAGATCACGCGACGAGGAACACAACCACACCAATTTCTTCCACAAATCAGAAATAAATATTTCCAGGTAATACTCATATTCTGGAAATCTAATTCACGTGTAGAGGATATACCACGAATTTCTTTGAGTTAGGAGTAGAAAATCTGGAAAAAGAATTGGAAGAAGTAAGTTAAAGAAAATATTAAGGTTCTTGAGGTTTATATAGATTTTTGCCTTTTAATTTGTGATACTTGATGAAAACTCACATGTTTTACGTAGAAAATTATTTATTTGGGTATATGGTATATCACACTTGTAGTATCATTTGTTGGGAGTTTGGGAGTTAAATATGATGTTTTGGTTGAGTTTGGAGAAGGATTTCTGTAGCTGGGTTTTCTGCAGTTTCTCCATAACTGCTTGATCGATCAATCGACCAAGAGCATCGATTGATCGATGATCGATCGATCGATCGACCCCCTTACATCGATCGATCGACCCCTCTTGGAAAACTCATATTCCTCTTTTAAATAGTTTATTTCGATTAAAATGAGTAGTAACCTGTGAACATTATTGTTTGAACATTTTGGGACATAAAGAGGACCAGTAGGACATAGTAAAAATGAAGGATTTAATGAAAGTCGAATTTAGGGTTAACGGGGAGTGATTTACACTTAAGAAATAATGGAACGTGTGACTAAAGGAGTCAGACTTGTAAGGAAGTTACGTTATAAAATAAGAAAGTACCTACTGAAATTATTCTTAGGGAGATAGGATACTATGAGTGATAAGAAGTATGGATCAACCCATAAATAAGAATAAAAGAGACGAGCCGTTATACGGGATAATCTAGTAATGTGTACTAAGAATGAATAGCATAAGTATGGGTCGTGGGCATACCTAATTTAGAAATGGGAATGGTATTATACATATATATGACTGTGTTTGTGTATATACTATATACGTGTAAAAATCAGGCCCACACTACTTGCTATCACTGAGGTTATCGCCCCGGGACAATCTAATCTCGATGGGACCTTTATGGGGGATATTGACTTGTACCCTATACCATAGGAATCCTTGGTACATGCTATATGATCGATAGTCAGACGGTCATAAGAGACGTGAGGGTATGTGCTGACCTCTTAGTGACTTGGAACTATGCTTCGCCTCAATTTGTATGTGTTTTGTGTTAATACAGTTCGAGAGTGATTTCGAACTAGTATTTCCCTTAGTATGAGTGATACGGGAACTTGATAGCAGAGTATGCCAGCACCATAAATTCTATGTGGGGTGCCGATAGTGTATATATATATATATATATATTATATGAGTGATTGATATATATATATATATAGACTTGAAATTGGAAACTTTCTACAAGGACTAAAAGTAGTTAAGTAATGAATAAATATTTCGACTTTAGCATAAGTGTTTGAAAAGTTTGAGACAATACTGAAGGACTTTATAATGAAATAAGATTCATGTGAAAAATTTACTTTCAGAAATTAATTATCTTAGCCTTAGTAGTTGTCGGCATAAAACCTCATGAGGAATTTAAGTTAAGCCAAACTTTTGGGAATTAATAGTGCGGTAGGTGTGCACACTAGAAGAGAGGTGAGAATTTCTCAATAGAGTGCCACATACTAATATGAATGTTGAATTAGCCGGTTAGCATCTTAAATACTTGCTAAACTAAATTTTTTAAACTGTTTTACCATTGGGCTCTGACCCGTTTCCTGTTTTCTCTGCTCTTATATATATATATATATGTATATATTACAGGTATCCAGCCATAGGGGCGTCATGCTTAGGTACTTTGGAATGGATGTTCTGCAGCTTAGGTGGGAGTTATATGCCATTTTCTTAAACGATCTCCTTGTTGATTCCATTTTTAGTTCAGTTTTAATTAGTTGGGCATGTGTCGCCCGTTTCCTTATTTAGTTAGATTTGTCAGAGATTATGCTCATTTATCTTTAGTATTTTACTCGTTGGGACTTATTTACTGTCAGGATGGTTTTCCTTTATGGTTTTAAAGTTGGTATTTGTTGTTTGAATGCTTAAATTCTTGGATGTTCATTTTCGGTCTTAATAAGTGTGTGACTCTTAAACTGTTTATTATTAAAGGTTTTATAATTGGATTTAAATAAAAATGGAAATAACGTTTTAAATGATTTTGACACTTAGCTTAATTATTTAGGGTGTTAAATTAGAAAGTTTATCTTTGCGACAGAGATGCTAAGAATGAACCGATTGTTCACCTTGGTTATAATTTAGTAAAGGACTGATCACCCGATATTTAATTAGGCGGGGTATTACAGGTGGTATCAGACCATCAGGTTCTAGTGTCCTTTAGGATCTGTACGGCTTGTTTCGCTTTCAGCTTAGCGTCCTTGATATAGAGCCCTATTTTTAGGATTGTTGTATTCTTGCATTTACACTTACGTCTTCAGCTATTCGAGATTTGTTAATAACTGTAGACTATTATACTTCCTTCTCATTTTAGATGCCTTCGAGATGCGCACCCAAGGATAGACATGCCTAAGCCGAGCAGCCAGCAGCTCCGGCTCAGGGAATGACAAATGCAACCGAAGTAGCCGCTATCATTGCTTAGGCAGTGAATGTCGCTTTAGTGGTAGTGCAGCAGGCTCCACCCCAGGTTCAGGCAGTGGCGCCAGTACTAGCACAACTTCCATATGCATGGGAGCGGGTTAGGGATGCCTTCCAGAAGGCGCATCCCCCAGAGTTTGTGGGTAGTTCGGATATCATTGTAGCTAATCAATGGAAGAAAGATATCTAGAGGCATCTACGCATGTACGAGTGCACAGACATGCAGAAACAGCTGTTGTTTTCCTTCAAGCTAGTGGAGGGCGCTTTGCAGTGGTGGGAATCCACCACCACCTTGGAGGAGAGGGACATTATAACTACTTAGTCATTCTGGGTGCAGTTTGATCGCAAATACTTTCCATCTGCCGTGGAAATTGAGATGAGGCAGAAGTTACTGAATCTAAAATAGGAGAATATGATTGTTGTCGAGTACGAGGAGGAGTTCACTAGACTTCTCACTATAGTTCCAGATGAGGTACCTACAGAGGGGAAGAAGATACTGTTTTTTATGGATGGATTGGCCTGAAGGATCCGTCAGCACCTCATAGGCAATTTGTCACTATATACCTACACGGATGTACTCAATGCTGCTTTGTTACACTGCTAGGATCACCGCTTCCATCTGCAGGGAAGAAAACGAGCAGGAGAGTCCAGCCAGCAGGGCAGGACAGGGGTAGTAGTATTGGTGGGGCACCGATATCTCAGGGACAGACTCGTCATAATGAGTAGAGTTCCCATCAGGGGGACCCTTCCAAGAGGTTCCGATCAGGTGACTACAGACAGGGAATTGGGGTATTTAGGCAGGGTCAGCAAGGCCAGTCTAATCAGCAAGGCCAACCGGGCCAATACTGTCAGCAGCAGGGGCAGCAGCAGGGCCAACATCGTTTCCAGCAGAGCCAGTGGCGGGGTGGCAACGTCCAACAGGGCCGTGGTCATTAGGGATAGAGGGGAGGAAATTTCAGGGGCCGATGTTTCGGGTGGTGCAAGAATGGCCATAGGCACCAGGATTATTCAGAGGAAGATAGGTCCCACCAGCAGTAGGGTGCCTGTAATGATCCACATAGGCCACTCTTTCCAGCCGCCCTCCCAGCGGACATGTCTATAATGTCCACCAGGCAGCAGCTCCTCAGGCACCACCAACGATTGAGGGTACGTTTCCTATCCATGGCAGTACGGGTCGGGTTTTATTTGATACTGGGGCGACACACTATTTTATATCTACTCATTTTGTGAATGCTTTAGGATTATTAGCCAAAACAGAGAGCACTGTGACATGCGTAGACTCACCACTAGGGAATGGGTCGCTAATTTTCTTCATATGCCGCGGCGTGGGAGTAGAGATTGGTAGTTTAATTTTACCAGCAGACATGTTAGTCTTAGAGATGCATGAGCCGGATGTTATTATTGGCATGGATTGGCTCGCAGCATACAGGGCCATGATTGTTTATTACGGTGGGAGTATTATCTTTGACATTCTTGGACATGAGATGTTTTTAGTGGCGATGCCTCGCCTAGAGGGAGGCTCTTTTTCTCATTTGTATTACATAGAGGAGGATACCTCTAAGGAGGTCGTGATTCCCGTAGACTCGATCCCAGTCGTTCGGGAGTATTTTGATATATTTGAAGAAATACTAGGCCTAACCCTAGTAGAGAGAGAGATTTTGTCATAGACTTGTTACCAGATACTCGACCGATAGCACGCGCTCCGTACCGTATGGCTCCAGCGGAAATGAGGGAGTTGCGAGATTAGATAGAGTAGCAGTTAGTTCAGGGCTTCATTCGTAGGAGTACCACACCTTCGGGCGCTCCAATTTTGTTTGTGAAGAAGAGAGATGGTTCACTGAGGTTATGCGTGGACTACCGGGTGCTGAATAAGGTCACGATACGGAATAAATATCCGTTGCCTCAAATCGATGATCTGTTCGACTAGCTGAGATGAGCAACTTTCTTTTCGAAGATAGATTTGAGATCGGGATACCATCAGCTATGGATTAGGGAGCAGGATTTGTCGAAGACTGATTTCTTGATGAGGTATGGGTCCTATGAGTTCAGAGTCATGTCGTTTGGGTTGACAAATGCTCCAGCCGTATTCATGGACCTGATGAACTGAGTGTTCAGAGAGTTCTTGGATCAGTTTGTCATCGTCTTCATAGATGACATTCTGATATATTCACACACTGAGGAAGAGCATGCTGAGCACTTGAGGCAGTTTCTTCAGACTCTATGAGAGAATCAAATGTATGCTAAGTACGAGAAGTGCGGATTCTGGTTACGGGAGGTGCATTTTTTGGGACATGTTGTATCCGAATTGGGGATAGCGATTGACCCTAGTAAAGTGTCAGCAGTGAGGGAATGGGGATAGCCCATGACACCGATGGAAGTGCGTAGTTTTTTGGGGTTAGCCGGGTACTATAGGAGATTCATTCGAGGTTTTTCCAAGATAGCGGGTCCATTGACGAACCTGCTCACAAAGGGGTACCATATATTTGGGACGATGCTTGTCAATTGTCTTTCAATGAGCTGAAAGATAAGTTGACTTCATCACCAGTTCTTACTTTACCCAAGCCAGGAGTGGAGTACCTTGTTTACATCGACGCCACCTTAAGGGGACTCGGGGGAGTACTTCAGCAGGAGGAGAAGGCTATAGATTTTGCCTCCCGCAAGCTTAAGACGCACGAGAGAAATTACCCCACTCAAGACCTAGAGTTAGCAGCGGTCATCTTTGCATTGAGGATATGGAGACATTATTTATTGGGGGAGAAGTTCCACTTGTTCACAGACCACAAGTCACTGCAATACCTGTTCACTTAGCGAGAGATGAATATGCATCAGCGTAGGTGGTTAGAGTTTGTGAAGGACTATCAGTTTGACATACAGTACCATCCGAGGAAGGCTAACGTGGTTACTGATGCGTTGAGCCGTAGACCAGTAGGCGACGTTGTGGACGTCTGGAAAGCAAAGTGGAAAGAGTTGGGTCACCAGGATATGATAGCCCGTTCCTTCATATCTGTTATGATAGTGACACCTGAGAGTGTTATAAGGGTAATAGAGGCACAGGTAGTAGACTCATTTTTCCAGGAGCAGATTATACGGCTTTTAACTGAGGGTGATGAGTCCTATTAAGTTAGTTTTGATGGAGGTTTGAGGTTTAATGGGAGATTAGTGGTCCCAGAAGGAGCAGACTTACGTCATGCAGTGATGACATAGTCATACGGGTCCAGATTTGCGGTGCATTCGGGGGGAGATAAGATGTACCAGGATATGAGGTGACAGTACTGGTGGAGTGGGATGAAGAAAGACATTTCTGAATTTGTGTCCAAGTGCTCTACTTGTCAGATGGTAAAGGTAGACCACCAAAAACCGTCGGGATTGCTTCAGCCGTTGGAGATACCAATGTGGAAGTGGGAGAGTATTTCCATGGATTTCATTACTGGGTTGCTTACATCACAGCGGGGTCACGACTCCATCTGGGTGATTGTGGACCGTTTGACCAAGGTGGCTCATTTTATGCCAGTACAAACAGACTATACCACTGGTCAGTATGCTCAGTTGTTTATTGCCGAGATTGTTAGACTACATGGGGTGCCCCTGGATATTGTGTCAGATATAGACAATATTTTCGTGTCACGTTTCTGGGAGAGCTTTCAGGAGGCCATGGATACAGAGTTGAGATTGAGTTCATCTTTTCAACCACAGACAGATGGACAAATAGAGCATACTAATCAGATGTTGGAAGATATGCTATGCATGTGTGTCCTTGATTTTAGAGGAGGATGGGAGCCACATCTTCCACTGGTGGAGTTTGCTTATAATAACTCCTATTAGTTCACAATTGGCATGGCTTGATTCGAGGCATTGTATGGCAGGTCTTGTCGTTCTCCAACTTGTTGGATATAGGTGGGGGACAACAAGTTTCTAGGACCATAAGTGATTCAGGAAACCTCAACTAGGATTGAGCTTATTAGGAGTCGCATACGGGTAGCCCAGGACAGGCAGAAAAGCTATGCCGATGTAAAACGTTTTTAGAGAATTTAATGTGGGGGACCAAGTATTAATACACGCATCTCCTATGAAAGGAGTGATGAGATTTTGGAATAAGGGGAAGTTGGCCCCAAGGTACGTGGGACCTTCTCCTATTATCGAGAGGATTGGGCCGGTAGCATACAGATTGGGGTTGCCAGATCATTTACACCGCATTCACGATATATTCGACATTTCATCATTGAGACGATACCTTTGGGATGACATGACCCACACCCACATCGCAATTGAGGAGATTGACTTACAACCCGATAGCTCTTACGAGGAGAGGCCAGTGGCTATCCTAGACCATGGCGAAAGGAGGTTGAGGTCAAAGGTAGTTCCACTTGTACGGGTCCAGTGGGAGCATCATAATGTGGAAGAATCCACTTGGGAGCGTGAGGTAGACATGCATGAGAAATACCCAGAGTTATTCTTACCAGATATACCTTATTTCTTTTTTGAATTTCGGGATGAAATTTCGTTATTATGGGGGAAGTATGTAATACTCCATAATTTTATGACTATTAAATTTGGGGATTTATTAAAATTAATTAGAGATATTAATTTAATAATTAATCCGAAAATCATTTAAATATTTACTAGCGTGATGAGAGTTAGTAATTATTGGAATTTTGTTGTAAATTACTTTATGGATAAAGTAAGATGGGTAATTAAATTTAGTAAAATTATCAGGAGAATCTAATTTGATAATTTTGGAAATTTTATCGGTACGCGCCTGTGTTGTGTCGAGATTAAATTTGCATTATTAAAAGTGAATAGATTATAAGTCACCCATATGGTCATTTTGAGTCCGTCAATGTGTCCGGAAGGGTCGAGATAGTCAAAATAATGTACCAGGGGGTTTAGTTTGGGTCTCGGGGCATTTTTAGGTCTAATTAACATCCCAGGAGGGCGTTTTAGACATTTTGTATTTTTGGGCATGGAAACCCACGAATTTGATAAGGTTATATCAGATGTTAGGGGTTGTCTTCTAGGGTTAACATAATCAAAAACAAAGAACGGCCATTGGAGAGGAAGGGCAGAAGCTTTCTAAGGAGTTCTAGGCCAAAAACTCCGTCATTCGCACCGACGTCACCGCCAAATTGTAGATCACGCGACGAGGAACACAACCACACCAATTTCTTCCACAAATCAGAAACAAAGATTTCCAGGCAAGTATCTATCTAGATTTATTTTAGTTGATGCTTCAATTATGTTAGTCTAGGGTTGATTAGAACTAGTTTCATGAAAGAAAGCATATATTGAAGAATAGAATTCGCATGTTATAGAGGTAATAATCACATTCTGGAAATCTAATTCACATGTAGAGGATATACCATGAATTTTCTTTGAGTTAGGATTAGAAAATCTGGAAAAAATTTTTGGAAGAATTAAGTTTAAGAAAATATTAGGGTTCTTGAGGTTTATATAGATTTTTGCCTTTTAATTTGTGATACTTGATGAAAACTCACAAGTTTTACGTAGAAAATTATTTATTTGGATATATCACACTTGTAGTATCATTTTTTGGGAGTTTGGGAGTTAAATATGATGATTTGGTTGAGTTTGGAGAATTAATTCCGTAGTTGGATTTTCTGCAGTTTTGCCATAACTACTTGATCGATCGATCGACCCCCTTACATCGATCGATCGACCCTTCCTGGAAAATTCATATTCCTCTTTTAAATAGTTTATTTCGATTAAAATGAGTAATAACCTGTGAACATTATTGTTTGAACATTTTGGGACATAAAGAGGACCAATAGGAGTTAGTAAAAAGGGAGAATTTAATGAAAGCCGAATTTAGGGTTAACGGGGAGTGATTTACACTTAAGAAATAATGGAACGTGTGACTAAAGGAGTGAGACTCGTAAGGAAGTTACGTTATAAAATAAGAAAGTACCTACTGAAATTATACTTAGGGAGATAGGATACTACGAGTGATAAGAAGTAAGTATGGAACAACCCATAAATAAGAATAAAAGAGACGAGCCGTTATACGAGATAATCTAGTAATGTGTACTAAGAATGAATAGCATAAGTATGGGTCGTGGGAGTAACTAATTTAGAAATGGGAATGGTATTATACATATATATGACTGTGTATGTGTATATACTATATACGTGTAAGAATCATGCTCGCGCTACTTGCTATCACCGAGGTTACCGCATCGGGACAGTCTTATCTCGATGGGACCTTTATGGGGGGATATTGACTTGTACCCTAGAACATAGGAATCCTTAGTACAGGCTATCTGATCGATAGTCAGACGATCCTAAGAGACGTGAGGGTATGTGTTGACCTCTTAGTAACTTGGAACTATACTTCAACTCAATTTGTATGTGTTTTGTGTTAATATAGTTCGAGAGTGATTCCGAACTAGTATTTCCCTTAGTATGAGTGATACGGGAACTTGATAGCAGAGTATTCCAGCACCATAAATTCAATGTGGGGTGACGATTGTGTATATATATATATATATATATATATATATATATATATATATATATATATATATATATATATATATTATATGAGTGATTGATATATATATAGACTTGAAATTGGAAACTTTCTACTGTGACTAAAAGTAGTTAAGTAATGAATAAATATTTCGACTTTATTATAAGTGTTTGAAACGTTTGAGACAATACTGAAGGACTTTATAATGAAATAAGATTCATGTGAAAACTTTACTTTCAGAAATTAATTATCTTAGCCTTAGTAGTTGTCGGCATAGAACCTCATGAGGAATTTAAGTTAAGCTAAACTTTTGGGAAATAATAGTGCGGTAGGTGTGCACACTATAAGAGAGGTGAGAATTTCTTAAGAGAGTGCCTCATACTAATATGATTGTTGCATTAGCCGGTAAGCATCTTAAATACTTGCTAAACTAAAGTTTTTAAACTGTTTTACCATTGGGCTCTGACCCGTTTCCTGTTATCTCTTATCTCTTGTATATATATGTATATATTACAGGTGCCCAGCCGCGGGGGCATCATGCTTAGGTACTTTGGAATGGACGTACTGCAGCTTAGGTGGGAGTTGCAAGCCATTTGCTTAGACGATCTCCTTGTTGATTCCATTTTTAGTTCAGTTTTAATTAGTTGGGCATGTGTCACCCGTTTCCTTATTTAGTTGGATTTGTCAGAGATTATGTTCATTTATCTTTAGTATTTTACTCGTTGGGATTTATTTACTGTGAGCATGGTTTTCCTTTATGGTTTTAAAGTTGGTATTTGTTGTCTGAATGCTTAAATTCTTGGATGTTCATTTCCGATCTTAATAAGTGTGTGACTCTTAAACTGTTTATTGTTAAAGGTTTTATAATTGGATTTAAATAAAAATGGAAATAACGTTTTAAATGATTTTGACACTTAGCTTAATTATTTAGGGTATTAAATTGGGAAGTTTATCTTTGCGACAACGATGCTAAGAATGAACCAACCGTTCACCTTGATTATATTTTAATAAAGGACTGATCACCCGATATTTAATTAGGCGGGGTGTTACACCCAAGTACTCCTCGAATAGTCCTTAATAAAAGTGATATAATATAGATGCTGAGAAAAAACTTTAACAAATCAAAGTACATTAAGTTTAAAAAAATCGACAATAAACGAAAGACCCCAATAATAAAATTAAATTAAATCAAAAGAACATAGAGTACGGTGCGTGCAAGTGACGTAAGTAATTTGAGTACATTTAGATAATGAGCTAAAAACATATTGGAATTTTATAGAACTTCAATCCGTAATTAAGTTTGGGAACAACATACAAAGATATTCAAAAATTGATATATCCTCTAGGATCATGCCATAATTGTATTATTTGAAATAAAACACATAACATATTGAATCAAGAAACACACTACCATGAAAATAGAATAATAATGTAGAACTAGTCGAACCGGTGGAGAATCCCTAAAGTAGTATAGACCATTCATAGCCCCTTCCAAATATCATTATCGTTCGCATGTCCCGAAAATAACACCAATCAGACAAGAAAACAACAGTGCAATTAAGACTTCTTGCTAAATGGTTAACTACGTAGCAAGTTCATAGCAAGATTATGTGCAAGTCAAAATGAGTGAATATTTATGTCTATAGAGACTCATATATCTCCTTTTAAAATAATGGGAGAAAAGTTCCATCAATAAGATGAACGGGTTTATACAAGGTTTGGTTTAGTGAAGAAAAAATACTCTTCTCACTCCATTATATGATCAACAATGCCAATATTCATAAAGTTTTAACATGGTATGCTTGAGGAGTACCTAAAATAATGCAGTCATAGCACTAGGCTCAGACATTACTCAATAGGCAGAGAATATGATTCGTTTCTAAATTAACGACTTTCTCAATCTTGAAATTTAGATTATTAGGAGTGAAGGAATGAAAATGAGTGGGACCATCAATAATAGTTGTTATATGATGTGACTCGTGTTCCAAACTCTAGATATAATTTCTTGTAGGTAACATTTGCAAGACCTGCTTCGCCACAATTTTAACATACCGGTTTCATCCTTTCATGACATTTCCTTCAAAATGGTACAGAAGAAGACACCAAAATGATTTTTTTAATTGTCTAAGAAATCTATTAAGCCCCCTACAAAAGTAGACTAAAAAATAAAGATAAATGTGGATGTAAGAAATCCATTTGGTCAGCTGCACAATTAGACTCAAAAGTCATGGCAAATAAGGACATAAGATTAAGAATCGCTCATCTAACTCAACCACTGCATAGACTTCACCAAGAAGAGTAATGGGTGAGGTAGTCAAAATATGTGACCAAAGAAGCTCAAAATATCCACGAGACTCATCAAGAACTTGAAAAAATTTATTATTATTCTCAAGCAATTATGGGTGGACATAGACCCGCGGCTCGCCAAGATCAAAAGGCCTAGCCTGCTATTTTATAGGTCTTGGTAAAATAAAGTAGGCTCGTAGACTAGTCTTAGTAAATTTTTCAAAGCCCTAAAAGATTTAGGATGGGCTTGGCTGCACTTTTTCAATCCCCATTAGGCTCGGCTCAACCGAATGCCCGAAAATAAATATATATATTTCCTAATATACATACATACATACATACATACATACATACATACATACATACATACATACATACATACATACATACATACATACATATATAATGAATTAATAATTACGTCTTCAACTTATTCAAATGCATATGAGTTTTCCTTAAACTATATACAATTGTTCCCATGCAAATTATTTTGATACATTTTAAATATATATGTACATTTACATTTTGTTTTAATTTTGATTAAAAAAAAATATTTTTTAATATATAACATAAATATGCGAGCCTTCTATCAGGTCAAAAGAAAATTTTCTTTATTAGACTTATATCATCTCAATTAGGTGCTTTTGGAGAGATGATGCAACAATTGTCTCTCTAAAACTAAGAATATTTTCTTGAAGAATGTTGATTTTTTGAATACAAACAAATGGTGCTATTGTTGTTTTAAGCTTCCCAATTGCCTCATTGGTAATTTTCCAACTTTCACTTAAAACTAAATCCCATTTTCTTAGGTTTTTCCATTCCTAAAGTATTTCCTCTTTGACTCAAAAAATGGGTCCGTTTGGCAAGCAAATTCGCATTTTGTCCTTATCAAACATAACATGTTGTAGGGTTTAATGAAATTACTATAGGAAGGAGTCCCACATAAAATGATGCATTTTCTCATTTAACTTGTATCGTTATATTCTTATACATTAAGTATGCACACGTGCGAAACATGTGTCATTCACGTGCAAATAAGTGCCTAAGATGTTAAATTTATATAAGAAAATTGAGGACACATTAAAAGGAGTGTCGAACATGTCTCTAGGAGTGTTGAAAGAGATTTGGGGTATGAAAGTGTTAGGAACGAACTTGTTATCTTCTCAGAAGTGTACGTTCTCCTTGCACTTCAATAAACCAAAATTTAAGGAATATTATTGTAGTGTTTATTAAGCCAAATGAAGTAAAAAAAATTTGACAATGAGATAATTAAAAATTAGGTAAAGATTGAAGTAAAAAATTAATTTTCAAAAGTTTATTATTATGAGAGACAATAAAGTTATAAAATTTTAAACTTTGGTAATTACAGTGACATCCCCTAGTTTTTGAGAAATTACAGTGACCTGTCTAATGTTAATAATTTTATAATTTCCAGTAGATTTTGGCTTCTTCTTTTTATTTGGGATACATCATAACTTATCTGTAAGATTGCAAAGAAAATTTTAACATATGGATGAGAGGTCATTGCCTTTCAATTGATGACTTGTTTTAGGGAAAAAAAATATTAAAATATTGCAATTTAGAAGTTCACCTTTTTAACAGGTTTATTCTTCCTCTATAAATTTTATTTTATTTGTAAGATCTGATAGTTTAAGATTTAGTTGTACTTTCGATTAATCCTTTTCTGTTAATGATATTAATTTCTGAAAAATGAAAAATAATTGCAAATTCCAGGCATTGGTTGGAATTTCATCCCCAACAAGACAAAAATACTAACTCCACAGCTATTGTTATCCCACTTCTTCGAGGATTAATGGCCGTGACGTTGACATATTGAAAGAAATGACATTGTATGAGATATCCACATGTCTCAAGAATATAAAAACTGAACATTTTTATGTTTTTCTATAATATATAAATAATTAAGAGTTATGAAATTTGTGTGATTTTTTAAAACTTTTCTAAATTTGCTAAATTGGAAAAAGATATGTTTTTTCCTTGTTTTTCATTTTTTCAAACTGGAAAGGATGGTAAATTCCAAAAAAATTAGAAAATTTCCAATCAACTTGTTCCAATCCTATATAGGCGAAATGAGTAAGACTCCTAAATGTAACTGGTCACTTAAAAAAATTAATGAAATTTACATTATTTATTTTCTATAAATACTAATATCATTAAAGAACCCACTGAGAGGGCATAGCATGACATATACCATAAAACAAACAAAAAGGGACATATGGGTCCTCCAATATAGTGAGGAGAACCGTCATACATATAATTAGTCTCACACAACCTAATAATTTACATTATTAATCTATTACTAGGGATTTTTTTCAAAACAATAATCAATCATATAGTCAAAAAGGACATACAAATGCCAAAGCACAAGGGGAAAAAACAAACCATTAAATGCATTCACAACATTAAAAAATAAGAAGAAATTTTAGTTGTACCTTTAAAGCTAATGGAGGGTAGAGGATTGGAATTTGATGCCACCTCCCCCTTAAACTCCTGGTATAGTTGTTTCATACGTTCATTTCTCTTCTAAAAAACATGAGAAATTAAATCTTATTTATACGTTCTAAGCGAGACATGCAAGAATTTGGACATCCATATTTTATGTTGTGTCACTATTCACGAATAGTAACTTGTCTGAGAATATTTTCACTATTCAGTACTGTTCATAAATAGTAACTCTTCATTAAAAATTTGATAAAAAAATGTGACAAATTTTATTTCAAGTTGTAAGGATCTTGGAACAATTAACTCGAAAATGGATCTGAGCCGTTGAATTACTGCCTATTTGTTGACTCAATAATAGAGGTAAGGGAACAATCTTCTTCCTCTTTGGCTTCATTTTAAATAAGAAGTTATTTTGCTAAAGTTTCGAGTTGTTGTCACTCGTTTGACTTTGTTAAGGTTGTATCCATAAAAATTTAAACCATGCTTAAATATAATCATAATAATTAAATTGAATTAATGACCTAGGATGGATTTTAGAATAGAGTATGGTGTGGGTACCCGGATTTGCCATCATGGGCCCAGACGAGTAGCCTAATAAAAACGGCCCAAAGTCCGGACCCCTCACACCTTAACTAAATTTAGTTATGACTTAGTCCTCTCCTGAAATCTCGTATGGAGATATTCCAGGAGAGAAAGATGGGTGTGGGGGAGTCCAACACCTCCACTCCCCGAAGATAAATATGTATATAATAAACCCTAAGCCTGGGCAAGAGGCACGCATTGTATTCTCTGTAAATGCTCCCGGGAGTATATAGAAATAATACTGACTGCACCACCGTGGACGTAGGCATTCTTGCTGAACCACATACATACTGTGTTGTGTGATTAGCATTTATGTTCTTTATTTCCTTTGGTGATTGCGCTTTTCTTATTTATTTGTGTTGAATATAATAGTCACCACAATTAGCGCTGTTAGTGGGAAACGTTAGTCTTCCTTGAGAAAGTCCTCACCAATAAAGACTCCAGAATGTCTGATCATAGCAGTAACGCCCCTCAAGCAAGAGATATTCAAGAGCAACCTGCTCCTCATAGGATCAGATCCAAAGTTCGTCGTTCAAGTCAGAGGGCTCTCCTAGAGAGACAAGCCTCGAAAGAAAGTCAGGGACCAGCGAAGTCCACACAAATCTCTAGATTGATCGATGCCTGTGAGGCAAGGCTCCAAGAGCAAGGAGAGTCTGCTCACAAGAAGGAGGCTGAGAATGCTCACCTTAAAAGAAGGTTGGAAAGGATGGAGAGAGAACTCCATCATAGCACCAGGAGACGTCCATACCACACCCCTAGCCCTCAGGCGAGCAAGTCTCGCAGCCGAGGAAGGAGACCTAGATGTAGATCCCAAAGAATTGAGGGACACGAGTCTGATGATGACCTTCTCGAGCAACTGCGACTAGATCGCCATTACAGGAACCCAACTCAAGGTGATGAGGATATATGAAATTTGGTTCAGAGGGAGATGGACTAGCACCCAGCGCATAGGGGTGCCAGATCGACCAGGATGCTTGCTAGACGAGCTCTCAAGACCTAGATGAAATCCCCTTTTTCAAGGGAGATAGAAGAAGAGGAAGCCCCCAAGAAATTTGCTATTTTGAGATTCAAGATCTATGACAGGAAAAGTGACCCTATTGACCACGTTAGGCAGTACAGGCAAGCCATGACTCTCTGGAACCACCGAGATGCACTGATATGCTGGATCCTCCCCTCAATTCTGCATGATGTGGCTCAAAAATGGTTCGAGAGTTTTCCTCACAGGTCCATCAGGAGCTTTGAGTCCCTTGTCGAGCTCTTCATAGCTCGCTTCATCACTAGCAGCTCCCATCCTAAGAGGATGGATGTTTTGCTAAAAATGAAGAATTCGTCACAGGAGAGCCTCCGGGACTACACAAAGAGGTACTGGGAATTGATCAATGAGGTCGAGGACTGCTCGGAGAAAGTAGTAGTGGCCTCTTTTAAGATCGGCCTACTAAACTATTACCTTCTGCACCAATCCATGACAAAGAAAGAGGCCACAACCATTGATGACCTGATGGCTCACATCGAGAATTACACCAAGGTGGAGGATATGACATGCCTTAATACAGGGGAAAATGCTCGGACTAAGCTCGTTGCCAAGGGCAATGACAAAATTGGGATCCAGAAGAAAGGAGGCAAGAATGGGGGGCAAGAGTGGCCCCAGAAATGGAGAGAAGAACGACATTTTGAAAGCATTTTAGGTAGTAAACACTGTCTTCAAAGAACTAATCTATAAGATCCTGGCAAAGATCAAAGACGAGCCATTTGTTAAGTGGCCTAGAAATATGGGAGGAGATCCCTCGAAGAGAAATGACGCACTAAGATGCACTTTTCATAAAGAGGGAGGACATAAGACTGAGAACTGCAAAGCTCTTAAGTCTCACCTCGAAGATCTGGCCTAGTCTGGGAATCTAAATGAGTTTGTGGAGAAGAAGGTAGAGAAAGTCACTGCCAATGGAGAAGCAAGACCTGATAACGTACTCCAGAATGATGCTGGCCATGAATTCATAGAAATTCACAGGGCATCTGATATGAAGCAGATTCAAGGAAATTTGGCTCGGATGGAAGTAAAAAAGCTTACAACAGTGATGCAAGCTTTTCAGATCGATCCAGCAAAGACACAATCAGGAAAGCATCGGCGACCAGATGACGTCGACTATAGCAAACATATCGTGTTCACAGATAAAGATCTGGTGGGAGTGATAACCCCACATCATGATGCCTTGATCATTACGCTCAGGATAACCAACTACGATGTCGATAAGTTGCTCGTCGACTAAGGAATCTCATCCGAGGTAATGTATCTCGACCTATTCAGAAAATTAAAGTTGAGCGTCGCTGACCTGAAGGAATCCACTATCCCCCTAGTTGGCTTCGCTGGAAAAGTGATTATTCCATTGGGAAAAATTATGCTGCCACTAAGGGCAGGAAGTGTCTCCAAGATGATTGAATTTCTGGTAGTCGACATTGACTCGGCATACCAAGCTATCCTCGGCAGAGGATGGCTACATGCAATGAAGGCAGTCCCCTCGACCTACCATCAAATACTCAAATATATGACCGAGCGAAGATTAATGGAGATCCATGGTAACCAACCGATGGAAAAAAGGTGATTCATAGGGGCCATCCTCCCAAGACCATAGAAGAAGTTCGAAGAGCCCAAAGAGAAGGTCGAGCAACAAGAAGGTCTGATACCTTCGAACTAGTAGTTAAAGCACAGAAGACCCGGAAGACCCAGAGTGGAAGAGACCAGGCTCCTCCCCTCTGAGCAGGTCATCAAAAACCTGGAGGAAGTTATAGCCGGTGGTAGCCAGAAAGACAGGATATTCTTGATTGGGGCTTCTCTCAAAAATCAAGAAAAGAAGGTTTTGACGATTTTTTTGAGAAGCAACGTAGACGTTTTCACATGGGAACCATACGAGCTGCCTGGAATTGATCCCAGTATCGTTTATTATCGTTTGCACGTCGACCCCACTTTCATACCTATCACGCAGAAGGCACGACGAACTGTGCCCGAGAAGGCCAAAGTTGTAGAAAAAGAAGAAGAAAAACTATTAGATGCAGGATCCATACGGGAAGTTTAATTCCCTAAATGGTTATCCAACCCAGTAGTAGTTCCAAAGAATAATGGGAAATGGAGAGTCTGCATTGACTTCACTGACCTTAACAGGGCATGCCCTAAGGATAGTTTCCCTCTCCCAAAAATCGACCAATTGGTGGACGCCACAGCAGCTCACGAAAGAATGAGTTTTCTGGATGCATATTCTGGGTATCATCAGAGACCTCTGTATGCACCAGACCAGGACAAGACAACGTTCATCACCACTGTCGAATTATACTGTTACAAAGTCATGCCCTTCGGGCTCAAAAACGCAGGGGAAACCTACCAGCGACTGGTCGCCAAGATGTTCCAAGACCAAATGGGAGACACCATGGAAGTCTACATCGATGATATGCTCGTCAAGAGAAGGAACAAAGAAGATCACCTCTCAGACCTATCAAGAACCTTCGAAATCCTCAGGAAATACCAAATGAAGCTCAACGTGAGAAAATGTTCTTTCGGTGTCCAGTCAGGAAAGCTCCTTGGTTACTGTGACACCCCGCCTAATAAAATACCGGGTGATCAGTCCTATACCAAATTAAAACAGGAATCCCAGTTGGATCATCCTTAGCATCACTGTCGAAATTTTTTTAAAACTTACTAACCACCTAGTATTCCAAAAGCTGGTGCCAATTTTAACTTTTTGATTAAACAAAATAGTACATGCAGAATTAAATATAAACCATTCACACTATTGAATGAAAATGAACTGAATCATAATATAACAATTTACCGAATAAACCATCGGCCACCAAAGTGAAGTAATCCAAAACGAATATCCAACACAGGAATAAAACAAACCTGAAAACTGAACTGAAAGTCTGGGCGACCTGCCCTAAATAAAACTGAAACTGATACAAGATTCCTACTCTAGGAATGAATGAATGATGCGTCTAATCCGAACTCCTGTTGGCATCCACATATGCCGCAGCTCTGTGTCCCTGGAATAGAATATCAATCCTGGCGTCCCTATGGCTAGACACCTAAAAGGTTTTGAAAATATTTTTATAGCAAGGGTTAGAACCCAAAACATTTTGAAAATATTTAGCAAGTGAATTAACTGCAGTAATTTAAAATCCATGAATGCGCTTCATATTTAAGTTAGTGTCGCACTCTCTTATGGACATTCTCACCCCTCCACTATTGTGCACACCTACCGGTTACCTTAACCCCACCTAGTTGTACTACCCCGTCCAACTAGTCCTGGTATAACCTACCCTTGCCATACTACTCTAACATGAGTATAATAATTTCTTGAATTATAAGTTATCTTACAATTAACTTAATTAATTCCTCTTAAATAGTAGCATATAACCGTGTCACAAGTTATATAAAGTAAATACATCACACATTGTATTATTACCCGTATATAATATTTACTACCATTATATACGTACCTTTACCACAACATCCACACATATAACATACGTATATCCATCCCTTCGAGTATACCCTCGCCGGATGATTCCCTCTAAAATGCTATCTCACTAGGTGTGCTCACAAAACCTAGTTTCCCCAAGTTGGAATCACTCACCAACTTGGTCAAAAATATAAACGTAGTGGAGGCGGTCATATTCCTTCCCTGAAAGTGAGATAAATCCCTCACCCATATATACCGGACGCTATGACCTGAGGATATACTCGCCCTACTCCTCAAGCTAGGGGATTCACCCACATCGCGCACCCTCCCTTGATAGCATTAGAGTATATAAATTGAATAAATATTTAGTCACGGATATTTAATATCACACACAATATATACACATATATATATACTATCACTACACCGTATATATATAATATAAACCCCGGCTATACCGTGTACTCAAAATCCTATACACTGCCTGTAATTTAATACCACACATAATATATACACGTATATATATATATATATATATATATATATATATATATATATATATATATATATATATATATATATATATATATATTATCACTACACCGTATATATATATTATAAACCTCGGCTTTATCGTGTACTAAAAATCCCGTACACTGCCTGTAATTTCCTGAATCTATGGCCGACTTAACGTAATTAATTTTCTCACTTAATAATTTATCGTCTTTCCGAGTCTATCGTCCGACTCTAATATAATTGATTCACACCTCAATTAATATAATACTTTCCCCGAGTCTATGGTCCGACTCTAATTAAATTAATTAACACACCCATTAATTTAATATTTCCCCGAGTCTATCGTCTGACTCTAATTAAATTAATTAACACCCTTATTAATTTAATACCTCCCCGAGTCTACAATCCGACTCTAATTAAATTAATTAACACACTTATTAATTTAATAACTCCCCGAGTCTACAATCCGACTCTAATTAAATTAATTAACACACTTATTAATTTAATACCTCCTCGAGTCTACAATCCGACTCTAATTAAATTAATTAACACACTTATTAATTTAATACCTCCCCGAGTCTACAATCCGACTCTACTTAAATTAATTTACACATTAATTGATTTACACAAATCCGAGTCTGTGGTCCGAATCTAATATAATTAATCTACACATTAATTAATCAACACAAATCCGAGTCTGTGGTCCGACTTTAATATAATTAATTTACACATTAATTAATTTATGCCAAATCCCGGGTCTACAACCTGACCCTAAACTAATTGATTACAACATCAATTAATTTAATACTTTTCCGACTCTACCCTCCGACTCTACCATCATTAATTATCACATCCATTAATTTAATAACTTGGCGTCACCCAACCATTATCCCCGGACTCACTTACTTGGCCCGTAACTTAATATTTTCCCGATTCTATATTCCGACACCAAATTAATTACTCTTTCTCAATAATTAATTTAATACTTTGATGTCACCTAACCAACATACCCGGACTCACTCACTTGGTCCCTTTTTACATCTCATAATTTCATTCCCACATATTCACCCACAATGTGTCACACATTCCTCTACATAAATTTCCCAATTATATTTACCTATAATTATCAGCATACCCGGACTCGCCCACTTGGTCCATAATTAAATATTTTACCTCAATTCCTTTAATAATGTAGCGTCACCCAACTACAATACCCGAATATTACTTCTTGGCTCAATATCAATACTTATGAATTATTTTCCCAAATCCGTTCATCTCATCACATGCAATTTCCACCCTCCTACACCCAATTATATCACCTTATAATTGTTAAGGCATATGTGCCTCACATGAATTTATCACTAAATAAAGTAAGGAATTAAATCTTAAATAAATTTCTCTTTATAATCAAAATTGGTCGAACTGCCAAGATTCCTGAACCATCGATCGATCGATCGAACCCCCTAGGTCGATCGATCGATCAATCCAGACTTCGTCTCCTCCAGGCAACTGTTTTCCACCATTAACGAAAATCCAAGGTTTTTATCCTTAAATCCAACCTCTAATCAAAACACCTCACCATATAAATATGTTTAATCTACATCCTACACATTATATGGATATTAAGATACATAATTTCTCCACTTACTTTCAAAATTTCCAGAAATGGGTTTTCCATTAAAATTCATCAACCTGTTCTAACAATCAAATTCCAAAATCCAAATTCCACCAGTTTATATTCCGTATTTTTATGCAAAATCAGATATCTATACTCAGAGATATACAACACAACAATTTTTACCTTGATTCTCATTCAATCGTTCCATGAACAAAAACTCCATTTTGTACCCATTTATCCCCAAAACGAATTTTGGTTTACACATCACTATGATATGAATTGATTATCATCAATTTAGAAATCACAACAGTTAACCACTTGCCTGTAAGTGTTCGTAGTGTTTGATCCGTTGGCGTAGTCCCTCAATTTGGCTCCAAAATCCCCAAATTGGCTCTTGATTTGCTTTCCCCCAATTTCCCTCTCAAGTCCTAGGCTTAGAGTTGAGTTTACTACCGTTCCCTAATCTCTCAATTAGGTTAAAAACATCCAATCCCGTTTTTGGCCATGTGGGCCTAATTAAAAAGGCCCAACTCACACCGTGTGGGCCCGACTATGCTCGAAAATACCCCGAGACCCAATTACCACCCCCGGGTACTCTTTTCTAACTATCTCGGCCCATCCGGATGCAACCGCGCACTCAGAATTATCATCCGAGATACTTTTTGAAATTTCCAAATTTCGACCTCAAAATGTGACACACGAGATTTTGAACCATTAAACTTAAAAGTCGCTAATTATAAATAATTCGGCTCACTCAATAAATGCTCCAAGTCATGAATTTAAGTTTCTCCAATTTAAATATTTTCATAACTCCCAAAAATAATTAAATATTAAATCCTCAAAATTACGGGGTGTTACAGTTACTTGGTTAGTAAGAGAGACATCGAGGCTAATCCGGACCAGATCGATGCAATCAAAATGGTACAACCCCCTCGCATAATACGAGACGTATAAAAGTTCACTGGCATTCTCGCTGCCTTGAATCGTTTCATCTCGAAATCCTCTGAGAAGTGCAAACAATTCTTCCAGCTCTTGAAGGGAAACAAGACAGTAGAATGGAATCAAGATTTCTTGCAAGCATTGGACGAGCTCAAGGCTTACCTTAGCTCACCACCTCTGCTCGTAATGCCACTAGAAAGAGATTCCTTGTACTTATACCTCGTCGTTTCTAGCCACGTCATTAGTTCTGCATTGGTGTGCGAGAAAGCAGGAATCCAGCACCCAGTTTATTACACGAGCAAGACCTTACTAGACGCTGAGCAGCAGTACCTACCACTAGAGAAGCTCGCCTTTGCACTTGTAGTAGCTTCGAGGAAGTTTAAGCACTACTTTGAAGCTCACACTATCGTTGTACTTACATCGTACCCCCTTAAAGCAGTCCTGCGGAAAGAGGATTTGTCGGGAAGACTAACTAAATGGTAGGTCGAGCTCGGATGGTTTGACATCCAATTTTAACCAAGGAATGCAATCAAAGGGCAAGTCCTTGCTGATGTCATAGCCGAGTTCACAATCGAGCAGCCTCTCGACCAAATTCAACCCATAAAGCAAAGAAATAATCGTGCAATAGAGGGAGTTTAGCGATTATTTATTGATGGAGCCTTCAACTCAAAAGGGGCAGGAGTAGGCATTGTGCTTATTACTCTAGAATGTACAGTCCTCGAACAGGGAATCGGGCTTGGATTCGAAGCCTCCAATAATGAAGCAGAGTATGAGGCTTTGATAGCCGGCCTCCAGAGGGTATAGACGCTGGGGGCAAAGCAGTTACAGGTGTTCGGCGACTCACAATTGATCTCCAATCAGATAAGTGGGGATTATAATGCAAAAGATAAAAGAATGGCAGCCTACCTCTCCTTGGAAAAGAGGCTAATGTCCAGCTTCGAGGAAGTCAGTGTCCAACAGTTTTTCAGAGCTCAGAACAGCCATGACGATGCCCTGGATTCCCTGAGTTCGACAATCGATTCCGATTTAAAAAGAACGATCCCCATCGACTTCCTCACCCATCCGAGCATCAACCAGAGCGATGAGCTGCCAAGCGTGGAGTATATACTCCAGATTGAGTTAGCACCCAGTTAGATGGAACCTTTAAGGGACTATTTGAAAGATGGCGCACTTCCAAACGATAGGAAGATCGCTCACCAGATAAGAGTCAAAGTTGATCGCTTTCATTTATCTCCCGAGGGCAAGCTATATAAGAGATTGTTCTCCAGCCCTTACCTTCAATGTGTCCACCCAAAGGATGTCGATCAAATTCTACATGAGCTCCACGAAGGAATCTGTGGAGGCCATACGGTAGGAAGGTCATTATTTTTTCTAGCAATAAAGGAAGGCTACTGATGGCCATATATGCAAAGAGACTCTCCAGTATATGCTCGCAAATGCGAGAAATGCCAACTACATGCTCCCATGGTCCATCAACCTGCTAGAGACCTACGATCACTTTCCAACCCATGGCCATTCGCTCAATGGGGAATGGACATCGTGGGTGCTCTCCCTATCGCTACCGGTAATGGAAAATATTTGTTGGTCGCAACTGACTACTTCACCAAGTGGATCGAGGCAGAACCAATGACAAACATCCGAGATGAAGATATGATGAGATTTATATGGAAAAATATAATTACCCGCTTTGGGATTCCCAGAACCATCATCACCGATAATGAAACACAGTTCGAGAGAGACTCTTTCCAGAGTTTCTGGAATGACCACGGAATCAGGCACCATTTTAGCTCGGTGGACTATCCTTAGAGAAACGGTCAACCCGAAGCTTCTAACAAAACAATGATCGATGGGTTAAAGAAATGATTAGAGAGAGCCAAAGCTGCATGGGTGAATGAACTGCTGCATATTCTGTGAGCCTACCTCACTACCCCACGGAGGGAAACTAGGGAAACCCCATTCTCACTAACGTATGGAATGGAATCAATCATCCCCTTAGAAGCTGGCCTACCAACGATGAGAACCACCCATGTCGACCAAGGCCAAAACAATGCAGCATTACTCGCTGAGCTTAACCTAGCTGACGAACGCAGAGAACTAGCCCTAGTAAGGCTAGCGAGCTATCAACAACAGCTCGCGAAATAATATAACAAGAAGGTCAATCCGAGGGCATTCTAGGTTGGGGACTACGTCCTAAGGAAAGTCCTTGGCAGCGTAGTAAAATCATCAGAAGGCAAATTAGGCCCAAACTGGGAAGGACCATTCAAGATAACAAGAGATAATCTACAAGGCGCCTATCACTTAGAAACGCTGGAGGACAGAGAAATACCCCGAGCATGGAATGCAGCCAATCTTAAGAAATTCTATTTCTAGTTTTTTTTTCATCTTTTATCAGATTTATGAAACTAGCATCTCATTTACTTGTGATTAATAAATGTTGTTTGGCAGTTGCATTCTATCAAGTGTCAATTAACTAGTATATGAACTTATAACTTGCACACCCTTTCCAAGCGACATGCACACTACTCAGTACACGATGGTAGGGAAATCACCCTCCTCAGATTTTCTTTATGAAACACGAATAACCTCTTAGCATTGCCCCTAGAAATATATGAAGCCCTACAGGAGATCCTTAGGAAGTCTGGCCAAGTCAAATTGGTCGCCAAATAATGTTTTGTTAACAAAACCTGATCGGATAGAGCATCCAACACCAGGTGTGTCCTCGCAAATTGCCACACTTAGGCCTAAGGGAGTGTGACAATGCAACCTAAAAGGTAATGTGAGGTAGAATGGTATATCATAAGCATATTGGACTGGAGGGACACTTACTCAACAATGCAAACTTACCAATCTAGTCGGCCCTAAGAGGCCCAAGATTATTAAGCGAAGAATAAATGACATAAAAAATATAGAACACATGTTTAGTCAATGAGATCTCCCAAAACATAGATATTATATTACTTTATCACATTTACAACAAGAATGTACAACCCGTGTTTAGTCGGCGAAGATCGCCCAAAATATCAATATTACACTACTTCGTTACATATGTATACAGAGTTACAGCTGGTAAAATCCTAATGAGGCTGAGGCCTATAAATAAGATAATCAGCCACTTGTGCTCTTCGACCATCATCTGGATGAGGAGCTAATTCCTCCTCGACCTCACTGGCAGTTGGCTCTAACAGCTTGCTGGGGATAGCATCGATAGGGGTCCATTGGTCATCCCTCCTGAAAGGGTTAGGCCGTAAAGTTGAAGAAGAGATCTCGTGATGGTACCAGAGTACTGAGTTCCTTGGAACTTGCAGCTCCCTGAGGGCACTCAACCATCCCGTAATAAAGGCTAGCTCCTCAAACTCTGTCAACCTCGTCAGAGCATCTGCCCAACCTTGGTCATAACCATTAGCCCACACTTGCCGAGGACCTTTCTTGAACAGATGTCTCAGCTGTGTGACATCCCTTTGAATCCCAACAACAATCACGTATGCTCGACGAACATCTTCTCAGAGCTCATCCATTTCCCTAGATTAACCACCTACGTTTGGACCAGCTCGCGGAGCCGCCGATGAGGTAGAGCCTCGTAAAGCTAGGGGAGTTCCGCTTGGCTCTGTGCCAGTTCATGAAGTAGCTGAGGAAGAAGAACCTCATAAAATGCAAGGTGCAATGCTCGGCGCATGCTCCCTGAGTCGCGACAACTCCCTCCTCAGAGTCTCATTCTCCTACTGCAGAAATTCTACGACTTGATTGATTTCAGAAGCATCTAAGAGCCTAACTCTCAGTGTATTTACTTCTTCTTGGACTGAGGCCCCAACTTCTTCCATCTCCTGAAGTCTATCCTTCGGCTTGGCGACAAGCTCAGACTGGTCCTTAAAGCTCTTATTTCTTGACCTGAGAGATTTATAGATCCTAATAAAGGACTACGAACTTGGTTGCTCGCATTAGGACCAAGAATTCTTCCCAGCTGAGAAGTGGCAAGTATATATTCATCAACATCAATCAACTACAAGACATACAAGTAGTAAAAAGGTAGAAGAATCAGTGACCAGAAAAGAGGGAACTTTTATTTCATTAAAATAAAAAGTTACAATTACATCGGTTTGTCCAAAAAGAAGTTCGAGTACAAATAAGTCCTAAGTGTAGTCTAAATAGCCACCTCAGCTTGTTCGGAGGAAGCCGGGTGCTTTCCCTTATCAACAGCAGTAGGAGATTCACCCTTAAAGGGAACAACTACTGCTCCCTGAGCAGGAAGAGCACCAGTAAAAATAGTCTAGGAGGCAGGGGCAACACCTTCAATGATTGGGGCAGGGGCTTCATCTACAACAGGCTTTGGGCCTGGATCATGCTCGTAAAATGAGGGTGAGTCAGTATCCACCCCAGCAGCCAAAAGAGCCTTGTTCCAGCCCTTCTTGAAGTTCAATCGGCTGATGTAGCTAATCTGAACATCGGCATCTTCATACGTCACGGACCAACCATTATTGTAAGAACTCTCCTTCAGAGCAACTGCCTCGAACTCCTTATCATCCAGCTTCTCCACCAGCACCTAATTCTCCTCCACCACCGCTATCTTACTCAAACATACTAAATCATAGGCTTGCTGTAGCCCGTTCAGACCTTTAACGACTGCCTCCCTAGCTCGATTGGCTTCAACAAGGGCAATATTAGAGGACATCCGAACAGTATCAGCAGTTTTCAAGCTGGCCTCTAGCTCGATGATCTTCCCCTTTAGAGCAGCATTCTGTTTCTCCAACTCAGCATTCTTATTCACCAGCTCATCGCGAGAGCGATAGAGCACGGCAAAGTCAGTCACGAACTGCAAGTAAAAAGGAATCATTAAAAGAAAGCAGTAAATAGAGTTTTACAAGTGTTAAAGAAAAGAAGAAGTCTTACCAAGGCTAGCCTCTGACTCACTTGCAAGGCTAACTGATCAGTCCCCATTGCCCTTTGGCGATCAATAGGAAGGACTGCTCTCTCGAGCAGCGCAGGAGACAGTTGGGGAGAGATGGCAACAGACGCCCCCTTTGGTAACGCAGACACGGGCACTAGAGCTTTCCCAGCTTTCATCCTTGCTTCCACTCTTCTCCTCTCCTCCACCTTTTTTTTCTCTTTAGCCTTCTTCCTCTCCTCTTCTCTCTTTCTCTATCTCTCTCTCAACTTCTCTTCTTCTCTTCTCTTCTTCTCCTGCTCATAAGCAGCAGACTGAGAACCAGTGGCAAAAGCACCATCGCAAGATTTTTGCTTCTTCGACCGCTGAGTAAGAAGTACATCATCCTCCTCATCATTATCATGGATCAGGTTCTTTCTAGGGAAGCCATTTCCTTCCTAGAGCTGCTAGATGTACTTGAAGACTCTTGATCCTCGGAAACCTCTTCTGAGCTAGAAGAACTTTCACTGCTGGAGCTCGCCTCACCAGAACCGCCATCAGCACCTCCTCTGATATCACTTTCAAAGCTTCTCTCTTCCTCGCCCAACTGAATGGGATCAATAGCAGCTTTTTCAGAAATATCTAAGTCAGGAATACTGTCCACGGGCCTCACAATGAAACTGGACCTGATGTTCTTATACTCCCGTAGGAAAGTAGCAGACCGGGGATATTCACCCTCAGCTAAAGGCTCCCTGATGTTCCAAGCTTTAATGAGCTCGACAGTTCGAACCTCGCTAACAGCAGGTTCCGAGTTCTTTGTCCTCACTGAAAAGAAAACAGGAAAGTATCAGAAGAATCACACATTAACACGGAGAACGAAAATGCATAGCAAAGACTACCAATGTACTCTTCCCCATAGAAGGGAACAGTGAATCTATCAGACCTCGCCCCCTTAGTCTGGGGGAGAACTGCCAATTCCTAGCAAGAAATCCATCTTGCTAGTAGTCCTTGTGGGAATCAGGTAAATTTACTACCAATACCCTATCAGGACTCCTGGCCTTAAGGTAGAGAAGACCAGAGCTAGTTCGAGAGAAGGAATAACAAAAACAAGTTTCAGCAAGCCCTAACTTAGTGCCATAAAGTTGATTTATCCTATGGACACCATTGATTATCTTCCAGACGTTGGGCGAGCACTGTGCAGGGACAATGTTGAAATAACCAAAGAAATGCAGAAACAAATTGTTTGGAGGAAAAGTAAGACCCCCTTGGGAAAGCAACAGGAAATGAATCCAATGAGCTCCTTCTATCTCTCTAGCATTCTTAGGGATAGAGGCGCATTCAATCTCTACCCATTCATGGATATTGTCAAACTTCCTAAACTCAGGCACTGATCTATTACCTATCTTCATCATTTGTAAACCCTAAATTACAAATTCGGAGAAACCTCAACAGATAAAGTACAAAGAGAGAGAAAAGGGGACTTACGAGATAAAAGTTTGGCTTGGACAACGCAAGATCACAGCCTAGACGATGAGGGTGATCGAAAGCAAAGAAAATAAAGACCTGGAGAAGAGGGCACAATGGCTAAAACTCGTAAAAAATGAGGAAATGCTAAGAAGCTTGAAATGTCAATATGGAAATGCCACTCCAAATGACTCCTTAAACGTTCTCAATTATGATGCACAGAACATAAAGCAGGCTGCCACCAAAATCAAAGTAAAGAACTCCAACATTGGAAAGAGTTACACAATTTACAAAGAAGACATTATGACAAATCATTTCAATTTATTGAGCCCAAATTGCGGCCCAACAACTTTAGGGGCAATTGTGGGTATCCGAATTTTCCATCATGGGCCCAGATGAGTAGCCTAATAAAAATGACCCAAAGTCCGAACCCCTCACACCTTAACTAAATTCAGTTATGACTTAGTCCTCTCCTGAAATCTCATAGGGAGATATTCCAGGAGAGAAATATGGGCGTGGGGGATTCCAACACCCCCACTCCCCGAAGATAAACATGTATATAATAAACCCTAAGCCTAGGGCAAGAGGCACGCACTGTATTCTCTGTAAACGTTCCCCGGAGTATATAAAAATAATAGTAACTGCACCACCGTAGAAGTAGGCATTCTTGTTGAACAACGTACATACTATGTTGTGTGATTGGCATTTTATGTTCTTTATTTCCTTTGGTGATTGTGCTTTTCTTATTTATTTGTGTTGAATATAATAGTCACCACAGATGGTATTCTCAATCTTGAAGGGAGATTACGTTATTAGTGCGTAAAAATCATAAAGAATTTTTATTGAATCATTACAATGAGTGAATGATTTCAAACAGACTGACTTAGAGGAATAAAGAATATCCATATAAAATTTTAAAGTCTATTAACTATGGTGAGGGGTGAAATATCAAGAGGGAGGAAAATATTTTTTACTAAGTTAATAGGATTTTTAATATGAAAGTGATTTCAATTAATGGAAAATAAATTTGAAATTTTTTAATCAAGCGCATAATCAGTTTTAATATGATGATTATAAAACTTTATTTTAGTAATTGAGTTATGAAGAAAATAGGTCATGGACTAGGTATTGACTAGAAGAAGGTCCAAACTCTACAAGATTACCAGAATGGAATTGTAAATAAAATTTGGTCTTGTGATGTTTCCAAGGACTAGTTATCTATTTGCTACTTGCAGTGGTAATGTAATTTTACAAGAAAATTGACTTGGGGGTAGAGCAAGACCTTTTGTTGACTTATGGGGATTTTTTCATCATTGCTATTTTATAAAAATTTACACGTGAGGAAATCAAGAATGGAATTTTATATTACTTTAATGCGCTCAATATCAAAATAGAAAATGCTTAATATAAACTCCCATTAGGAAATTGTTTATTTATAATCAATATTTTGGACATCTCTTTCCAAAATATATTTTGCACTTTTTCAATCAACTCGAACTAAATTCTCTTTATTTAAATTGTCAATTTGAAATTTCAAAATATATACAACATAAACAAATTTTCATTTTAATAGTACTATAACTACTTTACACTTTGTTCCAGACTCCAGATATGGAAACGAACAATCTATTCAGGAGACTGAGGGTCGATTTTCAATTTAAGAATACCTCCATAACCAATGTCAAAGGCATAGAGTAAAATTTAACATGTCTCTTGACACTTTGAATAATTGAATTATGTGTAGATTTAATGAGGAGGGTTACTTTATAATTGTTGAAATAAGGGTTTTCTTTGTTTGTGAAGATTTAAGTAAAATTTAGCAATGTAATTTATATAGACGAGAAATTGTTGTATGTGACCCCAAATAATTAGAAAAAGTCTTTGTTGAGTTGAGTTGAGTTCATTGACTCTGGGTTTTCTTAAGGATTATATCTCTAAAATTATTAGCCTTTTGGATGTCTTTATCTACGGGTATAGTTTTAACTTGGTGAATGTGATGACCTAAAATTCTAATTTTCATTTGGAATAGGTTGACTTTGGATGCCAAAACTGCTAAACTATTTGATTTTATTAGTTCAACCAATGAATTTAAGTTTTTGCAATGTTCCTCAATCGATTGGGAATAGATGAGGACATCATCAATGTAGACAACCAGAAAATGGGAATAATGGTTAAGTATTTAATTCATGATGTCTTACAAATCACTGGGTGATTTTTTTAATCCAAATGGCACGACAGACCATTCATAATGACCAGAAGGAGTTGTAAATGAAGTTTTATATTTGTCTTTTCATAGATTTGTATTTTTCAAAATCCACTTTTTATTTCAAATTTGGAATCAATAGTTTTTTGGTTCAATCAATTAATGAGGTCACATTTGTTTATGATTGGATATCTTATTCATTATAAAATATTATAAAGTGATTTATAATTGATGACTAGAAGGGTGTTTCACATTCTAATTCAATATTTTTCCTAACATAGAATGCAGTGCATGACTAATGGGATTTACTTTTTTTATAGTTAATTTTTTAATAGATTATTAATTTCATATTTTCATATTTCCATATCTGTTTTATTCATTTGTAAAGGTCTTACTTTTGAGTGGATAAAGTTTTCACTAAAATCTTTAAATGTAAAGTTACTATGTACTTTTTTCTATGTAAAAAAAACTTTCGGTAGATCAAAACAAATTTCATTTGTGATTTTTAATTTGAATCTTTCCGTTTTATTTTAGAAACCTTTGTTCTTAAGTTGGTCTTCATTTGTCATGTATCTTATTTCCTCGTTTAGAGATTTAATTGTTTTCTTTTGTACTCAAGACGGTATACTGATTTGCATATATAATTTTTTTTAGAGTTTTTAAATCTTTGACAT
This sequence comes from Sambucus nigra, assembly GCA_949130495.1. Lineage (NCBI taxonomy): Eukaryota > Viridiplantae > Streptophyta > Magnoliopsida > Dipsacales > Adoxaceae > Sambucus > Sambucus nigra. Next base: position 108,357,592 of record OX422221.1, on the reverse strand, counting down.
CTGGTTTTGAAATAAATTCAAATTTTACCTGTTGACCTAATGCTTACAAAGTTATTTCATTGTGATAATTCATAAATAGATATAAAGGGTAAAGGAAAGGAATTCTTAAAATTACCTTGCAATTAATTTTTTTACTAAAATCAAACAAACATTATCTTGATAAATATGTGCTCTAGGTAATTAGTATTTAATTTTCATTTTTCTTCCATTGTCTTAGTTTAATCTTTTAGATGTTTTATAATAATATCTTGTTGGAATTAATCCTTCTTCTAGATAATTTAAATCTTCACCTAAATCAATTAATGCTATGACTTTTATATCGTATTCTTTACTAATAATCATAGTTACTTTTTCATGCCATTTTTGTAAATTAGTTTGGTTTATAATGTTTAATTGATGATTGGATTATTTTGTAATTTCTATTCTAGTTTTATTAGGCCTTTTATGCTCAAATTTTAATTTACTTTCTTCTAAGGAGATGACTTCTTGTTTTTGAAATGTTTGGTCTACTTTTAAAATAATGATACCTTATTTTATTTCTTAACATTTTAAATTCAAATCCTTGATATCTTGTTTAATTATATTGATCGCTCATTGAAAATCTTTAAGTGTAACCTCTTTGTAAGTTTTAAATCTATTTAACTGTTTTCAGAGACTTATTTTGTTTAGTTCATTTATAACATTCTTCCTTAGTTAACAACTTTTTTTAAAAAAATATCAAGGTATTATGATTGTAATTCTTGATTTTCTATATTTACAATTAAATCAATTAACAGTTCTTCTAGTTATTCCGGGTTAAAAAGAACATTGATCGTTTTACAACAATTGTCTTTGCATCATAATTTTATATCTGGAGAACTAGAAATTGTACTTTGTGGATAGCCACTAAATGGTTCGTAGTTAATGTTTTGTTCATTTTCACTAGAAGAGTTTTTTAGTTCAAATTTTTTGTATATTTCCTGTGTTATCTCAGATGATAGTTATAACGGTTTAATTTTGATTTTTACATTACATTCTGATTTGTCATTACCTGTTTTCCACATTTATATTATTTTACTTTACTTTTATAAGTATTCTAATATTGTGGATTTGATTGTGATTTTTTATTTGTTGTAAAATTCATATTTTCTTTATTAAAAAATTATTATTTTTAAAATAATTCAATTTTTTGTCTTTGGCATTTTTTCGTATATGACTTGTTATTTTTTTTATTTTATTTCTTGATGGTGCAACAAGTTTTAAACCAATGTTGGTGTCTAAATTTGGTTTATTGATTTGGATAAGTCTTAGCTTAAATAAGTCAATATTTATAACCACGGATAAAAGAAATAATCTAGAGAGGGATGAGAGTCAAAGAGAAGGCTCCGTCGAAACACAAAGCAGTGGTACACTTAATAATTTCAACCTTTATAGTTGAGGAGATGTCATAGGTCCTATAAGAGTCAATTCCTTCCCTATTTCTCTCACATTGAGTTTCAAACTCCTCTCTTTATTCTCAAGATTTTAATTCGACATTTGTGACTGAGCTATTGTTGTGTCTTGTTTCACTATAAGAACTCTTTTTTTCCTTGTCTTTCATTTCTTCGTTATCAAAATGGTGTTTGCAGTAGACGATAGTTATTTGAAGATATTTAGAACAAAAATATAGGATTTCAGAGTGGGCAAAAACGGATTTTTTGGTAGGTCCTTGTGACCTTTGTTCATTGGAGGAGGGTCATTAGATCCCCACCATATTTATTACAGAATGTGGGGTGACCTTCCCTCCCAACCATTGTTCCTCAAGTTTTCTCAATATTTTGATGTGGTCTCATCCCAAGTGAATCCCAATACATGGAGGGTAGTAAATGGGGTTAATTGCATTAATAAGAGATTTGGATCCCTCATAAACATAAAATAATTTATGTATTTCTATAGTTTAGGTACCACGGATGACAATAATTATTATCTGAAGACTAGATACTCAAACAAGTAACACCCAATGATTTTTTAGCCGTAAAAATCTTTGTTAAGGGAGGATCTATCCTAAGGAGGATAAAAAAAATCTTGTCATCCGATCAAGCTAAATTTTTTACACTAATCTCGTCGTCAGCTACAACATATCAAAATTTTAGCCAATTCCAACGGTTCAATCATCCCTAATGTATTTTTGATTGTTTGTGTTTGATTAGGACTCAAATTATTTATTTGGTATAAACATAAAGTGATCGATTTAGTACTTTTAAAACACATTTTAGCCTTGTAAAAAATCAGTAGCCTCCCATAATTTCATTCTCTCTCTTGTACAAAAACCCAAACCCCATTTAAATTAACTTGTAACCCAAGTTTTGATGGTTCGAATCGAGTTTTCTCAAGATCATTTAAGAAAGTGTTTTGGGTATTTTCTCAAGAGGAAAGCAGCGGTGTAATCAAAATTTTGAGGAAGAATTTTATGAGTTCTCAAGTCATTATTTTTAAGGTATAGTATTTACACAATATGCTCCTTTAAATCTCTCGAGAGTATTTTTTTGTTTCTCAATTATTTGTATTCTTCTTGAAATGGTGTGGTATTCATTGGAATCCTAATTGTTATTCGATTAAGGTATAGTGTATTTGTTTATTTGGGAATGGTGCTAGGCAATTTTAATGTGGCATTGAGTATGGTCACCCGCCAAAAGTTCAATAGCTGGAATGAGGCTTCCAAAAGCCTAGGTGAGGTAAGGTCTAGTGGCCTATTGACGTGTTAATGAGAAATAAATTGGTACAATGCTCGACCATCACGTTTGACCCATATACGGTTTCGTATTGTTGCATTTTATTCATCGTTATTATATTGAGCATATATTCTTGTCATATTGTGTACTTCCATATTCTTCTTTTTAGTGGCAGGTTAGCATGGATTTAGACGTTACTAATTTATGAAGGATATTAAGAGCACAACATTTTGACAATATCATTTTGTACAAGTTAGAAGTGTAAACTATTTGGGTTCTTAGTGTTATTTTGACTTGAATTAAAAATGTGATTATTTGGAGGTGCATTTTACACAGCCTTGTTGTCTCGAGACATTATAGATTTATATGTAAATTTTGGATTGGATGTTATGTATTTTGATGACATGTCATGTTTATTATTGTGGAATATAAACTCTCTATATGGATTGTTCGGGATTTTAATTTAATTTTAAGCATAGTGACGCCTCAATTTTCTCATGCTGTTACAGATGATATCAGAGCATGGTCTTAAGTCTCGTAGGTTATGAGTTCGTTTAGCTTTCACCTTATTGATATTTGATCCCTTTTGTTGATTCGTATTCCTTAAGGAATTGGGTCTAGCATACATGTTAGCTGTGTTTCTTAGAGATAGGGTATTTTATGTTAAGGACGTTATAGGCATTGAGGGTAGAAATAGTAATCTACATGTTAGGATCCTTTACCAGATCGTTAGTGTAAATTTTGGGTATATCTAGTATCGATGCAGTAATGTCGTTTGATTTGAGGATTTAAACTTTCCATGTCTTTTGGAGATGGAATCGAGTGGTGATTCGTGAGATTTCATGGTACGTCATTATTTTCGTAGTTATGCGTACATATATAGTTAGGATATATATTGTATCTTTGTTCATGGGGGATATGCATGTAGGATTAGGTGCATGGGAGCTCAATCATAGCATTCCACATGTAGGCATATGTAAGTCTTATTTTAATTGAGAGACTTTACGTTTGACGTATATGCTTCGTCAAATTTAGGGGACGAAATTACTGTATTAGTGGGGGAGTATATAGCACCCAGTGATTTTTTTTCCATAAAAATCTTTGTTAAATTAAAAAGTTTGAAAAAATAAATTTTCAAAATCTGTTTCATTTTGTTATGTAAAAATGTTGGTTTTTAAATATAAAAAGAAGTTTTTAAGTGGAATTTGAATCGAGATGTAAAATTTAGAAATTATAAATTTTTATATAAAAATCGGGGGAGGATCTGTCCTAAGGAGGATAAAAAAAATCCGACCAACCGATCAAAATGAATTTTTTTACAGCAGCTTCATCTGGCCATCACCTACAGCATATCAAGTTATTTGATTGAGATAACGTGTATTTGTTCATATGGGCATGGTGCTCGGCAATTTTAATGCGGCCCTGAGAATGATCACCTGCCCAAAGTCCTAAAGTTCAATAACGGAATGAGTCTTCGAGAAGCCTAGCTGAGGTTAGGTGAGGCTTGATGACCTATTGATGTGTTGTTGAGAAATAAATTGGTATAATGCTCAGGTGTCGCATTAAACTCATATACGATTTTTTGTTGTTCCATTTTATTCACTGTTATTGTATTGAGCATCTATTCTTGTCATATTGTGTACTTCCCCATTCTTTTTTTAGTGGCAGGTAAACGTGAATTTAGATGTTACTTATTTATGAAGGACAATAAGAGCACAACATTTTGAGAATATCATTATGTACAAGTTAGAAATGTTAATATTTGGTATCTTAGTGTTATTTTGAGTGGAATTAAAACGGTAATTATTTGGAGGTGTATTTTGTCTAGCCTTGTTATTTGCAAACATTTTATATTGACGTGTAAATTCTGGATTAGACGTTATGAATTTTGATGAACAATCCTATTTATTTTGGTTGAATATAGATGCTCTATACGAATTGTTAGGGATCTTAGTTTAATTTTAAGCATAGTATTGCCTAGATTTTCTCAGGTGTTACAGATGGTATCAGAGCATGGTATTAGGTCTCATAGGTTATGAGTCTATTTAGCTTTCTTATTACTGATATTTGATCTCCTTTGTTGATTCCTGTTACTTAAGGTATTGGGTCTAGCATATAAGTTAGTTGTGTTTCTTAGAAATAGGGAGTTTTTTTTAAGGACGTTAGAGGCATTGAGGTTAGAAATAGTAATGTTGATGTGAAGATCCTTAGAGTTGATTTTGAAAACGATATTATTTGGCAGATCGTTAGTTTAAATATTGGGTAGATATAGTATCGATGTAGTGATGTGATTTGATTTGAGGATTTAAGATTACGATGTCTTTTGGAGATAGAATTGAGTGGTGATTCGTGAGAGAGCGTGGTAACCCGTTATTTTCATTCTAATGCTTACATATATAGTTAGCATATATATTGTATATTTTTTCGTGGGGGATATGATTGTAGGATTAGGTGTATGGACGCTCAATCATAACATTTAACGAGTAGGAAAATGTAAGACTTATTCTATTTGCGAGAGTTTACGTTTCGTCAAATTTAGGGGACGAAATTACTGCATTTATGGGGGAGTATATGACCCCCAGTGATTTTTTAGCCATAAAAATCTTTTTTAAATTAAAAATTTTGAAAAAATAAAATTTGGAATCTATTTCATTTGGGTATGTAAAAATGTTGGTTTCTAAATATAAAAAGAAGGCTTTAAGTGAAATTTGAATCGGGATTTAAAATGAAATTATAACATTTTATATAAAAATCGGGGGACGATCTGGCCTAAGGAGTATAAAAAAAAGCCGACCATCGGATCGAACTGAATTTTTTTTTACAGTAGCTTCATCTCGCCATCACATACAACATATCAAGTTATTTGATTGGGATAACGTGTATTTGTTTATTTGGTCATGGTGTGACGCGACTCAGAAAGTGTCTCTAATGTGCATTCTCTCTAGGCTCAAGTGCAAGCCTGTCGTATTAGTAATAAACCTGGTAAGTCGGGATCGTATCCTCAGGAAAATAGGACAATGAAATTGTGACGACGTTGGATAGACAAGAAAATCCTAACTCTGACTCTAAAGGAAAAAGGAAAAATGATTTGGTTTATGGAATGATTACTCTAGATTCAATTATGAAATTATGAAAAGGTGCAATTATACTAAACTACCTAAAATATTGATGAATAATGATTTAAAACTTTAAACTATGTGATGAGAAAAACAGGACGAGAATACAATCCCCCAACCCTAGTGTATTGCCATTATAATATTAATCGTAAATTTAACTGATTAATTTGACCCGAAATTTAGTACTCCCAAGCATTACGTATATAAGGTTCAAGACCGCATCATACTTAAATCTGAGGATGAGTAAATCGGTATCACAATAGTTACACTCGAATTGCATTCTAAAGCATCCCGATTACTCAGAAGCAAACGAGATCTAAAGCCCTACAATTGTCGCGTTTCTACGCAATACGGTCGTAATCAATCAATAAATTCGGAGTATTAATGTTATACACATACAACTAACACATCAGGCTGGGTTCATGTATCCTGGTCTTAGAAAATCTAGCCTAGCATGCTGAAAGTAACGGAAACAGTGTTAGAATTGCAGAAAACCATGATTAATCTAAGAAAAACTTGTGGAATGGTGTGGAAAGGAATTAACGAGAAGAAACAACTCACTAATTTTACCAAAGAAGTAACAGTAGCAACTAAGAGTATATGTAATCACAGAAATTTGAACAATCTTCGACTTTTTGGAATTAAAATTGTAAACTGTAGCTAAATTAGGGTTTCTGAAAAAGAATGGAAAATTAACTAAAATTCTTCATCCTAAAAATGATAATGAATCGGGTTTTTATACCCTACAAAAATTCAGGAGTTTTTGTTGCACTAGGACTCTTCTTAGGAGAAGATAAGATTACAAAATCTCGATAGCCGAACCGGTCCGGGTCTTAGGCAGACCAGTCTGCCTCTTGATGCGGATTGGTTCTTTTTATTTTCTGGCGGACGGGTTCGAGGCGAACCGATTCTTTTATTTTTCATCCTTCTTCGGGTTTCTTTCTATCCGGGGGCTTTTGGAGTATGGCACAGCGGACCGGTCCGGGGTGGGGGCGAACCGGTCTGCCTATTTGACTTTTTTTCTCAACTTGGACTGCTCATATCTTTTGTTTCGGGACTCCGACTGAGGTTTCGTTTCTTCCTATGTGCTCATGAATGTGATATCTTTAACTTCTCTTTAGGTACCTCATCCGAATTCCGTATAGAAATCACACTTTTACCCTTCTGACTTTCCTTCTTTTCGTTTCTCGATTCTTCCGATTTCTTTCTTTCTTTCTTGACATCAAATACCTGTAAAATCAATACGAAATACTAGAAACTCGATGTACTCGTTAGGATAAGTCAGTAGCAAGATTATGAGATAAAGTCAAATTGATTACGTTGTTCGAGATGCTAAAAGTAACTAAATTAAAGGATAAATTAGGAAGAATTTATACCTAATCAAACCCCCATAACTTAGAACTTTGCGCGTCTCGAGCAATGTAAAAGAACCTAGCGCGGCTCAACTCGTGAAAAACATGTTATTGGGATAGAATACCTTTTTCGCAGGCGAGCGATTGCATTTAGCACATGCAACAAGCCGTTAAACCTCTAGGTTACCCTAGTAGGACAAGTGGTGTCTCGTGAGGGTTTGCAGAGAATATACCCACAAAATTCGACTCAAGGAAAAAATCAAAATATGCAAAAATTGTATAACTCAAACTTTTTCGGCAAATAGTCATCATCAAGTCATAATTGATAGTCTGAAATCATAGTGCGTGTGTGCGAAGCCGGAAATATAACTGCCAATTTCCACCGATTGATCATTACGTTACTTATCCGAAAATTCGTTTTGATTTCGAATTCTCACGGAATGCTCTCTCAAACGAATCACTCGAACTGTGGCTATTCTCTCGGTATGCGTGATATAAAGAGTAAATATAATGGACGCAAAGTCACGCACACAAGTAGAAAGACGAAAATTTCATAGTGATAGGATCTCATCAACGCAATACGGTTTTTCAAAACGGGAACATTGCCTCTTATTCACGCATTCAATCTCTTTTTATTATCTTTTAGTGTATTAGCTCTCCACGCGGTAACCAAGTACGCAATTTGGACTCGGTTAGGACTTTTTTGGGTTAAAGGTATATTGTATAATATGGGAAAGGTTGGGAACTTCGGAATTGGAAAATTTTCTTATGATGTCCGTTAGTGCTTTTTTGAGCTATTGCTCATTTTCTCTTCTTTTTCTAATTTTTTTCTATTTTTTTTCACACTTTTCTTTTCTTGCTATTTTTTGTTGAGCATTCTTCTATTTTTTCTTGCCCCTTTTTGTTGCACTTTTCGGACTTAAATTTTGACTTTTTCCATTTTTTGCAATTCCGAGTTATTTGGTTTTTTCGGGTTGTCAAACGAAAGGGAAAAGTTTATTTGGCTTAATTTGGGTTACAAAAGGGGGTAATTTTCTTTTCTCTACTTTTTCTAGCCAATATTTTTGGGTGACAAATGAGGGCCTACTCCATTGTCTAAAATACCAATTGCGTTACCATATACGTTTAAAGATGAATTAAGTTTAGAGATCAATTTTTGCACGTTTTTCAAAGCAATATCACACACGATTTTCATAACCGTTCAAAATGAAAGGATTAAGATCCACGACGACTTTTTAGGCGCTGAAAAGAACTTTGAGTTAACAATTAACTCTGATTGATTTAAAAACTCGCAAAAAATGATAGGCTCGAATCTCACCGGGTTTGTTAATCTCCACACATATTCGTTAAGTGGTCAATTTCCGCTCAATTTCCATCTTTAGTCAATTTCGGCTTTGTGTATGTTGAATTTTTACAACTTGGGACTTTAATCCGACTTTTAATGATATTTTTGAAAACTTTGAATTCCAATTTTTATTTATTTTCAACAAAAATATTTTTGGGTTTTTCAAAATTTTATGATTTTTTTTGGAAATTTATGGGCATTTTTGAAAATTTATGGAGTTTTAGAAATACGCACTTATGACCCCCCCTAACTTAGACTTTTGCATTGTCCTCAAGCAAAAAGGACTAAAATCTAAATAAGGTAAAATAATAAGGGCGATAAATAAAACCAACAAATGGAGAAAATCCAGATTTTATAGCAAACAAGACTGTGGTACAATTACAAGGAAAAGCATACAAACATGTGAATAGGAAAAATATATAAAAACTTCCATAACCACATCAATCTTCACTGGGGCGAGGGTTGGGAGGAACCGGGCGCGTCGGGGCCATAGGGATTATAGAAATAGGATGGCAGGGGCTCATTGGGATCCCCTTGGCGTCGGTAGATGTTCGCTTGGAACCGGAGTACTAATCTCGTATCGCGACGGTAATCAGTCAAAAAGTTACCGAAGTTCGTCTCAAGTGTCGCCATACGGTTTGTGAGGTCGCTTCCCGCCCACCCAAAATCAGGATTGTCCTCTTCGTCCTCCGACTCTTCATCCGGAATGACATCCCCCATTTCGACATTTGCACCAGCTGCCTCTTCTTCCTCTTCGTCGCTTTCGCTCAAGGCAGCCTCCTCTTTACTATCACTTTCCCGCCTTTCCCGTAGGACACTAGCTATTTGGCGCTCTTAGTGCGGGTCCCTTGTCCAAAAGGACCGGGGAGGTGAATTCGATCGAGCGGCGTCGCAATGCCAGCGTCCTTGAGAATGGAAGTGATCAAACGGGCATAGGGAAGTGGGGTGGCACCTTTCTCATCCAGGGAAGCGACCATGATGTCGGCGTATAAGGTGCGGGCCAAGTGGATGGATGTGTGAGAGTCAAAGAGGTGGTAGGTCAAGGTTGCTTTATGGGGTCGCATCGTTGAGTCGTTGGAATTTGCAAGATATTGGCGCACACAATTTGAAAAGTGAGGCACGCCTTCTCATTAAGGCGTCCAACGACAACAGTTTTCCCCGTCTATGCAACACCGGGGGCAATGCGGTCCATGATCACTTCCTTGGCGACCGGGGTGACGTTCTGAGGGTATGTGAATTCTTGGACGTCGGGAACATCGTATTCGACCAATTTGATCGTGAGAAGGTCCAATGAAAAGGGGACGACGTTCCCATCCACGTAAGCTTGAGCCTCGAATTGGCCCGTCCGAATAAGGGTACCATAAAAGGAGCGCTCCTCGGCTTCCCAAGCCGCTTCATATGGTTCGTTGAGGAATCGGCACCAACCCCTAGCCATGAAAAGGGCGGTGACGGATTGGGGTAGCTCGGTCAATTCGATAGCGCGCTCCAAATGGAGTTTGCGATCCGAACCAAAAAAATGATGGCACCACCGTTCCTCTTGGCTGGAGCGGAATTCCCAATGGCCGGAGGGGTGAATGTCGGTGGAATCGTACTTGGTGGGGGCAGTGCATTGGTCCATGATAACAAGAGAGATTTGTGCTTGGAAAATTAGGGAGGAGAAGAGAGGAGTTTGGTTGAAGATGTGGAGGGAAAGGGAGGGTTTGGGTGTGTATTTATAGGTGAAAGGGTGGGGGTAGGGGTTGGATTTGGAGGGAAAAGGGGGTGTATTTGGGAGGGAAAGGCTAGGCTTGGGAGTTGGGGAGACGAATTGGAGGGAATGAAGAGGATTGGGGAGAAGGGGGGAGAACCTTGGGAAAGGGGAAAAATAGACTTGCAGAAAGCGGACCGGTCCGCTTGGGGACCGGACCGGTCCGATCCTTTATTATTTAGGAAAATTCGACTAGCGGACCGTTCCACCTCAAAATTAAAGGAACCGGTCCGGCTCAAGGGTTTGAGCTGGATTTCTCCCCAATTGAATTTCGATCTCTCTTCTCCGAAACTTTTCACTTTCGCAACATACTCCCGATCAATTTTGGACTAAAAAACTATCGAAATCACTGGTCAACGCATCTTGACTCAATTTCTCGAAAATGTGAATGCTCTTTCCCGAATGTACCCTAATCCTATCGACGCTCACTACACACATGACTCTCACTACACACACGACTCTCACTACACACACGACTCTCACCCCATATGTGTCGGGGGTGCGACGACCTCGCTGTACAGCTCACTCTACCCCGTAAACGGGGTTCGACGACCAAACAGTGTTGACTTCTTCTACACACGCCTCTAGATATGGATTTTGGTGTTGTCCATTTACCTTGAATGTATTTCCCCTTTCAAGTCGTCTAATACAACATCTGCATGAGGGAAAACATTCTTCACAACGAACAGGCCAGACCATCGTGACCGCAACTTGCCCGGAAAAAGGTGAAGCCGAGAGTTATAAAGAAGCACTTTTTGCCCGGCAAAAAACTCTTTGCGTCGAATGATGCTATCAAGAGCGAGTTTCATCCTTTTTTAGGAAATTTTAGCATTCTCATACGCATCATTGCGTATTTCTTCTAACTCATTGATTTGAAGCTTGCAAGCTTCATCGGCCTTATCCATGGCATAGTTTAACTCCTTAATTGCCCAATACGCCTTGTGTTCTAACTCTACAGGGAGTGGCAAGGTTTGCCATACACAAATCGGAAAGGGGACATGCCGAGTGGATTTTTATATGCAGTGCAATAGGCCCATAGCGAATCGTTTAATCTAAGTGACCAATCTTTCCTGTAGGATTTACGATCTTTTCAATAATGTTCTTGATTTACCGATTCTCTAGTTCGGCTTGACCATTCGTTTGTGGGTGATAAGTCGTTCCAACCTTGTGAACGACACCATACTTCCTCATAGGCTTCGCGAATGGCCTATTGCAAAAGTGCGTGCCATTATTGCTGATTATCGCTTTCGGAGCACCGAAGCGGGAAAGTATGTGTTCCTGCAGAAATTTTATCACCACTTTGTTGTCATTTGTCTTGGTAGCTATAGCTTCCACCCATTTAAAAACGTAGTCTACCGCGACAAGGATGTATAGGAAACTAAAGGATGGGGGGAAAGGACCCATGAAGTCAATACCCCAACAGTCAAGATCTCAATGATGAGTATGGGGTAAGAGGCATCATGTCTCGTCGGGTAATGGCCCCCATCCGTTGGCACCTATTGCAATAATTACAAGCAGCGTTCACATCCCAGAATATTGTGGGCCAATAGAGGCCACATTGCAGAATTTTAGCTACCGTATTTTTCGTCGAAAAGTGGCATCCACAAGCTTCCGAATGACAAACTGGATGACTTTCGGGATGTCATCATCTGGTACACATCGTCGGATGATTTGGTAGGCACAATATTTAAAAAGGAAGGGATCATCGTAGAAGAACATGCGCGACCAAGTAATAAACCTCTTCTTATCTTGCGGTGTCCAATTGGGATGGACGGCTCCCGTGACAAGGTAGTTCACTATATCCACAAACCGGGGCAAAGAAGAGGTAGCAAAGAGTTGCTCATCCGAAAATTATTCGTCTATCGATATGGGATCACTAGGTGCGTCAGACGAAAGCCGTGATAAGTGGTCGGCAACGACGTTTTCTACTCCTTTTTTATCTTTAATGGAGAGATTGAACTCTTGTAGGAGTAGGATCCACCTTATGAGGCGCGGCTTTGCATATTTCTTTGCAAGTAGGTATTTCAAAGCCGCGTGGTCGGTGAAACAAGTAATGGGAGAACCGATGAGGTATGATCGGAATTTATCAAGGGCAAAGACTACCGCTAGCAACTCCTTCTCCGTGGTAGAGTAGTTGAGTTGTGGTCCGGTAAGAGTCCGGCTAGCGTAATAGATGACAGCACCTATCGCAAAATTGCTAGCATCACACATAAGTTCGAATGGTAAAGACCAATCCGGAACTTGCATGATGGGAGCGGACACAAGCATGGTTTTCAATTTTTCAAAAGAGTTTTGACATGCTTTCGTCCACTCGAATGGGGTGTCCTTCATGAGTAGGATGCTTAAGGGTCTAGCAATGGCACTAAAGTCCTTAATGAACCTTCGATAAAACCGCACGTGGCCCAAGAAAGAGCTCAAGTCTTTGAGCGATTTTGGTGGGGGGAGATCAGCTATGACATCTATTTTTGCCCTATCAACTTCTATCCCTTTGGATGATACTATGTGGCCAAGAATTATTGTCTCGGTGACCATGAAATGGAATTTCTCCCAATTCAGCACTAAGTTCTTTTCCACACACCGGGCAAGTACTTTTTCCAGTTTTGCTAGACAACGATCGAAAGATATGCTAAAAACGCTGAAATCGTCCATGAACACTTCGAGTCCTCTCTCGACCATGTCGCTAAACAAACTCAGCATGCACTTTCGGAAGGTCGCGAGGGAATTACATAAGCCGAATGGCATACGTTTGTAGGCAAACGTACTAAAAGGGCAAGTGAAGGTCGTTTTACTCCTGGTCAAGTACATCTACCTCTGAAAAGTGTGATTGTGTGATAATTGATTAAATTAAATTCGCAAGTTTCCAAGTACCCCTTATTTAATTAGAGTCCCTAAACATGCATCTAAGGGGCGTGTGTCAACCCATAAATAAATAAAGCATGTGACACAAAAATATGCTGAGACATAGATTTCAGGAAAAAACCCCTTTCGGGTAAAACCTTTATTTCCCTATGAATATATAAATCGCAACTTACAATTACATAGAGAAATCTGCAATGGATCAACGTGCAACTAACCCATAAAGACACGCAGTATTGAACTCAGGAAGAGAATACACGCAGCACCCTCCAATGACTCGCAGCCCAAACAACAAAGGAAGAACCGCAGTTCTCCTTAATGACACGCAGCCATAAAACTTTGTAGAGACTCCCTCAGCAATGACACGCAACCCTCGGTTGCAAAGATCTCTCCCCAAAGATGAACAGCAACAAAGTTTGTGTTCTAGGGTTCCAAAAGATTCACAAAAGTAATTGGGATTTTTGTGTGTGAATCAAAAAGATGTTTTGCACATCAAAAAACGAAGTCTTGTTGTGTTTTAACTCTTAAAAGCGTTTTCTTAAAGACTTGAAAAAAAATACTCCAACGAAGTAGGAATATATATAAAAAATAAGAGTCGATGGAAAAGCATTACACAGAACTGTTCGAATTTATCCTAGGCGGACCGGTCCGGTGTGGAGGCGGATCGGTCCGACCTCGGATCGGTTCGTTTTCCAAATAGGCCTCTTCAGTTCGCATTCGATCCGGGGTATTCTGGAGCAAAGCGGATCGATTCGGTAGGTAGGCGGACCGGTCCGGGGGCGGATCGGTTCTTTAAAAAAAGGGGCGGACCGGTCCGGGGGCGGATCGGTTCTTATTTTTATAAAAAAACATTTTATAAAAATTTCCCAATACTAAGTATGAAGCATAAGGAACTTAAAAACAAAAATTTACCATATTCATTCTCGCAGAGGCTATGATGTTGAAGACGATTTTATATTTGGATCCGTTGATGTACATGCGAACTTGAATTTCTTCAACGGTGTAACGGCGTACGACATACAAATTGATAATGGACAAAAATGTCCTTACGACCACAATATGGTTATATCCGGAATAACCATCGAGGAAGCAATTATTAGGGTGGCCCGCTACTCTCTTAAGTATTTGATCAATAAATGGTAAGGGGAAATGGTCTTTCCTAGTTCTCGCATTGAGTTTCCGGTAATCATTGCAAACGCGCCACCCGGTGGTGGTACGTTGGGGAACTAGCTCTCCCTTAGCATTCTCAATCACTGTCATGCCCGACTTCTTCGGGACGACTTGAATGGGGATCACCCACTTACTATCCAAGATAGGGTAGATAATCCCGGCATCCAATAACTTGATAATCTCGGTTCTCACTAATTCTTTCATGTTGGGATTTAACCTTCTTTGCATTTCTCTTGAGGGTTTGACATCCTCTTCGAGATGGATCTTGTGAGTGAAAATTAGAGGACTTATCCCCTTCAAATCAGCAATGCACCAACCAAAAGCACTTTGGTGCTTCCTCAAAATTTTCAGCAATTTACCCTCCTGCTCTTCATCTAGGCTAGAGGAGACAACAATAGGAAATGTCTCATCCTCTCCTAGGTATGCATATTTAATATGGGAGGGGCGTTTCTTCAATTCGAGGGTTGGAAATTTATCGCTGGAGGGAACCATGCATGTATCCCTCGATGGTAACTCCTCGAATCTCGAAACCCAATTAACATCTCTCGCATCCTCGTCTAATGCTCTCTCATCGAGTAACTCTTTCAACTCCCCAACCTCTCTCTCGTAGTCGGTGTATGTCCCCTCACTCTCGTGGCTCGACACAAAACATGACCCTAAGGCGTTGCCACAATAATTCTCCTCAAAGTACTCCTCTACTATCTCATCTATGAAGCTCACCGCGTGAAGATCATCTTCTTCCCCCGTATGTTGGGCTATGTGGAAGATGTTGGTCTCTAAGGTCATGTTCCCAAAGGTGAGTTTCATTCGCCCATTGCGAGTATTGATGATTGCGTTAGCCTCAGCTAAGAACGGGCGCCCAAGGATGATGGGGACATGGTTGCTAAAGGTGAATGAGGCCTCCGTGTCCCAAATGAAAAAGTCTACCGGAAAGCAAAAAGTGTCAACTTGGACGATCACATCCTCAGCTATGCCTCTTAGGATCTACACTGTTCGATCCACTAATTGGAGAGTGACCTTTGTGGGCTTGAGATCACCCAAATCAAGTTGCCTATAAATGGAGTAAGGGAGGATATTGACACTTGCTCCCAAATCAAGTAAAGCTTTTTCGATTTTGCTTTCTCCAATGATGCAGGAAATGGTGGGTGCACCGGGATCTTTAAATTTAGGCGGGAGATCATTCAGTAGAATGGAGCTCACGTTCTGTTCTAGAAAGACATTCTTCTTTACCTTCATCTTTATCTTTACCGTCAACAAGTCTTTAATGACTTTTGCATAAGCTGGAATTTGCTTAATAGCATCGAGGAAAGGTAAATTCAGCTTTACTTGCTTTAGCACTTCTAGCACGTCATCGCATGGGTTTCCTTTATGGGAAGGAATCAGCCTTTGAGGAAACGGTGCCACGGAGGGTGGTTTCACTACTACCTCGGTCTCACTAGTGTCATCTTTTTCACTCTCATTCAAAGGGACATCTCCGGCCTCTTTCGTGCCGGGCGAATTCTCCTTATCTTTCGTTGTGTCATGTGAGGGAGGTGATAAATCAATGACTCTCCCACTACGAAGAGTGGTCACTACTTGACATTTCTCCTGATGTTCAGTAGAGGTGGAGCTAATACTAGTTTGACCTTGGGGAGGTCTTTGGCCTTAGGCAGGAAACTTGCCCTTCTCTTGAACACTCAATGAGATTTGTATCTTTGACAGACTTGAATTTATGTCGCTAATCAGGCGATTATATCTAGAATTGGTTGCAGTCTGGTTAGTGATAAATTGATTCATAGTATTCTCGAGTGTTCTGCACGGTGGCGGGATATATGCTCCTTGAGGTGGTGGTGCTTGCACATGTCCTTGCATGTGTGGAGCTTGTTGAAAGTGTTATGGTGGGGGAGGGACAACATGTGAAGGAGGGTTCATTGCAGCATGTTGTTGACCATAACTAAAACCAGGATGGTTTTTCCATGAAGGGTTGTAAGAATTCCCGTACGGTGCACCGAAATTACCCTTAAATCCTCCTATACCACTAACTTGTTCTTGAAGCATCACTTTGTAGGCGGGTATAATCGGGCATTCCTCAGTTGAATGACTCGCCTCACAAATTGCGCACACCTTGTTGATGGGGTTTGGTATAGATCTAGTTGATCCTTTTCCATATATCTCGCATAGGTCTCGAAATCCTTTCTCAAGTATCTAATCGACTGTCCGTCATAGAATTCTTATCTACGTGAAATAGGCCGGATGCCGACGGAGTGGTGGTCACTTGACGATTTCGATTTTGAGCATTAGGATCAGAATTATCGCAGGATTGGGTAGTCTCAGTGACATAACTCAGGTGAAGCTCAGCATCGTGGGCATCTAGTTCGACAAACGGGCCACTACCCATGGTTTCAATGAGTTGCTTGGAGTTAAGGTTCATCGCATTATAGAGAAAAGAAATGATTTGTGCCGTATCAAATCCATGATGGGGGCATGAAGTAACTAAATCATTGAAACGCTCGTGACATCGATGAAATGGCTCATTTTCAGATTGTCTGAACGCTTGAATTTGAGACTTTATGGAGATCGTTTGATGTGGTGGGAAGAATTTCTCGAGAAATCTAGATTTCAACTCATTCCAAGATGGGATCGAGATTGGAGGTAAAGACCATAGCCAGGTCTTAGCTTTATCTTTTAGCGATAAGGGGAAGAGTTTGAGGCGGATCACCTCTTGTGTGCAAGTTTGATCATTGAGGGTATCACACACATCCTCAAATTCCCTAATGTGAATAAATGGCTTTTCAGAATCCATACCATGGTGATGGGGTAACATCTAGATCATCTCATTTTTAAAATGAAATTGCCCGGCATTATACGGGAGTATAATGCATCCCGGAGTGACAGTACGCTCGGGATATAAGATTTCTCTCAGCGGGCAGTATGGGGCCTCTTCCTCACTGACGGCTGCACTACCGTGTTGCGACATTTCTCTCTTTCTTAAAGACTCGGTGTCCTCACTTGGTGTGCTCGAAGTGTGCTTGGAGGTGTGTCCTAAGAAGGAAAACAGAGTGTTATTTGAGATTGAGTGTGACGGTGTGGGAGGTGGACTCCAGAATTGTGGGGCGTTAGGAGTGTGGGGGCTATCAGGATCGTACTCAACTATTGGATTTTCGTGAATACTGGTTGGAGTATTATGGGGTGTGGGAGTGAGTTCAGAATTTTGCATTAACAGCTTATGAGAGATGATGATGAATCTTTTTGTGCTTTTTGAATTTTTTTATGTTTTTGGATTTTTGGAAATTTTTGGTCAAAGTTTTAGATTGACTCGATCTAATCCTAAGTCTACCTAAATCCCCGGCAACGGTGCCAAAAACTTGACGCGACTCAGAAAGTGTCTCTAATGTGCGTTCACTCTAGGCTCAAGTGCAAGACTATTGCGTTAGTAATAAACCCGGTAAGTCGGGATCGTATCCTCAGGGAAATAGGACAATAAAATTGTGACGACATTGGATAGACAAGAAAATCCTAACTCTGACTCTAAAGGAAAAAGAAAAATGATTTTGTTTGAGGAATGAATACTCTAGATGCAATTATGAAATTATGAAAAGGTGAAATTGCACTAAACTACCTAAAATACTGATGAATAATGATTTAAAACTTTAAACTATGTGATGAGAAAAACAGGACGGGAATACAATCCCCTAACCCTAGTGTATTGTCGTTATAATATTAATCATAAATTCAACTCATTAATTTGACCCGAAATTTAGTACTCCCAAGCATTACGTATATGAGGTTCAAACCCGCATCATACTTAATCTGAGGACGAGTAAATCGGTCACACATTAGTTACACTCGAATTGCATTCCAAAACATCCCGATCGTAATCCATCACTAAATTCAGAGGATTAATGTTATACACATGCGACTAACACATCAGCCTGGGTTCATGTATCCCGGCCTTAGAAAATCTAGCCAAGCATACTGAAAGTAATGGAACCAGTGTTTGAATTGTATAAAACCATGATTAATCTAAGAAAAACTTGTGGAATGATGTGGAAAGGAATTAACGAGAAGAAACAACTCACTAATTTTACTAAAGAAGTAACAGCAGCAATTAAGAATACTTATAATCACCGAACTTTGAACAATCTTCGACTTTTTGGTATTAAAATTGTAAATTGTAGCTAAACTAGGGTTTCTGAAAAAGAATGGAAAATTAACTAAAATTCTCCGTCTTAAGAATTATAATAAATCGGGTTTTTATACCCTACAAAAATTCAGGAGTTTTTGTTGCACTAGGACTCTTCTTAGGAGAAGATAAGATTACAAAATCTCGATAGTCGGACCGGTCCGGGTCTTAGGCAGACCGGTCCGCCTCTTGATGCAGATCGGTTCTTTTTATTTTCTGGCGGACCGGTCCAGGGCGGACCCATTCTTTTATTTTTCATCCTTCCTCGGTTTGCTTTCAATCCGGGGTCTTCTGGAGTATGGCACAGTGGACCGGTCTGGGGTGGGGGCGGATCGATCTACCTGTTTGACTTTTTTTTCTCAACTTTGACTGCTCATATCTTTTATTTCGGGACTCCGACTGAGGTGCCGTTTCTTCGTATGTTCTCATGAATGTGATATCTTCAACTTCTCTTTAGGTAACTCATCCGAATTTTGGGTAGAAATCCCACTTTTACCCTTTTGACTTTCCTTCTTTTTGTTTCTCGATTCTTCCGATTTCTTTCTTTCTTTCTTGACATCAAATACCTGTAAAATCAATACGAAATACAAGAAACTCGGTGTACTCGTTAGGATAAGTTAGTAGCAAGATTATGAGATAAAGTCAAATTGATTACGTTGTTCGAGATGCTAAAAGTAACTAAATTAAGGGATAAATTAGGAAGAATTTATGCCTAATCATGGTGCTAGGCAATTTTAATGCGGCACTGAAAATGATCACCTGCTAAAAGTCCAAAAGTCCAATAGCCGGAACGAGGGTTCGAGAAGCCTAGCTGAGGTGGGGTGAGGTGACATATTGATGCGTTATTGAGAAATAAATTGGTACAATGCTCAGGTGTCGCATTTAGCTCGTATACGGTTTTGTGTTCTTTCATTTTATTTATCATTATTGTATTGAGCATCTATTCTTGTCATGTTATTTTAATACCCCGTATTTTTATGGCTTTTATATTATGGGGATTTTATTAAATTAAATTGGGATGAATTTATTTAATATTAATCTTGATTTTAAAATAAATACTAGCGTGATGAGAGTAAGTAATTATTTGGTGGAAATTACTTAATGAGTAAAGTAATACATAGAATTGGATTTATTAAAATTGTCGTGAGTAAATAACACGATGATTATAGAATTTAAGTCGGGACGCACCTGTGTTGTGTCGGGACTAAATTAATAGAATATAAAGTAATTAAATTATAAGTCACTCGTATGGTAATTTTAAGTGCGCCAACGTGTCCAGAAGGGTCAAGATAGTAATAAAAAGGTAACCAGGGGTTTGGTTTACGTCTCGGGACGTTTTTAGGCCTAACCAGTAACCCAGGAGGGCATTTTAGTAATTTTCCTTTTTAAGGCTTAGTTATGGACGAAAATTTAAAGAGTATATCTGATGGGAGTTAGAGTCCTTGAGTTCTAGAAGTCATAGAGTTGCAGAGAGGCCAACTAAGAGAGAAGAGAAAAGCCTTCTAAGGAGGAGAGCCACCAAACTACACCACCTTTGCCATCTTTCACCACCAACGCATAGATTGGGAAACGAGGGGCGCAACCATAACCATCAACACCAGCAAATTAGACCTTCATCTCTAAGGCGAGTATTCTAACTTGCTATAATCTTAATTGATATTACACCCATGCAAGTGTAGGAGGACAATATTCATGTTTCATAAAAAGATAATTGATGTTTGAGAATTCATGTTGGAATTACATAATAAAAATCATGTTAGAATGATTTCCTTGTTGGACTTAGAATGGTGAACACGAAATTTATGCCCAGTAGAGATAAGAATCTGAATATCAATGGAATTCATGTGCAAAAATATAAAATAGTGTTAAAGGATAATTTCTTGAATTCAATTGATTTGATGATGGTTCTTAATGAATTAATGGAAGTTTTACGTTAGAAATCATGGATAATGGTTTATATAATGTTCCTTATGTTTGGTTGGGAGTTTGCTACTCACTAATTGAGAATTGGTGAAGTTTTATGGAGGAAACCCGTAGGTTGGAATATCAGAATCTGGGTAAGAACAGCTCGATCGATCAATCGAATCAAGAATGTGGATCGATCAGTCGACTCAAGAATGTCGATCCATCGAAGGTTCGATCGATCGACCCCTTTCCATCGATCGATCGACCCCTCCTAAAAATTTAATATTTTTCCCTTTTTGATTAATTCGATTAAAATAAATAGGGAAACTTAGGAATAATTTAAAGATCATTATGGGACATTGGAAGGACCAGTAGGGTCTAAGTAGAGTCCGAGAGATGAAATTAAATACGAGATGCAACCGTGGGGTAACGGGGGCATATAATTTATTAGAATTTGCGCGTACGTTAAGTGAGGTATTGGGAAACTCAAGAAAGACTTAGACCATTATGTTAGTGAGGGTACACCTACTGAATTTACATCTAGTAAAGCAAAAGACTTCGAGGTCCGAGAAGGACTTACGAAGTGGAGACAATTGAGATAAAAAAGAAATGGGTTAATTATACGTAAGACTTGGGTGATTTGTACCACATATGATTTAAATATTATTATGGGTCGCGACCGTACCTAAAATAATAATGAGAAAATATATATATAACTGAGTGCATGTGAATATATATAATGATATTGATCTGTGTATAATCATACCCGCGCTACTTGCTATCACGGAGGTTTTTGCACCGGGATAGTCTTATCTCGATGGGACCTTTATGGGGGGATATTGACTCGTGCCCTAAAACATAAGATTTCTTGGTACAGGCTATCAGAGAATGATAGTCAGACGGTCCTAAGAGGAGTGAGGGTATGTGATGACCTCTTAGTGACTGGGAACTATGATTCTCCTCCATTTTGTGTGTATTGTGTTAATATAGTTCGAGAGTGATTTCGAAGTAGTATTTCCCTTCGTACGAGAGATATGGGGATTTGATAGCAGAGTATTCCGGAACCATAGATTTTATGTGGCGCGCTAATTAGTATATATATATTGTATGAGTAAATTATATATATGCTTATACCTGCAGTTCTTCTACTGTGCATATAAGTATATAAATATTGAATAAATCCTCTTATTGTAGTAAAAACTTGACACTTCCCAGCAGTATTGAGAAATACATAATTGACTTAAATGATCATTAAAAAATGGTATTTTAAATAAATCGTAGAATACAACTTCGTGAATCAGAATTTATGGGAAGAGAATTGGGTTAGACTTATGACTAATTTTAGTAATACGATAGGCGTGCACACTAAATGAGAGGTGAGAATTCTCAAGAGAGTGTCGCGTACTAACATGTGTGTCATATCAACTGGTAAGCATTTTAAAATACTTACTAAAATAATTTTAAAGTTGTTTTACACTCGGGCTCTGACTCGTTTCCTGTCATTTTTCCCTCCCTTGTATATATATGTATATATTACAGGTGCTCAGCCACAGGGGCATTAGGACAAAATCATTGGACCATTAACGTGTTGCAGCTAGTGTGAAAGTTGCAGGTCCTTGTAGTATATGACTTAATCCTTGTCCTCTAATTCTCCTATTTTAGTCATCTCTAATTAGGGCATGTGTCTCCCATTTCCATATTTCCTTTAGTTCAGAGAGAAACTTGTACTCTTTATTATTTCAATATTCAACTATTATTGGGATTGTTTTACTTATTGCCTTGTCCTGTGATTGGGATTAATTATTTGGATTGATTTATCTAGTTTTATTATTTCATTCAGATGGTGTGGTTTTAATGTTATCATTTGTATTCATAAAAATGGTTTCATAGTTAATAACAACGATCGGACTTACTTTATTATATTAAATGTTTTGACACATAGCTTAATTGTTTATTAGGGTGTTAATAAAGAAAATTATTTTACTATAATGGTGCTAAGAATGAACCAACCGGGCGCTTTGAATTAGTTTAATAAAGGACTAATCACCCGGTATATAATTAGGCGGGGTGTCACAGGTGGTATCAGAGCATCAGGTTCTAGTATCTTTTAGGATCCGTACAACTCATTATGCTTCCAGCTTAGCGTCTTTGATGTAGAGCTCTATTTTTAGGACTGTTGTATTCTTGCATTTATGATTACATCTTAAGCAATTTGAGATTGATAATAAACTATAGAGTAATGAACTTCCTTCTCATTTCAGATGCCTCCGAGATGAGTACCTCGAGATAGAAATGCCCAGCCCGAGCAGCGAGAAGTTCCAACTCAGGGAATGATGAACTCAACTGAGGTCTCCGCTATAGTTTCTCAGGCGGTGAATGTAGCATTAGTGGTGGTGCAGCAGGCCCCATCCCAGGTTTAGGATGTAGCGCCAATTCCAGCATAACTTCCCACGGTATGGGAGAGGGTTTGGGATGCCTTTCAGAAGGCACATCCCCCGGAGTTCTTGGGTAGTTTCAATATTGTCATCGCCAGCCAATGGAAGAAAGACATCCAGAGGCATCTCTGCATGTATGAGTGCACTGACATACAGAGACAGTTACTGGCTTCTTTCAAGCTAGTTGGGGCCGCTTTGCAATCGTGGGGAACCACCACCACCTTGGAGGAGAGGGATAGCATGTTGATTCAGACATTTTGGGTACCGTTTGATCATAATATTTCCCATCCGCCGTGCAGACTGAGATGAGGCAGATATTACTCAATATTAAGTGGGTGAGTATGACGATTGCATAGTATGAGGAGGAGTTCACGAGGCTTCTCACTATAGTGCCGGATGAGACACCCACCAACGAGAAGAAAATCTTATTGTTCTTGAATGGATTGGCCTGGAAGATTTGTCAGCATCTCATAGGTAATCTGTCATTGAGTACTTACAATGATGTACTGAACGTTGATATGTTGCTCTATTTCATTGCCAAGATCACCACTTCCATCAGTAGGGAAGCAAGCGAGCAAGGGAGTTCAGTCAGTCGGGCCAGACTGGAGGTAGTGGTGAAGGTGGGCCACTAGCAGCTCAGGGGAAAATTCGCCATAGTGAGTAGAGTTCCCATCAGGGGGATCCTGCTAAGAGATTTCGATCCGGTGATACCACGCATGGATATGGGGATTTAGACAGGGCCAGTCCAATCAGCATGGCCAACAGGTCCAACATCGTCAGCAGCAGGGTCAGCAATAGGGCCAACAACATTTTCTGCAGGGCCAGTGGCGGGGTGGTAACGGCCAGTAGGGACGAGGTCAGCAAGGACAGAGTGGAGGAAACTTCAAGGGAAGGTTCTTTGGATATGGAAATAATGGTCATAGGTGCCAGGATTTCCCAGAGGGAGATAGGGCCCCACAGCAGTAGGGTACTCGTTATGAACTGCAGAGGCCGCTCTTCCCAGCCGCTCTCCCAGCGCCAGATCATATGCCAGCCCTACCAGCAGCCCCCATTCAGTAGGGGAAATTACAGTATGGATGTGTCTATAACGTCCACCAGCCAGTAGCACCACAGGCACCACCCGTAATTGAGGGTACGTTTCCTATCCATAGCACTATAGGGCATGTTTTATTTAATACTCGAGCGTCACACTATTTTATAGCCACTAGCTTTGCACGGGCCACGGGATTATTAGGCACAGCATAGATTACATTGACGTGTGTAGACTCACCATGGGAAATGGGTCTTTGATTTTCTTTATATGCTGAGGTGTAGGTGTAGAGATAGGTAGCTTGATTCTACCTGCGGATATGCTAGTTTTAGATATGCATGAGCATGATTCCATTATTGGCATGGATTGGCTAGAGACTTATAGGTCCATGATATATTACTTTGGTAGGAGTATTATCTTTGCCATTCCTAGTCAGGAGATGGTTTTGGTGGTGATGCCTCGCCCTGAGGGAGGACCGTCCACCCACTTATACTATATAGATGAGGCGACCTCTATGGAGATTGTGATTCCCCTGGATTCGATTCCAGTTGTTCGTTAGTTTTTGGTTGTATTCCAGGAGATACCGGGCCTACCCCTAATAGAGATATATACTTCATTATAGACTTGATGTCGGGCACTCGGTCGATAGCTCGTGCGCCATACCATATGGATCTAGCCGAGATAAGAAAGTTGCGAGATCAGATTGAGAAGCTGTTAGGTCAGGGCTTCATTCGTAGTATCACCTCGCCTTAGGGGACTCTGGTGTTGTTTATGAAAAAGATAGATGGTTAATTAAGATTGTGCGTGGACTATCGAGAATTGAACAAGGTCACGATACATAATAAGTATTCGTTGCCCTGAATCGATTACTTGTTCGACCAGTTGAGGGGAGTTTCCTTCTTATCAAAGATAGACTTGAAATCGGGATACCATCAGCTACGGATTAGGGAGTGGGATGTGTCGAAGACTTATTTCTTGACGAGATATGGGTCCTATGAGTTCAGAGTCATGTCGTTCAGGCTGACAAATGCTCTAGTCGTATTCATGGACTTGATGAACCGAGTGTTCAAAGAGTTCTTAGATTAGTTAGTCATCGTCTTCATTGATGACATATTGATTTATTCACAGACTGAGGAGGATCATGCCGAGCACTTAATATGGGTTCTTCAAACTCTATGAGAGCATCATCTATATGCCAAGTATGAGATGTGAGGATTCTAATTACGGGAGGTACAGTTTTTGGGGCATGTTGTGTCAGAATTGGGAATATCTGTGGACCTGAGAAAAGTGTATGCATTGAGGGAGTGAGGAAAACCCAAGACACTAACAGAGGTGCGTAGTTTCTTGGGGTTAGAATAATACAACAGGTGGTTCATTCGAGGCTTTTAAAAAATAGCGGGTCCATTGAAGACTCTGACTCGCAAGGGGTACCATACGTATGGGATAACGCTTGTCAATTGGCTTTTGACGAGATGAAGGATAAGTTGACGTCGGAGGAGTACTTCAGCAGGAGGAGTAGACTATAGCTTATGTCTCTCGTAAGCTTAAGCCTCATGAAAGAAATGACCCCAGCCACAACCTAGATCTAGTAGCGGTCGTGTTTGCATTGTGGATTTGGAGGCATTATTTGCTAGGGGAGAAGTTTTGCTTGTTCACATACCACAAGTCACTACAATACTTGTTCACTAATGGGAGTTGAACATGAATCAACGTAGGCGGTTGGAGTTTGTGAAAGACTACCAGTTCAAGATACAGTACCATCTTGGGAAGGCTAACGTGGTTGCTGATGCGTTAAGCCGTAGGGAGGTACGTGAGGTAGCGGAAGTATGGAAGGAGAAGCGGAAAGAGTTGGGACACCAGGGCGCAGTGGCCCAGTTCTTTGTATATGTGATGAGTCTCACGCCAGAGATTGTTATAAGGTTGATCTAGGCCCAAGCAACTGATACGTTTTGTCAGGATCAGATTGTACGGCTCCTAGCTGAGGGTACTGAGTCCTATTCAGTGAGTTCTGATGGAGGTTTGCAATTTAATAGGGGATTGGTAGTCTCGGAGGGAGAAGACTTGCATCATGCAGTAATGATGCACTCGCACGAGTCCATATTTACGGTACATCCCGGAGGGGATAAAATGTACCAAGACATGAGGCGAAATTAGTGGTAGAGTGGGATGAATAAGGACATTGCAGAGTTAGTGTCCAAGTGCACCACCTCTCAGATGGTAAAGGTGGACCACCAGAGACTGCCAGGAATGGGATACCTTCAACTACTAGAGATACCTACGTGGAATTGGGAGAGCATTTCCACTGATTTAATCACTGGGTTGCCTACATCACAGCGGGATCACGATTCCATATGGGTAATAGTGTATCGGTTGACCAAGGTAGCTCACTTTCTCTCAGTGCGGACATACTACACTACGGGCTAATATGCGCAGTTATTTATTATTGAGGTAATGAGATTGCATGGGGTGCCCCTGGATATTATGTTTGATAGACACAAGATTTTTTTGTCACGCTTCTAGGAGAGCTTTCAAGAGGCTAAGGGTACAGAGTTGAGATTGAGTTCATCTTATCACCCGCAGACAGACGGACAAACTGAGCGTACCAATCAGATGTTGGAAGATATGCTACGCATGTGTGTCCTTAATTTTGGAGGGGGGTGGGAGTCGTATCTTCCACTAGTGGAGTTTTCTTATAA
The DNA here is from genome assembly GCA_949130495.1 of Sambucus nigra. Taxonomy (NCBI): domain Eukaryota; kingdom Viridiplantae; phylum Streptophyta; class Magnoliopsida; order Dipsacales; family Adoxaceae; genus Sambucus; species Sambucus nigra. Next base: position 108,331,088 of record OX422221.1, on the reverse strand, counting down.
TAACTAATATCAGTTTACGATTAGCATGGCCCCATTTGAGCCTTTTTATGGCAGACCTTATCATTCTCCCACTGGTTGTCTAGAGGTGGAGGACAATAAGTTACTCCGGCCAGAGGTGATTCTGGACACGTCAGCAAGAATCGAGTTGATCATGAGTCGCATTCGGGTAGACCAGGACAGGCAGAAAAGCTACGTCGATACAAAGAGGTCTTTCAGGGAATTTGGCGTGGGAGACCAAGTATCCCTGCGAGTGTCTCGTATGAAGGGAGTAATGAGGTTCGAAAAGAAAGGGAAATCGGCTCCGAGGTATGTAGGACCATTTTCCATTATCGTGAGGGTAGGATCGGTGGCATATAGATTGGGATTGACGGAGCACTTGCACCATATTCATAATGTGTTCCACATTTCTTCATTGAGGTGATATATTCGGGATGATATGGACCACACTCACATCGCAATAAAGGAGATTGACTTACAACTCGAAAGTTCTTATGAAGAGAGACCAGTGGCTATCCTATACCATAGCGAGATTAGATTGAGGTGGAAGGTAGTTCCGCTTGTACGGGTCCATAGGGAGCATCGTAACGTGGAGGAGTCGACTTGGGAGCGCGAGGAAGATATGCAAAAAAATACACAAATTTGTTTTTACTATGTATGCCTTATTTTTCAAATTTCGGGATGAAAATCCGTAATTAGCGGGAAGTATGTAATACCCCGTATTTTTAGGGCTTTTATATTATGGGAATTTTATTAAATTAAATTGGGATGAAGTTATTTAATATTAATCGGAATTTTAAATTAAATATTTACTAGCATGATGAGAGTTAGTAATTATTTAGTGGAAATTACTTAATGAGTGAAGTAATATATAGAATTGGATTTATTAAAATTGTAGGGAGTGAATAACACGATAATTATAGAATTTAAGTTGGTACGCGCTTGTGTCGTGTCAGGACTAAATTAATGAAAGATAAAGTAATTAAATCATAAGTCACTCGTATGGTCATTTCGAGCGCTCCAACGTGTCCGAAAGGGTCGAGATAGTCAGAAAAAGGTAATCGGCGGTTTAGTTTGGGTCTCGAGACATTTTTAGGCCTAACCAGTAACCCGGGAGGGCATTTTAGTAATTTTCCTTTTTAAGGCTTAATTATGGACGAAAATTGAAAGAGTATATTTGATGGGAGTTAGAGTCCTTGAGGGTTAGAAGTTGTAGAGTTGAAGAGAGGCTAAGGAAGAGAGAAGAGATAAGTCTTCCAAGGAGGAGAGCCACCAAACTACACCACCTTTGCCAACTTTCACCACCAATGCGTAGATCGAGAAATGAGGGACACAACCATAACCATCAACACCAGTGAATCAAACCTTCATCTCTAAGGTAAGTATTCTAACTTTTTGCAATCTTAGTTGATATTAAACCCATGCTAGTGTAGGAGGACAATATTCATGTTTCATAAAAAGATAATTGATGTTTGGGAATTCATGTTGGAATTACCGAATAGAAATCATGTTAGAATGATTTCCTTATTGAACTTACATTGGTGAACACAAAATTTATGCCCAGTAGAGATAAGAATCTGAATATCAATGGAATTCATTTGTAAAAATATAAACTAGGGTTAAAGGATAGTTTCTTGAATTCAATTGATTTGATGATGGTTCTTGATGAATTAATGGAAGTTTTACGTTAGAAATCATGGATAATGGTTTATTTAATGTTCCTTATATTTGGTTGGGAGTTTGGGACTCACTAATGGAGAATTGGTGAAGTTTTATGGAGGAAACCCGTAGGTTGGAATAGAAGAATCTGGGCAAGAACTGCTCGATCGATCGATCGACTCAAGAATGTTGATCGATCAATTGACCCCTCCTGAAAATTGAATATTTTTCCCTTTTTTATTAATTCTATTAAAATATGTAGGGACCCTTGGGAATAATTTAAAGATCATGATGGGACATGGGAAGGACCATTAGGGTCTAAGTAGAGTCCGAGAATGAAATTAAATACGAGATGCAACCATGGGGTAACGGGGGACATATAATTTATTAGAATTTGAGCGTATATTAAGTGAGGTATTGGGAGACTCAAGAAAGACTTAGGCCAGTATGTTAGTTAGGGTACACCTACTGAATTTACATATAGTAAAACAAAACACTTCGAGGGACGAGAATAACTTACGAAATGGTGACAATTGAGAATAAAAAGAAATTGGTTAATTATACGTAGGACTTGGGTGATTTGTACCATGTATTATTTAAATATTATTATGGGTCGTGGGCGTACCTAAAAGAACAATGAGAATATATATATATATATATATATATATATATATATATATATATATATATATATATATATATATATATATATATATATATAACCGAGTGAATTTGTATATATGTAATGATATTGATCTGTGTATAATCATACCCGCACTACTTGCTATCACGGAGGTTTTCGCACCGGGACAGTTTTATCTCGATGGGACCTTCATAGGGGATATTGACTCGTGCCCTAGAACATATGATTCCTTGGTACAGGCTATCAGAGAATGATGTTCAGACGGTCCTAAGAGACATGAGGGTATGTGTTGACCTCTTAGTGACTTGAAACTATGCCTCACCTCCATTTTGTGTGTATTGTGTTAATACAGTTCGAGAGTGATTTTGAACTAGTATTTCCTTTCATACGAGAGATACGGGGATTTGATAACAGAGTATGCCATCACCATAGATTTTATGTGGGGTGACGATTAGTATATATATATTGTATGAGTAAATTATATAAATGCTTATACCTGGATTTCTTTTACTGTGGGTATAAGTATGTAAATATTGAATAAATGCTCTTATTATAGCAAGAACTTGACACCCAATAGTATTGAGAAATACATAATTGACTTAAATGATCATTAAGAAAATGGTATTTTATATAAATCGTAAAATACAACTTCGCGAATCAGAGTTTATTGGAGGAGAATTGGGTTAGACTTATGTGTAATTTTAGTAGTACGATATGCGTGCACACTAAATGAGAGGTCAGAATTCTGAAGAGAATGTTGCGTACTAACATGTGTGTCATATCAACTGGTAAGCATTTTAAAATACTTGTTAAACCCTTTTTAAAGTTATTTTACACTCGGGCTCTGACCCGTTTCCTATCATTTTTCCTTCGCTTGTGTATATATGTATATATTACAGGTGCTCAGCCACAGGGGCGTCAGGCCTAAATCTTTGGACCATTGACGTGCTGCGGCTAGTGTGAAAGTTGCAGGTCCTTGCAGTAGAGGACTTTACCTTGTCCTCTCATTCTCATATTTTAGTCATCTCTAGTTAGGGCACATGTCGCCCATTTTTATATTTCTTTTAGTTCAGGGAGAGACTTGTACTCTTTATTATTTCACTATTCATCTATTATTGGGATTGTTTTACTTATTGCCTTTTTACGGGATTGGGATTAATTATTTGGATTGATTAATCTAGTTTGATCATTTCATTCAGATGCTGTGGTTTTAATGCTATAATTTGTATTCATAAAAATGGTTTCATAGTTAATAGCAATGATCAGACTTACTTTATTAAATTAAATGTTTTGACACTTAGCTTAATTATTTATTAGGGTGTTAATAAAGAAAACTATTTTACGACAGTGATGCTAAGAATGAATCAACCGGGCACTTTAAATTAATTTAATAAAGAACTGATCACCCGGATTTAATTAGGCAGGGTGTCAAAATTGTGTACTTCCCCGTTCTTTTTTTTAGTGGCAGTTAGGCATGGATTTGGACGTTACTTATTTATGAAAGACATTAAGAGCACAACATTTTGAGAATATCATTGTTTACAAGTTAGAAGTGTAAATATTTGGGATCTTAGTGTTATTTTAAGTGGAATTAAAATTGTAATTATTTGGAGGTGTATTTTACCTAGCCTTGTTGTTTGAAGACATTTGAGATTGACGTGTGAATTTTGGATTGGACGTTATGTATTTTGATGACCTGTCATATTTACTTTTGTGGAGTACAGATGATCTATATGGATTGTTGATGATTTTAGTTTAATTTTAACCATAATGACGCCTTGATTTTATTGCGGTGTTACAAAACAGGGCTCTAGTAGTGAATATTTATCATCCAATAAGAATTATTGGGTTCATGGATTGATAGTAAAGGCTGGAAGTTTTCCCATCTTTCCTAGGGCAAGGACTGGAATGGGACCTGTTACCTTTAGGAGAGATAGGGCATCAATCGACAATTATTTATTCATGTATATTTTTCTTTGTTTGTTCTTTCATCTAATTATTTTATTGACAACATTTTTTGTCCTTTTGTTTTGCAGAGAAGGGAAATAAAGATATCCTCATTCCATCCAAAGTAAATTTTATTGTCTTGAAAATAGTCTGGTCTTTTCAAGAAAGAGTAAAGGGAGATCTCGTTATTTGTTCTTCTTCATTACTAGAGTACCCTTACTTCTTTTATTGGTCACCTAACTGAGGATATCCTCTCAGCCCCCATTGATTTAGAGGATCCAACCTCATCCTTCTTAGCTACTGACTTGGAATCTCCTCCTCAAGTAGAAGGAGATATTTTTGCTGGAGGTACATCTTCCTCCTTTGAGTCTGTAGACCTTGCCTTTGCATCGTCCATTGTTTCATCTCTTGATATGGTGAATAAAAAGATTCATAACCTTCTCCTTGGTTCTAATTAGTCCCCTCTTGTCAAGAAGATAAAGGCATGTGGTGGGGGTTCAAAACACCCTTTGGTCATTGAACATGGCGCAATGAGGACCCAAGAACCTCAGTTTAAGAGGTTGAAGAAGGGTATTGTTACTCCCTTGAACTTGACAGGGAAATATTACTCCGACCAAGCCATGGTGGTGCCCCTTTTGTTACAGTAAACCCAAGCCTTACCCGAGGACTAATCGGATTAAGAGTTCTTTTAGTAGATGAGGTTGCTATTACTGCCCATTCTAGGGCAAGGTTGTTGGACAGGGTCTACCATAACTTGGCTTTCATGAGTATTTTTTTACTGTTTCATCTTTGATGTATGCATCCCTTCTATTCACTAACTAACTTTTATAGTTTATGGACTTTACAGTTCCTAGTTGATTACTATCAACTGCTAAGGAGGGATGACCAACTAGGGAGTCTTCTATAGATATAGAGGCTATTTTCCAAGTCATGAGGGAATCTCTGGAGGTACCGAATAAATCCCAGGAGGGAGATAAGAAAAAGTGGGATGTTGCTGCTAAGAATATGGAGAACAACGCCAAGAAGGTTATGGACGATGCTATGAAGAAGGTCAAGAAGGCTGCTCAAAATGTAAAGAAGGTGTCTAATTACACCCAAAATCAAATTTTGGAGCTAAAGGATAAAAAATATAAGGACAAGAAGTAGACCTATACCCGAGTATGGGATAAGTCATTCTCCATTACGGTTATACTGGTAGAGTACTTGAAGAAGTCATCCTTTAAGTAAGGATAGAATGTCTCCCTTACCCAGGTCAGCACGGCCTTAGATTTTGAGCTCTTCCTGAAGCAAAAAACGAACACACCTACAGAGATTTAAAAGGATATGGATGATGAGGAGGGCATGGATGAATCTTCAATGCCCCAATAAATGGTTGTGTTTGATTCACACCCTAAGGAGGTGGTCACTTGGGACAAAAAAAAGGTTTAAATGGCTAGTATATTTTTAGGTTCGCCTTGTATTTATGGTTTTTGTAGTTTCAACAATCCTTATTTGCAACTATTGTTCACGGTTTTAATAAATATTTCAATGCGCTTTTTATACTATTTTAATGTTCTATTCTTTTCAGTTTAACTCTGGGAATCCTATCTTGGGAATTTTCGAAAGCGGACTCTCTATGAGAAGTGCTCAATTGTTTGGGGAATGTTAAGAAGAAATTGATGAAGACGAACTTGAGGAGATGCTCCGTATAGGAATCTCTAATAAAGATAAAGAAGCTTACCTCCATATGTGTAGTTTGTGTCATCAAGTTGTGGCAACTAACGTCTCCTATTATGAAATGATACTTAAACTATAGTGTAATCATAAAGAAATAATCAGCAGTTTGTCACCCGACTATGAAAAGAAGTTCGCTTTCCTCCAGAGTGAAAAGCGACTTTGACAAGAAATTGAAATATTTGTCCTTAGTGTTTTCTAAAAAGGAATTTGTTCTGAAATATAGGGAGAAAAGTGCTCGAGAAGTGGCCAGCCTCTTGGAACAAAAAAAAATAATTTGCTAATGGATGAACTTAAGGGCATAAAGACGGCTGCTGACGCTGATCAAAGTGAGAGTGCATCATTTTTGGAGCAATAGAATGCTCGGATGATGGTGGAGATAGAGAGACTAAAAAAATCAAAAGGAGGCCAATCATTTAGGCATGCCATTATTGCTCGTCCATCGGTTGAAGACGAGAGAAGAAAAAAGACTTTGGCAGACCAAACAAGCCTGATAAAAAACCAGTCGGAAACCATCAAAAGACTGAATGAGAAAGTTGATCGTCTCACTTATCACTTTCATTAGTAGTCATGCACCATTTGGATGAACGATTATGTTGATGATTTACCACACATAAGAGAGGGGATGAAACAAGCCCAAAGAAAAGGTTATAAGTGGGGATGTCTCAATGCTCTCACTATCTTGAAGGTGCCAGAGAAAAGTACTTTATGGTATTGGCATGATCTTGGATGCTTGGACTATCTTACTCCTCCATTCAAGATGGATACTACACGGATACGTACTCATGAAATTCCCATTATCCTGGTCAAAAAATACTTTAGGAATTACATTTTGCATGGAGATGGTGTACTCAGTCGACCTCTGTATTTGGTGGATAGGCCCAGTTTTAGTAGATAATTCAGACTTAAACAATTGAGATCAACCATTCTCCCTTCAAATTTAGATGTTCCTCCTACTAAGACAAAGAAAGCCCTTAGAAAACACCCAGTAGAATAAGCAACTTATATTTAATTTTCTTTCCTTGTACAAGTGTTTGGTGAACATTTTCTTATAATAATGCAAAGATAATGACTTATTTAAAAAAAACTTTATTTTGAATAAAGCTTGAATTGTTCTATTATAGGATTGTGGCCTAATTGTAGTTTAGTCTTACAATTAGATGGTTGGTTTTAAGCCGAATAATATGCCTTACTGGTTAGCTGTTAGGACGAACACAAGTTTTCCTGCCTTTGGTTCTACTAATGTGTTTATGGTCGCTCAAACGGATCTTGTCATTTTCACCAAGTGTTCACACTAGTTACCATTGGCAACCAAATGTTTAGGAATTTTCCTTAATTTGGTCTGGTAAGACTTATTGTTCTTGATTCTAAGGAGTCATACATGAAGTTTTATGTTTGGAACATCTCGTTCGTGACTTGTCAAAGATGAAGTCATACGTGAAGTTTTTTATTTGAAATTTTTGGACTAGTTTTTGGACTAGTAAGCTGTGAGTGATTATCTTTTTCTTTATTGATTGAGATTGTACATCTCTCACTCCAGAAAAAATTAAAAAATTAAAAATGGAAAGGAAATTAACTTTTGTTGAACTGAATGTTCTTTATTAAAATCTGAAAAATGAGTTACATAAATATTGAAAGATTACATTCCAAATGATTACTAATAGTACTTCCTCAAGTGCTTGGCATTCCATGGGTTCTTGAATTGTTCTCCGTCCAGGTTTTTTGGACAATAAGTACCTGCTTGAAAAACTGCAAAAATACGGCATAGACCATGCTAATTTTCCTCTCATTACTGGTATACTACAACACGTAGCGCTGCAATTGCCTTGACTTCTTTAATCAAGTCTAACTCCAGCCTATGCATGAGGTTGCACCTGGGAGAATTAAAGTTGAGTACTCTATGACTTGGCCAACTAATCTTAGTTTGAACCATTGCTTGTGTCTTAAATGCCAACATATTGTGAGTTTCACCGGTAGTTATCCTAGGTGTGGTCCTATAGGTCTAGAGTACACTTTATAGCTCATTGGTCCGGTTTTGTTTTCTTTATTCCGTCGAGCTGAGTTTTATTGCTCACCTTTGTTTGGCCATTGCATTAAGGGTATCCAGGAGCAGAATGCAACTTTTGGATCTGTAACAACCCATAATTTTAAAATTGTTATTTATTTAAATTAATTCGAATTCAAAAAAAATAGAATTTATATAAATTTTGGTATGTACAAAAATTTTGATTTTTATATATAAAAATAAGGTTTTACGTGGAATTTAAATCAGGATTAAATTTTGAAAATTATAATGTTTTGTACAAAAATCAGAGGAGGATCCAACCTAAGGAGGATAAAAATAAAAATAAATTAAAAATTCGATCGTCCAATCGAGCTGAAATTTCTGAAGCTTCTTCGCCTCGCTGTTCTCTACAATACACTTGAATTTCTACCAATTTCGATGTCCCGATCATCCGTTATAAATTTTTGAGTGTTTGTGTTTGATTAGGACTCAAACTCTTTTTGGTATAAAAAACATAAAGTGACGGGTTTAGCACTTTCAAAATATATTTTAGCCTTCTAAAAAATGAGTAGCCTCCTCTAAATTTCATCTTCTTCCTCCTACAAATCCTAGCCTTATTTTACACAACTTTCAACTCAATATTTGTCAAGATAAATTGAGTTTTCTCAAGATGAGTCAAGAATGACTCTTTGCTAATTTTTCGAGAGGAATCCAACCGTCAAATATGAATTTCTTCATTTAAATCATAGGCATGAATACTCTATTCTCTTCCTTTAGTATTATGCTTCTTAAGTGTCGCCTAAACCTTTATTCATGTATTTTTGGTTAAAAAAATTAGTAACTTAATTAAAGAAAGTGGACACTAATTTTGGGGACTGTTTTTATGAAACTTTTGAATATGAATTAATCTTTGAAACCCTTGGGTACGTAGGTTAGATTATTGGGGTTTTATGGTTTTGGGGTGTAGGTTCGCATGTAGAAGTTTATGGGGTTATTTTAATGATAATTGGGACGCGTATACACTTATAAAATTATGCGACGTATAAAAGAGAATGATTATAATGTATTGAATATTTTTGCATGTTAACTAATTTAACATTATTGAACGGAAATAATTATGTTGAAAACAACGATGGTGTTATTCATTGAATTGAATTAAATTGGGACCTTTATGATTAAATTGTTATGTTGTTCATATGAATTGTGAATTTGTGTGGTTAGTTTTATTCACGTTTTCCATCGTGGGGACTAGGGTCTTTTGGGTAGTATATTACACACCTTTATTGTAGGACGCTTACTAGGTACGGGACTAGTGTGTAGGCCTTGATTATGATTTATACTTGCTAGGTATGGGACTAGTTAGTGTAGATTTACGTGAATTTTTATTCTGGGGTGGGTATGATTTTTATGTTTTATCATCGTTACGCCAACCTAGGCATGAGACGAGGGTGAGATTATTATTAGAAATTCATCCTATATGTAGGATAGGACTTATGTGTATTTTGGGGACCCTTAGGTATGGAACTAAGGGGTATTTTGAGGATCTCACATTAATAATAAGGGTGGGGTGATTTTAATTAATTAAAAGGATGAGTTGAGAAAATGAGATTTAATGCCTAAGATAATAACGGGTAATAAAATGGATTGACATGGCCAATATGTGCACTGTCACTGTTGACAGTAGGAATAGGTGAATTGGCTATAGCGATGTGGGTGTGTATTGACGTTACATATATGTACAAGGATGACAGTTTAAACGAGTGAGTTGGCCATAATAACGTGTTGTGTGTGGAACCTGACCAATATGTGCAGTGCTAACAGTCTAAAGGGGCAAACTGGATATAGTGAGGAGAATGAGTGTGGTGTAGAACAGCGAGAGTACCACAACCAAACGAGTAAAATGAGATAAAGATTTATGTTAATAATGTGGAAATTAATATTAATCATGTAATTTAATTAAATAGTTGGGCTATGACTTTAAGGTGGTTTAGTTCATCCAGGTAGCTTATGTTGTTTATTTATTAGCATCGTTAATTATTATCTCATTAAATTAAAATATTCTATTGTGATATTTATCATGTATAATTCTAGTGTCTGGGTTCATGGACCCTAATTGAGGAGAGTAGGGTCTATTCATACTCGGGGCTCTGACCTCGTGTGTTGACTAACCTTTTCAACAATAAGTTTGGAGAAGCTGCATAGGATTATTTGGAGACTTTCTTAGAGGTGCAGCTGGAGTTATATACTTTATACGTATTACATTAGTTTAGTTTCCTTCCCTTCGTATTTACATTAAGACTAAGATTATAGTTTTGTTCGTCCACTCGGTTCCAAAGTTGTTATGGGTTTTATTCAGATATTTCATTATGGATTCAGTTAGAGTTTATTCAGTTTTATATTATTGGAGATTAGATTATTATTTGGAGTTTAGCATGGTGATGGATATTTTAATGCATAATTGGTTATTATCATTTAGGATCGATTAAATTATTTTATTTTGTGGATTGATTTATAAATGTCTCATATATCACATGCTAACAATGTTATTTTATTTACTCGCACCCAGCTTAGTTTTGGTGGCGGTCGAAGCCAGGATTTAGCGGGGTGTGATAGATGGTATCAGAGGATGGTCTTAGGTCTCGTAGGCTGTGAGTCCATTTAGCCTCCATGTTACCGATCTTTGATCCCCTTTGTTGATTCGTACTCCTTACGGTATTGGGTCTAGCATACGTGTTTGTTATGTTTCTAGGAAATAGGGAGTTTTGTGTTAAGGACATACAAGGCATTGAGGTTAGAAGTAGTAATCATGATGTGAGTATCCTTAGAGTTGATTTTGGAGACATTATTTATTTGGGAGATCGTTAGTATAAATTTTGGGTACATCTAGTATCGATGTAGTGATGTTATTTGATTTAAGAATTTAAGCGTTGAGATGACTTTTGAAGATATAATCGAGTGGTGATCGACAGTGTGCTACGCCATTATTTTCTAGATATGCGTATATTTATAGTTAGGACGTATATCGTATCTTTGTTCATGGGGTAGGAACGTGTAGGATTGAGTGTATGGGCGCCCAATCATTGAATTCTATGGGTAGACGTATATGAGCCTTATTTTATTTTATGCATTTACGCTTCGTCGAATTTCGAGGACGAAATTCATGTACTAGTGGGGAAGTATGTAACAACCCGTAATTTTTAAATTGGTACTTATTTAAATTAATTCGAATTTCGAAAAAAATTAATTTTTAAAATCTATATTAATTTTGGTATGTAAAAAAAGATTGTTTTTTATATATACAAATAAGGTTTTAAGTGGAATTTAAATCGGGATTAAAATTTGAAAATTATAACGTTTTCTACAAAAATCGAGGGAGGATCCGACCTAAGTAGGATAAAAATAAAAGAAAATTAAAACTCCGACCGTCCGATCTAGCTGAATTTTTCACAGTAGCTCTGTCTCCCCGTTTGCTACAATATACTTGACTTTCAACCAATTCCCACGGTCTAATGATTCGTAATAAATTTTCGAGTGTTTGTGTTTGATTAGGACTTAAACTCTTTTTTGTATATAAACATAAAGTGACGGGTTTAGCACTTTTAAAACACATTTTATCCTTCTAAAAAATGAGTAGCCTCCTCTAAATTTCATCATCTTCCTCCTACAAACCCTAGCCCCATTTTACACAACTTTCAACTCAAGATTTGCTAAGATAAATCGGGTTTTCTCAAGATGATTCAAGAATGGCTCTTTGCAAATTTTTTTAGAGGAACCAACCGTCAAATCTGAATTTATTCATCTAAATCACAGGCATGAATACTCTATTCTCTTTCTTTAGTATTATGTACCTTAAGTGTCACCGAAACCTTTAACCATGTATTTTTGGTAAAAAAATAAATTAGTAACTTAATTAAGGAAAGTGGAAACTAATTTTGGGGACTGTTTTTATGAAACTTTTGAATATGAATTAATCTTTGAAACCCTTAGGTGAGTAGATTAGATTATTGGTTTGTATGCTTTTCGGGTGTAGGTTCGCATGTAGACGTTTATGGGCTTATTTTAATGATAATTGGGACACGTATACACTTATAAAATTATGCGATGGATAAAAGAGAACGATTATGATGTATTGAATATTTTTGCATGTTAACTAATTCAACATTATTGAATGGAAATAATTATGTTGAAAATGACGTGTGATACCCCGCCTAATTAAATAACGGGTGATCATTCCTTTATTAAATTAAATCAGAATATCCAGTTGGTTCATTCTTAGCATCACTATCGAAAACTAATTTCTATTATTAACCCACCTAATACTTGATTAGGCTAAGTGTCAAAACCTTTCCAATATTTTCATTTTCATTTTTTTATTAAATCATTCCACAACATAGTACAAGAATCAAATATCACACCATCACTGAATTAAAACTATGAATATAATCTGACTGAATTAAACGTTCTAATTTAATAAAATATCTTCATACCATCCAAAGTAATACTAAGAGTATTAACATAAAAAAAATACAAAATTCAGAACTGAAATAGGATAACAGAAGATTGGGCGACATGCCCTAAATGAACCAAGAACAAAGAATATAAGAATCAAGGGACTGAGTACGTCTAATCCAAAGATGCATCTCCATAACACGTCAAGTATCCATCATCTAAGATGGGCGTCCCTGATGTTGGGCACCTGGTGATATAGATATAGTAGAGAAGTAAATATTCAAGTAAACGGGTCGGAACCCGAGTTTAAAATATTTTAAAACAGCAAGTGCTTAATATTTACAAATTAAGCCAGTGTTATATTCCTATTAATTTTTTGGCTCTCACGTGAGAATCTCACCTCTCACCTAGTGTGCATTCCTAACGTACCTTGTTAACACGCAAATTAAGGTTCGTAAATTATTACCATATCTCTTATTCATTTCCCGTATTTCACCCGTAATTTTTTTTATTAGTAAATATGTTCATTTCTCTTCAAGATAAACTAGGCCTTTAAAATTAAGTATTCACTTACTTAACTTAATCTATATTTTAATATTCATTTTTCTACTAATTAACACAATAGATAACATTATAGTGTATATATATCACATTATTATATATACTAATACGGAACCTCCCAAACATAGCTGCGGTGCATGCATACTCTACTATCACGTCCTCGTACATCAATCACAGCATAATAGACAATTGGTTCGATGTTTCTCCCGAACCATAAATCGCATAACACACATATGGGAGGTGAGCATATTCCCTAATTAAATAGGTCATGCACATATCTACGCTCCCATTCAATCGTCGAAACTATCTTTCATCGCGATAGAACGTACCAAGTTCCTATGCTCAGTGTACGAATATAAATCCCCCCAAATGGGTCCAATCGAGATAAGACCGTGCACAATGCGAAACCTCCATCGTGATAGCAAGTAGAGTAGGTATGTTATACACAAATAAAAAACACCATATAGCCAAATGTCCCACCTATATATATATATTTAAGGTATACGCACAATCCATAACAATTATCTTTTGTAGTATATTTATTTCTCTAATATCTTACGTATTTCTAGATTATGACTTTACTTTTAATATGAGATTTTCTCCACACTCAAAAGGTATTAATTGTTTCTCTTATAATTTTAGTATCTACAAGTCTACACCCTACTGGTCCATGTCATCATAATTCACAAATTTAATTATTTCAATTGGATTTATTCTTCGATACTCACTAATTCGATTTTAACCCATTATTCCCATACCCTAGGATTTATCCTACATATTAATATTTTTTCGGGCTCTACCTATCACCCTATTGACCTCCCTTAAGTCCAAAAATATTCAATTAGTCTCCACAAAATAATTTTACAAGACGGAATTTTATCAAACCATATAAAGAAACAATTTCTTAAATTCCAAGAGGAGTCTATCGATCGAAGGGGAGGGTCGATCGATCTATCCAATCGATCGATCGATATTCTTGAGTCGATCGATCGATCCATCAGGTATGGACGATTCTTTAAAAACTTACCTATGGGTTTAATCATTTTCAATCCTCAAATAATGTTTTTTAAAGTCACAAACTCCTTATAATTCATTCTACATGATACGACAACATATATGGATGATTTCCAATAATTAAACCATCTGAAGTCTTCAAGAAGATTGGATTAAAACATCATTTCCCAAAATTTCCAGAAAACTACAATATTATCATATTCATCCAAAAACAAACTATAGAGCGCAAACTCTCTTCATTAGATGATTCCTATTTTGGGGCTATTACTATATGATCATCCCATATTAATTCTACATATTTCTTATTTCAAAGGATAGATTTTAAAACACCATAATTTATCTTTAAATCATGTAAAAATGCAGGATTCTACAACTACCCTAATACGAACATAATACATGCTAGAATTATAAAGATTAATCCACTTGCCTCTAATATGTAGGTCTGAACCTTTGATGATGATAGTTACTGGTGGTTCTCCTTTTTTCCAGCCAACTTTCAGCCGTGTTGGTGGTGTTGGGTGGCCTTATCCCTTGGTTTCCTAGAGGTGGCTCTTCCCTTTTTAGAGAAACTCTTACTCTCCTTGAAGTCTCTCACTTTAATGTTTTGGTGGAGAATATGCATCCTAATCAACCTTAGACTTATAAATAATCATGTATTTTCGTGGTTAATATTCACCTCCCATATAAAATGACCAAAATACCCCTCTAGGTGTCTATTCGGTTCCAAATTGTCCCGAGACCCAAATCAAACACCCAAGTATACTTTTTCGACTATAAAAACCCTACCGGACACTTTGGCGCAGTTAAAACAACCATTTGGATGCCATATAAACAGTTTAATTTCTCTAATTTTAATCCCGACATGACTCACATGTGCATCCCAAAATTATAGTATTCATCTCTCGCGACAATTGTATTAAATTATAATTATATGTAAACTCATAACCATATATTACTTTTAATTCACTAAGTAATATTTACATTATTCACATATAACTTTATTCTCGAATAATATTTAAATCTGGATTAATTTAAATTTATCTCATAATTAATCCTGATTAAGCCCAATAATTTCCATTTTAAGATTACTTAAAATTACAAGGAATTATATACTTCCCCCTAATAATGGAATTTTGTCCTGAAATTCGGAAAAAGCATACCAGGAAAAAATAACTCCGGGTATAAATCACGCATATAATCCTCGTGCTCCCAAGTAGACTCCTCCACATTATGGTGTGCCCATTGAACATGCATAAGGGGAACTACTTTAGATCTCAGACGTTTCGCACTATGGTCTAAAATTGCTAGTAGTCGCTCCTCGTAAGAACTATCTATCTGAAAATCAATTTCTTCCAACACAATATGAGTATAAGCCAACTTATCTTTGAGATACCACCTCAACGACAAAATATGGAACACATCATGTATCCTATGCAACTGGTAGCCTAAGTCGGTACACTGCTGGTCCAACCCTCTTAATAATAGGAAATGGTCCTACATATCTTGGATCCAATTTCTCTTTCTTCTCGAATCCCATGATTCCCTTTATAGGATATACACGCAATAGTTCTTGGTCCCCCACATTAAACTCCCTGAAGGACCTATTGGTAAACCTGTCAATGGGTCATATCGAGTCGTGTTCGTGTCGTTTTTTATCGTCTTCGGGGCTTATTGGGTTCATGTCTAAACGGGTGACATTTTTATCGTGTGAAAAAATCAGATCCAAACTCGACCCATTATGTCATCATGTTGTGTCATGTTCACTCGTTAATACCCATTAAGATAATGATTTATTTTGAATTATATACAAGTTGACATATTATCTCATTTTTTAACCCAAATAGACCCATTAATTCATTGACATTACTAAATATCTAATTTAGTAAAATTCATTAAGATTAAATTAACATTATGCTACATAAATTATTTATAAGTTCCAAAAGTATATCTTATTTACTTAAATTAATGGGTCATAACGAGTTCTATCGGGTATTAACAGGTGAAGGGGGTCAACCCTAACCCGACTCGTTAACCATCATGTCTTATCGGGTTGGCACTCATTTGATCCAAACCAATTAAGGGTCCACCCATTAACTTATAACTTTGTGTCGTGTCAGTTTGTGTCGTGTTATCGTGTCGTGTCTCATTTTTCCAGGTCTACCTATTGGCATCGGTGTAGCTTTTATGTCTATCTTGGGCTACCCGAATACGGCTCCTGGTTATCTTTATCCTAGCAGACGTGTCCTGAATCGCTTTAGGTCCAAGCAATTTTTTGTCCCCCACCTCTAACCAACACGCAGAAGAATGAGAAGCTCTACCATATTACGCCTCAAATGGGGACATAGCAATGGTAAACTGGTAGGAATTATTATATGCGAATTCCACCAGAGGAAGGTATTTCTCCCAACTCCTTTCAAAATCCTAAATGCACATGCGTAACATATCCTCCAACATCTGGTTAGTACGCTCAGTCTGCCCATTCGTTTGCGGGTGATAGGCCTGACTTAATCGTACCTCGGTACCCATGAAAATTCTCCCAAAATCTGGAGATAAAGATCTTGTCCTAATTGAACACAATATTAAGTTGTACCCCATGTAACCTCACTATCTCGGCCATAAAGAGCTGTTCATACTGCCCCATCGTAAAATGAGTCTGAGCCGATAAGAAATGAGTGACCTAAGTCAAATGATCCACAACCACCCATATAATATTGTGACCCCTCTAAGTATTAGTTAACCCCGTGATAAAATCCATGGAAATACTCTCCCATTTCCACATTGGAATATCTAGCAGTTGAAGTAACCCGGTTAGTTTCTGGTGATCCACCTTAACTAAGTGCTAGGTAGCACATTTAGAGATGAACTCGGCAATGTCTCTCTTTATCCCGCTCCACCAATACTGTCGCCACATATCTTGGTACATATTATCCGCACCGAAATGTACCGCAAATTGGGATTCGTGCGATTATGACATTACTGCATGCCGTAATTCATTCTCATTCGGGATAATCGGTTTACCATTAAAGCGCAAACCCCCCTCGAAACACACTGAGTAAGACTCTGCTCCCTTAACCAAAAGTTATCGAATCTTTTCCTGGCAGAACGGATCCGTAGCCTGAGCCTCTACTACCCTCATCTCAATCTGAGGAGTAACGGTCATAACTAACATAAATGATCTAACAACGACATCCTGATGGTCCATTTATTTCCATTTAGCCTTACACACCGTGGCTAGTTCACCCTCAGACCTGCGAACCAACGCGTTTGCTGCCACATTAGCCTTCCCTAGGTGATAATGTATCTCAAATTGATAGTCCTTTATGAATTCAAGCCACATGCGTTGTCGCATATTCAACTCTCTCTGAGTGGACAAGTATTGCAATGCCTTATGATCCATGAATGAATAAAATTTCTCCCATAGTAAATAATGTCTCCATATACGTAGGGAAAATACGATTATTGTAAATTCCAAGTCGTGGGTAGGGTAGTTCCTCTCATGAGCTATAGCTTGTTCTTCTTGATGTAAAACCCCACTAAGTCCCTATAATGATGCATCAGTGTATACTAGGTACTCCATTCATAGCCTGGGTAGTGCTAGGACGGGTGTTGAAGTTAACTTATCCTTCAATTTATCAAATGCCAACTGATACGCATCATCTTAAATAAACGGTACCCCCTTACGCGTGAGATTTTCCATCGGACCAGTAATCTTTGAAAAGACCTTGATGAACCGTCTGTAGTAACCAGCTAATCCCAAGAAACTACGAACTTTGATCGGTGTCATGGGTTATCCCACGCCCTCACCGCTGAGACCTTGCTAGGATCCACGGTAATACCCCTTTCTAACACTATATGTCCCAGAAACTACACCTCCCGAAGCCAAAAGCCACACTTCTCAAACTTGTCATACAGTTGATGCTCCCTTACTATGTGTAGGACCCTTTAAAAGTGCTCATCATTCTCTTCCTTGATTCGAAATTAAACTAGGATATCATAAAAAAATAATGAAAAACTTATCCAGGAACTCTTTGAATACCCTATTTATTAAATCCATAAATACAGCTGGTGCATTGGTCAACTCGAATGGCATAACCACGAATTCATAAGATCCATATCGTGTCAGAAAAGTAGTCTTCAACACATCCTGCTCCCTAATCCACAACTGGTGATATCCGGACCTTAAGTCTATCTTCAAGAAGTATGCGGCTCCTCTGAGTGGATCAAACAAGTCACTTATGTGGGGTAATGGGTACTTCTTCCGGATCGTAACTTTATTAAGTTCCCGATAATCTATGCACAAACGTAGGGATCCATTCTTTTTCTTCATAAATAGGACTGGGGCACCCCAAGGTGAGGTACTTCAGCGAATAAAACCCTATCCCAATAACTACTCAATCTGATCTCTCAAATCCCTCATCTCAACTGGAGCCATACGATAAGGGAGAACAGGCTATCAGTCGAGCGCCTAGTGTTAAGTCAATTACAAACTCAATCTCCCTACTCGGTGGTAACCCTGGTATGTTTTGAAACACAACAGCAAATTCCCTAACAATAGGAATCGAATCAAGGGTAATTACAACTCTTGTAGATGTCTCCTCCTCTACATAACACAAATTGGTGGATGATACTCCCTCGGGGTGAGGCATCTCCATAACAAACATCTTCTGACCTAGGATATCAAAAATAATGCTCCTACGAAAGCAATCAATCATGACTCTATAAGCAACAAGCCAATCCAATCCAATAATAGCATCATATGCGGACATGTCAAATACAAGCATATCAGCTGGTAAAAATAGGCTCCCAATCTCTACACTTACACCCTGGCATATAAAGAAAATAGGCATCCCACTATCCATCGGTGAGTCTACATAAGTAATAGTACTGCTGGCTGTGTCTAACAACCCTGTGGCCCGTGAAAATCTAGTGGTTATGAAAGAATGTGAAACCCCTGTATAAAAAAAATACGCACCATAGCCCCAGAAATAGAAAGCATGCCTCTAACTGCAGGCGGTGGATGATGAACTACAGCCTCCTGAACATTGCACATATGTCCATACAGTAACTGCCCTTGCTGGGGTGGTGCTGCGAAACAACTGGAATGGTAACTGCTACTGGCCCCTGAGCTAGCGCTGGATGAGCGACAGGAAACATAGGCCTTTAAGGGTCTTGCTGAGCACGCTGCTCATGTGGTATCTTGCCCTTATCCGCACAATCTTGCCTCTTGTTACCCGTTTTGCCATAAGTGAAACATCTGTCGGTGAACTTCCCCACATTATGACCCTATTGGTCTCGGCCCTATTGATCAGCTCCATATCTTCCTTGGCCCTGTTGGGCATTTTAATGAGGTACTATATCAAGTTTGAGTCTGTATTTTCCCATAATTGTTAACCCTAATCATGTCATATTGACTATCTTCTCTTGTTCTTTTGGCTCCTATAAACTGCATACTGCGATCTCGGTACTATAAGACTGTAGTGGTCACTGCATGTGCCATAATACCTGCTATCTCGGTGATTATTACTCTCTCCGGCGGTACCTGAGGTACTAGCTGACCTTGCTCTACATTAACTTCCCCAACAGTGTTAGTCTATTCTTCTCGACTTTCCATCTAAAAATGTTAAATGGATTGAATGAGTTCAACATCCATACAGATAAATCGTCGAAGTATAAATGAAACATCCATTCAAAACATACTAAAAACTCACTCTTCATGGTGGAAGAATCTATAACGCTTTTGTAGACACCTAATTCTACTACCCCTATTCTACTACCCCACTCGCACCTTCATAAGTCCCAGACCTAATTAATGAAACCCTTATACCCCGATCCTTCCCTTTAAAGTCTAATTTGAAGTTCATCGGGTGCTTTCAAGCTGCATTTAAGTTTAGTTAACTCTCGGGCCCAATCATTTATTATGAAGTTTTGTAAATCTTTGAATCTTAATTCCAATAGTCTCGTCTATGCGTGAAATGGACTTACAGTTCTCATTTTATGCCCGGTTTTTTTAAATACTATTTTTTACTTCCCATAGGCACCTGCTCCTCTATGCCTATAGGAATATGGTATTTCACTCATCCTGTAAGTTAGGAGGTATGCTAATTGGCAGGCCTAGGCCTACGTCAATCTTCAGACCTCCAACCCTAAAAAATTCCTATTTAAGGAAGCCACGACATCATTGACAAATACCCTCTTTTCCAGATCCCAAGACCTTTTTTTCTACAAATTAGTGCGTAGTGTTTTACATATCCCTTTCAAAACATCCCTCTAATACTTTATTACATTATTCATGGACCTAATAATTCTTACACACTTTGCCACCATTTCACGACCATCAAAATTAGCCTACATCACCATCAAAGTTAGAATTTGAGCTTCATAAAAGATCTTAATCCTATTCATTCAAACTTGTTTTTTTAGTGCTATTAATCACTTTTTTTTCTTAGTAGTATATTTTTCATAATTAGTTATCATTTCCTCACCTTTTTACTATTTTTATATTCACCAAATTTATTTTCATTAACTCAAAAAAATACAAAAAGAGGATTTGGTCCTTAAATCCCAAATTAGAACTTTCCTTCCATTTTTACTACACTTTCCTCACTTGTGTACGTTTCTTAGCAAACCAAAATAAGGAAATTCTAGTTTGGGGTTCATTGGTTAAATCCCACCCTTATATTCTTTCAAATTACGTGGGCTTTAATGCCATTTCTATCGACGTGGGTGTCCCGAGTTTTCCTCGGGATTTAAGTCCTCTTTCTTTCTTTTTTACTTTATCCATTCTCACTTTTATTAGTATCACATGTGTGTGTGTGTATATACACACACACACACACACTAGTTTATATGTGTGCAGAACGTAAAATCTAATAATTGATTGATCAAGTCTAATATAAAAAATCATGGGTATTAAAAATATTAGGTAACATTCTTAGCATAATGAAATAAATAAAATTGAACAAGTGCAATAAACAGATAATGAGAAATGGAATAAAGCAATACCAACTTTGATACCATATAACTGACGATACAAAAATGACACCAACAGTATCTGTAATATAAATTCAACTCTGAATACAACACCAACTTTTAATATTTTATCACACACTAGGGCTAGATCTCTACATTATCCACACCAAGTCTAAGCCATCTGACCCGTCTGCAAAGATCATCCCTATTGATGAACCACTTATCAAGTATCACATTGGCCTTTTCAACCTAACTCTAACCATCCAAAAGCCTTCTATTAACTCTTAGAGAATTGACTTGAACTTGCCCCTTTTTTATGTTACTAATATGAATGTATGCGAGACCTTTTCTAACAACAAGTTTCGAATTTACCCATCATCTATTCTAGTTTGTCATATTATGTTACAACTTCATCATCATGTACATTCTAAATATTTTCAAGTGAATACAAGTTAGTGACTGAACCAACAATCTAATACCGAATGAGTTGAGATCATCGCTACAATCATCGAGAACGTATATGGTATTGATTATATGTAAACCTTTTATTCGGGGTTTACTTTTATAAATTTTTTTAGACGTGTTTTTTAAATGATTTTTTAAAAGAAAATATTTGTATTTTTAAGTCGCTCAAATGACTATAAGTCTTCGTTCTAATAAGATTTAGAGTTCATTCAACTAAACTTCAAATGAATATTTAATGACATTTTTTGTTTACAAAATTAATCTTTTTTTAAGCTCGTTAGAACAAGATTTACATTAGTTCGAACAAGTTAGATTTTTTGTTAAAATGAAGTCATGTTTTCATTTGAACGAGATATTTTGAAATTTGTTCCATCGAGAAATTCATGTTTTTTTTATAAAAATAGGTCTTGTGATCCTCTATTCTCAGAATTTTTGGCAAATTTTGTTTCATCATACATGTCCAAAAGGTCTCCAAAGCCTTTTTTGTTTAAAAACCTTTTGTTTTCCAAATCAAAACCCTTGGATGATTTGTTGAGTATTTCTAAAACTATAAAAGAATACCATACATATTCATACACTTATAGAGTTGGTTCTCTACTTATAAAGATATTAATATTGAATCCTAAGGTTGATCGATGGATACCGAGGCAAGTGGATGTTGTTGTTGGCTAGGGATGGATCTTAATCATTTATTGTTTATAACAAGGAGAGAACAAATTTCTATGTCACTTAATGGTGATGTAAGTTTTGTAAGTTTGTAATTGTCATTTCGTAAAACCTGGTTGGAAATAGTGCTGAAATACATGTTTTTCCCAAAAATAACTTTTCATCATCTCCTACCTTCTGTTTAATTGGTTATTTTTTCATTTAATTTCAATATCTTGAATGTTTAGGTTCACCTAATTTAAGAAGATAAAATTTGGACTGGATTGAATTTAGTTTGTATGTATATAACCTAGTTTACGACATATACATATAACTATGTCACTTAATGTTTTTCACCTCCTTTGATGAAGTTCTCACTGATGTATTTCCAGAAAATGTTTCTAATCAAATGATTGAATATTTGGAGTATCTTTTTGTGCCTTATATTAACTACATTGATTTTAAACAAACAATTAATAAAGGTAATCTAACAAATGAACATTTCTTAACCGATTTCAAAAAGAACCTGATTAAATAACATAATTACATTCAAACTCATGATGATGAGTACGTTGTTATAAATCTAGGTTCCAATAGAATTTCATACGATATTATGATAGTGCCAACACTCAATGATTATGAGCGATTGCAGATCAAGGAAATCCTAAAGGAACTTTTGTAGATCTTCGCATGGCCCTATAATAATATGCATGGCATCGGCCTGGAGATTGTGCAGCATAAGATCCCCACTTATATAGACGGTAATCCTATTAAGAATAAGTTGAGAAAACCTTTCCACGAATGTTCACTAAAGGTAAAAGATAAGGTCATCAAATAGTTGGACGTTCGCGTACTACTCGCCATTGCATGTCACTATGGTTTAAGTTATATAGAATGGATGCCAAGATTACCTTCCTTAATGGAATTCTTTTGGAGAAAGTTTACGTGAAACAACCAAAGGGGTTTGAAAATCCAAAGCACTCGAGTTACGTCTTTTATCTAAAGAAGACCTTGTATGGTTTGAAGCAAGAACCTTGTCCTTAGTACGAAAGGTTAACTTCTTATCTCTTAGCCCATGGCTTCATGAGAGTGGGAGCTGATATGAAGGTTCTTGTTAGGAGAGAGTGTAGTGCTATATTGGTTGCCCAAGTCTATGTGGATGACATAGTCTTTGGATCCACATGTTCCCAACATGCTCATACTTTTGAGGGAGAGATGAAAACTGAGTTTGAGATGAGCATAGTTGGTGAACTCATGTTCTTCTTAGGTCTTCAAGTAAGTCAACTTGAGAATGGGATATTTATATCTTAATCTAAAAATTCTAGGGACATAGTGAAGAAGTTTAGTTTAGTCTCTGCTAAGAACTTATGCACACCCATGATTTCCTTGACTATGCTTAGAAAATATACATTACGCAAGGATGTAGAGCAAATGCTTTATAGAAGTATGATAGTTATTCTACTCTACGACACAACTAGTCATCCCCACATTGCCTTTAGCGTTGGAATTTGTGATGATTACCAAGCATCCCCAAAAGACTCTCACTTTATTGAACTTAATCATATCACCAAATATGTGAGTGAAACTCTTTCTTACGGTATTTGGTATTACTTTAATACCGATGACCATTTTTTGCCTTATTCGGATGTCGATTAGGTCAGGGATATTGATGGTTGTAAAATTACCTTAGTGTGACACCCCGCCTAATTAAATGCTGGGTGATCAGTCCTAAATAAAATTAAAACAGGTTTCTCAGTTGATTCATTCTTAGCATCACTGTCGAAAACTTTTTAATTACTAACCACCAAGGTGAATTTAGACTAGTGTCAAATTTTAACTTCCATTAAACATACAACAACATGCGGAACAATGTATAAATAAAATACCATCATAAGGATCTGAATATAACAACTAAAGTAAACAAGTCTTTCCGAATAAACCATCGGCCAAAAATCCAATAAATATCAAAACTCTAAATAATGAAAGTACTGTGGGACAACATAAATGATAAAATAAGCGTCTAATCAATTTCCTGCAACATCCACCTGTGCTCCAGCTCCGAAATCCCGGTAATGAATTCACGCTTGGCGTCCCTATGGCTGGACACCTAAACGGTTTTTAAAATAATTTACATAGCAAGAGTTAGCACTCAAAACATTTTGAAAATATTTAGTGAGTAATTTATTGTAGTAAAGCTAAGTTATTGATTACACATGTTAGGCTCATGTACACTCACTTGAGTTTGATCACCTCTCATATATAATGCATGCCCAACGTTCCATACATAGCCTATTTAGTTACAACTACCCAAGTTGTTTAGACTATAGTACTCGTCTGAACTCATCTACCCGTCTAAGTTTCCGTACCGCCCATATAGTACTAAGTTTCATTAACACTTCTCATATTATTAATAAATTTCCATGTAACATTTCACATATGTTAGTTTTTGATTTTGAAAGTTAAGTCTGAGCACTTAATCTTATTCATTAGATGTTCACTATGTAATTTCTCCAATTAAATTACTATATAGATGTATTTTCGTCATCTAATTATCTACTACTCCATCATAGTAGATTATTCATATAGTATATATTTCACACACAATATAGAGTATAAAGATAATTGGGTCGGTCTAATCCTCGACCCCAATTATCCCAACGTATTTATCTTTTAGATGTATGCACATCATATAATCATCTACCATTCTACGCAAGTAGATTATTTATATAGTATATATTTCACACATAATGTATACTATAAGGAGTATTGGCCTGGTCTAATCATCGACTCCAATTCTCCTATCATTTACATTGTCCAGGTCTAATCCTCGAGTCCAAATGTAAATGGAATAATAAAATATTGGTCGTCTGGTCTAATCCTCGAGTCTAATATCATATAGGCACTATAGGTATTCACCCAACCTAAGTACAAAATTTATAGGTATTCACATAACCTAAAGATTTACATTAGTATGTGGTATATTTCTCTCTGATACTCACCGTACGATGCGTTATTTGATTTTTTTCTTTATCGCATTTTCTTGAGTATTCACCCCACTCTAAGGGACTTATTTAACCCCTTTTTTATTTTAGTAGCTAAGACTAACTTACTCTACTGGTATATATCATGGATTAATGTTACTCTCTCTCCATAACTCATGACACGCATTTTTCGATACACATACCAATCGATTTATCCTCGTTGGTCCCTACTTGAAGTCTCACTCTAAAGTACCCTATCGGACCTAACAATATACCTACTGGTCTTTTCTAAGTCCCTAATTAGGTGTAATATCATCCATACGGTTCCCCTCGATCGTTAGGATTCAATTAACCATCAACGTACAAAAGAGCCCCAATTCAGCTTTTATCAATCGATCGAAGGTTTTGGCCGATCGATCGATCGGGGTCGATCGATCGATCAACTAGATAATAGCCATGTGCAGTTAAAATTTTCACGAAGTTTGATCTTTCAAAACCTTATTAAACCTTATGAAAATATCTACCAACATAACCAAACCTCCACTACGTGTATAGAGACTATTTCCAATGTAAACACATCAACAAATCCTTACGAAATTCATTCAAGAACCACTCAAATCTAAATATCATCAAAAACCCTAGATATGAATGTTCTTAATAAATTTTCTTCATTAATCTAGATTAGATTTCGTAAAAATGATCATGAAAATACTGATTTATATTCCTCTACAGTTGTTAATATCAACTACATGCAATCCTCACTAAACATGCATCAAAATCAATATTTTCTCTAAGAGATTAAATATAATTTTCATAAATCATGTAACCCTACACATGGGTATTATAACTTTGAATTTAATTGCAATAAACCACATGCCTTATACAGAGGTGATCTGATTTCGTGATAAAGATGATGATTTGATGTGCTTCTCTTCAAATCCCCACTCCTTAGATGCTTCGGGTGTAAGAATCCTCCTTAAGCTTTTGGGAAAGGTTCTTCTCTTCTCTCTAATGGACTCTCTACCCTAATCCCTAATTCTAATTATCAAATATAGGACTCTAATTTTCATAGGTTTAACCAAATTACCCCCGTAAGGTAGCGGTTTGGTCCAAAGTTGATCCATGACTCAATTGACATCTCCGGGTATACTATTTTGACTAATTCGCACCTCCCGGGCTCATCCATGACCTCTAAATTATCATTCAAGTATCCCAAAATATATTTCCCATTTCCCACCTCAACATAGTCTAATAAGCGACTCTCGGTGAGATAACATATAATACGCCCACATCACTCGCTATGACGTATAATCTTAATTATCAATTATTTACTATTCACACTTAGTAAATATAATATATCAGAAATATTAATCAGTATATATCTCTCAATTAATATTTAATAGCTACAATTATTATTAAATCACATTAAATTACTCTACTCACGTAATTTCAATTAAAACTTATTTTTTATTTAATTACTCAATTAATTAAATTCTAAATACGCCAGAAAAATGGGGTATTACACTCAGGAGGATTCTTTTACTTGGGGACTGCTCTTGTCTCTTAGTTGAGTAAGAAGATTTCTTTGTCCATGACAAAAGACGAGTACATCACCATCGGCAGTTGTTACACACAACTCTTGTGGATGAAGCAAATGTTAGAAAATTATGGGATTATTCAACTCACAATGACTATTTCTTGTGATAATATAAGTGTAATCCACATTTCTCGAAATTCAATCCAACATTCTCGTATTGGAAGCATATTAGGATTTTTTATTACTTTATTCGTGATCTTATTGAGAAGAAGATTGTTTCCTTGAGCTTCGTGAGTACCGGACGTCAATTGGCTAACATTTTCACTACACCTTAAGATGAATTTAGATTTGAGTATCTTAGGAAGTCTTTGAATATCTATTCCATTGATTGAGTTTGGGTATTGTATCTAGTATAGGGTGATTATCATATTGTTATATTTTGTACCTATTACTATATTATATTTTTATGTCTATATCTTTGACAAATTCAAAAACATTTTTTTTCTTTTAAAAAACATTTTAAAAAAAATTTAGAAAGATTTTATTTCTAATAAAATTTTCAAAAAAAATTTAAAATATTTTTATATTTTGTTTGCACCATATATGGATGCTCATTTTAGATGTTCGCATAAGAATAAGATTCCATCTATTTATGAGACTTAGTCATGGTGTTATGAGACTTGGCTTCATTTCTTTAGCGTTCTTAATAATGCATGTTTAGCATTTCGTTGTTCTTTTATGATTAATTATTTTATGATAGACTCTTTATATCTCCTTTATTGCACACATGCATGAACCTTTTGAACATTGTACTTTCTTGTCATGTGTAAAATAAGGTGTTCTCATCTCAATCTTGCTTATTAAAAAAAATGTAGTAGGAATAAATTGTGATTGTAAGAACCATTGCCCGAATCTCTTTTATTGAACAATTTGATTTTTGTTTAAAGTAATTGAAAGGGGATACGAAAGAAGAAATATTCTTTTCATTAAAATCCACCATTGTCAAGAGCCTAAGAGATGATTTCGACACATAAAAATCAAGTGCCGTGGCAAATTTTTTATTTCATTGATGTTTTAGTATCATGAGCATTATGATTCCTTAGAACAATTTTGAGAGTGTATGCTTAAAATGTTATGTTTTAATGGTGTTATAAGTTGAAGATCAATAGGTTTGCAAAATAATCTTCCTTCAAAAATATTAAATTGTTTGGTGTTATTAATTTAAAAAGCATTAAAATTCATGCCATTTTGCATTGGTCGAGTCAATTTCACTTCGTGCAACAATTTTACACCTAAGATTGAATTGAGTTTTTTTTTAGAAGTATCTCATTGATTTTGTGCACCTTTGCTTCGTCTGGCTATATTGATTTTCTTGTGCTTGAAGTTCACACAATTTTATTCCATTTCCATGATTAGGATATTTTCTTATTACTCCATGATGTGACTATTTGTACTTGTAATTTATATGTACTTTTTATACATAAAATTTTAAAAAATGATAATTTTTTTCAAAAAGAGTTTGTTGCTTCATTGAAGTTTCATCACTTGTACTTCCTTGTTTGTTCTTTGTGATGCTAATTCATATTTTATTTATTGTGATGCTAACATTGCAGGATTAGTTTCCAACATTTGTCTATTATGAACAAAAAGGGGGAGAACATATTAAGGGGAGTTTTTGTGTTTCATTTAAACTACATAGGTAATGGTATTTCTTTTACTTTATGTGTGCAGGTATTTTCTTCCCTGATGATTTTATGGACAACATGATTAAGAATTTCAATTGAAGATTGAATTTTTCTTTTCGTGTTTGGGAGGCCATTAGTTGTGGTTTTCTAAAGGGTTATTTGTTTTCAGTTTGTGTTTTATAATAGAATTGCCAAAGGGGGAGATTTGTAAGAGAAAGTTTTATAATTTTCCATCATCAATTTTAGTTTGTCATATTCTGTTATATCTTCATCATCATATACATTCTCAAAAGCTTCCATTAAAGAAAAGTTAGTGCCTAACCAACAATCGAAGACCAAAAGAGTTGAGATTATTTCTACAATCGTCAAGAACGTGTATGGTTTTGATTATGTGTAAACACGTTATTCAGGGGTTACTTTTATAAATTGTTCGAGGATTTTATATAAATGATTTTTCAAATTTCTTTTTTATTTTTTTGAAGTCTTTCGAACGACTTTAAGCACAAATTTCACCAAAAGGCAGCACAACTTCTCACAAATAAAATTTGGACTATATTGAATTTAGTTTGTGTGTGTGGCCTATTTTATGACTTATACATATATTCGGGTCCCTTACCATTTTTCACCTCTTATTATGAGGTTATCAGTGATGTATTTACAAAAAAAATGTTTCTAATGAAATGAATGAAGATTTGAGTATCTTGTTGTACCTTATATTAATTGCATTGATTCTAACCAAACAATTGCTGCTGATGATCAAATAAATGAACAATTATCAATTGATCTTAGCATGAAAAAGATTAAACAACATATCTTTCAAACTCATGATGATGATATTGTTGTTATTAATCTTGTTTTTAGTAGCAATCGACACAAGGCTAGGATAGGGTCAACACTCGACGAGCATGAGAGGTTGCGGTTCGAGGAACTCCTGAAGGAACTCATGGATGATTTTGCATGGTCCAATAGTGATATGCATAACATCAACCCAAATATTGTGTAGCATGATATCCCCTCTGACCCAAAATGTAACCTTATTAACAAGAAATTGAGAAAACCTTGCCTTGAGTGGTCACTCAAGTTAAAAGATAAGGTCATTAAATAGCTGGATGTGGGTTTTATTCTCGTAGTCGAATATCCTGAAAAAAACACTTAGGCAGAAAATAATTAACAAGGTTAATCAACTGTGTTTCTTGTAAACCAGAAGTTATTTAAACAAACCCTTAAACACAAAAAATTGAGTTTAATAGATGACAACAAGATGTGTGACCTAATTTCTAAACTGATTTTAGTTGGAAAAATCTTTATATAATTTTAAGAAAAACTATTATCCAAGCAACCAGAGTAAGCATCTATGAAAATATGTAAAGCACAAAGAATCCACACCACGCGGACTTTAACGTGGTAAAACCTCCCCATATGAAACATCCACGAGGGTCTTTATGCCCCAAAATGAAAAAAAATCACTAATAATCAATAACATGTTTCAGATACAACAAATATCAGAAAATGGAAAAAGAAAAATACATAACTGAGATGCCTTCTCAAATGCATGTAAAATGTCTCTGATTATTGATGCATTATTTCCAAGATAAATAAATCAACCAAGCCTCTAAATATCAACAGATTACAGTGGATTCGGTGAAATGTGTACTTAAGTGAAATTATACTAAAAATAAACACTCACAAAAGTTTAACAAACAGTTCTTTTGAAAAAAATCAACCAATATCAACATGCATGTACACAGTCTTAAGAATCTCAAGATCATATCTCATATTTTTAGAAAAGTTTTAGATCTACGTTTTATAAATTTGATTTTCATATAATCAAGCCTAGTTCTCAAAACTTGTTAAAAAAATGTTTTCCTTCAAAACAATTATATGCAGTATATACACAAATATAGAACAAAAACCATTTTGAAAATCTCATATCTGATATAAAGGTTTAAAACAGAAATAAAAGTTTCAAGAGCTTAAAGTTTTAAAAATTTTGATTTTGTAAAAATAGAAATGTTAAGATAAAAACAGAAACAAACTAGAAGAATAAAAATGTAAAAGTATATTCTAGGTTTCTTCTCAGTTCCAATTGATTTGAAACGAAAATGGAAAATCATAAAAGAAAGCACTCAAAAAACCCTTTATTTTTCTTTCTTCTCCCTACAATTCTCTCTATAATTCTCTTTTCTATCTCTAGAAATCTCTCCTTCTCTCTCTCTCTCTCTCTCTCTCTCTCTAAAAACCTAAATCTCGCCAAAAACTAACCAAATGATGATGCAGGGGTTTATATAGGAGATGTTTGAAATAGGTTTCAACTAGATGAAATCAATGGCAAGGATTGAAAGTATTAAAGCAATGTTGACCCATGATTAAGATTGATGCGAACAAAGGCACTAAAATGGGTGAACATGTCAACCGGTAAAACCTAACTAATATTAATCCTTATTAAAACCTAATGTTTCTAAGGCTTTGATAAAAATGATCTAATGGTTGAAAGATACTGATCAAACTAAGAAAAACACACTTTATGGCGCGTCTTAAACAAACCGATAAAGCCTTAAGTTTTAAAATGTAAAATGTGTATTTTTTAATGAATTAATTTATTGAATAATTCAATTAGAAATACTAGAAAATTATTTTAAATTCATGAATTAATTCCGAAAATATTTTCACACAATATTTATCAAAATATAATTTTCCACAATTTTGGCATTATTAAGGATAGAATTGAAAATTAATTAATTCCTCAACTAAATCGAATTAAATCAATTTAATTCTTAAAAAATGTTTAAATCTTTTTTTAAATATTCTAAATAATGCATGTGTGTGAAAATAATGTAGTGTAGTGATTTTCCACTATTCTCTATTGTCTTCATTACATTCATGGAGCTTGGTGTAGATAGGAATCCCTTTAGGGTCTTCAGTCTTGAATGAAACTTGAGAGGCATATTTTCTAAAATAAATATTTTGGAACAATATCCAAAATAGTTGAACACTTGATAGTCTAGACACAACAAATCCTAAGGAGTCTTATATCTAAGTGTATTTCAATCTCTCCCTTTTGATATTTGTGGCAAACCTCCATTGAGTACATGCATATTATGTGGAATACTTTTTAACTATTTGGAAAAAATAAATTGTAGTCCTATAAAAAACTAATCTACCCTATCTAGAATCGAAAATAAGAAGAAGGGTGTAAATTCAACCGAACTAATAACATTTGATCTCGGAAAAAAAATCTGATCAAATCTGCACTAAATATTCGCTTTCATCAAGTGAGTACTGTTAAGCTAAGTATAGAGAAGATAAGGAGCAATATACACAATAATGTGAATGTACTCTACTACCCCACTTTGGCTCAGATAGATAAAAGTGTAAAGTAATGAACATATAAAATGTGTCCTAATAGTGTTGATCCTACATAAATAAGTTATGAGCGGTGCCTTCAATCTTTCACAAACGTCCATTTCCCATAACCCCAAATAGAAATTTATTAACATGATAAAGACTGGAACGTAGGTTCATATATAACATGTAAATCAATCAAGAATAACCATCCCTATTTATCTTTTTATAGTTTCAAAACGAATATTATCTAGAGGCTATGTTAGAAAATACCAAGTTGCATTTCAATGCTAACATATTAAATTCAAAGTTCTTTAGATTCTACTAAGTCTCCACTAAAATGATGATGAATTTTTATTTATTTGGCTTGAGAATACTGAATACGATTTTTAGTTATGTTTATAGCTCTCTCGTTATCACTTAATAATGTCTCTTGAGTTTATGTAATGTCGTAATCACTTAGCATCTATTTGATCCACATTAATGGGGAACATTAGCTTCCAGCTGCAATATATTCTTCCTTGGTAGTAGATAGGGAAATATAATTCTATATTTTACAACCCCAACAACCAAGTTGTTTCCAACATAATAACATGAACCAGAGGTACTCTCACTAACCTCAAAACAACATGCTCAGTCGGCATAACTTTACCATATTTCTAATAAAGTCCCTTTAACATATTTCGAAATTCTCTTAATGTTTTCATGGTGACTCTGTTAGAAATGAACTGATAATCGGCTCACACACATATAGAAAACATGATATTGGGTCGAGAAACAGTTAAATATAATAAACTACCAATCACGTTTCTCTATAAAGTAGCAACTTTGCTTTTAAAACTTTTATCTTTAGTTAATTTTAAGGTTGTGCTCATAGGTGTATGTGTTGTTTTTGGCCTATTTAGCTTGGCATATAAATAAGCTGTTATCAAATTGTTTCACTCAAAGTCAGAGGAAATATTTCAACTCCCCTATAAGTGACACATGAAACTCCCCACTTATAAAATTTGAAAACATTTTAACTTCTTGTGGCGAAGTAGAACAAAAGATAATATCATCCACATACACTTGTGCAATCGAAACATCAATTTTAAATATTCAAACAAATAGTTTATGGTCACTGCCAATGCGATCGTACCAGGCCCTGGGGGTTTGCTCTAAATCATATAATGATTTTTTAAGTCTAACGACATGTTCAGGATATTTTAGGCCAACAAAACCTTTTGGCTCTACGTAAACTTCCTTGAATATATTACCATTCAAAAATGCGTATTTAACATCCATTTGAAAAATCATAAACTATAAATGATATGCAATAGACAAGAGAAGATGAACAGACTTCTTTCGAGTAACTGGGGTGAATGTCTCCTCTATAGTTATACCTTATATTTAGTTATATCCCTGAGTAACCAGCGTAGCTTTATTTCTAATTATCACCCTTGTTTAATCATTTTTGTTTTTCAGAATTCATTTAGTACCGATTACTTTAGTATTAGATGGTCTAGGAATGAAATACTAAACATCGTGTGTTTTAAATTATGTCGTCTCGTCTTTTATAGAATCTATCCAAAAGTAATCTTGCAAATCTTCATTTATATTTTTAGGTTCCATTGTGGGAGACAAAACAAGAAAAATTTGCAAAATTATAAAGTTGTGATCTCGTTCTAACCGGCTCTAATACTTCACCAGCTATGACGAAACTTGGAAACCCAGATAGGCATTATTGGAGTTTCAACATGTAAATCATCAATTTCATTTGGTGAGTCTTTATTTTTAAAAGTTTCTAACTCATCATTAAAAATTGGTATTTTACTAAATGACTGAAGTGTCATCTATAATTACGTTGATTGACTCCATAATTGACTTTGTTATTAAATCATAAACCCTATAGGCACGAATGTTTTGATAATAGCCTAGGAAAATGCCTTTATCACCTCGGGATTCCAATTTTGAAATATTTTCTCTATCAAGACAAACATAACAAATTCTCCCAAAGATTCTAAGTTATTTAATTTATCATACCAAAGTTCATATGGAGTCTTTTGGGTATTTTTACAGAGGTGAATTCTATTTATAGTATGGCAATCCATTTGGATTGCTTCAATCTAAAAATATTTTGGAAGTCTTTTAGCATAAATTAATACCCTAGTCATTTCTTGTAGCGTTCTATTTTTAAGTTTCTCAATTCCATTCCCTTAGGGGATCTTAAGAGTACTAGACTCGTGTAAATACATATTTCTAGAGACGTATTCAACAACGACGGTGGCATTCAATTCATCCCATGTCACTTCTTATATATAATACTTGGGTATCCACTGCATTTTTTTATTTTCAAAAGGATTTTCATAAACTCTTTAAAAGTGTATGATTTTTGTTTCATGAAATCTACCTATGTAAAAAGTGAGAAGTCATCCACAATGACTAAGATATAGCTATTAACACAAAGGCTAATAGTAGGGGAAGGACCCACTGAGTCCATGTGGATGAGGTCGAGGGGTTATAAAGTTAAAACATCCGGTACTTTCTTATGAGGGGCTTTAGTTATCTTTCTCACTTAACATGATCCACAAACAACATTTGAACTATTTTTGATTTTGGGCAAACCCTTAACAATATCTTGGGTTCTCAATTTGCTCAGGTTTTAAAAATTAGTGTGACCTAGCCTATTGTGACACGGGTTAGAATAATCAAGTCTAGTCAAAAGACAAAAAATAGGAATAGGGGAACTATATAGTAATTCTCCTTATTTCAGTTTCCTACTATGATGCATTTACCAGTTTAGTCAAAAACTTTGCAGTCACTTTTCAAAAAATTAACAGAGTAATTTGCATCACATAATTGACTTGTACTGAACGGATTATCTTTCAACCCTTTAAATAAGAGAACATCATCAAGCAGAGGCAATCCTTCCTCATGGAGTGTTCTTTTGCCTGTGATTTTAGATGAAACTCCATCTCTAAACATGACTTTCCCATCAATGTCACCTGTCATATGCCTATAACAACCTTAATCTAAATACCATCCAGTTGATTTTCTTTAAGCTTTGAGTACAAAAATTATAATGTTTCATCTCAATTGTGGTAATATATCATCTTTCTTAACCCAAATAGTCCTCGTTTAAAAGTCATTTATCCTTTTGAGCAATTGGAAGGTTGGGGAGTTTTGCGAGGTTTTTTCTCTTAGTTCGTGAATTGTTCTTATTTTTGCCTCCTAAATGATTTCAAGTTTGTCTAGGGAGAATATCACTATTGCACTTCACACGGGAGTAATTAAAAATTTTATTAACATACGTGTAAATTATTTTCTACAAATAGTTATCTAAGATTTGTCCATAGACATCACACTAGGAACAATATCTAGCTGACGTTGGTTTAGCCCTATTATTTACTCCTTGAAAGATAGGTTTAGTCTAAGTCTGGTTTCTAGATCCTACTGGATTAAACCCATCATTTTCTTTTCATTTAACAGAAGGACATACATAATTAGCTTTAGGTTCATCCTTTTGCTGGGGAATACACGAGTTCTTGGTCAGTTGTGAGACTGAAATGTTTTTAGAACTTTCTTTGACAAAAGTAATTTCTTTCATTTTAATGGGTTTTTTGTTTTCAATAAAACCAATTCCATTTTGTCATTTTCTTGTATCATTTTACTCAACATATGTTCTTGTTGTTTTGTTGAGTTTTCAAAATCTTGCCACTTTTTTAAAACTTTTGAACATTTTGTCTTGGATTCCTCCAATTCAACCATAGTGGCCTTGTATTTTTGTTTTAAAACAAAATTGTTTTCAAAAAAAATTATTATTTTAGATTTAAATCCCTCAATCTCAATCTCATAAGTTAAAAATTTACCCGTGTATTCTTCAACATTTAGCTTAACATTCCTACTCAAATTCTCAACTTGGTCAGACAGTTTTTCACCTATTTTTTAGACTTTGAAAATTTGTATAATGTTATAGCTTATAGGTCTTGCAAATTTGGCAAAAAAATATCATCATCACTATAACTAAGTGAAGTGTGTGATGTGACCCATAATGATCAAGTTTTATTTACGTAACTTGCGCACACATTCAATTCATCAGTATCAGCATCACATTGACTCACACTAGGGGTGTTCACGAGTCGGTTCGGGTCTATTTTGGATCGTAATTAAAATCGAATCGATCGGTTCGTGTAATACCCCGTACTTTTGACTATATTTATTTTTGGGATTAATTAATTAAATGCGTATTAATTGGAAATTAATCCGGGTTATAAATACTAATGAGATGCGAATTGGTATTTGATTATGTGCATATATGATTATATATGTATTTGGTATTATAAAATTTGTCGTGAGATTTATATACGGCATTTTAGAAATTTTGTTGAGACGCGTGGGACCGCCGCGTCACGATATATTATTTTGATGATAATAAAAAGTGAATTTAGAATCTATAATCCGTATGGTCGTTTTGAGTGCGCCAACGCGTCCGGAAGGGTCGAGATAGTCAGAAAACACTAGCCGGGGGTATAATTTGGGTCCCGGGGTATTTTTAGGCCATACCAGCAAC
Organism: Sambucus nigra; assembly: GCA_949130495.1. NCBI lineage: Eukaryota > Viridiplantae > Streptophyta > Magnoliopsida > Dipsacales > Adoxaceae > Sambucus > Sambucus nigra. The sequence goes on along the minus strand of OX422221.1, from coordinate 108,294,927 downwards.
TTAAAGGGTATTTTGGTAATTTTACATTTTTAGGAATTAAAAGTGAAGAAAATTGGGTAATTAAATCTGATGTGGATATTGACCCACTAAGCCCATAACCAACCCATATTAACCCTTTAAGCTACGGAGGCTAACATTAGGTTTACAATCTTTCCCAAATCAAAACCCTAGCTACCTTAAGCCACCATTGGAGAAGGAGCTTGGAGAAGGAGAGAAAGAGAGGAAATTCTGCAGAAAAACATCATCAACCTACACCAAAGTCAGAAATCAAACCAAGGCAAGTGACTTTATTCCATTTAACTTCTGAGAATGTCTTTTCCATGTTAGAAAATTCGGATTTATGGTTTGTTCTTGATAAAGCATGAAAACCCATGTAGTTTAGATCATAAAACTTGAGGAATTTGAGAAGGATTGCATGTAGAATAGTTTGGAGACGATTAATCTGATGTTAATACATGTTTGGGTGAAAGAAAAACGAATTAAATTCTGGGATTTGATGATGATATGTAGTTAGGGTTCATGTTCTTGAGATATTTGGAAAAAGTGTAGAAAGTTGTAATTTAATTGATGTTAGGATGGATTGATCCCTTAAAAACATGTTAGGATGTGATTATATATGTTTAGTATTGATTATAGACCTTTAAACGATTGATTGGGACTTAGTTTAGAAGATTTGAGGTGTTAAAAATGGAGGAAAACGATTTGGGGAAAAATCTGGGCCGAAGCTGGTAGCTCGTTAGAAGCAGCCCCCAGGTCGTTCAAACGAACTCGTTCGAACGAGCTTCTAACGAGTTGACCAGTCGCTGCTAACGAAAAGGGATTTCGTTCGATATCTCGTTCGAACGAGATATCGTTAGAAGGAACAGTTCGTTCGAACGAACTGGGATCTCGTTCGAACAGTCTCGTTCGAACGAGACTTCTAACGAGTTGGCAGAGGGATCTCGTTCGAACAGTCTCGTTCGAACGAGACTTCTAACGAGTTGATAGTTTGGTCCTTTTTGGACTGTTTTGACCTTTGGAGTTCCGTAAACTTGTTCGAGGATATATATATCATTCCATAGATGTAATAATGATAGAATTAGGACATTTGGGTATTTATTAGAAGGAATTTACATACGAGAGTGTATTGCATGGACGGTTTGGGTTGAGACGTGAGTGTCTACTACGACGTGAGATAATTATGGCGCGTACAATTACAAACCGAAATAGTATGAATTGTGTTAAATGTAAGTTAGTATGAGAATATGTACTACGATTAAAATACGGTATTACTAAGACGTGTGTTTACTTAGTATTGGTATATGATTGTGTGTATGACATACCTACCATACTTGCTATCACGGGAGGTTGCGTTCGCTTAGGACCCTCTAATCCTTGTGTACCTACGGGGGGGATATAGACTGGTACCTCGATGAACATAGGTCATAGAAAGACTTATTGAGATATTAATAAGTACGCTGATCATGAGAGCGTAGGTATGTGCGTGACCCATGTGATGGTGACTGTGTTCGCCTCCATTATTTGTGATGTTGTTATCGGTAAACTATTCCTGACAGATTCGGAATATGTAATCCTTATGTACGTGATGTACCGGGATGGATAGCAGAGTATGTGTGCACCGCAGCTTAGTTCTCGGGGTGCTTGTATTGTATATTTACGATGTGATTAATATACATTTAATTAATAAGAATCCTCATGATGTTGTGAATATAACTACAGTATTGTTTCGAGAATAACATAATGGGTTAGTGATATATATATTATGCATATTGAGCATCCGAGTTTACATTAAATCCCTTCTTATTACGAGCGTTATATGTTAATAGGACCGGGTAATAAGGGTAGGAACTATTACTGTCTAGCTGGTTATGGTGTCATTTAGCTAGTGGTTTATATCGTTATAGATGGGTACTTACGTTAGGAGTGCACAGTTAGACGAGAGGTGAGAATATCATGTGAGTGTACGTCCTAACATGTACTTTGCATTTAATGTTTTAAATTTTTTTAAAGCACTTGCAGGTTTTTAAAATATAACTCCACATTCGGGCTCTGATCCGTTTGCTTTTCAAATCTCTTTTTCTTTGTAAAACCATTTTAGGTGCCCAGCCACAAGGACACCAAGCATAGGTTACTCATTCAGGTGACGAGCTGTAGCTGCTTGTGGAAGCTACAGGGATTTGCATATAGACGCTTCTATCTTTTGGATTCCTGAGTCGCTATCTATCAGTTGTAGGGCATGTTGCCCATTTCTTTAGAGACATCTTTTACATTTCAGTTTTCAGACTTTAGCATGTATTGTTTCAGTTTATTTATTTCAGTTATGGGATTGTAGTGAGGAGTTTTCCTCCGGACTTTATTTACGCTATTGTGATGGTTATTCATTTTACTTCAGTATGGTGAATGGTGTTATTTATTTCTTTACTCTTGTTGCATGTTAATCAGACTTAAATTAAAATTTGGCAACTTACTTTTAAATACTAGGTGGTTAGTAATAATAAAAATGTTTTCGACAGTGATGCTATTAACTGAGCCAACTTGGCATTTTGAATTAATTTAATAAAGGAGTAGCTACCCGGTATTTAATTAGTCGGGGTGTCACAGTTCGGTTTTGGAAAAAGTCAGACCGAAATCGAACCAGCTATGAAAAAAACCGTTGGTTTCGGTTCACATCGATTTCGGGTCGGTTTTCGACTATTTTTTTGTTTTGGAAGGTGTTTTTAATGTCGGTTTTCAGTTTGGGTTAGTTTTTGAAGGTGGTTAATGGTTTTTGGATATAAAAATATAAGTTATTATACTTTTTTTAATATAAATATTGGTTTCGGGTCGGGTTGGTTTGAATCGGTTTTTCCCATGCCTTTATATCCGTAAATCGTACGCCGAACCAGGCTAAAAAAAGCCATTTTCGGTTCGGGCAGGTTTGGTTCGATTTTCGAGCCGGTCGATTTTTTTGCACACCCCTAACTCACGGGCTAACTCAGTAACATCATTATCATGAGAGATACAATAAATAGTATCAGCAACATTATTATTAAAAGTGTTATAAGCAAAAGTACAAAGAACATTATTTTTAACTACAGTACTAACAAGAGTGGTAAATTCATTACAAGCAGGCATAGAATCATCATTAGAAAGGAAAGTATCACCATAATATTTAATAATTTTATCATAAAATGCCATATAAAATCATTTATGTTCGATGGTCCTGACTCATCATCATCGGAATCAATTGATCCATCCCAAGTTTTAGAAATGTGAGCCTTAGGTGTGGCTTAAGTTTTATTATAACACTGATTATCATAAGGTCCCACTTTCCCACATTTATGACATTGTACATGAGACTTATCCTACTGAAGTTTATTATTGTGTGAGTTTATGGGTCTATTATTTGACTCTTGTGGGTCTTTGAAACTTTCTATCATGTGATCTAGATACTTGAAGTTCCTAATGCCCAGGTGGTCCTTTACGAGAAGCAACAATATTTATATATTTTATAATTTTCTTCAACTATTTTCTCATTGGGGCAATTTGAATATCAAGGGTTTCAAGATTTGTCTCTTAGTCGGAGTAACTGTCCAGGTCAGGCATAAATAACATAGGATTTCTCGTCTTAGAAGTGAAGCCTATATTTGACACATTGCATCTTATAGTAGTTGAGGAAAATTGTTTTTTCTAATCAATTTCCATTTCCGTAGTCCTTAGTTTACTACCAATAAGTTCAGGAGTTAAATTAGGGTCATTAATGTCTATAGTGGAATTTATTTTATGGTCAAAATTAGTAGGGAGAAATCTCAATATTTTTACAACTACATCTTTATTATGGTAATCAATACTATTAGCATGCAATTTGGTTATTATATTAGTTAGTCTCAAGTAAAATTCATTAAAGGTTTCTAAGTCAGACATCACAATAGTGTTGTACTGTTGGACTAGCATTTAAGTCTTGGCATCTTTGACACAATGATCATCTTCATGAGAAGTGATCATTGTGTCCCAAGCTTCTTTAGCAGTGGTACAATGAGATATACATTTTGATTCATGTTCATTAACTTCCATAAAGATATAGTTACATCCTTTATTATTATACTGAGACATGAGTTTTTCATCTTTAGTATATTCACTCAGTGATTTACTTATTATCACAGTGCTAGCCTCAGCTACTGGTTTAGTAGGACTTTTATAATGATATCGAATGACATCCCAAACATCATCACCTAACTGTCCTTTAACGAAGGCTATCATCCTAAATTTCCATACAAAAAATTTCCTCCATCAAATACAGGGGTCTAAAAATATTTCCAAGTTTTTACAAAATGTTTTTATCATCCATTTTATGAAAGAATTTCAGTAATCCTAGGATCTTGAAATTTTTGTAGTACGAAGCTCTGATACCAATTGAAAAAACACTTAGTCCAAAAATTATTAATAAGGTTAATCAACAGTGTTTCTTGTAAACCTGGCCCTTAAACACAAAAAATGGAGTTTAATAGATGACACAAGATGTGTGACCCAATACTTAAACTGATATTATTTGCGAAAATTCTTTATTTAGTTTTAAGAAAATCTATTAACCAACTAGCAAGAGTAAACATCCGTGAAAATATGTAAAGCACTAATTATCCACAATATAAGGATTTTAACATGGTAAAATCTCCACAGAGGAAACATCCATGAGGGTCTCTATGCCCTAAAAAGAAAAAAAAATCACTAATAATAAATAATAGGTAACAAATACAATAAATATTAGAAAATGGCAAAAGAGAAATACCTTACTGAGATACCTTCTCAAATGCAGGCAAAATGACTATGAATGTTTATTCAATAGTTCCTAGTTGAATGGATAAACAAAGACTCCAAATATCAATAGAATATAGCGGAGTTGGTTCAATGTGTAGTGAAGTGAAATTATACAAAATTTACATACTCATAAAAGTTTTACAAACAGTTATTTTGAATAAATCAACCGATCTCAACATGCATCTACGTAATCTCAAAAATCTCAAGATTAGATCTCAGATTTTTATAAAAGTTTTAGATCTAGGTTTTATAAATTGGGATACTCCTGATTTCCCTTGATGATTATCACACTCCAATTGCCATCAACTTGGAGTTCTCTTTCACCACAACATGATAGAGTATGAAACATGCACCACAAATCTCAGGACTTTCCCTGAAAAAGGAATAATACCTTGAGATATATGGATACTCGACCATCATTATAGGATACATTCCCCAGAAATGGAAGTTGAAAGAAGCTAAACATATGTCCATTCACCCCCATCTCGAATATCGCTCTTACCAATTTGAGGATGTCACTTTCCACCACCATTCCCTCTCAACAAAAAGTTTTTTCCAATGATCTAGAAATCTTTACCTACATGGTGAACATGTCCAAAGGAATAACAGTACCCCCTTTTGAGTCCAGAAGTAGTTCGTGTCCATTCATTACTTCTGCCTCGATCTCGCAACAAAGGAGGACCCCTAAAAATTTGGGTACGACATTTGGTCCCTACTTAACTATGGTCTATATCCTCATGTTGCTTGTAAGAAAGCCCGCGTAACGCTACATTGTCTTGTAGACCAGTACATTATTTATGACAAGGAACTTTTTAAAAGGAACTTTAATGGTAGCCATTTGTAATTCATAGCACGGGAAGACATTGAAGGAATTATGCAAAATATCCTTAATGGGGAATGTGGAATCCACGTGAACGGTCATATGCTTGATAAGAATATTATCCATCAGTGATATTATTGGACCACCATAGTCCAAGACATCGTTTCTTATGTCATAAGGTTCCTTAAGTATCAATAATTCGCCAATCTACAACACTTACCTCCCTATGAGTTGTACAACATGACTGCACCTTGACCCTTCTCAGCTTGGGGCATTAACATCATTGGGAAAGACACTCATAAGGCATTCAATGGGAAATAATTCTTTCTCATCGCCATTAATTATTTACTAAATGGGTTGAATCTAAGTCATATATTATGCTAAAAATAAAGAAGTAGCCAATTATTGTAAAAAGAACATCATATGTCACTATGGGGTCCCTCATGAGCTTGTATTAGATAATGGACTCCACTTTAAACCCAAAGTTACAGAAGAAGTGGATGAGTATGGGATTTAAAGGCACAAATCTTGTCCCTAACGACTGTAAATCAATGGGGTTATTGAAGTTGCTAACAAAAGCCTTAAATCCATTATCAATATGATTATAGAAAGTTTTCATGACTAGGTTAATCAAATCACTTATTCCCTTTGGGGATACTATACGTATTCCAAAACACCCACTGGGTTATGCCAGATTTCTTGATATACAGTATGTAAACAGTCCTGCTTATTGACTTAGAAATACCCTCTCTGAGGGTTATGCTAGGAAGTCAACTATGAGGACTTAATTGGCAACAAATCTATTATAATGGACTCTCACTCTTGGATGAAAAGGTATTGGAAGCTTTATAACACATACAAGGGTATCACTGCCTTATTGGATGATCATTCACTAAGAACGTTAAAGATTGTGGTCTGCGAGAAGGTGACCTCGCACTCAAAGAAATATTATGTCTCATATGGGGCACAAGAGGTAAATTAAAATCCAATTGGAATGGGGTATACCTCATAAAGAAGATCATGTCATGTCGCATCCATTATTATATGCTTTAATGGTAACCAAAGGATAATAATATAAAATAAAATAATTTAAGGAAAATGAAATTTAAATTCTTTTATTATAAGGGGATACCAGGCATCTTTTTACATACATGCATCTTAAAGTAAGCAAAAATACATCGTTATTCATACATGCCACACATAATAGGAGAAAATGTAGAAAACTTATGGGAATTACAGGAGCTAATAAGTTGTAGTATAAAAATTCCAACAGCCACTACCATCCTTGTCTGCTATCACCCACATGTATGTTACTAAAAATAGTTTTCGGGGTTAAACTGCAAAAGGCATGTTGTCTTCTTAGAGCTCATTGCCCATCGGGAAGGAAAACAATTAAGAAGATATGCTAAGTAGATAATTTTATTTCTATAGAATGTGTGAGTAACATGTATTGCCAAAACATACTGGAATTAATTTGTGCCAGTGTTATAGATATAAACAAGAGGAAATATCATAGAACTAGTAGGGGTATACTAAAGTTTATTGATATGTAAAATAATAATATGGTGGAACCCATAAATTATCGGTTATAGGGGTTGCAACTACGTAGTCATGTCGTTACAATATCATCCAAATCATATAGTACATTTGGACAGGCAATCCCAAATAATTGGAAAATAATAAAATAGATTCCCACACTTAGCTAGAGTGGAACTCATACGTATGTAGCAAAAAAAAATAAGCACTCACCATCAGAGTCCTATAGTCCAATTAGATCAATCATGGTATACCGGGGACTAATCCCTAAATCGTAAGGTATGCTACTAGGTTTCACTACTAATAGGTAAAAATTGCATGGTTTATTGCAATTAAATAAAATAGGATGCAGGGTTATACCACAATTATGGGTTTAAAGAAATTCAGTGATGTACTGAATTTATAGGTTGTAGCGGTTTATTGGGTTTAAGGATAACTAGGATATCAATAGAATTAATATTCAAGATAAATATGAACTACACAAAAGAGTTCATAATAAGAATATGAGTTCAATTTATCACACAGTGATACAACAACACAGTAACGGGAATTGTTTAATATTGAAAATCAAATCACCTACTTTGTAAATATGTTTTGCAGTTTTATGCGTCTATCTCATGGTGGTTGACTGGATAGTTAGAAAAGGGTGATTATAAGTAGGTGGTATAGGTCTAAAATAATTCTTAAGTGATGCAGTTGAGTGATAAATTGAAATAAATGTTAGTGTAAAAATAATTAAGAGGGTATAATATATATTTTTCTAAAAAGTATAAAAGGTAATATTTTTCTTAGTTTCATTTAGATTTGGGTTTAGTGAAAAGAGAAAATTTGCCTTTATTTGACATAAAGAATTTATGAAAAAGAATTCCAATGTTTTAAAATAGTTGACAAATTGGCCAGGGGGTATGTATAAAAAAAGTTGGATTTTTAACTTTAAAACTGGTTTTTGTCAAGATTATGCTTTCCAGGTATCCAAACAGGGTGATGTAATACACCATTTTATTCAGAATTTAAAAATAAAAAATTTGGAAAAAAATAGAATTTTCCTTATTAGAGACGCACTCGCATGCGCTAAGTCAAACATCACACGCACTTGATTTGACTCCCACTTGCGCACGTGTATCCCACTTCACCTTTAACCTTCGACAGTTTGACTTTAGGGTTTTAAAGATTTGACTCTATATTTGAGATGTTTTAGATATCCATTTGAGTTGGTTCCTCAATAAAAGTTTTGTAATTTTTGAAGAGGAATCCAACCATATTTGTTTCAAAGATTTTGGTAGGCTGGTTTGAACTATTGACTTATTGTAAAATGGATAAAGTTTGACCTGAGAATATGTGATTAAAAGCTATGATTCTTATTCCGCATAGTAAGGTGTACAATAATATGATTCTTTATTCAAAGGTATTTTTGTAATTTGACAAAGTATAGGTTTTTTTGGGAATTTTATAACTTTGAAGGGACTAAATTCCAATTTAGGGTGCATTGTTACATTTCAGGTGGAACCACTATGCTTATAGACCTCGATGGAGAAGAAAAAGCGAATCCAGTCAACTTGGACCATCTGAAGAAATTTTACCCCAAATTCAATTTTCGTTATGCTACAACTCTCCTCATATACCTTTTATTCTAAAAAATAATTTTCTCTTCTCCCTCTTCAGGAATAACATGGGGCATGATCCTCTCATAATTACCTTTTCAGAACTTATTGAATAATTTTTTATCCCCACAAAGGTTACGCAACCTATAAAGTCTCTATGGGTACGGTCATTTCTTTTCCACAAAATGTTATTCTTTTCTTCCATCTAAAGACATTAGTATCACTCATCATTTTAATGAATAAAAAAATGTGCCTTATCAATGAGTATAGATATTTAAGCAAAAAAGAAACTATTCCAAAGGCACAACAAGATATGAAAAATCACTATTTACTTACTTTATTTTAAATATGAAAATTACATGAAGTATTAGTGATAAGAAAGCCCCTACGAAGATTTCCATGAAGTGTTATTCCATGAAGAATATTTCCATAGAATTTGGATGATGGATATGTGGTTTATCCAAATATTTCCTACGCGTGTTATTAAATAGCTCATGAGTTCCATCATGAATATGAAACCTCTATATACCGATATGGATTAATCTTCCTTTATTACATATTAATTTATATAATAAAGAAAGCATATTCTCTATCACAAACGTTGCGGGTACTTCATTAAAACTAGGTGCAACCATTTCTTCATTCTCCAGGCCTAGCCTTGCTCATGTTTGCATTGAAATAGATCTTCTCAAAGAATGACCTTCAAAAGTGTGGATTAGAAAGAGATTGGATATTAAAAATATATAAAATATGATAAAATTCTAGATCACTTTATATACTGTGAAAAATAAGGTCACTTGCATGAATCTTATTTGTTAAAGAAGAACATTGAAGATAGGAATGAAACAGCTATGGGAGTTTACGGTAAAAAGATGGATCAAAAAGCAAACAACAAATATTAGGCAAAGGAATGGGTGTAAAAAAGTTTTAATGACCGTATCAATACAGGTGATCAACAAGCAACAAAGACTCGGAAACAAGCGGAAATAAAAAAGCAAAGTAAATCTGAAGAACAAATAATAATGAACCAAAAGAATTCGGCAGATCAAGACATTCAAAAAAATCAAAACAATTAAGGTCATGTGATCGAAGAAGATCATCAAAGTGACCAATAAGAAGATTATGAAAAAATCGGATAAAAGATCTTTCCACTAAACATTCTAAAGATTGTCCCATAAATCACGATCTTATGATGAAAAAACCCACAGAAGTAGGTGTTAATAAAGAAGATAATGAATAACCCATGAGTTTACAATAGATGGAGGTAGGGAGATGAAAGTGAAGGTAGAAGAGAGTGATAAGAAGAAGAAATTGGGTATTTTAGTAAGCACTCCTCAAAAGTCTTAGACAAAAGGTGACTAGCGACAAAGAATTTTAATATCAGCTAGAAAGATCTTAACTCTGCAAAATCTCAATGATCAGATTCAACATTTGGAATATAAGAGTTATCTCTTAAAAAAAGTTTCATTAGAAGATTAAAGAGGTTGAAAAAGTACATAAGATAAGTTTTTCAATAATTTTAGAAAAAAAAGGCCCTGAAACATACATATACTTCCCATACACCTACAAAAATATGAGTCTGCCCAAATTCGTACCCAACCACAAAACTTACCACCAAACATACCACATACTAATAAAATTTCACAAACTCTTCTTAAATACTTGAAGGACTTGTCTCATCATCACAATCATCAATGACTTTCCTATAAGGACCCCAAGAGTCCCAGTCTTAGAAGCACTTCCTTATGCACTTCATGTAGTGATATACCTGATTCAGCTTAGAGGAAATCACAACACCATCCTACCTAACTTCAAACATTGCAAGCCACATGTGCCCAGTCTCTTCAGCACAAATCTACATAACCACATTGCCCTATGAGCCCTAAAATAATCCCTCAATATCACCCCATGTTCCCCTATAATTTGGATTGATGGGTAGATGACTTGCGACGCCGCTAAAAAGACCCCAAGGTTGTTCTCAAGGATTATTCAAATACTTCATGAGGAATAAATTACTGATGTGTAGAAGAAAGATCTACTCTCAGCCTACTTAGCATAAAAGTCTTCGAGAAAGGAAGTCTTGAAAAGACCCGTGACTTGATCACAAAGATAAACATCCATCTACAAAGCAAACACAGTCCAATAAAAGCAAGTAGATCCACTAGACATTAACATTACAATACATCCATAGAAAAACTAAACCAATAATGGTTATAGAGAAATCTGAGTACCGAGAATGCAACAAGAGATCCATAAAAGATGAAAAGAAATGTACCCGAACTAACAAGTTAACAAGAAGGTCAGGGGGTATGTCGATCACCCCTATTTTTGTCCATGATATTTCTATAAAATATGAGTTATTTGGTCAAACTTTGGGTTAATGTTGGGATTTTATTGTTATAGGAAGTTGTATAATAACATGATTCTTTATTCAAAGGTATTTTGATAATTTGAAAAAGTCTAGGGTTTCTTGGGAATTTTAGAACTTTAGAGGGACTAAATGCCTATTAAGGGTATATTGTTACAATCTTTCCACCTAAAGAAATTTTATCCTTGAAATTACCTATGAAAAGTGTGGGGTAATTTAGTCTCATAACATCTTCAGTTTCCCATGTTGCTTCTTCAGTTCTTTGGTGCCGCCAAAGAACTTGGACTAGTGGGATGATTTTTTTTCAGAGAACCTTCTCTTGTAAGTCGAGGGTTTAGATAAGAACTTCATTGAATTCATGGTTAGGGTCGAGGGTTATACCTTTCTAGGTGATAATGTTAATTAGGTCGGGGATGTACTTTCATAGTTGGGAAATGTGAAACACATCGTGTATCTTAGATAATTCAGGTGTTAATTCCAAATGATAGGCTACTAGTCCGATAAATTCGATGATTCTAAAGGCACCAATATAGAGGGGTGCTAATTTTCCTCCTTTTCCAAACTGACCTATTTCCTTTCCCAGGAACCCACGCAGGAATACTTTATTATCCACTTGAAATTCTAAAGGCTTTATTTGGGTGTCATCTTACTTTTTATCGACTCTGGGATGAATGCAATTGTTCCCGAATTAGACGTATCTTCTCCTTGGTTTTCATGATAATTTTGGGTCCAAGTATACAATTTTCTCCTGATTCATTCTAGCATAGGGGTGAGGGGAAGGGTTATTCATAAAGAGCTTCATAGTGGGTGGTTTGAATGACGGTTTGGTAGTTGTTCATATAGGAGAACTCGATTAATGGCAAGTGGTTGTTCCATGTACCTAGAAAATCTAACATGGATGATCATAACATATCTTCCAGGGTTCGAATTACTCGCTCATATTTTTTGTTGGATTGAGGATGGAAGGCAGTACTTAGATACAGTTAGGTTTCCATTGAGGCTTGTAGGGCTTGCCCAAATTTTCCTATGAATTGAGGGTCTCGATTTGAAATAATAGAAGGGGTATATCGTGGAGTTTGACAATTTCTCTGATGTTATGTGAAACCCCACCTAATTAACCCCGGGTGATCAGTCCTAAATTAAGTTAGAACAAGTTTCTCAGTGGGATCATTCTTAGCATCACTGCCGCCTTTTTAATTACTAACCACCTAAGTGAGAAAAATAGACTGGTGCCAAGTTTTATCTTTCATTAACTTAAATGAAACTCATGCGGAAATAAAATGATACTATAATCACAAGTAACTAGAACAACCATTCACAATTAATTAACTGACCGAATAAACCATCGGCCCAAACTCCAACAAATGTGAAATAAAGACAATTAATCAATCTCAACAAGTCTAACAAAAACTAAATGAATTGTGAGCTACATGCCCGTAATAACTGATAAGAATCTCTATACTAGAAATGAAAGAATGAGGCGTCTATCAAATCTCCCGCAACATCCACATATGCTGCAGGGACGAATCCCTGGAATAGAATCAAGCCTGGCGTCCCTGTGGCTGGACACTTAAAAGGTTTTTAAAAAAAATTATAGCAAGGGTTAGTACCCAAAAACATTTGAAAAACATTTAGCAAATGATTAACTTGCAGTCATAAATAAATATGCATGGTCTCCATATTTTAGTTAGTGTCTCACTCCCTTGAGTACATTCTCACCCCTCATCTAATGTGCCCTACTAACACCTTAAATAAATTCACCTAGTTATTCATTTTATGACTAGATAAATTATATCACCCCTTGCAAACACCCTACTCTAACCGAGTATGTCTTAATTGTGATTTTTAAGTTATTATCATCATCAACTCAATTAAATCATTTCCCTTTTTTAATTTCATATAACTTCCACATCTTCTATACATATAATACCACTCATGCTTTATATTAATTAGACCATATATAGTTATTTACCTAATTATATACTCAATCATGCTACAGTATTCACAAACATACTGAAATAACATTTAATAATAGTATTTTTCCCGAGTAAAGTCTCACCGGGTATAAACCCTCTAAAGTGCTATCCCACTATGTATGTTCACATAACCTAGTTACCCCCAAGTCATATTCGCTCAGTAACTTGTTTAATACATAAATGTTGGAGGCGGTCATATTCCTTCCCTGACAGTGAGATGCCCCTCACCCATATAACGGACGTTATGACCTGGGATTATACTCACCCTACTCCTCAAGCTAGGGGATTCATCCAATACGCGCAACCTCCCCCTACAGCACTAGAGTATATAATAATATTATCTATTCACTGATATTAATGTACACATCATATACATATACTATCACACGCCATATATATATATATAAATTATCTAGGCTACACCGTGCACTAAGTCCGTGACACAAGCCTATTTCATTTAATTTTGAGTTTATTGCCCAACTCTTATTATAAATTAATTTCCCCAATAATTTCTTTTGGTATCTCCCCAACCAATATATTCGAACTCACTCTCATGGCCCGAAATAACATCACCCGAGTCTAAATCTCCGACTCTAAATTATTTAGCCTTTATCTAAATAAAATTTACATTTTGGTATCGCACAACCATTATTCCCGGACATGTCTACTACATCCGTATTTAATCATTTTGAAACAAACTTTCCAAAATTTAACCTTAGTGTGTCACACCTAATTTCCTCCAAATTCCAATTAATTTTAATTATGATGTCACACCAAGCCGTCCTCTAATCCTAATTGATTTTATCCACAATTAATTAGATTTAAACCCATGTACTAATTACTCAAAATTAAGGCATGTAAGAATTTTTATTAAATTTCCCTATATATTACAAACTGGGCAAACTGTCAAAGTTTTCGGACCATCGATCGATCGATGGTCCACCTTCGATCGATCAATCGATCAGGTCCTCGTCTTCCCCGAGTTGGTTGTTTCAGCCATGGACGCCCACCTCCAAACCCTAGTTTCTTTTACACCAAAAACTAAACTTTCTCATCGACAATAGACATCAAAACCCTTATAAGGAACCTTCCTAAAGTCCAAAAACATCACTTAATTTCTTTTCTCTACTGTTTTCGCGAGTTTGGGTTTAAAATTTAAATCAGTCTTTAACCCATTTAACCATCAATTTCATATCACCAATTCGTTTCTAATTCCTCCGGTTTTACATAACTAACCAGATTATAAACACACAACTTAGATTAAATATGCATTTTTACTCAATTTAGAAATCAGATTCATAATCTACAAAAACCCATGTTTATACCCCTTTAAATCCCAAAACGAATTTCTTTGATTATCCACATCACATGAATATGAATTGAAATACACTTTAAATTATACAACAAGTTAACCACTTGCCTTAGGGTTCGTAGAATCTGGATTTGGAACCGTGAGTGCTCAAGGTTGAAGATGACTCCTTTTGGCTCTCCTGTGATCCCCAAATTTGACTTTGGCTGCTGTTAGGGTTTCCCTAACCCTCTAAGTCTTCTCTAAAATCAATTCAGTCGTTCCCTTGTTTCTTTTAATTGTTTAATTAACCTTAATCCCGTTTTTTGTCTAATGGGCCAAACCCAAGTGACCCAAATGCCCCCATGTGGGCCCGGCTATGTCTAAAAACGTCCCGTGACCCGTATACTACCCCCAGGTATACTTTTATGACTATCTCGGCCCATCTGGACTCAACCGTACACTCAGAATTGGCATCCTAATTAATTTATAAAAATACTTATTTCGCACCCAAATTAGTCTATACCGACTCCCGGCTGAAATAAGTACATATCCCGTCATTAATACCCGAAATGACATAAATACATTATTACTATTCACTTAGTAAATAATTTTCCCTAAATATTAACCATTCACTTCCCGATTAATATTTAAATATAAACTACCATAATTAATTCAATTAAAATTACGACACACAAGTAATTTTGAATTCCCAAATTAATTAAATATTTAATGCACTTTGAATTCCCGAATTAATTAAATATTTAATGCACAAAAATATGGGGTGTTACATACTCCCCCGTTACAAAGGAATTTCGTCCCCGAAATTAGGTCGTACCTGTGGTGAAAAGCTCTGGATATTGTTCCTGCATATCCTCCTCCCGCTCCCAGGTAGACTCGTCAACGTTGTGATGACCCCACTGTACTCTAACCAGTGGAACAACCTTGGATCGTAACTTCCGCTCACTACGGTCCAGAATAGCCAGAGGTCTCTCCTCATATGAGATGTCTGGATGTAAATCTATTTCCTCAAGTGGAATGTGCCAGAAAGCCCTCTCGCTCCTGCGATATTTCTTCAGTGATGCCACATAGAACACGTCGTGTATCCGCTGAAGGTGCTCTGGCAATCCCAGCCTGTAAGCTACTAGTCCCACCCTCTCGATAATAGGGAAAGGTCCCACGTACCTCGGTGCTAACTTACCCTTCTTGCCAAACCTCATCACCGCTTTCATAGGGGACACCTGGATCAATACCTGGTCCCCAACCTCTAACTCCACATGTCTCCGTGAAGCATCAGTGTAACTCTTCTGCCTATCCCGAGCTATCTGAATCCTCCCTCGGATCAACTTTATCTTAGCAGACGTCTCCTGAACAATCTCCGACCCCAATAGTTTGTTGTCCCCACCTCTAACCAACAAGAGGATGAACGACAAGGTCTTTCGTAAAGTGCCTCGAATGGTGACATACCGATCGTGAATTGGTAAGAGTTGTTATAAGCGAACTCTACCAAATGAAGATATTTCTCCCAACCTCCCACAAAGTCTAATATGCACATTCTGAGCATATCTTCCAGCATCTGATTGACTCTCGCAGTCTGCCCGTCAGTCTGTGGGTGATAGGTTATACTCAAACGTAACTCCGTTCCCATGGCCTCCTGAAAACTCTGCCAAAAGTGGGCCACAAAGATCTTGTCTCTGTCAGACACAATATTAACCGGTACCCCGTGCAGCTTAACAATCTCAACTATGAATAGCTGTGCATAACGCATCGTTTCAAAGTCTGTGCGAACCGGCAGGGAGTGGGCTACTTTGGTTAACCAATCCACAATGACCCATATGGAATCGTGACCCCTCTGTCATGTAGGTAACCCTATAATAAAGTCTATGGAGATGCTCTCCCACTTCCACACGGGAATCTCCAGCGGCTGTAGCAACCCTGATGGTCCACTTTCATAAGCTGACACGTGGTACATTTCGAAACAAACTCTGCTATGTCTCGTTTCATTCCTGCCCACCAATACTGCCTCCTCATATCTTGGTACATCTTATCCCCACCGGGATGTATCGCAAATCTTGACCCATGGGACTCTGTCATAATAGCGTGCCTCAACTCCTCATCCTCTGGCATAATTAACCTCCCATTAAGGCGTAATCCTCCTTCCAAGCTGACCGAGTAACCCTCTGCTCCCTCAGCTAGCAACTGGCTCACCTTATCCCGACAGATCTGTTCCTTTGCCTGAGCCCTCACCATCCGCATGATGATCTCAGGTGTGATGGATAATGCTGACATGCAAGCCCTGGCTACATCATCCTCATATCGATGCTCTCTACACTTCGCTTTCCAGACTTCTGATATTTCCCCCGTCGGTCTCCGACTCAATGCATCTGCAACCACATTAGCCTTACCAGGATGATACTTAATATTAAACTGGTAGTCTTTCATGAATTCTAGTCATCGCCTCTGCCTCATATTCAGATCCTTCTGAGTGAATAGGTACTTAAGTGATTTTTGATTCGTGAATAACGTGAACTGTTCTCCCAGAAGATAATGTCTCCATATCCTCAAAGAAAAAATGATCGCTGCCAAATCCAGGTCGTGAGAGGGGTAATTCCTCTCGTGGGGTTTTAGCTTTCTGGACGCATAAGCTATAGCCCTTTCCTCCTACTGAAGCACACCCCCAAGTACCTGTAAGAATGCGTCAGTGTAAACCCGATACTCTAATCCTCCCTTCGGCAATGTAAGTACGGGTGCAGATGTCAACTTGTCCTTTAGCTCGTCGAAAGCTAATTGACAATGATCACTCCAAGTGAAAGGTACCCCTTTTCGGGTTAGATTCGTCAAAGGGCCCGTAATCTTTGAGAATCCATTGATGAACCGCCTTAATAACCAGCCAATCCCAGAAAACTGTGCACCTCAGTCGGTGTCATGGGCTGCCCCCACTCCCTCACCGCCGATACTTTACTCGGATCCACTGCAATACCCCGGTCTGACACCACGTGGCCAAGAAACTGAACCTCCCATAGCCAAAATCCACACTTCCCGAATTTGGCATAGAGCTGGTGATACCGCAATGTTCATAAAACCATACATAAATGCTCTGCGTGCTCCTCCTCGGTGTGCGAGTAGATCAGGATGTCACCAATGAACACGATGAAAAACTGGTCGAGAACTCCCTGAAAACCCTGTTCATAAGGTCCATGAACACTGCTGGTGCATTGGTGATCCCGAATGGCATCACCCTGAACTCATATGATCCATACCGCAACAGGAAAACGATCTTAGGAACCTCTTCTTCTCAGATACGTAGTCGATGATACCCTGACCTCAAGTCGACCTTAGAGAAGTAAGACGCCCCTCTCAACTGGTCAAATAGATCATCAATCCTAGGCAATGAATACCTATTCCATATCGTTGCCTTATTCAGCTCTCTATAGTCCACGCATAACCGTAGTGAGCCATCTCGCTTCTTCACAAAAAACACTGGTGCACCCCACGGCGATGTACTCCGCCGAATGAATCCTTGACCCAGAAGCTGCTGAATCTGCTATCTCAGCTCACGCATCTCTTAAGGGGCTATACGGTATGGGGCCCGAGCAATTGGCCTCATCCTCGGTGCTAAATCGATTACAAATTTGATTTCCCTGCTAGGTGACAACCCTGGTATCTCCTGGAACACCTCCTCAAAGTCCCTCACTATCGATTTTGAGTCCAACGGAATCGCCACCTCTTGTGAGGTTTCCTCCTCGATGTAATGCAGGTGCGTGCGTGACCCTCCCTCGGGTAATGACATTGCTATCAAAAACATCTCCTGTCCTAGAATGGAGAACACGATTGTCCTCTCGTAGCAATCCATCGTCGCCCGATAACCTGCCAACCAATCCATTCCCAAGATGACATTGTACCCCTCCATATCAAAAACCAAGAAGTTCGCTGCTAAACTAAGTCTCCCAATCAAAATGTCCACCCCCCGACAAACTGAATGAATTGAAGCCCCGCTACCTACTGGTGACTCTACACACATCCGAAGACTACTCGCGGTCTCTAGTAACCCGACCCGTTTAGCAAAATTATATTTAATGAATGAATGCGATGCTCCCGTATCAAAAAGAATACTACCCTCATAACCATGAATGAGAAATGTACCCTCAACCGCTGGCGGTGCTTGCTGCGTTGGAGGATTGGGAACATCCCGGACGTTATACACATGCCCGTAGTGCATCTTCCCCTTTTGCGGTGGGACGGGTGGGGCTGGTGCTGCTGGCGGTATCTGCCCTCGTTGCCCCTGTTGGGCCTCCTACTGATGACCTCTGCCCCTCTGTGGGCACTCCCTCTTGAAGTGTCCTGGCTAGCCACAGACAAAACAGCATCTCTGACCATCCCCCTGTCGTTGGCCCTGTTGGCCCTGATGTGGCTGTCCCTGCTGGCCTCCCCCATTGTTCCCTTGGCCCTGACGGCCCTGAGGAACCTGCTGTTGCTGATTCGAGCCCGACTATCCCTGCCTGGACCCCTGTCCTCCCGGTCGGAACCCACCAGGCTTAAACTTCTTAGCATGATTCCCCTGCAGACTTCCAGTCTACTGCTGAGTACCACTCGTGTCACCACTAGTAGCTGCCTTGCCCTGTTGGCTCGGCTCCCCCATTCTCTTGCTCCCCATCACGTGGAAGCGATGATCCTGGCAATGTACAAGTGCGGCGTTGATGACATCTGTATAAGTCACTAACGCCAGATTGCCAATCAAATGTTGCCTGATCCGCCAGGCTAAGCCATCCATAAACCTCAATTTCTTTCGCTCCTCATCGCTCACCTCATTTGGCATAAAGTTTGCCAAACGGGTGAACTCTTCTTCATAGTCTGCCACTGATCAGTCACCCTGTACTAAATCATTGAATTTCTTTCTCATCTCAGTCTCTACCACTGGTGGAAAGTATTTGCGATTGAACCGTACCCAGAACTCTGCTATCGTCATCAAATATCGCTCCTCGACGGTGGTAACTGACTCCCACCATTATAAGGCTGCCACCGATAGACGAAAGGTAGCAAGCATCTATTTCTGTACCTCGGTACACTCCAGCATGCGCAGATGGCGCTGAATGTTCTTCTTCCAGTCACAAGCCTCTACTACATCTGTGCTACCCCGAAACTCAGGTGGGTGACCCTTCTGAAAGGTCTCCCTAACTCGCTGCCAAGATGGTGGCCCCATTGGAGCCTGAACTGCTGGTGCCACTGGAGGCGGTGCCTGGGGTTGTGGAAAGTGAGCTGCCATAGCTCGAATCGCTGTCTCGACCACCTGGGCCACAATCACTGCCACCTGAGTGGTGGAAATCAACTCGGGTGGGGGTGGGGGTGGTGATACCTGTGGCTCCTAATGAGCCTCCTGACCTCATCCCTAGCATCAGCCCTCTCCGCTCTCTGTCTCCTCGGTGGCATCTGAAATAGATTGAATTGTATAAGTACACAACTTATACAACAATTTTTACAGTAGAAATACGATCACTCACAAGTGGAAAAATGAATCAACAGTCCTAATAATAGGGCTCTACAACAACCAAATGCTACGCTGAAATGTAGTAAGCCGCACAGATCCTAAGGACACTAGAACTTGATGCTCTGATACCATCTGTGACACCCCACCTAATTAACCCCGGGTGATTAGTCCTAAATTAAGTTAGAATAGGTTTCTCAGTTGGATCATTCTTAGCATCACTGCCACCTTTTTAATTACTAACCACCTAAGTGAGAAAAATAGACTGGTGCCAAGTTTTATCTTTCATTAGATTACATGAAACTCATGCGGAAATAAAATGACACTATAATCACAAGTAACTGAAACAACCATTCACAATTAATTAACTGACCGAATAAACCATCGGCCCAAACTCCAACAAATATGAAATAAAGACAAGTAATCAATCTCAACAAGTCTGACAAAAACTAAATGAACTGTGAGCTACATGCTCGTAATAACTGATAAGAATCTCTTTACTAGAAATTAAAGAATGAGGCGTCTATAAAATCTCCCACAACATCCACATATGCTGCAGCGACGAATCCCTGGAATAGAATCAAGCCAGGCGTCACTGTGGCTGGACACCTAAAAGGTTATTAAAAAAATTTATAGCAAGGGTTAGTACCCAAAAACATTTGAAAAACATTTAGCAAATGATTAACTTGCAGTAATAAATTAATATGCATGCTATCCATATTTTAGTTAGTGCCGCACTCCCTTGAGGACATTCTCACCCCTCCTCTAATGTTCCCTACTAATGCCTTAAATAAATTCACCTAGTTATTCGTTTTATGACTAGATAAATTATATCACCCCTTGCAAACACCCTACTCTAACCGAGTATGTCTTAATTATGATTTTTAAGTTATTATCATCATCAACTTAATTAAATCATTTCCCTTTTTTAATTTCATATAACTTCCACATCTGTTATACATATAATACCACTCATGCTTTGTATTAATTAGCCCATATATAATTATTTACCTAATTATATACTCAATCATACTATAGTATTCACAAACAGACTGAAATAACATTTAATAATAGTATTTCTCCCAAGTAAAGTCTCACCGGGTATAAACCCTCTAAAGTGCTATCCCACTAGGTATATTCACATAGCCTAGTTACCCCCAAGTCAGATTCGCTCACTAACTTGGTTAATACATAAATGTTGGAGGCGGTCATATTCCTTCCCTGAAAGTGAGATGCCCTTCGCCCATGTAACGGACGCTATGACCTGGGATTATACTCACCCTACTCCTCAAGCTAGGGGATTCATCCACTACGCGCAACCTCCCCCTACAGCACTAGAGTATATAATAATAATAATATATATTCACTGATATTAATATACACATCATATATATATACTATCACATGCCGTATATATATATATATATATATATATATATATATAAATTATCCCGGCTACACCATGTACTAACTCCGTGACACAAGCCTATTCCATTTTATTTTGAGTTTATTGCCCAACTCTTATTATAAATTAATTTGCACAATAATTTCTTTTGGTATCGCCCCAACCAATATATTCGGACTCACTCTCGTGGCTCGAAATAACATCACCCGAGTCTAAATCCCCGACTCTAAATTATTTAGCCTTTACCTAAATAAAATTTACATTTCGGTATCGCTCAACCATTATTCCCGGACTTGTCTACTACATCCGTATTTAATCATTTTGAAACAATCTTTCCAAAATTTAACCTTAGTGTGTCACACGTAATTTCCTCCAAATCCCAATTAATTTTAATTGTGATGTCACACCAAGCCGCCCTCTAATCCTAATTGATTTTATCCACAATTAATTAAATTTAAACCCACGTACTAATTACTCAAAATTAAGGCATGTAAGAATTTTTATTAAATTTCCCTATATATTACAAACTGGGTGAACTGTCAAAGTTTCCGGACCATCGATCGATCGATGGTCCACCTTCGATCGATCGATCGATTAGGTCCTCGTCTTCCCCGAGTTGGCTGTTTCAGCCATGGATGCCCACCTCCAAACCCTAGTTTCTTTTACACCAAATACTAAACTTTCTCATCGGCAATAGACATTAAAAACCTTATAAGGAACCTTCCTAAAGTCCAGAAACATCACTTAATTTCTTTTCTCTACTATTTTCGCGAGTTTGGGTTTAAAATTTAATTCAGTCTTTAACCCATTTAACCATCAATTTCATATCACCAATTTGTTTCTAATTCCTCCGGTTTTACATAACTTACCAGATTATAAACACACAACTTAGATTAAATATGCATTTCTACTCAATTTAGAAATCAGATTCATAATCTACAAAAACCCATGTTTATATCCCTTTAAATTCCAAAACAAATTTATTTGATTATCCACATCACATGAATATGAATTGAAATACACTTTAATTGCTACAGAAAGTTAACCACTTGCCTTAGGGTTCGTAGAGTCTGAATTTGGAACCGTGAGTGCTCAAGGTTGAAGATGACTCTTTTTGGCTCTCCTATGATCCTCAAATTTGACTTTGGCTGCTGTTAGGGTTTCCCTAACCCTCTAAGTTTTCTCTAAAATCAATTTAGTCGTTCCCTTATTTCTTTTATTTGTTTAAATAACCTTAATCCCGTTTTTTGTCTAATGGGCCAAACCCAAGTGACCCAAATGCCCCCGTGTGGGCTCGGCTATGTCTAAAAACGTCATGTGACCCGTTTACTACCCTGGGTAAACTTTTCTGACTATCTCAATCCATTCAGACTCAACCGTATACTCAGAATTGGCATCCGAATTTTATAAAAATACTTATTTCGCACCCAAATTAGTCCATACCGACTCCCGGATGAAATAAGTACATATCCTGTTATTAATACCTGAAATGACGTAAATACATTATTACTATTCACTTAGTAAATAAGTTTCCCTAAATATTAACCATTCACTTCTCGATTAATATTTAAATATAAATTACCATAATTAATTCAATTAAAATTACGACACACAAGTAATTTTGAATTCCCGAATTAATTAAATATTTAATGCACTTTGAATTCCCTAATTAATTAAATATTTAATGCACAAAAATACGGGGTGTTACATGTTAATCTCACTATGTCATTGGAAAGAATTGATGGATCTAGTTGGTATAAAATGGGTAGATTTTGTAAGGCGATCAATGATAACCCATATTGAATTGTAACCTTAAGAAGTTCGGTGTAATTTGCAGACAAAATCCATTGTGAAGTGATCCCATTTCCATTCCGTGATAAGGAGTGGTTGGAGTAATCTGTTGGGGTGTTGATTCCCAACCTTCACTTATTGATAGGTTAAACATATGGAAACAAAATGGGTTATCTCCTTTTTCATACCTAGCTACCAATAATCTTGTTTGAGATTCTGATACATTTTGGTGCTTTCGGGATGAATCATTAATTTAGAATGGTGGGCTATTTGTAGGATTTCTTCCTATAATGAGGATATAAAAGGGACACATATTCTATTTTTAAATTGTAACCCTCGTTCGGGGTCCAGTTTCAAGTATTTTTCGAAGAGGTTATTTTGGAATTTTTGTTTTTGGGAGTTCAAAATTCATCTTGGTCTTAGGGGTCAATGATTTTCTTGTGTAGGGTGGAGCGAGCTACGATGTTTCACAAGACAATTTGGGTTTCGAAAGAGTCTCTTTGTAGTTTGTAATCTCCTATGGTTTCTCATAATACAAACATCTTGTAGAGGTTTCCCTAGGCTTTGCGACTTAAGGCATCAGCAACTACGTTACCTTTTTCGGGATGGTAGAGAAGATTAAATTTGTAATCCCTTAAAACTTATATCCAGCATCCATCGGAGGTTTAGATCATTTTGAGTGAAGATATACTTAAGTATTTTATGGTCAGAAAATACCAAAAATTCCTCTCCATATAGATAACGTCTCCATATTTTCACGGCAAAGACTACTACTGCTAATTCCAAGTCATGTAGCGAATAATTGCGTTCATGAATTTTTAATTTTTATGACCCGTATTCGATCACTTTTCCTTGTTGCATTAACATACAACCAAGTCCTTGTAAGGAAGCGTCAGTATAAACGTCATAACTATTGTTACTAGAAGGAATGGTCAGGATGGGGGCAGGGGTTAATTTTTCCCTAAGTGTACAGAATGCTTGTCTATAGTCTGAGGTCCATACAAACTGGACATCCTTATTGGCTAGCCTCATCAAAGGTAGGGAAATTCTAAACAATCCTTCCAGGAAGCCCCGATAGTATCCGATAAGTCCTAGGAATTTGCATGATTCCATAATGGTGGTGGGTTGAGGCCAGTTAAGTACGATAGTGGATTTGGTTGGGTATACTTGTATGCCTACTTTGGTGACTATGTATCCGGGTAATTTCACCTCTTTCATGAGGAAGACACATTTTCTCTAGTTAGCATAAAGTCGATGTTTGCGAAGAGTGTCCAACACTATGCATAAATGTTCCTCGTGTTTTGCCCTGGTCTTAGAATAAATTAATATGTCATCGATAAAAATGATTAGGAAATGATCCAAAAAGGGATGAAATACACTATGCATTAGTTCCATGAAAGTGGAGAAAGTATTTATCAATCCAAAGACATGACTAAGAACTCATAACGACCATATCGTGTTCAAAAAGTAGTTTTTGGTATATTTTCTTCCTTGACACGAAGTTAATGATAACCCGATCTTTAGTAAATCTTTGAGAATATTCTTGGCCCTCATAACTGGCCAAACATATCTCCTATTATGGGTAAAGGGTATTTGTTTTTCATGGCTACTTATTTTAACTTTGGATAATCAATGCATAATCAAAAAGTCACATCTTTCTTTATCTTGAATAGAACTGGAGCTCCCTAAGGTGATCTATTGGGGTGTATAAATTCTTTATTTAAAAAGTCATCTAGTTATGTTCAGAGTTCTCGCAACTCTAAAGGATCCATACAGTAAGGGGGTATTAAAATAAGAGAGGTATTTGGAAACAAGTTGATAAAAAGTTCAATCCCTCGAGGTGGGGGTATTCCAAGTAAATCTTCATAAAACATGTCCTTATATATATATATATATATATATATATATATATATATATATATATGAGAATGTTGGAAAGGGAGGAAATTTCCTTTTTACCTATTTGAAAAAGTAAAGGTTGTTGGGGCTTTCTTTTTGAAAATAGAATGAAGGTTAAAGTGGTGGTTCAAATGTTATCGCCTTTGCATGGAAATTAATATGAGCAATGTTTGGGGATAATATGTCCATCCCTATGATTAAATCAAACTCGATTAGATCAAGAACCATTAAATCTATGGCTAAGGTCCTGGTTCCAAAGTATAAAGTGTGATGCTTACAAATCCTGTTGGAAATAGCCATTTTTTTCATTGGCATTCCATAGTGAAAGGATGAGCTAACGGACTAGAAGATAATTACAGGTGACTCATACATGTATGACTAATGAAAGAATGTGTGAATTTGAAATCAAATTATATATGTGCTGAAATGTTATTGAAAGTAAGATTACCTTTTACCACACCGTGGTAATTTTGATTTTTCGTTGGGAGAAGGGAGAAATTTTGACCTCGGGTCCTATTGAACGATTCTCGCTTCTTCTTGTGATTTTTTTTGCAATGGGTGGTTAAATTTAATATCTGTATTCTTGAAGAAAGGTTTGGTAAAATTGAAGGTGGTAGAGGGAGGAAACATTTGTAAGAGAGGTCGTTGGGGCCTAAGGTGCCCTACTTTGTTGCATTCGTGACAACGTAAAAAAGGTGGGCTATTGTTAAGATGGATTTGACTAAAATTTTGACCATCCTTGGGCTTGATGTAGGGATGATCTTGCTGATTCGGTTGGGTTCTAATGACATAATGGTTCTAGGGAGGAGTAGAAATTCAGGTTATTTTATTAGATGTTGGGTTCTTTTTGCAAAGGGATAACAGAGGATTTGATGTTCTAGCTTAGCCCTCGTTCAAAATGCTTGCACTTCTTGATTTCAGTATTGACATACTCTTGAGTATAACGTGATAATTTAGTGAACCTAACCTCATATTAGGCATAGTCGTCCGTTGCTATTGTAAGTTTAGGAAATTCCCAGTCAATTGATCACTCGCGAAGTTTGAAAAGTATTTGTTTAATAAGATTGTTCAAACTAATCCCGGGTTAATTCGTTCACATTTTAGGAACATAGAATAAGTTGCCACCAAAATTTTGCTTCTCCTTCGAATAAATACAAAACCAATATTGTCCTGAATTCAGGACTAATGCTTACTCCGTTAATCACTTTGAGTGGTTGATGAATCCATTTCTCAACTTTGGCAGCACTAGGCTTCCTGAAAAATT
This sequence comes from Sambucus nigra, assembly GCA_949130495.1. Lineage (NCBI taxonomy): Eukaryota > Viridiplantae > Streptophyta > Magnoliopsida > Dipsacales > Adoxaceae > Sambucus > Sambucus nigra. The sequence continues at coordinate 108,268,703 of OX422221.1, read as the reverse complement.
ATGGGGGGTTTGCCTCAGAAATTCCTTAAGAGCATTCCTCCTCTGAGGTCTTCTAGTATTTCATTATTAACTAGTGGTGGGGGTTGTATGTTTTGTTTTCGTTAGGTTAGTATAGTTAATTCTTGTAGACAACATATAATTCCTTAATTGGTGGTAGTTGGGTTAGGCATTTGTTGAATTGGTCATTCCTCTTGGGTGGGTGGTTGGACAAGTGTTAACCATCTTATATAAATAATATATCGATGGATAAATTAAAAGTAGAGATAAAGCAAACAAACTTGTCATATTATATTATATTGGGTTACACATAGTATGACACAGTCAACTTGTAAAGAGAAAACAATGAAAAGTACATATTCGTAGGATCCTATGTTGTAATAAAAAAAGGAATAACTACTACAAAAACACGATTAGTTCAACTACTGCCATCATTAAGGAATATGGGATTCTTTTATTTGCACACTCACACTTGCAGATTTTATTTATTTATAACCATATTCCATCGAAAGTCTTCGAGCCATATGTGGAACAATGTGGTCAAACTCGGGGTTGAGTTCTGAAGAATCAGATTTATCAAAAGAGGTGCTAGTAGTTAGGGGGGAAACAAGTAGTTTTTAGTGAAATGGAGCCATAGTCGATAGGGGAGGAGTTACTCTGATCTCATTAGGTACCAATATATCCCATGTAAGATGAATAACGTGTTGCAAGGTATCGGGATCTTCAGAGAATCATTTTTCTTATCTAGTTGCTTGGGCTTCTCCCATGAAGCATCCAATGAGCAAGCTGTGTTTGATCTCGGGGGTAGAAATAGCCCAATCATGGTCGACACTCCGTATATGTTAACATAGCTTCGCATAGCCGACATGTTTGATTGATTGTTCAAACCTCTCGCTTGTAGTTCCACGGATATAGAGATAGATGTTGTCCCACATATTCATTATTGTAAAATAGTATGAGTTCCATAATGTAACAAAGAGACTTATAGAATAATAAGCTCATAAGTCATAGATGGAAGATTCTTGTGCTGAGTCCCGCATAGGCATAAAACCAGGCGATGCTCTGATATGATTCTATCATATCCGCAATTTTATGTTTTAATGGTAACCAAGGGATAATAACATAAAATGAAATAATTGAATGAAAGTGGAGTTTAAATGATTTTATTATAGGGTAATGTCAGGCATCTTATTACATACATGCATCTTAAAGTAAGAGGGAATACATCTTTGAAAAACATCGTATAAGCGACTGTGTGATAATGATTTAAAATAACTCGCAAGATTCTAATCAAACCTTATTTAATTCAGCCCCTAAACAAGCATCTACGTGTGTGTGTGTGTGTGTGTGTGTGTGTGTGTGTGTGTGTGTCAAACCATAAATAGATAAATCATGCGACACAAGTTTAAGGAAAAATCCACGCAGGGCAAAACCTTTTATTTCATTATAATAAGTAAATCGCAACTTACACGGATTACAATGAAATACAGTGACACACGAATACCCGTAGGCATCGATCGGTGTCGTCAGCAATAAATCCACACGCAGGGAACCCAAATGAACTTCAGTCCAATCAACAATGGAAGAACCGCAGCACTCCTCAATGACACGCAGCCATAAAACTTTGTAGAGACTCCCTCAGCAATGACACGCAGCCCTCGATTGCAAAGATCTCTCCACAAAGGTTTGAACAAGCACAAGGTTGTGTTCTTGGGTTACCAAAAAGATTCACAAAGGTTTGGCAATTATGTGAATCAAAACATGAGTCTTGGAACTCAAAAAATATGAAGACTAGAGTAATTGGGAGTCTCAAAAACGTCTTCCAAAGTCTTGCAAAACATCTCCCCTGAAGTTGGCTTTTATAAGGAAACCAAAAGAGTTTTAAAACTTGGGACTCTTGCAGCGTCAGGTACCCTGAACCGGTTCTGGGGTACCCCGAACCGGTTCCCCCCCGAACCGGTTCCCCATGCGGTTTGCGGTACCATTCTGGTTTGGGGTTAAAAGAAAACAGCATTCCTCAAGGAATTTTCTCCATCTTCAAAAGGTCATAACTCCTTCACCGTAGCTCGTATTGAGGTGCCGTTTCTTCCAGTATCTTCGTTGCGGCGATCTATTAAACTTTCCAGTTGACCAGACCTACAGACTATGGCTGTAAAATTATGAAAATGCCCTTGAACATTCCTATCTTGCCTTTCTTTCACTCTTTTGATTTCTCTTGCGTACCACTTGCATAAAGTCCCTAAAATCATGGAACGTGAAGTCGTTGAGGCAGATATAGGACACATTAATGGAGATAATGAATTCTTGATTCTCGAATTCGAATTGAGGCCGTCATGTTAGATCGTGAGGTGACGTGCCAAAAGTAGCGGCGTACGACATACACAAATGTAACATGTTGGAAATGAGAAAAATGTCCTTACAATCTTTATTCATGCATGCCACACATAACAGGAGAAACTTGTAGAAAATCTAAGGGAATCACGGGAGGGAGCTGATAAGTTGTAGTATGAACATTACAATGGGGACTACCATCCTTGTCTGCTATCGCCCACACGTATGTTACTGACCTAGTTTTCGGGGGTAAAACTAAGTAAAAGTATATAGGTGAGGGTGGCATTTCGTCTTCTTTGAGATCAGTTCCCATCTGGAAGGAAAATAATTAAGCATATATTCCAAGTAGATAATTTTATTTCTATAGAAGGTATGAGTATCATGTATTGTCAAAATATACTCGAATTAATTAATACAAATTTTATAGTTAAAAACAAGAGGAAATGTCATAGAACTTGTAGGGGGATACTGAAGTTTATTGTTATGTAAAAGAATAATATGGTGAATTACAATTGAATATAACAAGTTAGAGGGATAAGGGTTCAAAATATAACTAGATAAACCATAAATTATCGTTTATAGGGGCTACAACTACGTAGTGATGTCATTACCGTATCGTCTAAAGCATATAGTACATTTGGATAGGAAATCCCAAATAATTGGAGAATAATAAAATATCTTGGCACACTTAGCTAGAGTGTCACTCATACTTATGTACTAAATAAAAACTAAGCACTCACCATTTGAGTCCTACAACCCAATTAGAACTACCGTGGTATACCGGGGTCTAATCCCTGAATTATAAGGTATGATACTAGGGTTTCACTGATAATAGTTATAAATTGCATGTTTTATTGCAATTAAATCAAATAGGATGCAAGGTTTGACCACGATTAAGGGTTTAAAGCAATTCAGTGGTGTACTGAATTTATTAGTTATAACGGTTTATCGGGTTTAAGGATAACTGGGATATCAATAGAATTAATATTCAAGATAAGTATGAACTACACAAAAGAGTTGATAATAAGAATATGATTTCAAGTTATCACATAGTGATACAACAACACAGTAATGGGGAAAGACATAACCTCAATTGTTTAATATTGAAAATAGATTCACCTACTTTGTAAATAAGTTTTGCGATTTTGTGCAACTATCTCACGGTGGTTTAATGGATAGTTTGAAATGATGGTGAGTATAAGTACATAGTATAGGTCTAAAATAATGCTTATGTAATACAATAGAGTGATAAATTGAAATAAATTTCAATGTAAAAATAATTAAGAGGGTACAATATATAATTTTAAAATGTTTAAAAGGTAATCTTTTTCTTACTTTCCATTTGTATTTGGGTTTGGTGAAAAGAGAAAAATGACTTTATTTGACCTAAATAATTTACGAAAAAAATTGGGAAAGTTTTGAAATACTTGAAAAATTGGTCAGGGGGTTACGTGTAAAATGAAAGTTGAATTTTTAACTTTAAAATTGGTTTTCTTGAGATTTTGCTTTCCAGGGATCCAAACAGGTTGATGTATATACTATTTTATTCAGAATTTAAAAATAGAAATTTTGGGAAAAAACTCAGATTTTTCTGATTGGAGACGCACTCTCACGCGTTGAGCCAAACATCACACGTGCCTGGTTTGACTCCCACTCGTGCACGTGTAACCTACTTCACCTTCAACCTTTAGCAGTTTGACTTTAGGTTTTTGAAACTTCGACCCTATATTTGAGACATTTTAGAAATCCATTTGAGTTGGTTCCTGAATGAAAGTTTTGCAATTTTTGAAGAGGAATCCAACCTTATTGGCTTTAAAGATTTTGGTGCGCTAGTTTGAGCTACTAATTTACTGTAAAAATGGCAAAAGTTTGACCTGAGAATAAGTAATTTAAAGCTATGATTCTTATCCCTGCATAATAAGGGTTAAATTATATGTTGAAAATTCAATCAAATAGGCTTGTTTTAAAGAATTTTGGTTGAGTATAACACCTGAAGTCATGTTCTGAAACTTTCAGGCCCGAAAAAATCAAACTTTGATTTGGGACATTAATGCTTGCTTTTGGTTCAATTACACATTGCATATAGGTTCTTGAGGACCAAATCTTAAGTTTACTCACTTTGAAATTGGTCCAAAGTCAAGGAAGTAGAATTCACCATTGAAGCTCAAGTTTCAATGGAGTTTTCTAGTTTTTAATCTTATTCAGTGCATTCACACGTTAACATTCACAAGTAAATACAAAAATTTACTCTATATAAGTATAGAAACATAACCAAGCAGAAGAAAATAACATTCACAAGTAAAATGAAATTGTGTTGAGCTAAAGTGAATTGTCTCAAGGGTAAATGGTGTATTTTATATGATTCGTAGAGGAGTTTTCAATGGTAGAATTAGAGGTGGTTTTTAAGCTATTTTTGTGCATGTTTCAACCAGGAACACGTGGGTCTAAATGGTTACTCCATGCGGTACATGCCATGTTGGCAGTCCAGCTGTTCCCACATCAGTAGGGAGGTAGGTGGAAATAAGTTATGTTTTGGGTTTGATCCTTGGGTGGTTTTGGTTTAAAGTTTAGGTCTTATAAGTTACTTTTAAAATGTTTTAGGGGCTTATGTGAAATTTCTCAAACATATGGGATTGGTCCATGATATTTATATAAAATATAAGTTATTTAGTCAAACTTTGGGTTAAGGTTAGCATTTAATTAGTATAAGAAGGTGTACAATAAAATGATTCTTTATTCTAGGGTATTTTGGTAATCTGACAAAATTTAAGGTTTATTGGGAATTTTAAAACTTTGGATGGACTAAATTCCTTCTTAGGGTGTGTTTTTACATGCCAGGTGGCACCTCTATGCACATAGACCTCGATGGAGAAGAAATAGCTCGTCCATCAAACTTGGACCATCTCAAGAAATTTTACTCTTAAATCTGATCCTCATCGTGCTACAACTCTCATCACCTCCCTTTTATTTAAAAAATAATTTCCTCTTCTCCATCTTCAATCATAACATGGGACTTGATCCTCTCATAATCACCTTTTTAGAACTTATAGAAGAATTTTTTCTATCCCCACAATGGTATGTAGGCAACCCATCAAGTCTCTATGGGTATGGTTCTTTCTTTTTCATAAAATGTTATTCTCTTCTTACATCAAAAGATGTTAATATCACTCATCATTTTAATGAACAAAAGGATTATGTCTACCTTAGAGATCAATATATATAATTAAATCAAAAAATAAATTCTTCCAAAGGCACAACAAGATATGAAAAAATCATCATTTATTTATTTTATTTTATACATTAAAATTATATGAAGTATATTTGACAAGAAAATCCTTAAACATATATATATTGTCCATCCACCTATGATAACATGAGCCTACACAAATTTGTACCCACACACAAACACTTACTACCAAACATACCCCATACCAATAAAAATTCACAAACTCTCCTTAACTACCTGAAGGCCTTGTCTCATCATTACCATCATCATCGACATGCCTCGAATGACCCCAAGAATCCTAGTCTGAAAAGAACTTCCTTATGCACTCCATGCAATGATATACCTTATTCATCTTGGAGGAAATCACAACACCATCCTACCTAACTTCAAACATCGCAAGCCATTACTGCCCAATCTCTTCAGAACAAATATACGTAACCACATTTCCATATGACCACCTCAAATAATCCCTCGATATCACCCCATGTTCCCCTATAGATTAGGATGGACGGATAGATGACCTGAGACACTTCCATAAAGACCCTAAGGTTATTATTAGGGATTCAATCAAATCCTCAATGAGGAAGAAATTTCTTATGTGTAGAAGAAATATCTACTCTCAACCTACTTAACATATAAGTAATCAAGAAAGGATGTCTGGACAAGACCTGTGACTTGAGCACAACGATAACCCTCAAACTGCAGAACAAGCACAGTCCAACTAGATCTACTTGAAATTTACATGTCTATCTCCTCATGCATAGACCAACCAAGCCAGCAACGATTATAGATAAATCTGAGTACTAAGAATGAACCAAGAGTTCCACAAAGGATGAAAATAAATGTACTTGAACTAACAAGTTCATAAGCAAGTTAGGGGGGTATGTCGATCGCCCTATTTTGACCCATTTTGATTCCCAACAAATCCCTTTAAAGGGAACTTCTTTGCAACCTAACCTCCAAGTCTATTCAAAATATGCCTATAATAAATTCAAAAAAAAAAAATCCTACTTTTTATAGAATCTCTAGTGGAAAATTAAAGTTCATGGGAGAAAGCCACTAAATCAAGATAATAAAATAAAATGCATCATTTTTTTCCTTTTGATTGTCTTTTCAGGTACAAAAACAATTCACTAAATCAGGCATACAACATCACCAATGACAAATCTCTACCAGTGCCAATAACAGATCTAGATAAAAATACCTAAAGGAAAGACCTAAGCCTGCAGAATTGTCTTAGGCCCTCAAAATTGGCCATGACCTTTTAAATAAGGCTACCTTTACTCTTTAGGTCTGCAGAATGGACCTAGGGGCATAGAATTGGCCTCTGTGACACCCCGCTTAAAATAATAACGGGTGGCCAGCCCTATACTAAAATAATCAGGAATCTCAAGTGGATCATTCTTAGCATCTACTGATAATACTAAAATAAACACAGCTAACAACCCATTACTACAAAAATAAGGTGCAAAAATTTTTAAAACATACAAAGAAATAACCAGTCAACAATATGACAACTACATGAATATGAAGAAGAACACACACATGTTATAATAAGAGAAGAGTAAGACCATATATACCCGAATAAGCTGTCCGGTTACAGACAATACAATAGTCTGAGAAAAGAGATATAAAAGAAAATGCTACTAATATAACTCTTGGGTGTAAACCCGATATACAGACTGAATCCTTATCTAGATATACAAAAGGTAGTAATCGACTATCTCAAAATTCCGCAACAGTTCGCAACTGCTACAGCTCCACGCATACACTGGATAGGAAACATCGATGGCATTCTTGCGGAGGTACACCTAAGACATTACAATATATATATAACGAAAGGAAAAATATAAACGGGTCAGGGCCCAAGGTGTGAAAATATTTTTAGCAAGTGCATTAAAATGCATAATAATTATAAATGCACTATAACATGATAAAAGTGGAGGCACACTATCCATGAAAATCCAACTCAGCTCTCAACTAAAGCGCGCACCTAAACGTATGCACATGATCCTAAAATAACTACCCAACACTATCTAGGGGTAATCTAATCTAACCTACACCCAAATTTATACTCATTTAAACTTCCATCCAATATAACCATCAACTCCCAATCTTACTATAATCCCCCAAATGTGCGTCACTTACTTAGCATATAAATAATCATATATGTATTCTCTTACTAGAATTTCTCATATTCTAGCTATTGACATAAATGAGTTAATACCATCGAATGCTAAGGACTAAACTTCTCTCAATTCTCAATATTGCACTGCGTTTCATACGTGGGACGTTTCGTAAGCGAAATCCAAATAAGAAAACCCCCCGATACACTACTCCTTGACATCATTGATTATCGAGATTCATTATGCCCTCAATGCATGATGCATATAACCCCGATTACTACATTAATAAAAATAATTAAACTATTCCCAACTCTCAACAGTGCACTGCGTTTCGTGCGTGGGACGTCTCGCAAAGCGAAATCCAAACAAGGAACCCCCTCGATACACTACTCCTTGACAATATTGGCCATTGGGGTCCATTATTCCCTCGGGACCCAACATAATATATACTCATATTGATATATACGTTTCGTATTCACTTTAGTAATTTCATTACAATTTAGTCCCGATAAAATCTCCCGGAATGAGATTCAATCAATATTCTTATGTCTCTTTACACTAGGGACATATATATGATAACTCATAATCATATACAAATAGTATACTGATCACACAAGTATAATAATAACCATCCCAGCGAGCTATAACTCGAGGACGCGGGTTCTCAATGCTATCATCTACTAGGGAATCGGCCACGTATCATCCTGGGTACCAATGGTCGGAATCTCACAGCGCCTTGGTGAAAACACAATCACAACGTATGGGAAGCGGTCATAGTTCCTCCCCAAAAGTGAGACGAAACATACCCACCACGTCTTACCCCTAATAAAAGTCACAGAATAATAATGGACACTATGACCTGGGGACTATATGCTCCCTGCTCCTCAAGCCAGGGACCTCACCCATATAGCACAACTTCCCATGATAGCATAGAAGAGGTATGCTTCACATATATATATATATATATATATATATATATATATATATATATATATATATATATATCATACACACTAGATATACATATGCCATCACATCATATAAATGTATACCAGCACACAAGGTATATATATCACGCCATATAAGTATACATACTCTTATTACGCTCGTATGCGTAAAGGGAGTGAATTCATTTATAGTATATAACTCTTACTATACTAATCGTTGCTAACTCGCATACCTTAACATTACTTCACAATACGACCCCTCACTTGAAGCTCATTCATTAAACCTATGAGTATGAAAAGTCTCCCAATTCAATCAACCTTAAGGATACCATCTATATCCGAATATACCCCGATCAACAATCATTCTCCCCAATCCATATTATGGCTCAATCGATCATATGAACCATTAACATTATCACATTTTTTATTTAATCCAAAATTCCAACATCGCTAAGCGCATCCTGCCTCTATCTTATAGATCCATAATTATATCCAATTAGAGATCTCAATAATAGTGGGATCTCCCACTATGCTACACGAAAATCCTCAATTTATTTTCTCTCAAAATAACTCAATACGACCCCAATAATTTATCATAAGTGAACTCCATAAAATTCCCAAAACGCACTTCTCGTGACATATATAAAGGTTCCTAAGCCTCAAACCTTAAAAGAAAGCAGTAGACAAACAATCTAAACTTCTTATTTGAAAAGAGGGAACCGAATTGGTCCGGTCCATTTCACTCGGATCGGTCCGGTAATTGTGCCATATCCAGAAACTTAGGGGTCCGGATCGATCCACCTCCCAGAAGGACCGGATAGATCCGGTACCTGGTAAATCGGACATCACCCAATCTTTTTTTCCAAAACCTAAATTTTCCACAAAATCACATTTATCACCTCCTATCCATTTTTCTTCAATCCAAACATATATACAACATCAAAACTCATTATAATTCTACCCAGTAAGTGTTAAAACCCAAAATCCATATACCCACACCTCAAATGTAAGATTTACCCAAAATCTAGGTTTTGACATTTTAAACCCAAAATCCATAATTTTTAACCACAAATCACGAAATAAAAGATGCACAAAAATTATTTAGCAAGTTTAATCACTTTCCTCAAAGTTGTAGAGTCTAAATCTTCCTTGAAATCGCTAATTTGCTGGAATTTCAAAGCTTTTCTTCTCTTTTCTCTTCTTCCTTTCTTCTTCTCTCTCTCTCTCTAGGGCTTTCCTCTTTCTCTTAAGTGAGAATGACTTCTCACGTAGGCTTTTACGCCTTAAATCCAAGATACCCAACTTTAAATGATAATACACACTTTAAATGACTCGGTTACTCCAATTCGAGCCAAACGAACTTAAAATATTTCGGAGCCCAAATAAGACCCAAGTATAGTCATTTCGACTATCTCGACCCTTCCGGAATCAACCGCACACTCGGAATCGTCATTCGAATTAATTTCTAACATCCTCAAATTTTGACCTTAAATGCCAATTTAATTATTCTCCAATTAAAATAATATTATGTCTCCCAAAATAATTAATTTATTTGTCAAAAAACCTCGTGGTATTACAGCCTCGGCCCTTTGAATCGGGTCTCTTTCACTCTTTAGGTTCGTAAAATTAACCTAGGCCTATAGGATTGACCTCGATACTCTAAATTAGTTCGCATTCCCTCTTTTGGTTCGCTTAATTGATCTAGGCCCATAGAAATGTCCTCGGCCCTCTAAATCGGGTCGCTTTCACTCTTTAGGTTTGTAAAATTGACCTATCTCACATAATTGGCCTTGAACCTCTAAATCAGGTATCCTTCACTCTTTAGGTACGCAGAATTGAACTAGGCCTATAGATTAGCCTCGACCCTCTAAGTTAGGTCTATTTCACTCTTTAGTTTTGTAGAATTGACCTAGGCTTGTAGAATTAGCATTGACCCTCTGAATTACATCTCCTTCACTCTTTAGGTCTTCATAATTGACCTAAGCCTACAGTATTGTCATTGACCCTCTAAATAAGTTTGCTCACATTTCATATGTCTTTAGACTCAAATATTTACTCTAGTTCTAATATCATCAGGGTCTCTATCTTCTGACGACCTTCATTTATCCTAAGCATTCCTGTCAAAGGGCTCTATAGACACCCAATTCAACTACCCCTCATGCACCTTCATAGTTCCCAAACATAATTCCTAAAACTCTCGAACCCCTATCTTTCCCTTTAAATTTTAATATAGAGGTTATGGTGCATTTTTTTTATCTCCGTTTGACTTGTGTCAACTCTTGGACCCGATAGTTTCTCAATTTATTTTTATAGAGCCCTGAATTCTCTTTCCAATGGTCCCATCCATGTACTAAATGGACTTACAATTTGCATTTTTTCTCTTTTTTGAAAATTCCATTTTTAGACTACCTAGAGGCACCCTTATCCCTATGCCTATAGACAAAGGAGTACTTTACCTACGTGAAAGTCAGGGTGAATGGAGATGTCCAATCAGAAGATCGACCATCCCTAAAAATTTCTATTTAAGTAAGACGTGACCGCATTGCTAAAGACCTTTTTTTACATATCCCAATACCTGATTTCCTCGAAATCAGAGCATAGTCTTTTACACATCCTTTTCAAAACATTCCTCCAACATTTTATTATATCATCCACACACCTTACCTTTCTTAACCACTTTACTACGATTACACCACCATCAAAACCATCCCACATCACCATCAAAATCATAATTCAAGCTTCATAGAGGATCTAAATCCACATTTACTTGTCATTTTCTCACTTTAGTAAAGTTTTTACTATTTATATATTCACCAAATTTATTTTCATAAATTTAAAAAAAACGAAAAAGAGGATTTGATCCCAAAACCTAAAATTAGAACTTTCCTTCCATTTAGTACCCTTTCCTCACTTGTGTACGCTTATCAACAAACCAAAATAGGAAAATTCTAGTTTTGGATTCTTGGGCTATATTCCACCCTTATATGTTTTACTATGTGGATTTTGATGCCCTTTCTGGGTAGGTTGGCGTCCCGAGTTTTCCTTAGAATTTGAGTCCTCTTTACTTTCCTTTTTCATAAATATAAATATGCATACTAGTTGATATGTTATTATCAACCCTTCTAGACATGCATATTCACTTCTTCATAGTGAATCATGGTGCAATACCCACCCTCAATATTTTATTATTTTTTTGTATAAATTACAAATAGTTAAGAATCTTGGATACGACGCACTAGAATATGGACTTTGACATTATGTTGATTACTTTTGGGCCTTGATGGTAATTATTGGAAGAATAAGGATGAAGATTGGAAATTTTTGATATATTAAACAGTAGTGCAAATGAGTTTGAGGTCTTTGTAGATCAAACAAGTTCGAGTTCTAGTTCAAACAGTAGTTCAAACGAGAAAATATATAGAAAAGGTATTTTGAACTTCTAGAATAAATTGTATGTTTAACCCGTTTAATAGGATTTTTGGAGTTAAAATCCATCTTCTCGTGTGTATAAACTTGTAGTGTTTTGATGATGAACATATAAACAAGTTTAATGAAGGTTTTATTGGGTTTAAACTTGAAATAAAGAATAAAGAAATTTCAGCCCTTAATGTGTGTTAAATAGTGTTGGAAATGTGAAAAATTTAATGGTCTAAGACTGCATGTAGTAATAAAAAAATGATAATTTTCTTATAAAATGGTCTTGGATATTAAGAAAAGGGAAAGTAATGAGATGAAAATATTTCCAACCCGAGAAGCATAATATTCCAAAATGTTGAAAATATGATAATGCGTTAAAAGCACTAATTAAGTTAGTGTGCGTAACTTAATGGCATTTGGGAAATTAACACTTATGATAATGGAGGAAAAGATAAGTTTAGAAACAAATGAGTAAAATGATAATTTTTCGTAAAGTGGGACATTTTTATGAAATATAAATGTTGAAAAAGGGTGTTACATAAGATAGTCCTAAATGAACATGATTTTAAAGTGTAACACAAGTTGGGGTTGAAAAGCGGCGCGACGAGGGCGCGGGGCAGTGTGTGATATCGAAATAAAAATTAATTATTATATTCGTAAGTATTCCAATTAAACCATATTCAATTTCAGTCTATTTTGGAACAAAATTAATACAGCCCATAAACATAAAAACAAATATTTAAATGAACATGGTATTTCAATTAAATCCTAAAAACATGCATCTACATGATATATCAAATAAATATAAAACGCATTTGACACAACATATCAGAAAAAATCCCCGCAGGGCAAAACCATATTATTTTCACTATAATTTGTAATGAACGTTTTACACGAATTATAATGAAAATAAATGTGACATACGAAAATACCTGCAGGTGTCGGTTCTGATCTCGTCGGCTGGAATCTCCCGCAAGAATTCCAGATGGTCAACAATGGAGAAGATACCGGCTTCTCCACAAAATACTCAATGAGTAAAATGAATTTTTGAAGGTTTACAACATCTGCAGAAAATACCTCTTCAAGGTTCTATATGTGTGTATGTTGTATATATGTTGTGTACAAACAATGGGAGAGGGAGAGTACATATATAGGGAGGTTAAAGGATCTCAAAAACATCTTGAGGGAAGCATGGAGGAAGAAGGGCCGAAATATACTCAGCATGTTCCAAAAGTGGGTTGAGTGGTGCCACCATTATAGCACAAAAGAATTCTGCCAGCTTAAAAAAAATAATGCCAGCAAACAGGGGACTGAACCGGTTCGGGGTCCCTGCGAACCGATTCCCCCCCCCCCCCGAACCGGTTCGGGCTGTGTTCGGGGAAATTCGCTGGCCAGGAGGTTTAAACACTTATAATATTTTCAGTATGTTTTTAAGTATTTTTCACCAAATTCAAAAGGCCATAACATCTTCACCGTATCTTGGAATGAGGTTTCGTTTCTTCCAGTGTCTTCATTGCGGCAAGTTCTTCAACTTTCCAGTTGACCGATTATCCGGATGGTGGCTGTAAAATTACCAAAATGCCCTTAAACATCCTTATCAAGCCTTTTTTCACAGTTTTGATTTCTCTTTACTACCACTTGCGTAAATCCCCTAAAATCGCGGAACGTGAAATCGTTGAGGCATATGTAGGACACTTAATAAATGCATGATTCCTGAAATTTGGATTGAGGCCGTCAAGTATGATTGTGAACAGACGAGCCTTTTGTAGCGGCGTACGACATACACAAATTAAACGTTTCGGACATGATAAATTTGTCCTTACAAATCTCCCCTTATGTCTATGCCGGTACATACATAAAAAATTCGAATTATGCAAACTCCCCAAAGAAAATCTCCCAAACAAATGACATATACAATAATATCCCCATTAAACCCTCGAACTAAGAATACTAATTGACATGTCGTCAAACGAACATTATTATCTTCAAATCTTCAACACATTCAGAAGCTCCCAAAGCTTTTCTCATCAGGGTGTGCAGTCCAATAGATATCAACTTTGTACCTACACACATGAGAAAAAGCAAATACCCTTGACACGCAACAGTTTGATTTTAAATGATATGCAAAATAAAATGTCCATTAAGTTTCAGCAAATCATAGATAAATCAAAATAACTTTCTCCCCTTAGATTTTCTCCCCCATAATTCATTCTCTCCCTTTTTATGATGTCCCCAAATAGACAGATATGAGAAGTATAATTATGGAAAATGTCACCAAAACAATGTATTTCTTTTTTGAATTTTTGAATTTTTTTTTTTGAATTTTTCAAATAATCAAAGAATGTTATATTTTTGAATTTTTCAAAAAAAATATAAAAAAAATACAAAACGAAATCACACCATGAAAGAACACAAAAACAACCAAGTCGATGATAGCGTAAATGTAGGGGTGTGAACACATTCGATAGGTAAATAAACTCAATCAATCATATGTGCACGATGAATACGTGAACTCCTAACGAATGAACATAAAAAATATCCTTAGGTGTAAAAATTTTTGAATTTAGATGACATCGTCCTAATCAAATCAGCAAATCAAAGTAAAAGTGATTTTCACACCAATAACGTCCAAAACTATTTAGCGCTTTTTCAAGATTTTCAAGGACGTGCAAACCCGTTTAAATTTTCCAACCAAACTCCCTCAGATATATTTTCTTTTAGAGGTGATAAACAAAATTCTCAAACTTTGGAGAATTGATGGTGAAACCTATTGGCCCATAATTGGCATGTATTTCTTTTTATTGCCTTTAAAAAATTTTGGACTCTTTGAACCTCTTTGGACCCTGGATAATAAAATTCCTCAATTTTTTAGGTCCATTTAAACGGTGGCTTTTGCGCAAAGTATATATAATTACCTTTCGCAGCCCCTCCCCATTTTTAAAATAAACACACAGTTTCACCAAAACGGTTCTTACATGCACACCAATCTTATCAAGTTTTATCACGCTTGCTTCATTTTAAGGACGGGATTGAAGTGAAAACACCCAACCAACATGTGATAAGACAAGTACAATATACAAACAAATCCGTGCATGTGTACAATAAAGGAAATCATGAGTCAAACATGTAGGAAGTAACACTTAATTACATCTTAATGACTCCAAACATTATAAAGCACATGGATGAAATGACATATTGTCTCAAAACACGATCAAATAGTCACATGAATAATATGGAATGATATTGTGACTTGGTCATCCTAAATGCTCATCCATAAATGGTGCAAAAATAAAATAAAAAAATCTTTTTGGATTTTCAAATAGTTTTATCAAAATAAAATCTTTTTGTATTTTTTTAAAAGAAAAATATACACAATGTACATGTCATAACGCTAGCAAATATATATCATGAATCAAAAACTAGCGTATAACAAACATGCGAACACAATCATCTATATGATATAGAAAGAGAAGAATTATGTACAAGCAAACGCGAGTCATGAACAAAAAGACCATAACCCTCTAAATCTGATTTCCTAACCCAAATCGATGTGTAACGAGGTGTGGGGGTATTAGGAAACGATGTGAATCTCTCTTTAAACTTTCTAGGTCCATTCAAAAGTTTGTAATAGAAACGCCTAAGTTGACCTTGCTTACCGCAATGTGTGCAAGTGTAAATCGGGCGGTGAATGTTACCAAACGGTGGTCTTCTCCTCAAATTACTAGGTGGTACATTATGAATTTTCCTAGGGGGCTCTCTCCTAAAGTTCCTAGGAGGATGTCTCACAATGTTCCTAGGGGGATCTTTTCTAACAAACTTAGGTTCCACTTTCTTAACAATCCTAGGAGGCTCACTCACACGTGTGGGAATGGGTGAAACATGTTTTTCAAAACCAATCCCACCCTTATCCTTTTTAATCTCAACAGTGCCTAAAATCTTATCAAGTTTTTCAGACCTAGCCTCCAAATCAAATTTCACCTTACTCGAATCTCTCAAATGTTTCTCAAGTTCACCTATCCTAGATTCAAGCAAGCGCCTAGAGTCATCAAACACAAGAAGATCCTTTTTCATAGCTTCCATCACGCCTCGAAGATCATCTCTCTCACCTTCGACATATTCCAATTTCTCTCTCAAAATTTTCTCTCGTTCCATAAGTTCTTCATCTAAAATAGCATTATCATTTTTTAGGGCATGCTTTTGAAACTAGGCTTTTAATTTTAAATTTTCTTTCTTTGTTTTCAAAGTTTCTGCATAAAGTTTTTTGAAAGCAGTTTGCAAGTCACGCCCAGCTACGCTTTCACCCTCACTTCCATCACCCTCACTAACATCACTAATCATACGGGATGTAAGCTCTCACCTGGAAGCATAAAAAACTTCTTCTTCCGAATCACAATCACTAAGGGTAGAGATGTGAGAAACCGGTATATTTAAGGTTTTCTTTAAATTTGTGGTACACTCATCCAACGTGTGACCAACACATTTTCAATAAGAGTGATGAAACAAGAGTTCATGTAAATATTCCAATTAAATTTCTCAAAAATTTGACATCGAAGATCATCAAAAATATCAAAACCCATTTTTGTGCAAAATCAGGATCAAAACACAATAACAAATTTTTAAATCAATATCACACAAAAAATGCGGAAAATAGGAATACGCGATAAATTAGCGCAACCTGCTCTGATACCAATTTGAAAACGTGAGTAGACAAATTGTATCAGATAGTAAATACTCAAAAAATCAGGATCACGCGATAAATTAGCGTAACCCACTATGATACCAATTTGAAAAGCGGCGCGACGAGGGCGCGGGGCGGTATGTGATATCGAAATAAAAATTAATTATTATATTCGCAAGTATTCCAATTAAACCATATTCAATTTCAGTCTAATTTGGAACAAAATTAATACATCTCATAAACATAAAAACATATATTTAATTAAACACAGTATTTCAATTAAATCCTACAAACATGCATCTAGATGATATATCAAATAAATATAAAACGCATGTGACACAACATATCAGCAAAAATCTCCGCAGGGCAAAACCATATTATTTTCACTATAATTTGTAATGAACGTTTTACACGGATTATAATGAAAATAAATGTGAAATACGAAAATACCCGTAGGTGTCGGTTCCGATGTCGTCGGCTGGAATCTCCCGCAAGAATTCCAGATGGTCAGCAATGGAGAAGATACCGGCTTCTCCACAAAATACTCCTCAATGAGTAAAATGAATTTTTGAAGGTTTACAACATCTGCAGAAAATACCTCTTCAAGGTTATATATGTGTGTATGTTGTATATATGTTGTGTACAAACAATGGGAGAGGGAGAGTACATATATAGGGAGGTTAAAGGCTCTGAAAAACATCTTGAGGGAATCATGGAGGAAGAGGGGCCGAAATATACTCATCATGTTCCAAAAGTGGGTTGAGAGGTGCCACCATTATAGCACAAAATAATTCTAGCAGCTTAAAAAAAATAATGCCAGCAAATAGGGGACCCGAACCGGTTCGAGCTGGGTTCGGGGAAATTCGTTGGCCAGGAGGTTTAAACACTAACAATATTTTCAGTATGTTTTTAAGTATTTTTCACCAAATTCAAAAGGCCATAACATCTTCACCGTAGCTCGGAATGAGGTGTTGTTTCTTCCAATGTCTTCGTTGAGGCAAACTCTTCAACTTTCCAGTTGACCGGTTTTCCGAACGATGGTTGTAAAATTACCAAAATTCCCTTGAACATCCCTATCAAGG
Source organism: Sambucus nigra (assembly GCA_949130495.1). Classification (NCBI taxonomy): domain Eukaryota; kingdom Viridiplantae; phylum Streptophyta; class Magnoliopsida; order Dipsacales; family Adoxaceae; genus Sambucus; species Sambucus nigra. The sequence goes on along the minus strand of OX422221.1, from coordinate 108,250,899 downwards.
TTTTTTTCACAGTTTTGATTTCTCTTACGTACCACTTGCGTAAATCCCCTAAAATCGTGGAACGTGAAATCGTTGAGGAATATGTAGGACACTTGATAAATGCATGATTCTCGAAATTCGGATTGAGGCCGTCAAGTATGATCGTGAACAGACGAGCCTTTTGTAGCGGTGTACGACATACACAAATTAAACATTTCGGACAAGATAAATTTGTCCTTGCAGGGGTGAAATCCCGGGTTTTGGGTTCGACCGATCACAGGGAAAACTGGAATAATGTGGACCTTTATAAAATGTTAAAACACATTAATAAGCAGTCGAATGACACTAAAAAAAATTAAGGAGTGCCCTGAGCCCGGAGGTGAAAGACCCAAAATTAATGTCCAGATCATATGGTGCACATAGCCGATGGTATGGAGCCCCTTAAAGTATGCGATTATGGAAAGATTCCAAAAAAAGATAATAAAAATAGAACATGTCAAGAAATGGGTTGTGTGGTGAATATATGAACTTACAACCTAACTTGAATGAATTAATAAATGTTGCAATAAAGGGTAAATGGACAAGTAATGTGAAAATTAATTAATGTACATAAGGTAAATTAGTGGTCAAGTGTAGTGATTAAATGGGTAGTTAAACAACCTAAGGAGGTTTGACCCATCATTAACACAAAGGTGTGTTTATGAAAGGTTTTCAAAGAAAATATTTTTTTCCTAACACAGTGTTTACGTGTATTGAAAATGTGATTTTCAAATAAAATACTACGTGAATTGGTGTAAATAAAGGGGTGATTTCATAAAAAATGATTTTCCTTAAACAAATTGCATTTGTTTTAATTATTTAATCGGGTGTGTTAAATCGAAGATTAAATGTCAAGTTATGTAAAAAGGGAATCCTTTTACAAGATTAAAGTGAATTAATTAGGATAAGAAATGTTTTTGGAGTAAAAACGATTTCATGTATATATATATATATAGTATTTGCACGTGCATGTAGATATAACGTGTTAGAGTCTTCTTTCGAACGTTCGATTCTATATTAAAATGTTGTAGTTTCCACTGGGCAATTGGCTCATTACCTCGTCTTTCTTATGGAAGGTTGGGTACGGTTCCGTATTTCGAGAGTGTTGCACAGGTAAGTGTTCTTTTTATATTACGTTAGTATCTATGTATGCTTGGATTCCGGAGACGATTCCCATGGGTCCCTCACATAGCTTGATTTTAAATGGGAATCATATGATAATAAAACTGGACTAACAACTTTATTTAGTTTGTCTCATTGCACTTCACATCTAACGCTCGGTTCGGATCAGGTTGACCATAAGTAACCTATAAATTTGGGTTGAGTCGTTACAAATAGTATCAGAGTTCTAGGTTTAAAGTTCCTTTCGAGAGTGATGTGGTGAGGTCGGTAATAGATCTGTTGACGTTGGTGTTGGTTTTGGGTCAGTCACGCTAGATTGGTGATAGTTTCACTTCATGTTCTCTATGGTATTGCAAAAAAGAGTAGCACAACGGATAATTTATCACCAAATGGCATACAAAAAAGTAATCATCATTAATCTCTTCTGTGGTTCTGATGAGACATGTTATTGATTTGCGAGTGTCTGTAATGAGACAATAGTGGTGGCACCGTAGTTTTTAGTGTGAGGTGCTTGTAGGTCAGCTCTTGATGATATGAGATGACTGTTGAGGTGTCGATAACACTTAATGATGTCGATTGAATTATAAACATAAATTGTGTAAAGTCAACCATGGAGAGTAGGTGGCTAGAGCGTCATGTCTGAGCATTAGTGACTTATGATGAGGATACAGTAAGTTCCAGAGTGCGGTGCTTTTAGATAATTAATATTGATGCTATAATTAGGCAAATTTTGTTCTTAGGGTAGTATCACATCGTGAGATAATTGGTGATTCGGTAGATATGAGGAACCGTGTTGGTCAACACTTGGGGATGTGTACTCAGTTTGAGTCAGTAAAATATTATTGTTGACGGTAAGTGTCTTAGTGGTTGTTGATTAAAACTTGTACCTCGCCAAGTATGATGATGAGAGTTGCGGGCAAATTGCGGTAAGTATGTTACATATGCAATAGTGCTAGTTAGGGAGGCTTAGGAGTGAACTCTATATAGTCTTCCCTGTTAAGGTTCTATGAGATATGATGTGATTTTGAGGGATATGATCTTAGCGATGTCGATGATGCAGACCTAGGGGTTATAGGTTATAGGTTTTGTCATGTATCCTGCCAGAATCCTTAATGGTGTTAGTCTGTGATTTACTATGTGGAATAGGGAGTCACAACCATTGAAGAAAGAGAAGATCATTATCTAAGTGTCAGGGCCATTTGAGTGTCTAAATTAATGTTTAGATGCGAGGTAATCCTAGTGTGAATGTGGTATAAGGGCATCTTGGAGTGTCTATAGGATAACTGTGTGTAGCGTCATTGGGAATAAAAATTGACTTATTATGACGTCTTATGGTTTTAATGCTCAAGGTGCGCCATGTGTAGAGGATCCTAAACTAGTGTCTTTACGAGAACCTAGTAATCGCGATGTATATATTAAGAAGTTGGTAGAGCGTACCTATAATGAGAAAGTTATGGATAATGAAATCTTGTTAGGCTTTAAGGACTTTCTGTGGAGTATATTTAGTGTCCTTAGGAAACCAGTTAAGTTCGGTATAAAGAATCGCTAGTGTCATGGTAATGATCGTAGTGAGGATCAAGTAATGACCTCAGGTCGTTAGTCAGTGTTTAAAAGAGTTGAATAATGTGCATGTCAGGTGTTATCACCCGAATTGGCACAGATGGGTGGTATAACCTTCTAAGAGAAATTAACAGCTTGTGTTGTGAATGGGTGTAATGCTCAGGTGTCATGGAATAACTAGTGTAGATGGTGTGACTTTTGATTTCGAGGAGTTCTAGGAAATGTGTTCGGGACTTAGATTGATGATGTCATCTGGAGACTTAAAAGTGACACCCCCAAAAGGGGGATATAGAAGCATGATTAGAATGTTGGCAAGTGCAGACAATATAAGTTAGGATAACCCTAGAAAGATAGGAACTAGTTCTTAGCACGTCTTCCTAAGAAGGTATGGATTAGAAGATGTAGCCCTATATGGTAGTCACTACCCTTAATATGCCAATAGAGACCGGTGGGAGTGTCACATAAGTTCACTTTGGGTAGAACTCGGAGATGAGCTCAGTAATAAACTTGTGTAATTTAAGGTTAAGTATAAGGTGAATGATTCGATTAGCGGGGTTCTTCCTAAGGAGACATTGGGATGCAATCAGGGTATGACAATGACCTAGGTGTGTTAGGTTGGTCATGATATCACTAAAAATATGGACAAGGTCGGCTTTGACAGAGGCATTCGACATTCGACAACTAGAGTGGTTCGTGCATGTCAAGGATGTGAGGGGGAGAGCCTTACTCCAAAGGAGGAAAGTTGGGCGATTAACTTTCCAGATAATAACATATTTGTACATTTCTTTCCTCTTTCGAGGATAAATGTTTGTGATTCGATTAGTCATGATTGTTTAATCGAGCCATGGTGTGTGTCTAGGTTAGTACCAGTGAGAATGTCTAGAAGGAGTCATAAACTTATAAGCATGTAGCATAGGTTCGCTTTCTGTAAACCATAGTCTGATGCGTACGTATGGGATTCTCTCGAAACGGTCATTTATTACTTTGATTCGTGTGTGTGTATACCTTTCGGTTTCATTAATCGAGGACTATTATTCCTATGAATGTGGTAGCTCAGATTGGTACCATGTCATGGTATGGTGCGATTGGGCCTAGTAAAGTGCAAGAGGACCTCGCATGGTCAATGCAACTCAGTAACTAGGTGCATCCTTATCTGAGATATTCTTGCTATTGTACAAAGTTCAGTGTACAGATGGTTGTACTTTTGCCAACACGTTTTGCTCGTAGTAATTGCTTTCCTTAGGATTAACGACCTTTTGACTGGCCGACATGGCAGTCAGTGGCTCCAGTTATAAAGAGTGGGATGGTGACTTGAGGACATCACATAGTGTTAAAACTCAAGAAAATTTAGCACACGCTGAGTGGATTGGTGTGATACTCAAGTGAGATCTCCAAGTCAGATGCCTAGAGTAATATAAGGTTCAGAGTAACGCAGCGGAAGGTGTCAGCAGAGTGCGTGATGATGATTTGGTCGATGTATTACTACACGGAGTGAGTGACTTACGATAAAAGGTTACATGGTGGAATGTGTATTTCTTAGATTCGAGATGGTCCTTGATGATGAATTGTGTGATTAGTTGTATTACGATTCACTATTCGGTGAGTATCGATCACTAGAGAAGGTTGTCCGGTAGAGGCACCGATATGCTTTGGGTATTAAAAAAGGTAGTCCTAAGACTTGTTTGCACGTGATCATCAAGTGAGTGAAGACTTGAGATGGTTGAATGATGTTAAGGGATAGAAAATCGGTGAACATTAGAGCATATCGCATGTTAGGCTTTTGGTGACAATCCTGGTGTAAGGGATTATGATGTGATCTTAACTATTAATAACTTAGATGATTTAGTCTTGGTGAATCCCATTAGCTTGAGGAATTGGTGAATCGATAATTTTGGGGATGAAATTTCCTAAGGAGGGAAGAATGTAATACCCGCCCCTAATATTTTATAATTTTCTCGTATAAATTATTAATAAATGGGAATCTTGGATTCGTCTCACTAGCATATGGACTTTGATTTCTATGTTGATTACTTTTGGGACTTGATGATAATTATTGAAAGAATATGGATGAAGATTGAAAATTTTGGAGAATATATAGGAAACGGTATTTTGAACGAGTTCGAGGTCGTTCGAATGAGAATCCCAAGTCATTCGAAGAGAGTAACAAACGAGACCCTTTTGTATAAAAATTCAATCTCGTTCGAATGTCGTTCGAAGCATGGTAAGAACGAGAATCCATTCTTGGTCGAATTAGGTTGCCCAAAATTTTTAAATCGAGTTGCTCTTGTGTGCTGTCGCATTTTGGGTCTTTAGATGGATGAGGTGTTGAGCTCTAGTGAGCCCATATTGGGGAAAAATAGGATTTTAAGGCTAGGGAGTGTTTTTAAACTTTTTGTTTGTTTGTTTGGGTTACTTAGAGAGAGAGAGAGAGAGAGAGAGAGAGAGGGGGGGGGGGGGATGGGCCTTTCCCCATCATTTTCACTCTTTATCTACCACAAACCACCATGATACCACCATTCCTCTAACTCGTATCACTATGTTCAACTAGTATTCCACCATATAAAAGACCTACTTACCCATTTCCACCATTTTTGGGCAAAGCTACAAATATGGAGGTGTTATTTGAGGTTTTGGAGAGGATGAAAATGGAAGATCCTTGGATCTTCAAGAGGTTTTGATGGAGCATTCATGGAGAAAGATTCGTGGAGCGAGGAAACCTTTATAATGCCACTTTAGGAGGTAGGAGGTTGCCATCTTCTTAGATATTTCAACTTACCATTACTGGAGCTTTATTTGAGGTGGAAAAACTCTATTATTAGTATTAAGACTCTATTTGCGTATTCGTAGTCTTGTTGTTAGATTATAAGAGTATGATGCATTTTAATAAAATGATGAGTTCTAAGTAATTTGGTGTCTAACATTTTTATGGAATAAAAATGGTTAAAAATTCTATTTTGATGAGGGTAAAAATATGAATGAATATTTAAAAGTTTCTTGAAAAAAAAGTTTGGGCTGCATTTCTAGAAGTTTGATGCTAAACATTTTACAAAATATTTTTTTTAGAAAAATGATATTTATCTCGCAAAAAAGAAGATTTTGTAAAAGTTGAACATTTGTTGGGTTTTGAAGAAATAAAAATATTCTTTAGCCTTAAAAAGTATATTTTGGGAGTATTTTGAATTTCTAGAATAAATTATACGTTTAACCCATTTAATAGGATTTTTGGAGTTAAAATCCATCTTCTCGTGTGTATAAACTTGTAGTGTTTTGGTGATGAACATATAAACAAGTTTAATGAAGGTTTTATTGGGTTTAAACTTAAAATAAAGAAGAAAGAAATTTTAACCCTTAATGCGTGTTAAAGGGTGTTGGAAATGTGATAAATGTAAGGGTTAAAGACTACATGTAATAATAAAAAAAGATGGTAAGTTTCTTATAAAGTTTTATTGGGTATTAATAAAAGGCAAGATAATGAGATGAAAAGATTTCTAACTAGAGAAGCATAATACTCCAAAATGTTAAAATAAGTCTTAATGTTTTAAAATAACTAAATAAATTAGTGTGGGTAACATAATGGTATTTAAGAAATTAACACTTGTGAAAATGAGAAAAAGATAAGTTTGGAAACAAATGAGTAAAATGGCAATTTTATGCAAAGTGGAACATTTTTATGAAATAAAAATATTGGAAATGGGTGTTACACAGTATGGTCATAAATGAACATGATTTTAGAATAAAATCAATGCTAAAGTGTAAAGGACAAGCAAAAATGATTTTCAAGTGCAACACAAGTTGAGGTGGAACCCCGAGTTTTGGCTTCGATCGGGTACAAGGAAAAGTGAAATAATGTGGACATTGAAAAATATTAAAATACGTTAATAAAGACTCGGATGACACCAAAAAAATTAAGGAGGGCCCGGAGCCCTGGGGTGAAAGACCCAAAATTACTATCCAGAGCATATAGTGTGCATAGCCGACGGTGTGGAGCCCGCTAAAGTATGCAGTTTTGGGAATGTTTCGAGAAAAATATAATGAAAGTGGACCATGTCAAAAAATGGGTTATGTGGTGAATATATGAAAATACACCCTAACTTGCATGAATTAATAAATGTTTCAGTAAAGGGTAAATGGACAAGCAATGTGAAAGTTGATTAATGTCCATAAGGTAAAGGAATGGTGAAGTGTAATGATTAAATGGGTAGTTAAAGAACGTAAAGAGGTTTAACCCATGATTAACACGAGGATGAGTTTATGAAAGGTTTTTTAAGAAAATTAGTATTTTCTATGATAGTGTTTGCATGTGTTGAAAGGGTGAATTTTAAAGAAAATACTAACGTGAGTTGGTGTAAATAAAAGGGTGATTCCGAAAAAAGAAATGATTTTCCTTAAACAAAGTGTATTTATTTTAAGTTTTTAACCGGGTCTGTTAAATGAAGAAATAAATGTCAAGTTAAGTACAAAGGGAATCCTTTTATAAGATTAAGTTGATTTAATCGGGACATGTAACATTTTTGGAATAAAAATGATTTCATGCATATATATGTACATATACGTGTGGTAGTTGCATGTGCACGTAGATATAACGTTTTAGACTCTTCTTTCTGTCGTTCAATTATATATTGCATTGTTGTAATTTTCCTTAAACAAAGTGCATTTGTTCTAATTATTTAATCGGGTACGTTAAATCAAGGATTAAATGTCAAGTTATGTTAAAAGGGAATCCTTTCACAAGATTAAGGTGAATTAATCGGTACAAGAAATGTTTTTGGAGTATATATATATATATATATATATATAGTCTCCTGTAAGGACTCCTTATGGTGCAGACCCCGGTACATACCATTTTTTTAAAATAGTAAGAAAATGAATTTTTTGATGAAACTCCATGGATATGATATCCACGGTTAGAAGATAATCTCCAAAAAAAATCGTCAAAAAATTCAATAGAAAAAATGTTGAGATGAGGTGATATGTAAAAAAATGGTAAAATATTCATTTTCAAACGTTGAAATGTTGGGTCGGTGCCAGCCACTTTTTTTATTGAATTTTTCGATGAAACTTCATGGATATGATCATATGATCTTCTCACTATCGAGATCATATCCATGAAGTTTCATCAAAAAATTCAATCAAAAAAGAGGCTGGCACCGACCCAACATTTCAACGTTTGAAAATGAATATTTTACCATTTTTTTTTACATATCACTTCATCTCAACGATTTTTTTATTAAATTTTTTTATATGATCTTCCCACCATGGAAATCATATCCATGGAGTTTCATCAAAAAAATCATTTTTTAACTATTTTAAAAAAATGATATGTACCGGAGTCTGCACCATAAGGAATCCTCACAAGAGAGGGCCTATATATATATATATATAGTTGCAAATGCACGTAGATATAATGTGTTAGAGTCTTCTTTCGGAAGTTCGATTCTATATTGACTTGTTTTAGTTTCCCACTGGCCATTCGGTTCATTCCCTCATCTTTATTATGATAGGTAGGGTGTGGTTCCGTATTTTGATATCATTACATAGGTAAGTGTTCTTTTTATATTACATTAGTAGCTCTGTATGCTTGGATTTCAGGGACGCTTCCTATGGGTCTCTCACGCAACTTGATTTTAAATGAGAATCGCATGCTAAACAAGTGAATTTTTAATTAAATAAAACTATACTAGGAACATTATTTAGGTTGTCTCATTTCATTCACACCTAATGCTCGAGCTGGACTAGGTTAACCATGGGTAACCCAAAAATTCGGGACAGGATGTTACACATGGTCTGGTGTGTTGCCCACGTTGTATTGTATTTTCATATATTTAATATCTTTCATTTTCGCAATCCCATCAGACACGCATATTCACTTTCTCATATTAGACTATGATCTCATGTATTGCATATAACATATACTTTTCTCTATATTATATTTGTATGGGCCTTGTTAGACATGCGTATTCCATTCTTTGCGATGTATTGTAATTCGGTATGCTACTCACATTTTGGCTACCTTTCAGATTATGTTTTTCTTTTTTTATTTATACTCGTTAAAATGACTAATCCCCATATTCTACATGATGTGGGTACATAAGTTTTTTCTCTCACCTATTCACTCCACAGACATTGTACACCCAAATTGCACTTTGAAAAAAATGGAGAAAATTATCATAGCCCATAAGAGACTGAACGGGTGAAATGGGTACCTAACACCTTCATATTCCATAACTTAGTCCCCGGACCAGTGAACTATTTGGTTTCATATGCATCACTTTATCTTTGATGTCATTTCTTTGGAGACAGATATATCTTTTGCATGTTTTGATCAAAATAACATGGCAGCTCCATTTTTTATATTTTCACCCCTTAATGATGGCCAATTTATGTCCGTCGGAGCCCATAAAATATTGAGTGAGTGGAAAATATAGTATTTTCTTCCTTGATCCTTTTATGCCAACTTATTATAGGCAAACCCTTTAATATCGGATCGACACCACTTTATTTGTCGTATTTCCACAAAATTTCCTATCCTACAAAAAGAAACACATAACCGGAAATGCTCTTTCTATTATACACACATCCTTCATAATATGAGTCTGAATAACCAACTATATTAAGTTGATCATTCTTTTTTAATGTGATTATTCAATATCTAGTCACTTATAAGTATTTCAAAACTTTTTTGGGTAGCTTTTCAATGATATATTCCTCTATTACATTGATATTTTCCTAACATCCTTAAAAAAACTTATATTTGGCCTTGTGAAAATTTGTGCATACATCAAACTCCCCATGGTTGAAGCATAATTAATGTTTTCATACTTTTTCATTCCAATTCATTTTTTGGGCATTATTAAAGGTTGAATTTCTAGATTGAAACAATATTGGGACCACAATTATGGATATCAAACCTTTATAAAATTTTATTAATGTAAGTTTTTGAGACAATACTAACCATCCTCATAATTTATCATAAAATATATATATCCCTATCATGTAGGATGTCTCTCCCGTATTTTTCATTTTAAAGTTTCGAGAAAGAAAACCCTTAGTTTCTCATAACGATCTAAGATTAATACTAGAAATAAGTCAGTCGTCAACATATAAAACAAAAAAAAAAAATTATTCCCAATGATCTTTAGCTATATACAACGATCAATGGTCTTGTTCAAGTCATATATTGATTTCTTTAATAAACATACCATATATTATTTACTATGTTCAACGAAGCCTTCTAATTGTGTAGATGGATGTTACAAAACTTTATTAAATGGGAGTTTATAAGAAGAAGTATATATGTCACCAATGCTAAAATAATTCTTAAAGAATCCTTCTCGAAATAGGAGAGTATAACTTATACCCCTTTGATTTTTCTAGATGCTTAATAAAGAATACACTCACTATTTCAAGATAGAATTTCCTTTATTATGGATTATGAATTATTACTCCCATTAGGCACCCCCCAAACATACGATTGTTTTAAACTAGGTCTCCTTCTTGTCCCCATTCAAAAGGAGTATTTGGAATTGTCGTATTAGGTACCTTATTTAAGTTATATACATTAGTATTAAGAGAATGAATCAACATAGACATGGGTAAATTGGTTATACTTATCATACTTCTAATCATGTCCATAAGGGTATGATTGTGTCGTTCATCCACACCATTTTGTTTGGGTGTACCCGACATAGTGTATCAGGAACATACACCTAAATATTTGAGAAATTTATCAAAAGAACCAAGGTTTTATCCTGTTTCATCGTATCAACCATAAAACTCACTGCCCTTATTAGACCTAATTATTTTCACGTTTTCCCTAATTGGATTTCAACTTTGGTTATATAAATCTCAATAAAATTCACAAATAGAGATTTATCCTTCATGGTATAAAGATAAAAATAATGTGAAATAACATCTGTAAATATGATAAAATATTATTCTCCACCAAATGATAAAAAAATCAAATTGTTTATATGCATTATTTCTAACAAATCAAACTCTCTCCCTTAATATGTGACCCAATCTCTGCGCCACAAAAATAAAGAATTCTCATTACTTAATGTAGATTTTGATCCAATTATAAGATTAATGACTATAAGGGTTTTAGCAAAAGACAAATCCAAATTTATTCGATACAAACCATTTACTAAAGTAGGAGAACCAAAAACATTATTATTCTTTATTAAATGAAAACCATTATAAAAATTCGCATGAAAATTCACTCAGATCTAGTTTTCATATAGGAATTAAATTTTAAGGAAAAAAAGGAACATAAAGAATTTCTATTAAATCGAAAGAAAACCTAAAATCCAAAAGTAAATGAAAAATGTCGACAACATCAATAGATGCTTTTCCCGATTGCCTATAAAAGTAAAAGCTTATTTTTGGGTGATCTGAGTTCAAAGGTATTCTCGAATCATATTGGTAACACAAATACTAGAACTGGCTTCAATCCACTAAGTATTTTAAGGAACTTCAATTATATTTGATTTGAGACATACGAAATAATAGGCTTACCCTTATTTTGAACCATGACTTATGTTTCAGTCAGTTTTTATGAAAATGCCCATTCTTTTTACAAAAATATCACTTGTCATTCCTTTTATCCTTCTTCTTGGTAGTTTGCTTAGGTTCATTCAGCTTAGGTGGGATACTCTCATTCCATTTCCAGTTTTCTTCCATAATTTCTTCTTTGTACAACCAGATGCTCAAGTAGTTAAATATGAAACATTACCCTTATATTTCTTAAGCCTTTTATCTTCTTATATCAATTTAGATGTCACCTCATTAATACTCCTCTTGATTTTAATAATGTTCTAATTAGTTCCAAATGGTGCTTACTGATCAGGAAAATAGTTAAGAATGAATTGGAAAATTTACGCATCATCCATGCTAAATCCAAGGGTCTTTAATCTATTAACCATAAAAGTTATCAATAAAATCCAATCGTTCATAGTACGAGTACAATCAAAATTCATTGTAGTGAGTTTGGCCATAAAGGTCCCAGTAAGAGACTTATCACCTTTTTAAAACGTTCTTTAACAGTTTTAAGAAATTATTTGTGACACTCCGCTTATTCTAATAATGGGTTGTCATTCATTTACTTAAATAAAATAGGAATGTCAGTCTGGTTCATTCTTAGCATCACTATCAAAAATCAAATTAATTACTAATTACCTATTAAGATCGATGTCAATTTTTAAAACTTATTATCCTACTTAATTAAACATTTAATCTCAATATAAACATTCACCGCAATAACATGATAATGAGTGCTAGTCACATAAGTAAATAACGTAACCGAATAACTCTCGGTAAAATCCACGTACACTCATCCAAATGATAAATGAAGTAAAATAAAAAAGTATAAAATGTAACTTCCTGATTGTCGGCAACATGGCCAAAATGAAATGCTAGAGCCATGTCCTATCTAGATAGAAATAATAGGAGCGTTTATGCAAAGCCTGCATCCACAGTTGCTACAGCATCGTCTGACTCGAAGAACACGCTAACCCTATAAGGTTTTTAAAAAGATTTTTTATACAGGTCAGGGATTAAAACATTTAGAATATAGTTGCAAGTATTTAAAATACAATAATGAATATGTAGCATAACTACTCATATTCATCTGGTATCGCACTCATATGGGATTATTCTTGCCCCTTATCTATAGTGCGCACCTAATGCATATATTTAAACTTCCAAGTTATGTTATCCCACCTAACTAGTCTAGCTAATCTTCACATTGCCCAATCCGCTATCATTATCACTATTGATGTAAAAAATTAGATTATATCTAATTATTTAATCACAGATAAAATAAAATGAGACAAAGAAATCTTAAAGTGGTTCAGCCTTATAAGAATGGCCTACGTCCACTGTTTCTATTATTGCTGACTGTTTTAGAATTCTTGATTATCAGTTTAGTCAAGAATTTTCTGGTCCCCCTACAATGAGGATGATACAATGTATTTATAGCCCTCAGGCAACATGTGAAAGGGTAATACATAGCTATCCATTAGGCGTATACATCTGTATGATAATAATAAGCATTTAATGCGCAGTCAATCTGTTGGTTATCCTGCTATTAATGCTCTGTTCGAGGTGAAGCTCGGACCGCCTAAGCTGCTCGGACCGCCTAAGTAGCTCGGTATTCATAAGTTGCTCGGTGTATTAAAGTTCCTCGGAGAACTCTTGTTGGTCGGGGCGTTTGAATTGATCGGGGAACTAGAGTTCTCGTTGCAGTATGGTTCCTCGGAGAGCGTCTATTACTTGGAGTATTTGAGTGGGTCGGGGAAGTTGAGTTCCTCGAAGTCAAGGTGTTGTTCGGAAGTGTTTGTTATTGCCACGCAGATTGCTACGTGTCTTCACTCAATTAAGCCATGTCAGCAGACTAAATTTGGTATCAACAGAAGCCCCCAATGTTTCACAGTTCGAAATTTAAGGAGTGTGGAACATTCTTTCTCGAAATATGGCAGTTTTAAATGGTCATCCTGAAATTTAGGAGTATTTTCTTTTGTATTTATTTCCCCTTCCAAATTCGTAGAATCGGACTTTTTGAATTTTTATAACCGCTTTGATTCCCGCGCCCTTTTTGTCTTTTTAACCGCTGGTAACGTAACCGTCTCTTTTTGCAATCATTATATTTACCCATTCCCAAGGCAAAGTATTTAAACGTTGCAGAAAATACCATTGTCTTCTACTTTTTCATTCTTATCTCTTTGAGTTTTCCATTATTTCTCTCTCCCGTGCGTTCATCTCTTTCATCATTTGTTGTCAACGGACTCATCCCTTTCCTATAAGATTTTCTTCTTTCTCTTTGATTTCCTTCTTTTATCATGGTTTATCCTGTAGAATCGATTGATAAGTTTCGCTCTGATTTCTCTATTCCCTCATGGGTTATTTTGGAAGAGCTTTCTGAGCCTTCAGACTATTTTCGTTTGGCTGAGGGACATTGGTTCCCGAGTCTCTTTGTCGCTGAATGTGGCTTTTCTTTCCCCCCAAACCCTTTATGTCTGGAATTCTGTCAATACCTTGACGTGGTTCCTGCAAGAATAGCCCCCAATACATGGAGAATAGTTAACGGAGTTTATAGATTAAATCAAATTCATGGAACTCGTATAGGAATTCCTGAAATTATGTTTTGTTATAGATGGGTTGTGGGTGATAATACTTTTTATTTAAAAACTAGGTTTTTAAATAGAGCTTTAGTGGTCAATCTCCCAGATGCCAATAGGGACTACTTTGAGCATGGGGTTGTTATGAAAAATTGGCAACACCCTCCATTAACTGGAGCTGATATTTACCAGGGTCCCAGATGTCCTCCCTATGGCAATGGGATAGGTTGTTTTATTTTATTTTCAAAATTATGCTTCCTTTGTGTTTGATAAAATGTGTCACTGATATTTTAATTTTGATTTATTTGCAGTTAACAGCAAAAGAAAATCTCCAAAAGAGACAAACGTTAACATAAGGAATTTAAAACTTATCTGGAGTTTGCATCAGACTGTTGCCGACGAGCATATTAGGTCAGCTTCATATTTGCTGCAGTACAAGAGTTACACCTCCTCTTTTACTGCTCATCCGGTGATAAGCGACGCAGAACCAATACCAGCCTCTACAAGTTCTTCACCTGAGTCACATATTCCCTTGAGTGAAAGGATGAAGAAAAGAAGACCTCCTACCCTTTTTGAGAAATCTGCCTCTGGTGCTGGAGAGGCAAAGAAAAGTAATCTTGATGTCCCAGGAGAGGGGACAAAGAAAATTGATGCACCTCCTTCGACTGCTCTTGTGAAGGTTGTCGAGAATCCCCCAGTGGCCCCGAGAAAGGCTGTTGCTCCAAGCGAGGTGATTGTCATTTCTCCGACTAAGACTACATCGTTAGTCGAGAACGTTGATGCTCCTCTGAGGAGGCTGAAGAAAAGCTCCTCTATCAATTTGGTTGAATCCATCTCTCAGCCCCCGACTAGTGGTGTTCCCACTTTTGTTACCCCGAGCTCTGCTATGAACTCGGTGAAGACTTAGATCATTCCCGAGATCCAAGGTATTGAAGAAAACCTTTCTCGGGACATGGTTACCATATTAGCAGCTCGTCATATTGCTTCTGTAAGTCCTATAGTCTTAAATTTTCATTCTTTCCTTTTTGTATATGTGCACTGACTTACTTTTATTTTCCCAGTTGGTGACCTATTTTAATACAATTCTGAAGAAAGATGAAGCTATTAAAGCTTCAAGCTCCTCATCAGGTGTAGAGGAAGCCTTGGTAGGTCTGACGCAATCCCTGAAGGATTCTTGTCAGAAGTATGCTGATGACAAGGTGATTTGGGAGAAGAGGCTCACTTTGACCGAGCAGGAGAAGACTTAGGTTATTGAGGTCTCCAAGGGGTTGGAGGAAAAAATAAATGATTTGGAGGAGAAGAATAAAGAGCTCGAAGGGAAGCTCAAAAATGATGGGGAGCTTGAAAATAAGCTCAAGACTGCTGAGGAGGAGTTGGTTCAACTTCGGGAAGTAAGTCGTCAGAAGGAGGAAGTTGAGAATAAATTGAAGGTTGTTGATGATCTTCTTTCCTAGAAGCTTTCCTCAGAGAAGACAAAAAGTAAATTGGCTGTCAAAAAATCCTTCGGCGCCGGCTGGGATAAAGGGTGGAATAAAGGTCTGGCTGCCATGATGTCACAGGTGGAATATGGTAGCCACAAATACTTTAGGGATGGTTGGGTCGCTGCTCTGCAAGAGATGAAGGTCGATGAAAATTCTGACCTGTTTCAGCGATACATCCCGGGCCCCCCTCTAACTCCTGAAGAAGAAGAAGAAGAGGAAGAAGCCGCATCTAAGGAATCCTCCATGGTTATGGGAGATTAAATTCCTCACTCCTCAGCTATCCAATCCACCAGCGAGCAACTTCAACCATCCATTATTTCAAATGAGCAACTTCCAGCACTCCCCGAGCAACCATCTGTACCACCCGAGCAACCTACCTCCTCGTCCCAGCCTTCTAAGAAAGTTTTGGGAGACAAGGAAAAGGTGTAGAGTTGTTCGGATTTTTTCTCTGTTTATTTTTCTTTATCAAATGTAACTCTGAATTTTGTACTTCTCCTCTATGATGTAATAAAATTTGAAGTTTTGCCTATTCATACTGTTGTTTCTCTTCTTCATGCTCTGTTTGAACTCTTATTGATTCTTAATTTCTCTTCCTCTACTAGTTTATGGCCAGGATAGAGTTATTGACTGCTCATGATAAAAAAATTTTGAGGCAATGCAATGAGTACTTCAAAGTTGGTCATACAGATATCAGTGCAGCACAAATCGTTGACATCCTCGGTCAAGGTGCTTCAGAGCAAGCAATTTTAGCCTACCAGTATTTGAAGTGCCTGCTTGACCGTGCAGTGGCTAATAATGCAGCATATTATGAAATGATTGAAGATCTCCAAGGAACTCTTGAAGATCTTCAACAACAATATAAGGAATCTTCATCCCTTTTGCACGAAGGATACGAGAAGAAGTATCAACAAATCAGTGCTGATAAGGGATACGATAAAATGTTTGTTGCTTATGATGTGAGGGAGAGAACTTTGAAGGCTAAGGTCGAAGAGTACTGACAGATAGCTGAGTTGTTAGAGAAGGAAAATAATAACCTACAAAGAGAGGTGTCTCAGTTGAAGTCTGCAGCTTCCACCTCAAACGCTTTGGTCCCTGTGACCGACGAGGGATTCTCTTTCTTAGAGGTCGAAAATGCCAACCGGAGGGATGAATTAGAAACCTTGAAGAGAGCTTTCCCTTCTACATCTACTCGAGGACGAGCAAGAGTTGCTCAGATTACTGTCAAGGAACAGAGAACTCAATCTGCTCTGGAGAACTAGGCCTTCCAACTGATGGCAAAGAACCAGGCATTGGCTGAAATGTCTAAGAAGATCAGGAATCTGAACGAGCAACTTTCTGCGCAGAAGTCTGCCTTGGAGAATAAATAACTCTTTATAAAACGAGCAACTGGAAAGATTGACATATCAATTCCATAAGCAGCCCAGAGAATTCTGGATGGCTGGATACAATGAGGCTCTCTACCATTTGGATGATCGTATCCAAAATGCAAATAATGAGGGTTACAAACAGGGATGGTTGAATGCCTTAGGTTTACTGCAATTGGAACAGGGTCATTACATGTGGGATTACCATAATCCTGGGCTGCTCGACCTACTAGTGCCACCATTCAAGCTTGGCATGAGTTGGATCCCTGCTCGAGCCATCCCTCGGTGTTTGATTTCCAAATACCTTGGCGATTACAATCTCCATTCCAATGTTGAGATATCTCATCCCGAGCACCTACTAGATCGACCATTTGTGATGAACATCAGGATGCTTAAAGATCTTAACTTCATAAATTCCCCTTATGATTTGAATAATCCACCTGCTGACGATGAACCTGTTTCAAAAGCAGAGGGGAAGAAACCAATAGAATAGGAATCTTGATGTAATAAATTTGTATTTCATTCTTGATGTATTTTGTTCTACATTTAATGAAATAATTTTATTTGCAAATCTTGACTGCCATTGTCTTGTAATCATAAGACACTTTACATATGTGCATGTATATCTGTTAAAAAGATAACAACATTGTGTTATTTGTCGATCAACTGGAGTTTGTTAAAACTTATTGTCGACTATCTTGAATTTGTGGTAATCATTTGACGACTAACCAAAATTGATGATACTTTATTTCTCGACCAACTTATTGATCATTTTCACATACTCATATTTTAAAATGCTTCTGACCAACTATAGTTAACCTTTAGTTGGCATTTTTGGGAATAGATTTACTTCCTAACCAACCTTAGTTGGCATTTTTAGGAATAGATTTACTTCCTAACCAACCTTAGTTGGCACTTTTAGGAATAGATTTACTTCCCGACCAACCTTAGTTGGCATTTTCAGGAATATATTTACTTCCCGACCAACCTTAGTTGACGTTTTGGAGAATATATTTACTTCCCGACCAACCTTAGTTGGCATTTTCGAGAATAGATTTACTTCCCGACCAACCTTAGTTGGTGTTTTCGGGAATAGATTTACTTCCTAACCAACCTTAGTTGGCATTTTTAGGAATAGATTTACTTCCTAACCAACCATAGTTGGCATTTTTAGGAATAGATTTACTTCCCGACCAACCTTAGTTGGCGTTTTCGGGAATAGATTTCTGAAATCCCGACCAACCTTAGTTGGCATTTTTGGGAATAGATTTCTGAGTAGTCTGAGTAGTACTTTTACTGAATGCGTAGCACGAGTATTCCGCGAAAAATTTCCAACAAAAGGAGAGAACTGGGCAGAATATTGTCACTTTATTCATACTAACAAAAATGTTTGAGAGTTTACATCACTTATAATACTTGCGCAAGTGTTCTGCATTCCATGCATTCTTAAACTCTTGCCCTTCTAAAGTTGCTATTCTGTAGGTTCCTGGTCGAACAACTTATGTAACTCGGTAAGGTCCATGCCAGTTTGCTTCCAATTTGTTGTGCTTTTGAATCACTTTCTTTAGCACATAGTCTCCTTCTTTCAAGTCGCACTTCTTTACCCTCTTGTTGTAGAACAAAGCTGTTCGTTGTTAGTAAGCAGCATTCCTGATGGCTGCTTCTTCTCTAACTTCCTTGAGCATGTCTAAATCCAATCTTCTCATTAAGTCACTGACAGGGGAATTGAAATTCAGTACTCTGTGTGTCAAAAGACCCAACTCGACAGGTATAACGGCTTCACTTCCAAATTCCAACATATATGGAGATTCCCCTGTTGCTGCTCGGGGAGTAGTTCGGTAAGCCCATAGTACTGATTGTAGCTCGTTGATCTAATTTGCTTTCGTGTCATTCAGTCTTTTCTTCAAGCCATTCAGTAGCGTTATGTTTGTTACTTCAGTTTGTCCATTGCTTTGGGGATAGCCTGGTGCCTAGTGGATCTTCAAGATATTTGACTGATGACAATAGGCAGCGAACTCCTCGTTGTCAAATTGTGTTCCATGGTCGGTAATGAATGCATGGGGAAGACCATATCTACAGATGACATTTTTCCAAATAAATTGATACACCTTCTCATACGTCATGTCGACAAGAGGCTCAGCTTCTACCCACTTAGTAAAATAATCCACTGCGATGATGAGATATTTAAATCTTCCTCTGGTTATTGGAAGTGGTCCGACCAAGTCAATTCCCCACATGGAAAATGGCCAAGGGGAAGTAATGGGTGTCAACAACGCTTGGGGAGTTCTTCGGATGGAGGAGAAACGCTGACACTTGTCACATTTCTTAGCATAGGCTATACAATCAGCCCTCATCGTTGGCCAGTAGTATCCTTGCGTCATCACCCTTTGTAAAAGAGTTCGACCTGCTACATGGGCTCCACAGGACCCTTCATGGATCTCTTCAATCAAGTCTTTCACCTCGGTGGGATGCACACATCTTTGTAAACCTGCTATAATTCCTCATCTGTACAGAATACCATTATTCAGTACATAACGAGCAGCTTTAAACTTCATTTTTTTGGCTGCAAGTTTATCAGTTGGTAATTCCCCCTCCTCAATATATGCCCTGATGGAATCCATCCAAGATGGTCCTAAATTAAGGGTAATATCGTCAAATCTTCATCTATACTCCGACCAGCTAAAACTTCAATTGGGATTATTCTTCGTAGCTCGGTACGAGTAGCTGATGCTAATCGAGCTAAGGCGTCCGCCCTCATATTCTCCATTCTTGGCATTTTGACCAGCTGAATAGCAACAAATTATGATACCAATTCCCTTGCCTTTGCAAGATACCTGATCATTAATTCTCCTTTGGCTACATATACTCCCATCATTTGATTTATGATTAATTGCGAGTCACTGAAAATAATAACCTGCTCTGCCCCCATGGTTCTTGCCAAACTAAGACCTATAATCATGGCTTCATATTCAGCCTCATTATTCGAAGCTTTGAATTGGAAGCGTAGGGCATATTCCATGTCGACCTCTTCTGGACTATTAAGAATAATCCCTGCCCCACAGCCTGTTGTGCAAGATGATCCATCCACATATAAACTCCATATAGGTAACTCGTCTTTAAATTTATGTTCTGACAGAGTTCCTCGGTGGAAAATTTGTTGCTTCCTTTCACCCTCTCCTAATATTTCTTGTTGTTCGTCGATCATCACTTCTTGCCCTTTCACCAACCTAAGTTGGCATGAGCTTGAGTTTGATGATCCTGTAACATCTATAGGTTGATCGGTGAGCATCTTTTTCTCCTCGGGGGAATCAGGATAGGTGAACTTTGCTATAAAATCTGCTACAGCTTGCCATTTAAGAGATGATCTGGGTTCATAAATTATGTCATATTCACCGAGCTCTATTGCCCAATACATTAATCTTCCTGATTTTTTTGGTTTATGAAGAGCTTGCCTCAATGGCATATCGGTATATATGACTATAGTATGAGCCTAGAAGTATGGCTTCATTCTTCTACTTGCCTCGATCAATGCTAGTGCCAATTTTTCCAGCTTTGGATATCTGATTTCTGCTCCTCAGAAGGCTTTGCTAGTGTAATAAATCGGTTTTTGCACTCCATTCTCCACTCTTATTAATGCCGAGCTAACTACATTCTCTGACACGGCCAGATACAAGTACAATTTTTCTCCCATCACTGGCCTGGACAATAGTGGAGGTGCTCCCAGATATTTCTTCAAGTCTTGAAAAGCCTTCTCACATTCATCATTCCACTCAAAAGTCTTTCGGAGTGTTTTGAAGAATGGGAGACATCTATCAGTTGCTCGCGATACAAATCTGTTGAGTGCTGTTACTCGTCCTGTAAGACTTTGCACTTCTTTCTTCGTCATTGGGGATCGCAGCCCTAACAGAGCTTTGATCTTTTCAGGGTTCGCTTCAATGCCTCGCTGATTGACAATGTACCCGAGAAACATGCCTTCTCGTACTCCAAATATGCACTTCGTCGAGTTCAGCTTCATTTGATATTTATTTAGTTGATCAAAGGTCTGGCCTAAGTCAACTAGATGATTAGCAGCTTTCTTGCTCTTTATCAGCATATCGTCAACATAGACTTCCATATTGCAACTGATTTGTTCTGCAAACACTTTGTTAATCAGCCGCTGATATGTTGCACCTGCATTTTTCAAACCAAAAGGCATAACATTATAACAATAAGTTCACCTAGGGGTAATGAAAGAATTACTTTCCCTGTCTTCAGGTTTCATTTTAATCTAATTGTAACCAGAATAAGCATCCATGAAGCTCAGCATCTCGTGTCCCGAGGTAGCATCCACTAGTTGATCAATTCGGGGCAGCGGAAAGTGATCCTTTGGGCATGCTTTGTTGAGGTCGGTGAAGTCTACACACATCCTCCATTTGTTGTTCTTATTTTTTACCATTACCACATTTGCTAACCAGTCTGGATATTTAACATCTTCAATAAAGTAAGCTTTCTGGAGCTTCTCGACTTCCTCCTGTATAGCTTGATTCTTCTCGGGACTGAATACTCTTCTTCTCTGCTTCACAGGCTTGATCTCCTTATTCACATTGAGCTCGTGACATAAGAAATTTGGGTCTATCCCGGGCATATCCTCATGACTCCACGCAAAAGTTTGCTTTCTTCTTCTTAGGAAAGTTATCAATTTCTATTTTAGTAAGGCTTCCAACGACGAACCTACTTGAGTAGTTCATTCAGGGTGCTCGTCATCCAGAATGATGTTTTCAGTAGCTTCCACCACTTGACTCTTCACGAGTTACGACTCATCTCTAGGATCCAATGTTTCAATTTCTACACCTTCATCCACTTGATAGGTAGTAGTCTTTTTCCTTGATTCCTCCAATTCCTCTTGCTCGACGGATGAATAATAACATTCCCGAGCTACTTTCTGATCACCTTTCACAACTCCTACTCCAAAATTTGTTGAAAATTTTAGGCATTGATGTAACGTAGATGGTACAGCCTCGAACTTCATCAATCCTACTCCTCCCATGATGATATTGTATGTTGATTGAACATTCTTATCCATCACGAAGAAGCGTATTCTTTCTGTTCGACAAGCAGGCCATGTACCAATGAATATATCCAACTTGATCGTCCCAAGTGGAAAAACTTTCTCACCAGAAAAAACCCAGGAGGGGTCTGTGATAAAGCTCCAGTTGAGATAGTTTTAGATTTAAACTGTCGAAGCACGAGTAGAACATATGTCTGTCGAGCTACCATTATCTACCAGTACTCTTGAAATCATCACTTCCTTCATCCTCATTTTGATCACCAATGGGTCATCATGAGGATATAGAACACCTGCGAGGTCGTTCTTTGAGAAACCAATGACCAATTTCTCTTTGTTTACCTTTCTAGGGCGATCCTCCTCAGCTAGATTTATTCGTTGAATGTATGAGCAATCTTGAGCCTCACAGAGGTAAGCTTTTCTCTCTGCAGTAAGGTCTCTTCCTCCTACATCTCCACCTGTAATAACATTACAATCAAATGACCCAAAGCGTATTGAAAATACCTCACGTTCTGGCTGCCTTGGTCTCTTGGGAAGATCGGGGTCATCTTCTGGATCAACATCATGGTCTCTTTTCTTGTTCTCCTCTGCTCGACGAGGAGATCTAGACCTCTCTCTTGTTCGGTCGCTGTTTTTTCTTTCATTTCTATGATCAACATACTTTGCCAGTTTTCCTCATCTGATGAGTGTTTCAATCTCATTCTGAAGAGCTATGTAATTTTTGGTCATATGGCCATGATCTTTGTGAAACTCGCAATATTTTGCCTTATTCCTCCTATCAGGGTTTGCCTTCATTCTCTCTGGCCAATTTAATTCCTCGTTGTTCTTGATTTCTTCTAGAACATGGTTGATGTCTTTCTTCAAAGGAGTATAATTATCAAATTTCTTCAATACTTCCCATGACGACCTTGTTTTTGATTGTTTGTCACCACCATTGTTCTTATGCTCTTTCTTCTTAACTTTATCACCTTCCACCTTGGTTTCTTTGGCATCCATATTCTTCTTTGCAGCCATAACCTCCTCGGCATTCATGATCTTGGCCACTTTTACCATCAGTTCTGACATGGTTCTGGGTGGATCTTTGGCCAAAGTGTAGTACAACTTGTTGGGCAGCAGCCCACTCATCAAGGCGGTAATCGTTGTCTTTTCTTTATAATCAATGACTTTGAGTTTCTCGTTATTAAAACAAGTTATATAATCTCTGGTACTCTCATCATCTTTCTGTCTAACACTTAACAAATGCGCTACTCGTTTAACTGGCTTTGCCCCAAAATAGAAATTCCCAATGAATAACTCAGCCAGTTCAAAGAAAGTTGAGATCTTTCCCCGATGAAGATTATTATACCATATTTGAGCAGATCCGGTAAGAGTTCCGGAGAATGCTCTGCATCTCATCTCATCTGGAACAGCATAGATGTCGGTTGCAGCTTGGTATTGTTCTATATAAAGGACAGGGTCGGTCTTTCCATCATATTTGGGGGTCACAACAGGTGCTTTAAACTTTGATAGTGTGGGAAAATGTACAATGGCCTGGACAAAAGGTGTTCCTTGAACAAAAGTTCATTGTAGAGGGTTCTTGGCTTTAGCCATTTCCCCTAATCTATCCTCCAGCCTCGGAATAGAGCCTTTCCACGCATCGTTTCCTTCCTCGGGCCTGTTGGTTCGAGCAACTGATCGCATTGATGTGGCTTCCTGGGATCTATCTTGACGAGCAGCTGGTCGCGACTGGGCAGATCCTTCCCTTAAGTCTGATGGTTGTCGAAAGCTCCTCGACGTAGCCTTAGGAGGACTTTTGTTCCTCCTAGGACCTAATCGATCAAAAGGAGATACCCTGCTTAACCTTTCTAGCGTACTAGTCCTTTCTGGAGAGAGAGTGATACGTTGTTCAGTATCTGTGGCTCGTACTGACGAAGTTCATCCAGGTTGATAAGAAAAATCTTTAGACTCCTCAGTACGATATGAATCGGTACGCCTAGTACGCGAAGAAAGTAAACGAGTATTTCTTTGAACACTTCGATGTCCTGAATGGGTCGATACTCCGCCATGAAGGGTTTGTATGAGTCGTCGCGTAGTTTTTTACATGGCTGTCTGGCCCTGGGACAGATTTGTCATTATTCCAGCCAGATCTGGAACGTTTGGCGGAGCAGATGGATTTGGAGGGCTTCCAGCGTTTCGACTGCTATGTTCTGGATTATCAGCCATTTTAATGAATTATTTTTGATGAAAAACGATATTACCAGTCGTTTCCCACAGACGGCGCCAATCTGTTGATGTAAAAAATTAGATTATATCTAATTATTTAATCACAGATAAAATAAAATGAGACAAAGAAATTTTAAAGTGGTTCAGCCTTATAAGAATGGCCTACGTCCACTATTTCTATTATTACTGACTGTTTGAGAATTCTTGATTATCAGTTTAGTCAAGAATTTCTCGGTCCCCCTACAATGAGGATGATACAATGTATTTATAGCCCTCAGGCTATACATGTGAAAGGGTAATACATAGCTATCCATTAGGCGTATACATCTGTATGATAATAATAAGCATTTAATGCGCGGTCAATCTGTTGGTTATCCTGCTATTAATGCTCTGTTCGAGGTGCATCTCGGACCGCCTAAGCTGCTAGGACCGCCTAAGTAGCTCGGTACTCATAAGTTGCTCGGTGTATTAAAGTTCCTCGAAGAACTCTTGTTGGTCAGGGAGTCTGAATTGATCGGGGAACTAGAGTTCCTCGTTGCAGTATGGTTCCTCGGAGAGCGTCTATTGCTTAGAGTATTTGAGTGGGTCGGGGAAGTTGAGTTCCTCGAAGTCAAGGTGTTGTTCAAAAGTGTTTGTTATTGCCACGCAGATTGCCACATGTCTTCACTCAATTGAGCCATGTCAGCAAACTAAATTTGGTATCAACAATCACCATTTGCACTACACGCATTTCACTTTACTTTGTTTTTTACTTAGCTACCATGTGAGCTATGTTATAGTAATTTTACTCGCAATGTTATATAGTCAACATTCCTGTCCAGTAGTAATTATATAACGTTCACGCATTCATTAAGTTCACATATACATATGACACTCACTTAGACGTGTATACCTAGCATCCATGAGTTATCCTCTCGGATGCATTTAATTTAATGTTCACACACATATACATATAGCATTATTTTATACGCAAATACATAGCATCCTTGAACTGTACTCCCAGATGCATTCCTAGTATGCTATCAGGCTCTAAGTACATCATATACCACTCCCGGGCCACTAAATCGAAATCTCACCATCTATCATGAATCATAAATACATAAACGGGAGGCGGTCATAAACATACATTTGTGGGTCACAAACATACCACATTACCCCACCAAATTCTAAACTCACATACAATGGTCATGCAACAATCCTATAACCTGAAAAAATGACCCAACACCTGTTGGTCCTGCCAAGGTAGACCATCCACTACGCGTAACCGTCAACGATATCATCCCTAGAGTAGGTATGTTCATATATGTATCAAACACACACACATAAACATATACATATACATACATAAGGAAAGGTTCAAAAGTTAACATTAAGCGTGAACATTTTAATGAATGTTAAGGAAAAACACCTAAAATCCATTTATTTTAATTCCTATGTTGAAATTGGTCCGCGCCAGCGGAACCCAAGATCATTTCGGCCAGCACCCCCACCCCACCCCCACCCCAACCCCGCACCCCACCCCTCACCCCCCACCACCACCACCATGGTAGTAGGTATGGCAGCCTTTATGGGGGTTGTGGGTGCTGGACGGAATGGTCTCGGGTACCGCTGGCGCAGACCAATTTCAACATAGGTATTAAAATAAATGGATTTTGGGTGTTTTTCCTTAATCTTCATTAAAATGTTCTTAAGTGAACCAAAATAACGAACATTTTAATGAACTTAATAAGACGTTACAAAATAAGCCTTAATTCCTTGTTGTAACTGGTCACCGTCAGCAGCAATGGACACTCATGTCACATCGCAAACAAAGGCCAGTAATTTCTTTTATACTCTATTTATGAACATTCCTCTCACATTTGAATGGGCACAAGAGACTAGGTAAAGGAAGATTAATTTTCATTCCCCTATAACATCACTCCTCAATCATTGAACAAACAAGAATGTTTTAACAATGAAAAGGATACGCTAGGCTGAGATGAATTAGGATGTTAATGTGGAGAATTGGCTCAATATTTTATATCCCCTATCTTCCGCCTACTGGCCACACCAGGCCGGGTTGCTAGGTAAAGGGGGATAAGTGGGGTAGGGGTAAGGTTTATGAGGGGCGTGTGTGTATGTTAAAAAAATATGTCACACGCATGTCTGTTGTCACTGGCGCAAACCAATTACAACAAGGAATTATAATTGATTAGGTTATTTTTACTGTCTTATTAGGTTCACTGAAGAGTTCATTATTTTGGTTCACTTAAAAACCTCTCTCTCAAAGTTATATAATAAAGGAGGAGAGTCTTTTTACCACATCATATAACTTTGATACAAAACTTTTTGCCACATCATATAACTTTTTGCCACATCTATATAATTTTGTATTTATCTATCTATATAAATTGAAGGTTGAGATTGAATCTTTTAGGAGTTTAAATCTAACGGTAAAATCGTATTCCACGTGGATGAGACTGTCCCATGTCTCGAGACTTATATGCCAGCTCTGTTAAGTCGTCTGTCCCATGTCTCGAGATTGGAAAAATACAATCTGTTGAGAATCCTTTTACCAACACACTTCCCAAAAGGGTACCAAGGAGTTCATTACTTTCTCTTTCATTAAATCTCTCTACGTCCTCTATCTATGCCATCTTCATCCCCACTCAAAGAAACAGAATCCGACCCTGAAACCATCTTCTTTGACACACTAGGCGACGCCGACCAAATCACAACCTTCTCCCCACCCGAAATGGCCTCCCTCCTTCGATGAAAACCCGCCCGACGAAGACGCCATCGCCGCCCCATACGAAGAGCTCTACGGCCCGGCGTACAGATGTTTCAGCATACTAGGCAATAACAACAGCGTGAGGTTTGGGGACAGTGGCATAAGGTCTGGAGCCATATGGAATTGGGGATGGGTAACACTATTTTGTAGGTATCGTGTGGATCTATTTTTCAGAAAAAAATAGAAAGAGCATGATTAATGACGCTAGGGCATTGAATTCATGTTGAGGGAGTAACTCTCTCTCTTGAATCTATTCGAACATTGGAGTTAAAAGGTTCATCCTTCTAGCTAGACTGCAGTATTGTTTTTTCAGGGTGTACCTGTAGGGATTTTTTTTGTAGTTTTTGAGTGTGTTTGCAAGTTTTGCCCAGTTCTTTGTGTATAAAATCATGCCTAGGACAAAATTTTTAATTCAAACATTTTTTTGCGTTCCATCTGTTAAAAGATGTAGAGGCATATCAAACTTTTCACGCTGGTGTTTTTGTTCAAAAAGTTCTCTTAACTATTTTATAGATCGGTGCTGGGTTCGTCAACTCTTCTCTCACCACTATTACACCATCTCCAAGATCGATGAATCATAACATCTAATGAGGATGAACAATCAGAACAAGAACCAAGACCCACTTCTCAAAACCGAAGTCTGCATCTAATGAAGATGAGGAAAAAATGACGACCCAGATAATACATGATACTGGAATATATTTATTTTCTGCTAGATTTAGATTTTTTTGGGTAATTTGTTGGAATCTTTTTATTTTTAATATCTTTAATTTTTTTGCAGATCTCACAAAATAATCCTTGAATCTTCAAAACCGAAGTCTGCATCTGATGGAGATGAGGAAAAAATGACGACCTAGATAATACATGATACTGGAATTTATTTATTTTCTTCTAGATTTAGTTTTTTGGGGTACTTTGTTGGAACCTTTTAATTTTTATTATCTTTATTTTGTTTGCAGATGTCACAAAATAATACTTGAATCTTTATTTTTCTTTATACATAATACATCATATTGGAATCTTTAAGAAAATGACTGTGCATGACCATTGTACCTGAACTGCGGTGGTTTGGATTTTGAGTTTTACATCTAAGTTTCAAAATAGTTTAGATCGTAGTTTGAATTTTGTTGTTCCTCTCCATTGGCTTACAGTTCTCTTTTTCTTCGTATATCTACTTATTTTATTGAAATTTATGGAACTCTAGAAGGTTCCTCTCTCTCCCTCTTGCACTTATTGTTTCTCTATTTTTTTTGGTTTCAAGCCATAAAAATCTAATTATTTTGGGGTTTCAATTTTTAGGGTTCCCTACTTCAGATTGTTGGATAGGTTTAACACACGATTTATGTTGTATGGATTTGCTTAGATTTATCAAATTGTGTATTCTATTTTGTGTGATCGAGATGCTTAATTTTGTAATTTATTGGTTTGAGATTTTAATCTCTTGATTTTTGTATTCTTTTTTACTGTTATTTTGTGAGTATGTTGCTATTTATTTATTTATTTACTTTTGTCAGATAAATTTTTTGTTAACAACATCAATTAAACCAAATAATATAATTATACTGTAACTAAATGAATAAGTATAAAGAATGTAACAAGTTGCATTGTTCAAGAAAAGTGGTCTGAATAACATGATGTATTGTTGTACCCATAAAGTGATGAGGCACTTGGCTCAATAACTGAAATTTTCAGAGCACATGGGAGGAAACTATGACCACCACTCCACTCAAATAAGATCACTTCAATCATGTAAACAAATGGAAGAGGCGAATATGTCATGACCTGGAGGCCAATTAAAATTACGAGTTCCATGTAGTTTGTTTTTGTGTGTATATTTTGTCACTAATTTATCATATACACGGGTAGTATTTTTGGATTAAGTTAATTTTTGATTAATTTATTATATATACATATGTAGTATGTGCAAATAATTAATTTGATAATAGTAGTCATTATTTTCTATGTGAATTGACAACCTTACACTTATTTGTTTTACAAAGTTTAGGTCTATATAAAAAAATTTAATTTATTCAGTTTTTTTAATGAGAGTTTTGGAATATGCATGGTGTATGTTTTGTAGTTTTATTGTGTCACAATTCTATAACCCGTGTCATCGTAATTTACTCCGGGGAGTGGAAGACAATAAAAATATGGAGGGAGTTGTTGAACATTTAATGTTCCTTGAAAGACAAAATTGACTTTATAAAGCGGATGTTTAAATGAATTGTTTGTGAAAATTTCAAAGTGGAGCACTTTTTACACGAAGTATTTATCTACACGTTCTACTATAAAATTGAAGGAAAATAATATTTTTATGTTTTTTTTGTTGTAGCTAATTAGGTTCTTAGTTCAGTTTCATTTCCTCCCATTATTGTATTCAAATACATGTTGGTATTGAGGATTTGCTCCATATTTTAATTTAACGAGTGTTACAAATTTGGTATTGACACGTGATACACCCATTTAAAATAAAATTAAAAGATATTAAATATACGCACGGCACATTGGTGTGTTTGATGAATACACATGCATAAATTTTTAACTGTGCCATCGATACGAGTAGTATGTAGTTTTACATGTTGTATATATATGGTTTAAACTAACTTTTAGCTAGAATATGTAGTGTTACAAAACCTGTAGCTAGAATACGTAGTGTTACAAAAGTTGTGTAACATCGTTATTAAGTAAGATGGAATTTAATCACTATTTTTAAGTTTTTCTTGCAATAATATTAACACGTTCATATGTAATGTTACAAAGGTGTCAAATGAATAAGATCATGCATGGCAATGCAAAGTTTTAAGTATTTTAATATCTTACACGGTCATGATTTGTAATATCTTTCACGATTTGTTTCTCTTGATCGGCATGATATAGGTGTGACTAGCTAGCGCATTGTTAGCACGGTGCATATTTTTCACTAACACCACGTGTACTGTTTTTACATGCATAAAATTTTGTAGACATATTATCGAGATTTCATAAGCGATAAGAATTTTTTTAAAGCCGTGCCATCGGCACGGGTACACCCTAGTATATATATAAACAGATACTCAATCATATATCCTTCTTCGCACTAGCCCGCAAATCTCGAGTCTACTCCGACTCTCGATTTTTGTCAAGTATTCACTTACTTATTATTAATTCTCTAACATCACGATTCTAGATCACATGTTATCCTACTCAAGCAACTAGCTTAATTCTTCCCAAAATCCTATCCCGATTTCATAATCATAACTCGAATGCTATTCACCATAATACACTCGTAATCTCTTACTCGGATCTAATCCCTATCTAAACTATGGCACTTCCTAATCTCTCTTGCATATTCCCATAATTTATATTCCATCTATCGGACTCCATAAACCGAGATGAACCCTAAACAGTCCATAAAAAACCACAACAACCAAATGGAGGTATCCAAACTGACCGAACTAGTTCAGAGGCTGTGGACAAACCAATTTGTTCCCCCCAGTGAACCAGTTCGATTCTGCTGGGCCGCAAACTTAATTTTTTTACGGGATTCATCTCTTTCACTATAATTCCCATAAAAGCTCAATTTTTTACGGGATTCATCTGTTTCACAAAAAACCATAAGAGCTCCCATCTTCACCCAAACCCTTAATACTAGCTCTACATCAATTCCCATACATAATAACATATATTTCCATGTATGAATCAATCCAAAAACATCTAATTTAATAGGATTAGAAATTATCACCAAGAATTATACATAGTTTCAACCTAATTCAAGATTTCATCAATTATTATTTTGATCATTCATGATTGCATATCTATAATTTCATTCACATCTTATTTAACATGTAGTCATATTCGAATCCCTTTTCGATGAATTCATTTACAAAATCCCCTCTTTACATGTTAATCCCAACGAAAAATTTATGTCTTCCTACACTAAATTTCTACATGAATGATTGAAACTACAAAAGGAATTATAGAAAGTTAAATACTTGACTTACGATTGAAGAAATTCCAAGTTCTTCCTTTTGAGTTCCTTTTCTCGTAGTTGTGCCCGGAATGATTCAATCTCCCTCCTGGATCACTTTTTTTCAATTTCTCCTTCTTTTTTCTCTCAAATCTTTGATCTCTTAGATGGTTGGATGGTTGTCCATTCCATCCACATTCCCTAATATAACCCTAGGGATTCCTAATTCCAAAATTAATTCAGCCTTTATGTGAAAAATGACCCAAATACCCTTTTACGGGTCCTGTTTAGCGTAAAAAGCCACCGATACCCAAATACAACCCCGGGGGTACGTGTTTCTAACTATCTTGACTCATTCCAGATCATTGGCGTACTAGAAATCATCATCTGAGTTATCTAACATTAACCTTCCATCTCATTCCCAACACGACCCTATTCGCGAGTTCCGAAAGAGATACTGTTGAAGCTGTCAATTTTTTTCACTTACAACGTAATATAATTTAACATATTTTAATTTACTTATCACCCAAGTAAATGTAATTCACACATAAATATTAATCCTTCTATTCTCTAATTAATATTTATTTAATTCACTTTCTCAAATTAATTAAATTACATACGCACGTGTAATTTAAAAACGCCTAAAAATACAAGGTGTTACATACTTCCCCCCTAACAATGAAATTTCATACCCAATATTCGGACATACCTGGCATCAAGGGAGGATACTTTTTTCTTAAGGCATCCTCATACCTCCAAATCGACTCACGATAACATTATGGTGTCCCCATTGTACATACACTAATGGTACCATCTTGAGCAAAGTCCTACTCACTACGACCAAAAATAGCGTCAAGTCTCTTCTTATAAAAATATCTTGATGTAAGTAAATATCCTCTAATGCTATATACCAATATACCACATCATCCTTGAGAAACCTCCTTGATGATGACACACAAAACACATCCTGAACCACCTATAAATGTTCAAGTAAATCGAGCCTATACACAATCGGCCATATCCTCTCGATAATGGGGAAAGGACCCACATATGTCAATCCCAACTTCCCTTTCTTCCAAACTTCATAGCTCACTTCATGGTAGATACCCGCAGTAACACTTGACTACTCATGTCAAGCTCTAAAAATCTTCGGTTTGTAACGACAAAACTCTTTCGACGATCCTTAGCTACCCAAAACTAACTACTGATTAACTCAATCCTTGCTAACTTATCTTGGATCACATCATACCCAATAAGCTTATTGTTCCCCACCTCTAACCAACCAGAGGACGGACGATAAGGTCTCCCATACAAAGCCTCGAAAGGCACCACGACAAGTAAACTAGTACGATTCATTATACGCAACTCTACTTATGGTGCATATAGCACCCAACTACCCTTAAAGTCCTAATATACATACTCAACATATCCTCTAACATCTTACTCACCATTCTCGTCTGCCCATCGGATGGTAGTGATACGCCTTGCTCAAACGTAACTCCGTCCCCATCGCCTCCTGATAAATCCACCAGAGGCGGGACAAAAAGATCTTATCTTGATCCAAAATAATGTTGGGAGGCACCTCATTCTGCCTCATTATCCTTTTTACAACGAAATGTTCAGCACACTGCCCGATTATGTAATTCACCTGAATTGGTAAGAACTGCTCCACCTCGATCAACCGATCCCGATAACCCAAAGGGGATCTTTATCCCTCTGTGACGTTGGTAATACAAAATAAAATATACACTCCTATTCCCTCACTGGAATCTTTAATTGTTTCAAAACTTTAGTTGATCGCCTAGGATCAACCTTCTTCATCTAATGACCGGTGCACCTAGAGATAAACTCCATTATGTCTCTCTCCACACAGACTCACACGTATTGTATCTAATATTACGTGATACAAATTATTCCTTTCTTGGTGTATACCAAAAACCGTGACCCATGTGTCTGTTTCCTAACTGTGTTCTTTGTAGGTTCTCCTTATTGGGGATAATAAACACCTAATTGATGTGCAAGCCACCCTCAAAATTAAATAGGTACGACTCCGTTCTACTTTACAAAATTTTTGGACCTTTCCTTGGCAAGAAGGATCCCTTGACTTTGTTATCACCCTCCTTTAACCTATCTCAAGTATGATGGTTCTTCATGCAATAAATGTCCAGACTATCTTCTTCACATATGACAATTAGTTCGCCTCACCATTTTATATATGTTGCTAACTACCCTATAGGCATATGACTCAACTCATTTACCTCCATGTTACCATATCTCGGATGCTACTAAATATCAAACTAGCTAAGGCACCCATACCCCCTATACCCTGTGCATATTTGCAAAAATATCATAGATGAAACCTACATATATCAAAATTAACCCCACATGCCCTGCATGACTATACAGTAAGGCTAGACTCGATTACCCAACTAGTTGCGACTCAGTTCTTCTGAGATTGCCCCACTAATAAACTTGTGATGCAAATACCCCCCACTAATTTCTACATAGCACTACCTAGCTCTGCTAGCCTGAAATCATATAATAGATCACTGCTTAAAGCATTATCTACACACGTGTAATGACTAACATACTAAACAAATGCTTTAGGGCCCAAACGTCTCCTAACTCCCGGCGCTTACTAAGTTCTATGCATGGGATGTCTCGCAAGAAAAATCAAAACAAGAAACCCTCCTGATATACTATTACTCAGTGTTGTCGGTCATCGAGATCTGTAGTCCCAAGACACGTAACCGGGACACATAAAATTCCTTCCCCCAAAGTACTAAGTCTAATCCTCAACTCCCATATCTCTAAATGAGTCATACAATATGACGCTCGCACCATCACTAACTCCTCAGCCCTAAGTCGATAACGAACACGATCACCCGACCCAATGGTAATCCTAGTATCTTCGGACTCACATCAGTAAAGTCCCTATGCACAGGGATCGAATATAATGAGACAACCGTACCCTTGAAAGTCTCCTTCCTAATATAATGTAAACGTTGGCTTGACCCTCACTATGAATGAAACATCGCAAAACATCCTGCCCTTGAATAGAGAACATAATAGCCTTATTATAACAGTCCACCATTGCTCTAACCATCGTTAACCAGTCCATACCTAAGATAATGTCATACTCATACCTCTCTAAAATGAGTAGATCCTCTAAAATATATTCTCCCAATGTCCACACCGACTCCGCCGCAGATGGAACAAAAGAGAGACACATTACCTAATGGTAAATGTATAATCATAATGATAATAACTGATGCTATATCCACTAAACTCGTGTCATACACAAATCTAGTGCTAATAAAAGAATGTGATGCACCCGTATCATAAAAAACTCGCCCGAGGTGTCCATGGATAGAAAACATACCCTTAATTGCTAATGGCACTGGTTGTTCAACCAATTCACAAATGTAATTCTCATGCTCAAACTGTCCCAAGAACTGCTACAACTGTTACACTTGTTAGGCACATGTCTCCTAAACCTTAGTCCTGTTCAAGCACACATGCCGCATGTGGCCTTGCTCCCCACATACGAGATACCTCCCTGTGAAATCTTCCTACCTTTAGCCCTGTTGACCATAAATAGGTTTCCCTTATCTCTAGCCCTGCTGGACTCCAGTCTGGTTCCCCTACCCTCGTGGCCCTACTTGTAACTATCATTTCCCAACTTAAACCTCGTATCCAAGTCCCCTTATTAGGAATCTTTTTTCGAAATATTTTCCGATTTTCAATTTTTCTAATTTTTTTAAACATTCTCATGTGTCCCACATCGGCTAGGAGAGGAAGAGAGGCCCAAAAAAGTCCTCTATAAAAGGAGAATATCCCTCTATCCTCTACACAAATGAAAAAAATGGTTAAATCCTTACATATTTACGTGTGGGGTTAAATCTATTTTTCGATTTCTTTAAAATGAGAATTTTGAGTAATCGAAAATCCTATATTAATTTTTTTGAAATTTTGGAATTTCCAAAATTTGTGAATTTTTAGTATATTTTTTGAATTTCCGATTTTTTTCCGATTTTTCCGAATTCGAAAATTTTTTGATTTTCCAAAAAAAATGGATAGGAAATTGGAACAAGTATTTTATTTCCGAAAAAATTGGAATTTTTTTCGAAAGGTCATTTTTCGATCCGATCCGGTCGAAACACAACCCTAATATCCACGCACCTAGGGACATGATATAAACTTTGATGCAATAACCTAAGACTTTGGAGTACTCACAAATTTGATATCTTTCAACTGTTATATAAACTATTATTATTTTCAAAATTACCTTTATTCATCCTTAATTTTTTCTTTTGTCTCATATATTCCTTCTATATTTATCTTTGGATCAAATACTAAAAACGCCTTCAAACATTTTTTAATACACACTTAGTCCAGGTCTTTTATTTTGTATCAAAAAATCTCTTATTCTCTTATCTTTAAAGGTCCGCGCCAATGATATGGTAAAACCTTGTTGACATGATGAAAGACTTTTTGATGCAAAAAAAAAAAAAAACTTAAACTAAACATGTATTAAAAAAAATTCAAATGACTATTTAATATATGCTCCTTTTATCTTTCACATAATAAAAAGTTCCAGCCATCACAGGTTCACACAAGTCCACAACCGCTCTCATCATAACTAATTCTCAGTTTGGTAGGGTAGAAGAGTATGATGAAAGAAAAGTGGCGTAAAGGAGATTTATTTATTTATTTGGCACAAGAAGAAAAAACTAAAGGAATGAAAAGTGAAGTACCTTTTTTTCTCTTCATGCTACCAAATTGTATTTCTAAATATGGAAAAAATGCAAATTTAATCTTAAAATTTGGAGTACTTTTCAATTTTCATATGATGTTTTAAAAATTGCAATGTTAATGAAGAATTATAAAAATCGACTCAATTAGATCCACCTTTACATTATCGTTTAAAATTATAATAGAAATGCTCACTCAAAGTGACATCTAGATTTTCCATACATTAGAATGATCAATCAGATATTGGTACATGGATTAGAAAACTAATTAATTAAAAAATAATATTAAAAATTTAACATGTAAAAAAATAAAATAAAACTTATTAATGTAATAATTATTTGAAAAAATAATCCAACGTATCCATTTAAACTCAAATAAAAAATAAGAATAATTGAAAAATACCCACCCTCTACTCGCCACCGACCACCTGCCTCCCACCATCTATCACCTGTCGTGCACCATACATCACCAGCCACCGACCTCCTTTCACCTTTGTGTCCCTCATACATACACACATACCATACATACATACATACCCACATAAAATATACATAAATACGTACATACCATACATTCAACCAACATATATGCACATATTTGTGTATATATAGGCAATCTGTTTATATATACATGGATCTATGTATATATACACATATTTTTGTATATATATATTGACCCATGTACATATACACATATCGTGTATATACACATGGATATATATAGATTTAAGAGAACTCCACCATGAGGACATAAAATAGGTCCGTCTGGTGCATATTGTTTTTTTTAAATACCAGAAAATATTTTTTGGATTGATTTTTTTTTGTGTTGGTTTTAAACATTTAAGGATACTTATGAAAAAAATTAACTTAAAATGATTTTTTTTATATTTAAAAAAAAATGAATCAATGCTTGACAGTTTTTGAAAATGTTCCAAAAATTGCAAAACATTGACCCTATTTTTAAAATTATAAAAAAAAAATTGATCTTTGTTTTTTATGGGTATCCTAAGATATTTAGAATCCACAAAAAAATCAATCAATTTTTTTTTTACCATTTTAAAAATTTGGTTTGCACCATGAGGACTCATTGAGTTTGCAAGTAAGGGGGCTTATATATATATATATATATATATATATATATATAGAGAGAGAGAGAGAGAGAGATCTATTGTTCTGTCTGTGGCGGAGGGTAAACGACTAATGGGGAGGGCGACGGTCGTGGGAGGGGTGTGTATGTGTGTTGGGGGGATCAATTGAAGGGTGTGAGATACCCACTGTTTGGGTTTTTCTGTTTTTTATTTATGCTATTCTCATTTTTTATTAATTATTTTTTGTTATTCTTAAAATAGATTATTTGTGGTTAAAAGGTGTTAATATGTGTCAAACTTTTATTGGATCACATAATTTTTTTGGCACATAAGACATTAAGTCATCACCTTTGTTATAATTCTTAACGGAATTTTGAGATATCAAGTTTAAATTTAAGTCACTCAAAACTTCAAGGTTAAATTTGTATTTTTTCCTTTTAAATAA
Organism: Sambucus nigra; assembly: GCA_949130495.1. Classification (NCBI taxonomy): domain Eukaryota; kingdom Viridiplantae; phylum Streptophyta; class Magnoliopsida; order Dipsacales; family Adoxaceae; genus Sambucus; species Sambucus nigra. The sequence continues at coordinate 108,213,991 of OX422221.1, read as the reverse complement.
ATAAGAGGAAAGTTGCATGAAATGAAAGTGGAGAATTAATGATGACATCCCAACATTAGTTTTTATTTAATGTTTTTTGGGCTTTAACTCTCATATGGATAATGTTATTTGGTTAAGGATATTATTAGTCTATGCCAATTTTTTACTATAGTACACAATAATTTTTGTAATGTGTATATGAATTTTTTGTTAAAATCTATACGTAAAATTCAAAATACATACACGAAGTTTTATAATATATACATTTACGAGTGAGGGATCTCTGCATTCAAAAAATATGTAAATCGATTAAAGTTAAAAAAAATATTATTGATCAGAGATTAAAATGAAAATCTGTTGGTAATTCACTCGTACTAACAACATATTAAATAAAGGGTATAGCTATTAACACTTCAAAAAATCTTCTAACACTCCACATTTTTTTCAAATAAAAGTTAAAGACTCTTATACCCCTATGATTAATTTTTTCCATTTTTCTCACTCACAAAAAGATATAAACCTCTTTTTTACCCCAAAAATTATATACATAATTTTAAAAAATGAACTATAAAAAAAACAAGGACTGTAAAAAATATTATATAATTTAACAGAAGGATCAAACACCAAAAAGTCCCTCAAACATTTTTTAATACACACTTAGTCCAAGCGTTTTGTACCAAAAAATCCCTTATTCCCTTACCTTTAAAGGTCCGCGCCAGCGGCATGGTAAAGTCTTTTTGGCATGGTGAAGGACTTTTTGGTGCAAAATAAAAAGGCTTTGACTAAACATGTATTCAAAAAAGGTCGAGGGACTATTTGGTATATGCCCCTTAAAAGATTGAACTATTAAAAAAAAAGCAAAAACCTCATTTTTACCTTGAAATCATTTTTTTTAAACAAACAAGAATACGACTCAATTAAAAAGAGACACGACACGAGGCAAAAAAAAATTCTCCACCTAAAACGAGCACCACCTAAATAAAAACAATACGACACAAAATCTTTTTTTTTACCGAACACGAAAACGATCAACTAAAAATGCTGTCTGACGTGAAATCTAATTTTTATTTCGCTAACACAAATAATAGTGACAGGAAACAATACGACATGCCACAAACTTAAAAAAAAAAAAAGATACGAACATGACCTCGTTAAAATGCGGCATGCCATAAAATATTATTTTTTCACTTAACACGAACATAACTGAAATTAAAAATATAAAATAAACTAAAAAAAACTTTAATAATTAGATTATGTTAAAAAGGCACCATAAATAGAAAAATGGAATAAATGGTTCTTGAATTTTAAAACAAAAAAATGTTAATATTTTATTTTATCTAACACGAACACAGTCTAATTAAAATACAACACGATAAGACATGGATTCTCATTTGTTTACCTAACACGACCCAGATAAATGTGACGATATATTAAATCTAATTTTTTAATCTAACATGAACATGATCTAATTTTTGTTTATCAAACAGTTTTTATCAAGAAAAAAAAGTTTTTTTTAATAAAATTGTATTTTATTAAACTGTTTGTAATAAAAATTATTTTTATTAAAAATGCAAAACAGTGTAAAAGGGTTTAAACTGTTTTAAAAAAATACAGTTTTAAAACTGTTTTGCATTTTTAATAAAAACAATAAAAAACTGTAAACAGTTAAAAAAATACAATTTAAAACTATTTTTAAAAAATTCAATTTTAAAACTGTTTTACATTTATGATAAAAACAATTTAAAACTGTAAACAGTTTAAAAAAAAATTTAAAGCTGTTTTAAAAAAATACCATTTTAAAACTGTTTTACATTTTTAATAAAAACAGTTTTAAAAATGTTTAATAAAAAGCAGTTTTAAGACTGTTTTACATTTTTAATAAAACATTTTTCCTAATAAAAGCCTGTTTTTTAATTAAAATTGCTTTTTATTAAAATTGTATTTTATTAAAACCGATTTTTTAATAAAAGACTATTTTTTTATTAAAACTGTATTTTATTAAAACTGTTATATAATTATTAAAAAAATAGATTTGAGGGACTACATTGGCCAAAACAATTTTGAAATGTTTTTCAAACAATTATGAAAAGTAAAAAAACAGTTTTTTATAAAAAAAAATATTTTTTTATTAAAAATATAAATTTTTAGGTATTTTTCAAATACATTTGATTTAATTGGAGATAAAAAGTATAAATATAAATTTTGTAAATTTAAGGGTATAATTGACATTTGGTTAGAAAATGGAGTGTTAGAAGAATTCTTTGGAGTGCCAATAGCTACTCCCTAAATAAATTTAATTATTATCAGACATTATATAATTAGTCCAACTTGTATGTCTTATCCTTTTTTTCTCTTTTATGATTCAAATACGTATTTGAACTATTAAGAGTTGTAATACTAAAACGAATACTATCAAGTTTTAGAATGTCTAGAAAATAGAAGAAACGCTTCCCAATTTTAAAACCATTAAGACTTATAATATTTTACAGTTTGAATGTACATTAGTTTATCAATAATGTGTGAGATTCGCAATTTATGAATTTTCTTGTTAAAAGTGTATCAAATTTTGCACCGTTTAAAATCGTGCCAAAAGTGTATCAAATTTTGACACGGTTTTGAATTGTGCCAAAAAGTATACAAAAATGTACTCAATCTGACACAGTTATAACGTGTGCCCAAAGTGTGCCAGAAATATCAAATTCTAACACGATTTTACAGTATGCAAAAAGTGTTCAGTTTGGGCAAATCTGACACACTTTAAAATCGTGCCAGAAAAAAAGGTCAATTTGAAACATACGATTTTGGTACAATTCAAAATCGTGCCAGATTTGATCTGAGACAATTTTAAATTGTGTCATATTACTGTTTTTAGTGTAGTGTACAAAATAAAAAAGATTTACTTCTTTTCCTGGTATCTTCATCTCATTTATGTAAAAAAATAAAAGGGAAAAACAATGTCATCTTTTACAAATATCAAAATCTTGTGAATTTTAAGATGTGAGGATGTGTAATGTAGATCTGTTTAGGAATTATAAGATATCACTTTTAATGAATTACAAGATGTGAAGGTGTGTAAATGTGAACTTGTCTGGCATTGGCCATTGAAACAAAGATATGCAAATCAAATCAAGATTGGGAACAATTTCCTTGGGATGTGAAATCCAAGGTTGTCCTCAAACACATGCGTGATGCATGTGCCAAGTTAATGTGAGATCAGCCTTTCTGGCTTATAGCCATTGAAAATGGGCTCTTCCAAACTCTTTAGGACATTGAACAGCTAAACTCCGACTAGGGCTGTGTATTTTTTTTTAACTTTTTTATTTTTCTTTTTTTTTAATTGAGAATAAAATTTAGCTTGCCAATTTCCGATTTTTCCAAAAAAAATCGGATCAGAAACCGGAAATAATTCTGAATTTCCGATTTTTCGATTTTTCCGATCCGATTTTCCCAAAACTATTCGGATTCGATTTTTTCTATTTTTTCCGAATTATTTTCGATTTTTTCAGAATTATTTTTCGATTTTCGATTTTTTGAAAGTTTCCCATATCCCACATCGGTTGGGAGAGGGAGATGGCTCCAAAATATGCTCTATAAAAGGAGAGTATCCTCCTAACTTGTACACAAACGAAAAAATGGGTCAAATCCTCATCTATTTACATGTTGGGTTAAGTGATTTTCTTTGTTTCTTTAAAATGAGAATTTCTGCGTAATCGAAAATCCATAATTTATTTTTTTGAAATTTTCGAAATTTCAGGATTTTTAATATATGTTGATGTAAAAAACTAGATCGCTCTAATTATTTAATCACAGATAAATAAATAAGACAAAGATTTTTAAAGTGGTTCCGCTAGGAATAAAGCCTACGTCCACTGTTATGTTATTGCTGAGTGTTTATGGAATTCTTGATTACAAGTTCTTTCTAGAAATTCCGGTCCCCTTGAATGGGTCTGATACAAGGTATTTATACCCTCGAGGCTGTACATGAAAGGTTCGATACATTAAATGATATACATATGAAAGGGTAATACATTTAATGCAGCGTGTGCGTCAAGAATATAAGCATTCAATGAATATCTGAACTGTTGATTATCTGGCAATTAATGGTACGACCGAGGTGCAGCTCGGACCGCCATAGCGGCTAGCTGATCAGGAGTACCTCGGAGAACTAGAGTACCTCGGTGCGCTAGAGTTCCTCGGTGCGCTATAGTTCCTCGGTGTATCCTCGTTGCTCGGAAAGAAGCATGGTTGGTCGGGATATGAACTTCCTCGCTGCTATCGTGCCACGTAGATTGACACGTGTCTTCGTATTATTCGTCCACATCAGCATATTAATTTTGGTATCAACAGAAGCCCCCAATGTTTCATATTTCGAACTTTGAGGAGTATGGAACATTCTTTCTCGGTATATGGCAATATTAAATGACTTTCCTGGGTTTCAGGAACATTGTGTTCAAAGGAGCCAACCTCCTTTGGTTAGGAGGACAGCTCTAAGGAGCCAAAAAGTGCTATAAGTAGCCAAAAGCGCTCTAAGGAGCCAAAAGCTCAAAGGAGCCAAAAAATACTCCTTTGGTTAGGAGGCGCTCTAAGGAGCCAAAAGCTCTAAGAAGCTAAAAAACTACTCCTTTGGTTAGGAGGTGTACACCAGCATGATCAATTACGGTTGGTAAGATAAAAATATACTCCCACATTACAACTTATGTTGGTCGGGAGGTAAGATTATTACAAAAAGTTCTTTGAAGAATAAAATATTCCAAAATACACCAAGTATAGTTGGTCGGGGATAAAAACCCACTAACTGTAGCTGGTCGACGAGGACAAATTATTGACCTTAGTTGGTCGAACACATTTTATGAAAATATTTGAAATTGAACCAAGTATGGCTGGTCGGAGATAAAAATCCATCAACTGTAGTTGGTCGACAAACATTATTTAACAACCTTGGTTGGTTGGAAAAATTTTAAACATTTTTATACTCATTACTTTATTATTAAGTGATCGAGCAACGTTACTAATACTTGTAACTTCTTTATTACTAAGTTGGTCGATGAACAACACAATATTGTTATACATATGCACACATGTAAAGTATTTTACAAGACAATAGCAATTAAGATTGCGAATAAAAATGAAAGTCTTTCATTAAATTCAAAAAAAACAAAATACATTGAGAATGAAAATGTATACTAACTATTACATTGAGATTCCTATTCTATTGGTTTCTTCTCCTTCTACTTTTAAAACAGGTTCCTCACCAGCAGGAGGATCATCCAAAGCATAAGGGGAGTGTATGAAGTTAAGATCTTTCAACATTCTGATATTCATCACAGATGATCTATCCGAGAAGCATTAGCTCATTCCCGAGAAGCACTTGCTCGTCCCCGAGAATCACTTGTTAGTCCCCGAGAACCTCTTGTTCGTCCCTGAGTAGAGGTAGAAGTCAAAATCAGCATCTATAGCACCGAGCAACATTGCAGAATAAATACTCCATCCTTTCAAGTAACCCATCAAGCATGAAGCATTGGGGGCTTCTGTTGATACCAAATTTAATCTACTGACGTGGACCAATAATAAGAAGACACGTGTCAATCTACATGGCACAATAACAACGAGGAAGTTTATTTCCCCCGACCAAGTCATGTTCGCTCCGAGCAACAAGGACACCCCGAGGAACTACAACACTCCGAGGAACTCCAGCGCTCCGATGAACTCCTGAACGACGAGCAACTAAGGCGGTTCGAGCTGCATCTCGACCACAGCATTGATTGCCAGATAACCAACAGTTCAAAACTGTTCATTGACTGCTTATCATCTTGACGCACACGCCTGAAGAACATTAAATGAGTTACCCTTTCAGATGATAGCCTCAAGGACCTTTCATATGTATATCATTTAATGCACCACCCTTTCATATGTAAGCCTCAGCGCTATAAATACATGGTGTCTCCCTCATTCAAGGGGATCGGAATTTCTTGAGATAACTTGTAATCAAGAATTCCACAAACACTCAGCAATAACATAACAGTGGACGTAGGCTTTATTCCTAGCCGAACCACTTTAAAAATCTTTGTCTTATTTATTTATCTGTGATTAAATAATTAGAGCGATCTAGTTTTTTACATCAACAATATATTTTGTGATTTTCCGATTTTTCCGAATTCATAATTTTTTTTAATTTTCCGAAAAAATCGGATCGGAAATCGGAATAGTTATTTTATTTCCGAAGAGGCATTTTCCGATCTGATCCGGCCGAAACACAGCCCTAACTCCGACTATAAATTAAAAATTGCTTTTTAGTTCAACTAATCTTTTTAACTTTAGAAATTAATTGCTGCGTCTAAAAATATATTGATCAAGAGATCTTGATCCGCACTTGAAATAATAGCAGTTTAAACTATACACCCATTAAAAATAGCAGTTCTAAACTTTCAACATCTATCATTTGCTGGCACACACATCGTGTGTGAGGATTACTTTACAGAATTAAGCAATACATTTCCCTGTAAGTTGGCCAGTGCAAGACTTTCTTTGCATTTTTTTTTCCAGTCAAAATAAAGAGAAGGGCAGTGGACTAATGGTGAGTTGGTGATCCACATTTTTAATTGGTTAGTTCGGAAAATAAAGCGAATAAAAGTCAATAAGTATGTTCTTGTCTAAGTGCATATCATTTATCAACTTCAACCCCTTTGTATCTAAAAATATCTAGTAAAGGTTTGACACGCCGGATAAAGTGGTTAGATAGAAAAAAAAAATAGTGATGGATTTATTTCGCACAACTAAAGAAATGAAACATATTTTTTAGAGTTTACTTCCAATCTCGATTATCACCAAATACATAAATAATAGGAAAAAACAACCTAATTTCATTGAAGGTCAACAGAAAAAATATTATATCTTATATAACAAGGACTTAATGCCTAATGACATGGAATTACCTTTGAATTTCTAACTCAATCTATGTTTGTTTAGAAAAAAATATTTTTTTGACTCTATTCCCCGATTTATTTCCTTGTTATGTCATATCCGGAAAAGTGTTGGCTAGTTGTTTATTATTTTCGTTCGTGTTTTGTTGAGCATATGAAGTCTCACATTGAGAATTATATGTATCGCGTTATAAGAACATGCTTTTACCACCGTAAACTACGGTGTCTAATTGTTTCGCATTTTTTATATAGTTTGATAATCAAACCTCCTGGCCGAGTGATATAAAGTTACCACTGGGACAGTCTTGGGGGTTGATTGAGTTTGGTCCCCAGTTCGATTCCTGAGTTCGATTCTTGACACTATTAAAATAATGTTTGGTCAGCGGAAGCCACAAACCGCAAACGTGGATTAGTCGATGTGCACTTAAAGTTGGTCCGAACACCACGTGGTATGATACAAATCAAAATTGTGTGACGCAAGACAACTACTTATTAAATTAAACTTGTTAATTTAATGTTCATCCAATATGGGTTGAGAGTCCATGACCATCTTTCAAGAGGGTTAACAAAATTTGAACTCTTAAAAACTTATGTTTTGATTTATTAAAAAATGGGCCTTAGTTTGAAAAATGAAACAAAAAGAGAAGGAAAACACTCATCCAAACATTAGAATTACATTTTAGATTATAACTAAACAGGATATGGGCATATATGTTTACATAGCGAGGACTTGCCATACATGATACATTTAAAATCATATTTACTTTGATATGCATAATGTAAGCACATAAAATCTAGCAAATACTGCAGACGTTGCACTACCACGAGCATAGGTATTTTTTATAATAAGACTATAAGAAGTTGTTTACAAAGAAATAACATAATAATAAAATAATATCATATATCAGCCTAAGCATTTGACTAATTCCAAACACCATAAATATAACTGCACAACTAGTGACCTGCAAGGTAGTAAAATATAGTTTCTAAAATAAGATTAAAATTAGAGTAATGCAATGCTATCATGTGGCAAAGTAGTTGATATAGTATTCGTCTTGATCTCTAAATATCAATTATCAAATGTATGACATCACTGTGTGAGATCACTGTGTGACATCACCGTGATGTGATAAAATACAACTAGCAATACCTAATTTTCTTGGAATAATCTCATTTCCTTCCTTTTGATAATAAATTTCATAAACAATCTCACATTTTACTAGATTTTTGTTTTTGTTAAATTACACTTTAACCCTTAAATTAATCTTAACTATTTAAACCCTATTATAACATTCCGGAGGGTGGCACTATGGCCGGTGATCAGTGTTTTGGGGTTGTCTATGGTAGATGAAAAGAGAGGAAAGCTTTTTAAAAATTAAAGACTCTAATTAGAATTAAACTTGATTTGTATTTGATAGAACTGCAACTCACATACAAAGCACGTGACCTGATTATGTGTATTAAAAGTTTAATAATATTTTAGATATAGAATCAATTGGGACAAATTATAATGGTTATAGCTAAGAATGTATCATTTTTTATTTGAGGGGCAAGATCGTTATACTTACGTTTGACTTCCATTCAATTTAGGACTGGAATATTTCTTAGGAGATGAAAACAACTATTTCTAACTCATTTTAACAAAAATCGGCCCCCACCCCCTGACCCCACCCAAAAGACAAAAAAAGAAAAAGAAAAGTAAGGCATGCAACTCTATAAACAATACCAACCAGTTTGAGTTGGTCTACCTATGCTGGCCAATTTTCCGATTTCCCTAATTTTCAGGAAAATATTGTTCTTTTTGGTATAAATATTATCTTTTTATAAATAAATGTTGAGATGTAAATATTAAAGATAACACAATTTTCTTTTTAGTGGTAGATTTTTTTTTTGTGTGTGTGTGTGTTGGGGGGTGGGGGAGTGGGGGGGGGGGGGGGGGGGAGGGGGAGGTATTTTAACTTATTTTTATAAGTTTTTTATTCAGCTCCTGACAATATGACATCCTCAAAATCCTTCTAATATATAGTACACAAGCATTTTCCGATGTGTTAATCTCAAAATGAAGTTCCAAATAAACCATTTATCAGTTTGTGTTTAAAAAATATATAAAAGCATCGCTAAATGGGGATTTTTATCATTTGGTCTCGCTTAATACGTATCTAGTCAATTAGATCTCACGAATATATTTTACTACAAGAGGTCACATGAGAAACTATTTTTGCTTCCATTGGTCCTATTAAAAAAGGAAGTGAATGTTTACTAATGTATGGATACGACCTATTGAGGAAATTTTATTTTGATAGAACCAATGAAAAAATGTCTTATGTATCAAGATCACTTTAATAAAACCTTAGTTTTATGAATGCATTGCAACCATGTATATATTACAAAAACATATGGAAATAAAGTGTATTTTTTTATTAAATTGTGGAAATTTGAATCATTAATTTCTCAATAATTAGTACACATATCAATGCGTTTTTTCTTTGCGTTTATCATTAGTGATAAAGCTATAGAGTTTAACCACTTAATTATGGTAGCCACAAATGAAGTGTTTTAGCTTTTAGGGTGTGCTTGATAGAAACTATGAAAAATTCAACATTTTTCAAGACAAAAATTTCAAGTCTAGTTAGGCTGAAAATTGCTATTTTGTGTTCCATTGTAGTTGTATTCAGAGAATAAAAAGAGGCCTAAACAATGAATATTTGCTATAAATTTCGGAGCTACGAGAATAAAAGTTAAAAAATGCAATTTCAATGCTTTATGAAGTTGTACACTCTTTATGACTGAAAACAACTTTAAAAGAAAATTTGTGCAATTAAACAATTTTCGTCATGACAAATGTTGTCAATCAAGAAATTAAGCATATTACTGAATTTGTACTTTTTCCGGTTTAGGTGCAGCACTTATTTTGACCTTATAAACTTGATAAATTCATTCAAATTACTACTTTGCAAAATTATTTGCATAAAATGCGTGAAAGTACAATTCTAAAGTATGTTTGAAACATTATTTTTAGAAACCTTACAAAGTTTGTGAAAAAATATTTTGTTAATACAAATGGGCTTAGTCGTGAGAGCAAGGAAATTGTGCAATTCTATATACAGTAAAGACTAGTGAGGAGAATATGTGCTTATAAATTGACATGACACCAAACTATAGAATTACTTCTAGTAGCTCCAGTCTTCTATATGACTATTATTAGCATATCTTCACAATACATACATAAATGATAAATAAGTGACTATGATGTTGAGACAATGACTGATCAAAATTTATAGGTAATAGGTTCAAGAAGAAATTTAAAACAAAATATATAGTTTGAATACAAATTAAAACATTCAAATGATTTTTTTAATGCATTGCTCACTTGGGGATTGTCTTATTAAAGAAAAACGAAAAGATAAGGTGGATGGTGAGCCCACCACCTAGGGGCTAGCCCCCCAAAACTTTTAACCCTTAGTTTTTTCACCTTCGAAATTTATGATATTTTCAAAAAAAAAAAATATGTATGCACATTTGTTCCCTTGAAAAATAATTTTATATACAGTGATCCCCCCACACCCTAAATCGTCGATCCGCCAAATATGAATCATAAGAACAAGAAAAAAAGACAAATAATTGTTTTTTCCCTTTCGTTGGCTTGCGTCCAACCTTAAGAAATTTGTAGTCTTATTTAATCTTTAAAATATGTTCTTTATTTTCATTTTGATTTTTTTGAATGAGCATTATGTATTAAAATTTATTCTCCACATAACAACTGATATCTTTGTTTATCTTGGAGGGTTCGTCTTCGATCTCTTGCTTAGCATCTGCCTCAATCTTTTGAATTGCTTCATCAGCTAATTTCTTTATTGATTTGATCTTGTTGAATTTGAAGATCTTTAGATTTCCTAATTTCGAACATCTAATCAGTGGTCCATTAGAGGACATGAGTTCTTCTCCTTGATCTTTACGAATGGATATAAGAGAAGGCTGGTGTCCAACTGAGTTGGACCCTTGCCTGGCTTTTATGTAGAGTTTTGTGACATATTCAATTTTCTTATCGAGGGAGTGGTCATGTAAAGGAATCGAATCACCTCCAATTTGTGATTGATATGAAATTTCATTGTCATCCTCTAAGAAATTAACCCAGTTAACTCTGTTGGGTTTAGTAATGAGTTGGGGCTGAGAGACAATAGATATGACATTAATAAATCCATATAAATTCTTTGAGTTACTAAGCGCCAATCCCGTCTGATTTTCATGATTTTTATCTAACTCAAAACATGCCACGGGAATGTTAATTAAATGGTTTTGAGGAGTGACAGCTGGGTGGGAGCATCTCACCGTTTCAATTCAAGATTAAAAGTCACACAACCACCCTCCACATTCTATTCAAATGAATTGCCAAGCTTTGTGGAGACAAAAAATTTCTAAACTTACTCCTTTGGGTGTATATCACTATTCATTCTTTTGTAGTAAATTATCTTAAACCTTTCTGACCGTTGATAGGTCTCTCACCTGAACTATTTTACTTGGGAGTTTACCCACTTATAGGACATAAAAGGACGTATATACCCTTTAAAAATTCCATATAACTGTACGACTTTGTCACCCTCAGGCATTTTTTACTTCTTCTCTCCTTATACACACACACACACACACACACACACAGAGTACCGTTTTAGCGCGAATTAATGTGCATTTTAAGAGTGCGGACCGAATATGTATTACCTGGAGGTGAGCCCCAAAAAGAGAGTGAGTGCCTATAATTTAGCCGATAATTTCTACGTTCACCGTCAAGTGACACATGTCCGGTCCGCACTCTTAAAATGCGGGCAGATCCGTACAAGACACACACACACACACACACATATATATATATATATATATATATATATATATATATATATATATATATATATATATATATATATATATATATATAAACATTAATTTGTGTATATATAATTTTTTTTTGTAAACACTGAAATAGAAAAGGTCACAAGGGTTTTACATCAACTAGAAAACATAAGCAATCTAGGCAAAACAAAAGATAATACAAGAAACCGAGAACCACGATCCACCAAAGACATAAACATGTTAATCCATAAGGTTTTTGAGTATCCATCGCCGGGCATTAGGGACATCTTTGACTTCCACAAATACCCCGTCCTATATTTTGGCTTCACGAGCCAACCAATCAGCACCATAAATCCTACCAGGGTGAGCATAGGTGAAGTCGGTACCCACCGCCCTCATTTGCTCGTAGGACTCAATCCTGATGTTCTTGAAGTCCATTTATGATACTGAACCCCTTTGAACAATTCAATGAGTTCATGGGAGTCGGTTTCAACCATAATGTCCTTCTAGTCGCGCATCTTAGTCACATTCAGGCTGTGGTAGATCCCCTCCATAAGGGCACGTAAGAGTGAGGGGGTACCCCTGAGACGTCCGTAGAAACCACCCTTCCACTACCCCTTTCCGTCTAATGCATAGAACCTAAAGGTGGATATGCGGTAGATAGGGTTAATGTGATCCTAGAGGGTGACAGTTGTGTTCTTCAAGTCCATATGATCGAGAAGGAAAAGGAGGGCTTCCGGGATTTCCTCATACTCAGTGTAATCATATTCATGTTGTCTCCCAAGTCGGGCAAGTCCATCCACCCACATGTTATTGGTGTGTTTGATATGGTTAACTCTAATCTTCATCTCTCTCATGATTGCCATACATTCATCAATAATGTTGGTCAGGGGATGATTTTGATACCCCTGACCTCCAAGGATCTGCATTGCGTCGAGGCAATTGTTGCGTATAGTGCAGTCACTCCATCCCTTGATTCTGGCAAGATTTAATCCATGTAGAATGCCAATGAACTCTCCCTTTATAGGGCTAATATCTCCTCTGATCTTCCCATTAAATCCCAAGATCCACCTCTGCTCATTACTGCTAACCATACCGCCAAAACCACCCATTTTACTGAAAGGGTCATAACTGCCATCTGTGAATATCTCGTAACCTATAGAGGAGTCAGGACTCAAAAAAGTGTTAGGAATATTACTCAGGGTATGGTTTGGTATAATTTTGGGTTTTGAAATATATGCCAATTCCTTAGCCAGTGCAAAGGAATTCGGGCAAACTATATTCGGGGTAATATTTTCCTTCTCAAAAATGCGTTTATTACGCGCAGTCCAAATATGCCATAAGGTGGAAATGAATAAAAGTTCGCCATTGGGCGTTGGATTATCCCACATATTATATTTAACCCAAATAGTAAAATTGTTTTTTTTATGAGTGCCCCACGCACGTGGGGTATAGATGGATTTCCAAACAGCGGTGGCAAGATGGCAGTTTTTGAGCACATGCTCAATATCTTCATCAAATGCACAAAAATCACATTTTTTAGAATCAGTAAGATGTCTAGTTAATTTCTGGCAATTAGTAAGGATCTTATTATGGAAAGTGAGCCAAAGAAATGTCTTAAGCTTCTGGGGGATTTTAGATTTTCAAATGAGGTTCCAATTTATGAGAGAGGTTGTATTAAGGTCAATTTTGACAATAGAGTTATAGCACGATTTAATAGAGAATTTGCCATTGGCGGTGGGCCTCAACTGGGGTTATCGGTTCTCCCCGTAGTGTGGGGGAGAGTAGTTCTCGAGATACCATTGACAATATCATTTTTAAAGGTGTCCTTGATAAGTTGTTCATTCCACACCCCATCCTTGATGAGATCACTGACCAGTGAGATGTGGTCATTTGCGTGAATCTTAGGTATGGGTGAGCTACTCGCCTACCAGTCATTGAATATGTCCGTAGACTTCCCATCACCAATCACCCACTTTATATTTCTCACTATGTCATCTTTGCATTTATATATTCCCCTCCAAACATGGGAAACATGTGCTTTGCTTGTCCAATTCCTAGAATCCTCATGCGTTTTATATTTCGCACTTAGAACACGGACCCATAGCGAGTTTTTATCATTCATTATCTTCCAACCAATTTGGAGATAATGGCATGATTATTTTCTTCGCTGGTTCAGATAATGCCCCCCCAGATCTTTTGGGCGGCAAATAGTGTTCCAATTAATTAGATACACTTTTTCTTGTCTGAGTCTCCCCAAAGGAAATCACTATTGAGTTTGTTAAGTTTCTCATTAATCTTTTTGGGGAAAAGGGTTATTTGCATTTATAGATGGGAATAGTAGAGGTGATAGCCTGGATAAGGGTAGTTCTCCCAGCTAGAGAGAGAAGAATGTCGAAAGTCTTCTTTGGACCTTATCAACAATATGGGTGAAGAGGTTGGGTGTGGTTCTCCAATGGACAAGGTTGGTACGTAGGTAGATACCAAAGTCCCCAGTGATGCATATCCTTCAGCTCCTTCCAATGTCGCAGGCTAGTTGTCTCGGGATGTTCGGTGAGATGTAAATTTTGGATTTAAATAGGCTAAGGGTTTGGCCAGAATTATCGCAGAACTTCTTTAAGGTAATCATGACAATTTTGCAACATGCATGCGGTGCCTCAGTGAAGAGGATGAGGTCGTCCGCAAAAACGATGTGTGAGATTGTCGGGCCATTAGGGGAGGCTTTGAGTCCTCTCCACTATACTCAGTTTACGTTATCATCTAAGTTTTGGCTTCCAATTTTGTTCGAGATTTGGGTTTCATTAACAATTTGCTTCGTATCAGTGTGCGGGGAAATAAGGTGTCTCTTTTTGAATAGGTTTTTACTCTATCATTAGAATAAGAGTAAAGGGATTTCGATTTCAATATGTATACCAGTTGGTTTAAAAAATTTATGCTACTTGATTTTGATTATTTCAATCAGTTTGAGAAAATTCATGATTTTAGTTTTAGTTTTTTTGTACAAATCAATTTGTCTTTTTGTTTCGATTTGTTCGCCAAAATGTACTTTGATTTTTTTGCAATTATACTGTGTAAATTTATTTCAAAATTTGATCCAAAATAAGTAAAAAACAAATTTTGTCAACAATTGATCTGATTTTGATTATACAATCCAATATTAAGTGTATGTTTGTGTGCATAACTTGATTTATGTTCATAATAAGATCTGTATTTTTATGTGTACAAATAATTTTTTTTGTTTGAGTATGACTTATATTCATAGCTGGAGTTATTTGATTTTTAGTTTAATTTCTAGTGATCGCGATTGTAGTGTTTAATTAATTATAAATTAAGAGGGAAATTAATTATTAATTATTAATGATAGAAAGGGTTATTTAGTCATGAAGGAAAAAAATGATTGGGATGTACTTAATGCATGACCACATTTTATTAAAAAATAAATAAACTACAAACACCTACTCTAAGGGCACGTTTGGCAACCTAATTCCAAGGCTTAGAATTGGAATTGGAAGGCCAATTTCGATTCCATTGAATTAAAATTGGCCTTTCAATTCCATTTCCATGACTTGGAATTAGGTTGCCCCTTAGTATCAATTCAATACCAAATGTGATTTATATGTAATGTATCATAATGGAACCCACACCTTGGTATAATGCATTTATAACAAATTCGGTACTAGATTGGAACTAAAAGTAGGCGTACATTTTTTTTTCTTAAAAAATAGATGAACAATTGTAATGTCCCGCCTCGAATTTATGGGTTACCCGTGGTCAACTTGGTCCAACTCAAGCGTTAGGGGAAAATATAAGGAAACAATATATATAATATTTCTAGTTCAGTTTTATTTAATTAACATATCACTTATTTAGCATGCGATTCTAATTTTAATCAAACTACGCGAGGGACCCATGGGAAGCATTCCCGAAATCCAAGCATATAAAGCTACTAACGTAAAATAAAAAGGATATTTACCTCTGCAATGCTCTCAAAATATGGAACCGTACCCAACTGTCGTAACAAAGATGAGGGAATGAACCGAATGCCCAGTATAAAAATAAAATAGTACAATATAGAATTGAATGGCAGAAAAGGTACTCTAACAAGTTATATCTACGTGCACATGCAACTACCTTATATACAGATAGATACAAATGTATACTCTATGCAAACATTTTCATTCCAAAAGAATTACTTATCCCGATTAATTCATCTCAATCTTATAAAATAATTCCTTTTTACTTGACTTGCAACTTATTTCTCATTTAATACACCCAGTTAAATACTTTATACAAATACCCTCTCACTACACCAAAACAACTCAATTGTAACGGGCAAAAACCATTACAAAAAATATTTGTAACGGATTAAATTCGTTAGAAAATTGGCGTTATTTATTTTACTAACGAAATTTGTGACGGAAAAAATCCGTTACAAATTTAATATTTGTAACGGATTAAAACCGTTACAATTTTTTTGTAATGGAATTGGTGTTAGACACATCACATATATTAGTAACGGATTTACTAAATTATAACGGTTTTGACCCGTTACAAATATAGAACTTGTAACAGATAAAACCATTACAAAATACATTGTAACGGATTGGGAGTGTCATATATTTGTAACAGATGTTTTTATTTTTAACGGTTAAATTCTGTTAACAATATCATCATATTTATAAAAAAATATTAGTTTTTCATTAAACAAATAGATATGAATACACTAGTAATAACTCGCGTGTTCAACTAATGGCAATGCATAACCAATGCCCACAAATTTCACTCAAAACATAATTCCAAAACACACGTGACAAAATGAATGACACTAAATTTCGATGATATTAAACCAATCTAAAACTATATTTCATTCATAACCATTAAAATTCCCAAAACAAAAAGTAGTACAAGATAAACAATCTAGCTTTTAACCACAAAATTGAAACGAAGTCTAACATCATTAAATTTCTACACATATTATTCTCCCCAAAGTAGTCTTCATTATATTCCTTGCAAAAGTGGACTTCATTCTCCCAAAATTAATCTTGATATTTTCCAATAAGAACCTGTTGAACAAAATCAACATTAGTAAATGTGCAATCATAAATGAGTAAATAACACAAAAAACTAGTACATTCTCATGCCATTGACACACATGTAATTTTATTGGAGAATAATCGATACATAACATATGACCATATTTACTTTGGTATCGTTTGATGTGTTTGTAAACAAATCCAAGTCGTTAGGTTGTCGGCCCATTTTTAATCCTAAAAAGAAGCGTATACTAGTCACTTAGGCCAACCGAGAGTCTAATGAGGACGCGGTTAGTTTCGACAAGTTACTTTTGTATCGCTTGATGTGTTTGTATTTTGTACCTAAACCTAGACCACTAGAGGACTGTTTTTAGTTTTCGCCACCCAAAGCCCATTTTAACCCCCAAAAGAAGCGTATAATAGTCAATTTGGGCAATCGAGAGTTCGATGATGATACGATTAGTCTAGACAAGTTACTTTGGTATCGCTTGACGTGTTCATACCTAAATCTAGTCAACTAGGTTGTTTACAGTTTTTGCCCCCGAACACGTATTTTTAACCCCAAAAGAAGCGTATACTAGTCAATTTGGCCAACCAAGAGTCCGATGAGGAAAGGATTAGTTTAGATAAGTTACTTAGATATCGCTTGATGTGTTTATACCTATTTTTAGGCCATTAGGCTGTTGTTTTCAATTTTCTCCTCCCAACTCCTATTCTTAACCCTGAAAAGAAGCGTATGCTATTCAATTTGGTCAACCGAGAATACGATGAGAGAGTGAATAATTTAGACAAGTTACTTTTGTATCGTTTGATGTGTGTGTACCTATTTCTAGGCTGCTAGGTTGTTGTCTTAACTTTTCACCCCCCAATGCCCATTATTGGGATTTCTGATTAGTCGCTCCCACCCGTTTACACGTCAATATGTCGGGAGTTTAAGTGGATGGCTTCCTATATCAGTTGGGGATAATGGCAGTGTGTTTGAATGTCTCAGTCACCTCTCATATTTTCACCCTTGTGAGTCGAGCTTTTCTCAGTTGGGGAGAGTAATATATACCTTGATTTATTTGTAGTTTTTGTGTATTTTTATTCCTGTTTTATTAGGGTTTCTCTCAAAATGTCTTTAGTGTGACCTCTTTAGCCATGTTACATATTTATAATAATTTCATTTATCATTCATTATAACCACTTTACTTTTAAAGATGAATGAATGAGAGAGAAAAACATATTATTTCAAATGTTATTGTCAAAATGATTCCACTTACATCATTTATAGTTTTATAAATTGTTAAAACAAGAAGACTAATTTCTTATTATCTTACGAGGAGTGCATATAAGAGAATAGGAATTTACCTTCTTGTAAAAGGACGCCTCAAGAGTACTGTGTAGTCATATTTCTTCTGCTTCTTAAGCCCATTATTCTCTCTTGGATCTCCAACATTGCCTGGGCAGAAAATGAAGTGTGGGTGAGGATGGAGAAATGAGAAAAACAAAGTCGTATCTTATAATGATAGTAATAAAAATTTATTTCACTCAAGATCTCATCATTATATAAAAAAATACCATACAGTTAATTTCCCAATTGCATGAAGTAGGAATTCCTGACCGCTTTTCGCATCGTCTTCATGATTAATTTCAGATTTTGGCCCATGCTTACTTCGTGAACCACTCTCATTCGCACTATAACATCCACCGTTACCTTCAACGGACCCACTAAGCATATCTGATGCTATTTTCTTCATAGCCTGATCACCATCGTCCAGTTGAGATTGATCCTTTATCTTGTGGACATAGTGGTGATGGTGGTGGTAATGGTGGTGGTGGTGCTATACTTGAACTTGTTAATTTGAACCTTGATCTGTCCTAACTGACATCATCAGCCTTCCCGAGAACTAATAGCTGAGGAGTAAAATCATGACCATTTTTCACAGGTTGAAATGCGATGAAATGGGATCGCTTAAATGATGAAATGGACTTTGACTTGTCAGTCAAAGCATCAAATTTGGCAGTGGAGGCCATATCATTATTGTTACCATTCCCATTAGACTGTTGATTTGGAGGAGTATCATTTGAATTGTGAATTATTTCTGTCTTCATCGCATCCGAGCTGTTATCTGGTGGAGAATAACTACCAACATTCCCTGTGGGAGCCTGAGATGTAGAAGAGGCAGTGTTGTATTTTGAGAATGCGAACGAATCTGAATGTCTCAAAACATTGCGGTCATCATGCACATGGGTTCCAATATTCCCCACTTCTCTAAGACTTTTTAAAGTCAGCTCAAGAGGTGGCAATTCTTTAAAACGACAAGTAGCTTTATCTTTAATTTGTGAGACCAAAGAAAGATCATTAGGAGCCTCGTCAGCTATGTTTTTCGCCCTTGGATTTGTACAACTGACAATTTCACTGTTTAAATATACAGGAAAGTCCTTTTGTTTACCACTCATATCATCACTTTTGTGTTCCCTCAGTTCTATCTCGGAAGGAAGACTTTTTACCTTTGATAATTATATTGTGTTGGGTATGTTGAAACGTTATGTTAATATTCAAGATGCACATTTGGATTTCTAGACATGCATATTTCCAAGTTTTTCCCTATTGCAACATTGTCAAGCTTCTCATCTTATTATTGGAGCTCTTTCTCATTAACATGTACCCTCTGGATGCTAAATGCAACCTGGGCACAAGTTCTATCAGGAGTATCAACCAATTGATGCCATGATGATTATGACTTGTCAACTTTAGATGCTCATCACTGCTGCCAGCATTGTTTTTAAATTCAGAATTATGTTTTGACTTTGTAGATATTTTACTATGTGTGCCACTATCTCTCCCACTCCCATTGGAACTGTGGCATCTCCTACAATATGCTGCCAAAGGTTTTTAAATTCATTTTTTCGAGTAGGTTTCACTAAAAAATCAACCGCGCCCTTTGACGGGCACCTAAAAACTAATCCCATAGAATCATGAGGTGTCATCATGATCACAGGAATATTTTTCAAAGTTTTGTGGCTCATAATCTAGCATAAAATACCAATTCCAAATAGAATAGGCATGACTACCTCAGTTAGGATGAGATCAATGTGGTTAGTCATATCTTCCAAGATTCTCCATGCTTGGAGACCATTTGCCACAACAGTAACTTCATAGCTGCAGTTCCGAACAAAGCACCAACAACATGGCGCCTCGAATCATCATATTCCACTAGCAGAACCTTCAATGAACTCTCAGGGAGAAACCTCTCCCTATGTATCGCAGACCCTTGAGGCTGCAATATTTCTTAGCCAGCGGAGACATTGTTCACTCCATCTGATCCACTTTTTATTTGTTTAGCTACCCCATTTGTCTTTGATTCTTCAACCTCACATAAACCTAAACCTTGAGCCTTAGGCACAACTACATTCCTAACCCCCTTGTCTTCATCTCGAACATTATTGCTTCGTTTCCCCAGCCCTTTATCCCTAATACCATAACTATCCATTGGAACAACCCTCATCAACCAGATTCAAAAAGACCGTTGATGAGAAGCTCAAAATTAAAATTGTGCATATACATCATCTCATCGATAACTTGATATTGAAGGGTTGGTCAACGATGAAGAGAACAAAATAAAACCAAATATAAAAAGGAAAATAAAAAGGAGAACCATATCAGGTCTCCATAGGCAGAAACACATAATCTTTAATCCAGATCAGGTCTCCTGGAGCAACATTATCAGGTGACCCAGGCTCGAAAAATTGTGGAGAACATATATAATTTCCATTGGCTTTGACTATATGTTTCTCCCAAGAGATATCATTTATACAAGAGCAAATAAAACTGTCCATACAAAATTCTCTCCATATATAAGACAGAAGAAAGACAACGTGATGTTCTCCTAAGCTGAAAGAAGTATCAATGATCAGGAACTAAGCAAAGCAAAGCAAACTTTCCACTTCACAGACCTTGTAGAAGTACTTCTTTCAGAGTTTAATGGCTGTATGTACGCATCTCTTGACCCTAATCTTAAGCATATTATCATTGAAGATCTTGATCAGATTATCAATTGAACGGGTTTCTCTGATAATTTTCTGACGGTTCATGAAGAGAATTGTCGCTACACAAAAAACCGATAACTCATTATCGCTATTCTTGGTTGACGATACAATAGTGCATATCTGAAAATGATCATTTTTTACCAAAAACTCTTTGTCAAGCCACAAAAGGGATGGGTTGGTGCGGATCTTATGCCATTGTTATCAGAGACGGAACGCTCTACATTTCCATTCTTCGATTGCAAGCTGCCCTTTGGACCACCGTTGTCATTTTTAATACTCTCTTATCCTCTTTATGCACCTGATGCCACGGGGACATGTATTACTAGTAGTTCTGGGCAGTGTACCTCTCAAATACGAGCCATGGATTCATCAAAATCAGCAGCCCACATCATCACACACATACAAAGTGCCTCATTGAAAGATAATTCTCGACAGAAGAGTACCAGTAGCATCCGAAAGGCAAAATGAAGGCTTTTAGCACCTATATTTCACAGGTGAGCAAACACTTCCCTATCAGTGAGTTCTAAGATATGCCATAATGATTCAAACTGCTTCATCACACCAGTTAGTCCTTTCATCTGAAAGTTTTAGCGTATTCTCCTTATAAGCATCTCAAAGAACCAAAAGAAATGTAAAACGATATATCATCTAAATGAGTGTCATTGGTAATCATTATATTCATAATGCTATGTTGAGTTTAATTCATAATGCAATTTTTAGTTACTTGTACCTCAAAAAAAGTCTAGTGAGTTGTGTTTTGAATGCTCTTCAACTGCTACCCATTGGGGGATAACACCATCTTCTTGGTGTTTAGATCAACATCGAACTTGACCTACAAAAATGGATTCAGTAAAATGTTATTCAATATCAAACTTAACAAATCGAGGCAGCCTCATCTTTTCCATTAGGCACAATAATAATTGGGTCCTATTATTCATCTAATATGTATCTAATGTGGAGTTGAGGGGTCCATTTGAGAGATCATTCCCTTTATTTCAGAAATTAACAGTTTTCAAGAACCATTTTCAATGAAATCATGCAATTTTAGGACAAAGAAATTTACAAATTGTTTCTCGGCATTTTTCAAGAAACATCACAGTCAGATTTGAATATTATTGCAATCCAATCAACTTCTATAATTCAACGTCAAATTCGAACCTCAAAACATATGCCACACAATTAAATACGAACCTCAAAATAGTCCCACCACAATTTTGAGAGAATAAAGATCAAAACAGTCCACATTTCATCATAAAAATAAAAAAAGTCCATAAAACAGTCCATAAAGATCAAAATAGTCCATAAAACAATATAGAGATCAAAACAATCCACATTTCAGCATTACCACAAAAGAGTGATATAACACCTTAGAGCCAAATAGCAAAAGGAAATCTCATGTGCAAACTTAAATTAAATTAGAATACCTTATTTTCAATACCAAATAAAGTATATGTTTTCCTCTGTTTGAGCCATTTAAGTCTCGTTTCATAATCATATACATGGGTAAGGTATTTTTAAGACCTTAGAGCATCTATATCAGGGTTAGTGACGCCGATTGGTAGAGGTTTTTGGCAAATGTTTGAATATGACAATATTTCGAGCTATTGCCTAACATGTGGCAAACAAGGCCATCCCGATATTGAATGCAAACTTAGAAATCCGCAACAAGAGCAAAGGAATAACAATGGCCAAATTGCTCAGATAGAAAAAATCAAAGTCGTGAAAAAACCGAAAGAAAATGAATCAAATGGTACCAAAGAATGGGTTAACAAAAAGTTCAAAAATGTCTCCATTGTGGAACAGGTAATACCGAGTGATAAGGGGAACGAAGAATGTGTTACATAAGAGGCTAGAGCAGAACACAAAGGTCTGCTAGAAAATGAAAGCAGCGAACATATAAATCATCATAAGCAAGATAAATAATGCAAGCACACTATTTGCACAAATGCCTCAATTGGAGATAGTATCAGAAATTGTACGAATGACTCTATGGTTGTAATCACCAGTAAAGATGCCAACATTAATCAATCTCAGTAGGAGAAACATATAGAGGAGGGAGAAATAGAAGTAGTGAAGAATGACAACCAGGTAGTAGAAGCCAAATTGGGAGAGAAATACGACAAACAAGAAGTGAATCAGTAGTACCAAATGGAGGAAGAGAACCCGAGAACAGAGCAAGCTTCTAAGTTAAATAAGGAGGCAGTCGTGGGAGATAATGAGGAGACTGAAGCAGAACCGGAGAAAGATATGAACACTGAGAAAAATGGTAGCCAAAGAGTGATTCAGTTAAACCTTTCTCCTAGGAAAATCCCTCCAACCCCAAATAAAGAAGTTGATACTTGGCACTAAGTGAAAAATAAGAAATGCAGACCCCAAAATTCCCCAGCCATTCTCACAGTGCTAACCAAATAAAGACACTGAGATCAAACTCTAAGAGTTCCCAAGCCATTTTCACAGTGCTAACCAAACAAAGACACCTTACGATGCATAATCATTTTAAAATGTCTCTTATTTATGCTAAATGCACCAGAAATGAAAGGCTTAGACAGTGTGACATGTTTTGAGTTTGATACTTCAAATAACAAAAAAAATAAGAACATATAAAGCTTATGAATCTTATGAAGGATATTGGTAAAACAAAACCCTCCACATGTAATCCACCGAACTATAAAATCTTATAAAGGAAACTTCCATCAAAGAAAACCCAAAAATGACATTTAAAATAAATGTGTTGAAATTGTGACATTTTTATAAAGTAGTTTATTCAACAAATTGAAAATTGATACATAGTTGATGCTCAACTTACCTCTCTGAAACACATCCCTTTGTGCCTGCTGTTGAAACACCAAATATGCGTAAATTCGAATTTCAATAACCTAAAATGTGTTGAAGTTACATAATTAAAAAGTGCTATAAAAATAATTAAAAAGCACACACATAAAATTAGATAAGAACAAACAGAAAAAAGATATAAGCACAGAGAGATGGGCATAAGCACTTGTTATTTGACACAGTTGTGGATATAGTCGTGGTAGATGGGTAAATCATATCATCGCTCTTGTGCAGCATCGAGATGTAGGAGAATGAAATGGGTTTAAGTGAAATTGGGTTACATTTTGAATAAGGCGTGGCTTATGGAAGTAGTGGTACCCAAAACATTGCTGGAGACAAACAATTTTGTAAAGAAGTAGGATCACCTCAATTTACACCTTGTATTTTAGTAGTCTAGTTGCCTTGCTTTATTCTCCCTAATTATTCATCTCGTTTTTCCTCTTCTCTGTTTTAATGCCATCAACGAAAACCAACTTATCTCCTGGAGACAAACAAAACACATAAGATATAAGACATAAAAAAACTCAAAAGTAAGGAGGGTCAACAGTCTTCCACGTGTGTACAATAACAAAAGAAAAGGAAAAGGAAAAAAAATAAGAAAAGAGAAAACAATAAGAATTAGAATGCATCCTTGAAAATTATGTGGCACGTGAAGAATCAACAAGTAAAGTCTCATGCAATGCATCAACAAACTGAATAATCTCACCGAGTTCTTACCAGCCATATCTACCCCCTAGCAGAGCAGAACACCAATATTAATATTAACAGTGTACTCCACTACTGGATGTCTACACATTAAAGCTTCAATCTCTACCTCTTATCTGATGAATTTTCCTATTCATTACTTGAAATTGTAGCATTTGCCCAACTCAACTGTAACAAAAACTGAGGGTAGTCTTTAAAAGGTTTTAATGATTTTGCCTAAAAATGTGGGCTTAGTTAAAGATTCTGAGAGATCGTGGAGATGGTAGTTAAGGATCTTGAGTGATCATAGAGAGGAGGTTTTTTTTAATATTAATAACTAAATGGTACACAAATCCTCAAACAAAAAAAAATTATTTAGTATGGTCCACTATAGTTAATGAGAAAATAATGATAGGGGCTATTAGGTACCAAAACGTATAAGAAAACAAGGAGGAAGAACTCAAGATTACCTCACGAAATTAATGTCTTAGATTATAAGTTTCTAGATTTTCCTATGAATATGATCAAGTTTGTATCACCTACAATATACCTCATTGTTCATTAGAAATAAGTATGAGCAACCCACAAAATGTAGAAGAATAGGTTTCAACCCATTGATACAAGCCCTAAGAAAATAGAATTAAATCCCTAGTCTTACATGTAAATAACATACACCGTGCTAAATTAAGGTTCCAAGAAAAACATAAAAATGAGGCAGATTTCATTAAAGTCTAGCTAGGCCTCGCCAAAAATGTGAAAAACACAAAAAGAAAACATAGTATATAAAAACAATGTGGCATATTCACATTATAGAGCAATTTATGGCAGGATTTTTTATGGAAGATAGAGATAGAGGACCTTGAATGAATGACCACATTACTTCTCTAAGAAAAATAGAGAGGGGAGGTCAAATTGCAAATTCAAAAGACCACCACCATAATACCCAAAACTATTTTAGAAGCTTGTGTGAGCCCCCAACCCTGCTTCAAATGACAACTAAGCTAGTACAACACAATCTTTGTGAGTATATGGTATGTTTGTTAGGCTTATAGAGAGCATTATAGTGGTAGTCTCAGCATTTGAATATAGTGTAATCGGATCATGTTTCATTAAATTCTCGGCACGCAATAATTTGGATTGGATTCATAAACCATTTTGATTTATAAGCTCTTGGTACAAACATTACGAACACATTAAAGCATTTATCATCACATCATACATACACGTGCATATCGTTGGATGTAGAGTTTTACCAATAATTCCAAGATATTGACAAATCTAAGGAAAGTAGAGTTTTACCAATAATTACAATACCACTAGAATTAGGGCAACTAAAATTGATTTCACAAATCTACATAATAGATACCTTATTTCCCCCACCTAGCTCTTCCACAATTTAACTTAAGGGTGGAATCCATAAACTTCCGAGAGTGAAAAGGGTTATCCAACTTTATATCCCAGAACAATGAGTGAAAGAAATAAATAATCTTTTTCAATATGCAAATAAAAAAGTATCATATCATAGAAATAATGATTAAAACATAACAACACAAAAGGGGTATATGGTAAGTTTATTGGGCTTATAGAGTGCATTATGATGGTGGTCTCGGCATTTGAATAGAGTGCAATTGGATCATGTTCCATTAAAACTCTCGGTACACAATAAATTGGATTGGATTCATAGACCGTTTTGATTGACTAACTCTTGGTACAAACAGTACGAACGCATTAAAACATTTATCATCACATCATACACACACGTGCATATCGTTGGATGTAGAGTTTTACCAATAATTACAAGATATTGACAAATCTAAGGAAAGTAAAGTTTTACCAATAATTACAATAGAGCAACTAAAATTGATTTCACAAAGCTACATAAGAGATACCTTATTTCCCTCGCCTAACCCTTCCACAATTTAACTTAAGGGTGGAATGCGTAAACTTCCAAGGGCGAAAAGGGTTACCATATAATAACTTTATATCCTAGAAGAATAAGTGAAATAAATAAATAAATAATCTTTTTCAATATGCAAATAAAAAAGTATCATATCATAAAAATAATAATTAAAACATAAAAACACAAAAAAGAGCATATGCTAAGTTTATTGGAATTATAGAGTGCATTATGATGGTGGTATCGACACTTGAATAGAGTGCAATCGAATCATGTTCCTTTAAAACTCTCGGCACATAATAAATTGGATTGGATTCATATACCATTTTGATTTATAAACTCTTGGTACAAACATTACGCACACATTAAAGCATTTATCATCACATCATACACACACGTGCATATCGTTGGATGTAGAGTTTTACCAATAATTCCAAAATATTGACAAATCTAAGGAAAGTAGAGTTTTACCCATAATTACAATACCACTAGAATTAGAGCAACTAAATTTTTTTTCACAAAGTTACATACTAGATACCTTATTTCACTCGCCTAGCCCTTCCACAATTTAATATAAGGGCGGAATGCATAAACTTCCGAGAGCGAAAAGGGTTATCGAACTTTATATCCCAAAAGAATAAGTGAAATAATTAAATAGTCTTTTTCAATGTACAACTAAAAAAGTATTATATCATAGAAATAATGATTAAAACATAAAAACACAAAAAGGGTATATGCTCATTTACACAGGTATACAGAAAAATATTATACAAAATTATACTTATTATCACGAATTTCATGAAAAATAAATTAACACGAATTTCATTATGCATGAATTTCATGAAAAAACTATGGAAGTCTTGATGTCTTAAGTATCAACAATTCAATATATAACAGAACGTTAGGAATAAGCATCCACTAGTCCACTATGATCTCCTTAGATAAAATTGTAGAATAAAATTTTTAATCGCAATAATAAAAAATATTGTATTATCCCAAACCATTTCAGCAGCAAAAATATCTTGTAGAGAGAGATGAAAGAGATATCAACTCATCATTATTTCCATAATCAAACTGAAAAGAGTTAGAACCTTATGATAAAAGTTGGGCTTGAACGTGATTATAGTTAAAAAAAAATATACATTCCATTGAGAATTGAGGATCTATTTTGATAGATCTCATCGAAAGTTTTTAAATAATATATTTTTTTGTCAAACAAACTTATATCTTAAAAGATATTGAAATGTAAAGGTTGTACACAACTGACAATATAAGAGATAAGGGAAAGTGTGTCCTTATTTTATTCTTGCTAAACAAATAATCTTTTTGACAATATTTTAAGCATGTTGGTTTAATTGCAGTTTCTTATGTGAATTAATATATATATATATATATATATATATATATATTATTTGGTGTTACCTCGTTGTCATATCATTAGAGTTTGAGAAATATGTACCAATTTAATCTACAATATTCATTTATATCCTTTCACTTTGAATATTAACATTTCTTGCTATGAATCATATAATTATAGCTTCGCTTCTCTCTATATATTATTGTTTAGAATGGTAAGCAATGGTAAGCAATTTTTCACTGGAAATGATAAAAAAGCCAAAGCAAAGCTCAAACATTATTACAAAGAAAATTGCTTGAGGTTAGATGATGATGATATTATTATAGATTACTTTTACAAATTAAAAGAACGTAAACCAAAACTTAAGATGCCAAGCTTTACCCGACTGATGAAAGTATTTTTTTATGGATTTTGTGTGTTATGGAGATTTATGCGACACATTTGACACACAATTGGTCATCCTTTTGTAATTATGCGTCTCTATGGTGTTTACATTAATGAAAATCTATAGGTAAAAGAATGTTTGGTTTAATCTTCCATTGACTTCACAAATTTATACATATCAAGAGTTACATATTATAGCTTTAATATCCATAGAACCCAATTACATACTTTGAACATTCTTATTAAAAAAAATTGTACTCTAGAATTCGGCCCCAATATTGAAATCCTAAATCTGTCACTGATCTTGGTCAAGTGGATTACTGTTGATGTAAAAAACTAGATTGCTCTAATTATTCAATCACAGATAAATAAATAAGACAAAGATTTTTAAAGTGGTTCGGCTAGGAATAAAGCCTACGTCCACTGCTATGTTATTGCTGAGTGTTTGCAGAATTCTTGATTACAAGTTCTCTCAAGAAATTCTTGTCCCCCTTGAATGAGGATGATACAAGGTATTTATAGCCCTTAGGCTGTACATGAAAGGTCCGATACATTAAATGACATACATATGAAAGGGTAATACATTTAATGCAGCGTGTGCGTCAAGAATATAAACATTCAATGAATAGTTGAACCGTTGTCCGTCTGGTAATTAATGCTACGGCCGAGATGCAGCTCGGACCGCCTTAGTTGCTCGTTGATCAAGAGTTCCTCGGAGCGCATGTAGTATCTCGGGATGATGGAGTTCCTCGGGGTGTCCTCCTCGTTGCTCGGAGAGAATATGAAATGGTTGAAGGAATGAACTTCCTTGCTACTATCGTGCCACGTAGATTGACACGTGTCTTCGTATTATTCGTCCACGTCAGCATATTAATTTTGGTATCAACAGAAGCCCCCAATGTTTCATATTTCGAACTTTGAGGAGTATGGAATATTCTTTCTCGGTACGTAGCAATATTGAATGATCTTCCTGTGTTTTAGGAGCATCGTATTTGAATTTATTTCCAAATTCATAGAATCTGCCTTTTTTCGAATTTTTAATAGCGCTTCGATCTTCGTGCCCTTTTTGTCCTTTTAGCCGCCGAAAGTTCACTAGTTTCTTTCGTGTAATCATTTCTTTCGCTGCTTCCCAAGGCAAGGTATTTAAACTTCTTAGGTAACCATACCGTCTTCTTCTTTTCCCAATTTATTGCATTCAAGCTTTCTATTCTTTCCTTCTCTCTTGTGCGTTCATCCTTATTTTCGTTCGTTGTCAACATACCTCCTTTCTTCCTGTAAGATCTTCTTCCTTTCTTCTCTTTTATTCAGTATGGTTTATATTGTGGAGTCTGTTGAGAAATTTCGTTCTGATTTTTCCATTCCTTCGTGGGTAACTCTAGAGGTTCTTTCTGAGCCTTTAGATTACTTTCGATTGGCTGAGGGACATTGGTTCCCCAGTCTATTTGTTGCTGAATGTGGATTTTCTTTTCCACCAAACCCATTGTGTCTTGAGTTTTGTCAATATTTCGATCTTGTCCATGGGGTTTGCATAAGAACGTTGCAGACGAACACATTAGGTCTGCTTCATATCTGCTACAGTATAAGAGTTACACAACCTCTTATACTGCTCGCCCTGTTGAACCAGCTTTAACTCCAGAAGATTCTTCTTCAGATTCTCATCTTCCTTTAAGTCAAAGGATGGGTAAGAAAAGAGCTCCTCCTGCTCTCTTTGATGACATTACTTCTGCTGTTGGGGCTAAGAAGAGCAAAACTGATGTCCCAGAGGGGACTAAGAAAGTGGATGTTGCACCCTCTAAAACTGCTGAGAAGCCCCCAGTGGCTCCGAGCAAGAAAGTTGCCCCTATGGAAGTGATTACCATCTCTCCGACCAAGAGTTCTTCTTTGGTTGAAGCTGCTGAAGTCCCTTTGAGAAGATTGAGGAAATCATCCTCAGTCAATTTGGCTGAAACTGCCTCTTCCCCACCATCTGGTGTTGTTGGTGTTCCAACCATCATTCCTTCGAGCTCTGCAATGAGCTCGGTAAAAACTTGGATCATACCCGAGGTCCAAGGAATTGATGAAAATATCTCTAGGGATATGCTGACATCCCTAGCTACTCGTCACCTTGCTTCGGTAAATTTCTCATACTCTGGGTTTTCTTTCTTTCTCTAAGTATTTGTATTTTTGCACTGACTTACTGTTTTTCTCCTCTTTCAGCTGGTGAACTATTTTAATAACATTGTGAAGAAGGACGAGGTAATTAAAGCCTCTAGTACCTCGTCTGGTGTAGAGGATGCTCTGTTGGGTTTGACCCAATCCTTGAAGGAATTTCGCCAACAGTACAATGAGGACAAGACTGCTTGGGAGAAAAAGTTGTCAATAGTTGAAGCCAAGAAAGTGAAGTTGGCCGAGATCTCCAAAGGATTGGAGAATAAAGTAAAAAGTTTGGAGGTTGAGCATAAAAAATACGACGACAAGCTCAAGAATTTTAGAGAGCTTGAGGATAAACTGAAGAAGGCAGAGGAAGAATTGTCCGCCCTGCGAGATATTAAGGTCCAAAAGGAAGAATTGGATATGAAACTCTCCTCAGAGAGACTAAGAAGAAAAATCGCAGTCAAAAAATCTTTCAGCGCTGGCTGGGAGAAAGGATGGGATAAGGGAATTGCTGCAATGACATCCCAAGTTCAATATGGGAAGTTGAAATACTTCCATGATGGCTGGGTAGCTGCTCTGCAAGAGTTGAAGATCAAAGACGACTCTGAGCTATTCCAACTACACCTCCCTGGTCCTCCTCCAACAATTGTGGAAGAAGAAGAAGATGAGCCTGTCTCTGATGAATCTTCTATGGCCATAGGTGATCAGGTCTCTGCCTCTCAACCCTCTGCCACCGAGGACATTTCTTCCATGCCTCCTCCTCCTGAGAAGATTCCTGCCGATCAAACCACTGTTACTACCGAGCAACCGAGCTCCTCGTCCCAGCCTCCCGAGAAAGTCTTGGGGGACAAGGAAAAGGTGTGAAGTTGTTCGGTATCATTTCGTTCTTTCATTACTTGTAATCGAACAATGTAATCTTTTGATGATCTAATAAAACACATCTTCATTCCTCTTCATTGTTGATCCTCTGTCCGCTTTTATTTATTAACTCCTGCTTTCTCTTCGTTATTAGTTTTTGGCCAGAATGGAATTGATATCTGCTCCTGATACTGATTTGATGCGGCAATATAATGGATATTATAAAGCTGGTCATACAAACCTAAGTGTATCAGAGATTGTCGACATCCTTGGTCACGATGCCTCAGAACAAGCAGTTGAGGCTTACCGGTACCTGAAGGATTTACTTGATAGATCTGTGGCCAATAATGTGGCATACTACGAATTGATCGAGGAACTTCATTGTAGCTTAGAAGATCTTCAGAATCAACATAATGAATCAACTGCTTTGCTGCACAAGGAATATGAAAATAGATATCAGCAGCTTTCTTCTGAAACAGGCCATAAAAAGATCCTCGCTGGATATGATATTAGGGAAAGAACTCTAAAAGGTGAGGTTGAGGCCTACAGGCAGATTGCTGAGTTATTGGAACAGGAGAACAATAATTTGCAGAAAAAGTTGGCTCAGTATGAATCTGCAGCATCATCTTCCACTGCTTTAGTGCCAGTTACTGATGAAGGTTTCTCGTTCTTAGAGGTCGAAAATGCCAAATTAAGGCAAGAACTGGATGACTTAAGAAGATCTGCTATTTCTGGGACTGCTCGGGGACGAGGAAGAGGTTCTCGGGGGCGAGGAAGAGCTGTTCAAAATGTGGCCGAGGAGCAAAGTTCTCCAATCGCTGCTCGGAGTCGATCAAGAGTTCTTAGTCATAATGTCGAAGAGGCTCGTACCCAATCTACTTTGGAAACTCAGGCATTCCAATTAAACGTCAAAGATCGATCTCTATCAGAAATGTCCAAGAAAAATCTATCCTTGGAAGATCAACTTACTGCAACGAAGTCTGCTCTACATACTAAGGATCTTTTTGCCAAAAACCTTCTCGAACAATTGGATAGATTAACCTTTCAATTTCATAAGAAACCCAGGGAATTCTGGATGGCAGGATATAATGAAGCTCTTGTTCACTTGGATGCTCGTATTGAACATGCCAACAATGAAGGTTATAAGCAAGGGTGGTTGAACGCACTGGGTGTGTTAAAATTAGAGCAAGGGCATTATTTATGGGATTATCATGCTCCAGGGTTATTAGACTTGCCTGTGCCACCTTTCAGATTGGACATGGCCTGGATCCCATTTCGTTCCATTCCTTGTAGTTTAATTTCAAAATACCTCGGTCATTATAGCCTTCATTCCCAAATCGAAGTATCTCGTCCAGAGCATCTAATGGAGACACCTTCAATAATGAATGTCAGAATGTTGAAGGACTTGAACTTTATTAATTCTCCCCTTTGCCTGGAAGATCCTCTTGCTGGCGAAGAGCCTATTTCTAAAGCAAAGGGCAAGGAACCAATAGAATAGGAATATCAATGTAATAGTTAGTACATTCATGTAACCTGTAATTTATTTTGAATTTTAATGAAAAGACTTTCATTTTCTGTTTGCGAATTTTGCTATTGTCTTGTGTTTATCAAACACCTTTATATTTGTGCATATGTATCTGTTAAAAAGATAACAATAATATTGTTCATCGAGTAACTTAATAAAAAGTTATAAATATCAAGGTTGTTCAATCACTTAATAATAAAGTAGTGAGCATAAAATGTTCAAACTGTTTCCAACCAACCAGGGTGGATAAATAATGTTTGTCGACCAACTACAGTTGATGGGTCTTTATCCCCGACCAGCCATACTTGGTTCAATTTCAAATATTTTCATAAAATGTGTCCGACCAACCAAGGTCAATAATTTATCCTCGTCGACCAACTACAGTTAGTGGGTTTTTATCCCCGACCAACCATACTTAGTTCATTTTGGAATGTTTTATTCTTTGAAGAACTTTTGTAATAATATTACCTCCCGTCCAACATAAGTTGGAATATGAGAGTATATTTTTCAAATCCAATCAGAGTATTTTTTGGTTCTTTCGAACTGTCCACTAGTTATCTTACCAACCGTAGTTGATCACGCTAGTGTCGCCTCCTAATCAAAGGAGTATTTTTTGGTTCTTTCGAACTGTCCACTAGATATCTTACCAACCGTAGTTGGTCACACTAGTGTCACCTCCTAACCAAAGGAGTATTTTTTTTTTGGTTCTTTCGAACTGTCCACTAGATATCTTACCAACCGTAGTTGGTCACACTAGTGTCACCTCCTAACCAAAGGAGTATTTTTTTTTTTGGTTCTTTCGAACTGTCCACTAGATATCTTACCAACCGTAGTTGGTCACACTAGTGTCACCTCCTAACCAAAGGATTATTTTTTTTTTGTTCTTTCGAACTGTCCACTAGATATCTTACCAACCGTAGTTGGTCACACTAGTGTCGCCTCCTAACCAAAGGAGTATTTTTAAGCGTAGTGTATTACGCTAGTATTCCCCGAAAAACTTTCAACAGAAAGAAAATGGTGAAACATCCTCGTTTTATTCATAATGAAGGAAATGCTTTACATTTTACATTACTGATAATACTTGCGCAGGTGTTCAGCATTCCATGCATTCTTAAATTCTTCTCCCTCTAGAGTTGCTATTCTGTAAGTTCCTGGTCGAACAACTTCTGTAACTCGGTAAGGTCCATGCCAATTTGCTTCCAGCTTATTATGCTTCTGAATGACTTTCTTTAGCACATAATCCCCTTCTTTTAAGTCACATTTCTTCACCCTTTTGTTGTAGAACAGAGCTGTACGTTGTTGGTAAGCAGCATTCCTAATGGCTGCCTCTTCTCTAACCTCCTCGAGCATATCCAAATCCAGTCTTCTCATCAAATCGCTGACTGGGGAATTGAAATTCAGCACTCTATGGGTTGGGAGACCCAACTCGGCAAGTATCACAGCCTCACTTCCAAATGCTAGCATGTATGGTGACTCTCCAGTTGCTGCTCAGGGAGTTGTTCGATAGGCCCATAGTACTGATTGGAGCTCATTAATCCAATTTGCTTTAGCTTCACTTAATCTCTTCTTCAAACCATTTAGTAATGTTCTGTTTGTCACCTCAGTCAGTCCATTGCTTTGGGGATGGCCTGGTGCTGAATGAAACTTCAAAATGTTCGACTGATGACAATAGGCAGCAAATTCTTCATTATCGAATTGTGTTCCATGGTCTGTGATGAAAGCATGGGGGAGACCATATCGACAAATGATGTTCTTCCAAATGAACTGATATACCTTCTCGTACGTCATATCAATTAGTGGTTCAGCCTCCACCTACTTAATAAAATAATCCACTGCCACGACGAGGTACTTGAACCTTCCTCGGGTCGTCGGCAATGGTCTAACTAAATCAATCCCCCACATGGCAAATGGCCAAGGTGAAGTTATGGGTGACAACAATGCTTGTGGAGTTCTTCGGATGGAGGAGAAGCGTTGGCACTTGTCACACTTCTTGGCATAGGCTATACAATCAGCCCTCATCGTCGGCCAGTAGTATCCCTATGTCATCACCCTTTGCAAAAGTGTCCGACCTGCTACATGAGCTCCACAAGATCCTTCATGGATTTCTTCAACCAATTCTTTGACTTCTGATGGATGCACACATCTCTGCAAACCTGCCATAATTCCTCGTCTATACAAAACACCATTATTTAACACATACCGAGCAACTTTATACTTCAATTTCTTTGCAACTAGCTTGTCCTCCGGTAATTCTCCTTCTTCAATGTATGCCCTGATAGGATCCATCCAAGATGGTCCTAAATTAAGGGTAATAATCTTCACCGTCAGATTTTCTTCTATGCTCCGACTTTCTAATACTTCAATTGGTATCGTTCTTCGCAGCTCGGTGCGCGTAGCTGACGCTAATCGGGCCAATGCGTCTGCTCTAGCATTCTCCATCCTCGGTATTCTTACCAATTGAATAGCATCAAATTCTGTCAATAACTCCATCACCTTTGCATGGTACTTCACCATTAATTCTCCCTTAACTGCGTATATGCCCATCATCTGATTCACAATTAATTGAGAATCACTGAAAACAATTACTTGCCGTGCTTCCATAACTTTCGCCAAATGAAAACCTGCTATCATGGCCTCATACTCAGCTTCATTATTGGAAGCTTTGAATTGGAATCGCAAGGCATATTCCATGTCAATATCATCTGGGGTGTTTAAAACAATCCCTGCTCCACAACCAGCTGTGCAAGATGATCCATCTACATATAATCTCCATGTAGGTAACTCGTCTTCAAATTTCCTATCTGTCAGAGCTCCTCGGTAAAATATCTGCTGTTTTCTTTCATCATCCCCTGGTATCTTTCGTTCCTCGTCGGTCATCTGTTCGCGCCCTTTTACCAACCGGGGTTGGTCTGGATTTGAATATGATGATTTTTCTACATCCACAAGTCCTTTTACCAACCTTAGTTGGTCTGGACTTGTGTTTGTTGATCCTGTATCGTCCACAGGTAGGTCAACAAGTACCTTTTGTTCCTCGGGGGTATCAGGGTACGTGAACTCTGCTATAAAATCTGCTACAGCTTGCCCCTTTAATGATGATCTGGGTTCATACACAATATCATATTCACCGAGTTCTATTGCCCAATACATCAATCTTCCTTTGTGAAGGGCTTGTCTTAATGGCATGTCGGTATACACGATGATGGTATGGGCCTGGAAATATGGCCTCATTCTTCTACTTGCCTCAATTAATGCCAATGCCAATTTTTCTAGCTTTGGGTATCTGATTTCGGCACCTCGGAAAGCCTTACTTGTGTAATAAATTGGCTTCTGGACTCCATTCTCCAATCTGATCAACGCTGAGCTGACTGCATTCTCTGATACTGCCAGATACAAATACAACGTTTCTCCTGTTATTGGCCTGGACAATAATGGAGGTGCTCCCAAATACTTTTCAAGTCTTGAAAGGCCTTATGACATTCATCAGTCCACTCAAAGGTTTTTCTAAGTGTTTTGAAGAATGGGAGGCATTTGTCAGTTGCTCGGGATACAAATCTGTTGAGCGCTGCAACTCGTCCTGTAAGACTCTGTACTTCTTTCCTCGTCGTTGGGGATCGCAGCCCTAAAAGAGCTTTGATCTTTTCTGGATTTGCCGCAATACCTCGTTGGTTGACGATGTATCCGAGGAACATTCCTTCTCGTACTCCAAAGGTACACTTCGTCGGGTTGAGCTTCATTTGGTATTTATCCAGTTGATCAAAGGTCTGGCCTAAGTCAACTAGATGATCATTAGCTCTCTTGCTTTTGGTGAGCATGTCGTCGACATACACCTCCATGTTGCAGCTGATTTGTTCGGCAAAAACCTTGTTCATCAGCCGCTGATATGTTGCACCTGCATTTTTTAAACCAAAAGGCATAACATTATAACAATAAGTTCCCCGTGGGGTAATAAAAGAAGTACTTTCCCTGTCTTCAGGTTTCATTTTGATCTGATTGTAGCCAGAATATGCATCCATGAAGCTGAGTAGCTCATGTCCCAAGGTAGCATCCACTAGCTGATCGATTCTGGCCAATGGAAAATGATCTTTTGGGCATGCCTTGTTAAGATCAGTGAAATCAACACACATTCTCCATTTATTATTCTTCTTCTTTACCATCACCACATTTGCCAACCAATCTGGATATTTCACATCTTCAATGAATTGGGCTTTCTGGAGCTTCTCGACCTCCTCTTGTATGGCCTGGTTCTTCTTGGGACTAAACACTCTTCTTCTCTGCTTCACAGGCTTGATCTCCTTATTCATATTGAGCTCATGACATAAGAAGTTTGGATCTATTCCTGGCATCTCTTCATGACTCCAAGCAAAAGTATTCTTCCTGTTTCTCAAGAAAGTTATCAACTCCTGTTTTATTGAAACATCCAATGATGATCCTATCTGGGTTACTCGTTCAGGATGCTCGTCGTCCAGAATAACATTTTCTGTCGACTCCACCACCTGTCCTTTTACAAGTTGAGATTCATTCCTAGGGTCAAGAGTTTCAATTTCTGTACCTTCCTCCACTTGGTAAGTAGTAGTCTTTTTCCTTGATTCTTCAAGTTCCTCTTGCTCGGCAGACGAATAATAGCATTCCCGAGCTACTTTTTGATCACCTTTCACAACTCCGACTCCAAAGTTTGTTGGGAATTTCAAACACTGATGTACTGTAGATGGAACTTCTTCGAACTTCTTCAATCCAACTCTTCCCATGATGATGTTGTAGGCTGACTGCACATTCTTATCCATCACAAAGAAGCGTATTCTTTCTGTTCGACAAGCAGGCCAAGTTCCAATGAGTATATCCAACTTGATCGTCGCAAGTGGAAAAACTTTCTCGCCAGCAAAACCCAGAAGGGGTCTGTGATAAGGTTCCAATTGAGATAATTTCAAATTCAAGCTATCAAAGCATGAATAGTACATGATGTCTGCCGAACTACCGTTGTCTACCAACACCCTTGAAATGACCACATCCTTCATCCTCATTTTGATCACCAAAGGATCGTCATGAGGGTAAAGAACACCTGCCAGGTCATTTTTTGAAAAACCAATGACTAGCTTCTCTTTGTTTACCTTCCTCGGACAATCATCTTCGGCTAGATTTATTCCCTGAATATATGAACAAGCTTGAGCCTCTCCGAGGTAAGCTTTTCTTTCTGCAGTAAGGTCTCCTCCTCCTGCATCTCCTCCTGTAATAACATTACAATCAAATGACCCAAAACGTATGGAAAATACCTCTCGTTCAGGCTGCCTTGGCTTCTTGGGAAGATTGGGGTCATCATCTGGATCATCTTCGTGGTCCCTCTTCTTTTTCTCCTCTGCACGACGAGGAGATCAAGATCTCTCTCTAGTTCTATCATCATTCTTCCTCTCACCCCTGCGATCTACATATTTTGATAATTTTTCTCTTCGGATAAGCGTTTCAATCTCGTTCTGAAGAGCTATACAATTTTTGGTCATATGGCCATGATCTTTGTGAAACTTGCAGTATTTGGCCTTATTTCTCAGATCAGGATTTGTCCTCAGTTTATCTGGCCACTTGATTTCCTCGCTATTCTTGATTTCTTCCAAAACATGATTAATACCCATTTTCAATGGAGTATAATTATCGTACTTCTTTAGGACTTCCCATGACGTCCTATTATTCTTGGAGTGCTTGTCACCACCATTACCTTTCTGATCTTTCTTCTTAGACTTGTCGACCTCCACTTTAATTTCTTTATCCACATTCTTCTTCGCAGCCATAGCCTCCTCGGCATTCATAATTTTGGCCGTTTTTGCCATCAACTCGGACATAGTTTTAGGTGGATCTTTGGCCAAAGTGTAGTACAGCTTGTTAGGCCTCAAACCACTCATCAAAGCAGTGATTGCTGTCTTTTCTTCGTAATCTATGACTTCCAACTTCTCGTTATTAAAACGAGTTATGTAATCTCTAGTACTTTCACCTGATTTTTGTCTAACACTTAGCAAGTGTGCTACTCGCTTTACCGGCTTCACCCCAAAACAAAAATTGCCAATGAACAACTCGGATAATTGAATAAACATTGAAATCTTACCCCGAGGAAGATTGTTGTACCATATCTGTGCAGATCCGGTAAGAGTTCCCGAGAATGCTCTACACCTCATCTCGTCGGGGACGGCATAGATGTCGGCAGCAGCTTGGTATTGTTCTATATGAAGAACAGGATCTGTCTTTCCATCATACTTGGGGGTCACTACAGGTGCTTTGAATTTCGATGGTGTAGGAAAATCCACAATGGCTTGCACAAAAGGTGTCCCTTGAACAAAAGTTCTTTGTAAGGGGTTTCTTGCCTTAGCCATTTCTCCCAGTCTATCCTCCAACCGCTGAATGGAACCTTTCCATGCTTCATTTCCTTCCTCAGGCCGCTTAGTCCGAGCAATTGATTGCTCTGACGTAGCTTCCTGAGATTTATCTCGACGAGTAGCCGGTCGTGATTGTGCTGACCCTTCTCTCAAACCTGGTGGTGGCCGAAAACTTCTCGATGGAGCTCTAGGTGGACTCATATTCCTTCTTGGTCCTAACCGACTGAAAGGAGACACCCTGCTTAATCTTTCCAAAGCGCTAGTTCTCTCCGGAGAGAGAGTAATATGTTGATCTGTATCTGTAGCCCGTATCGATGAAGTTCGCCCAGGTTGATAAGAAAAATCATTGGATTCCCCATTGCGATATGACCCAGTACGTCTGGATCGCGATTGCCCATGATCACTCCTTTGTCCTGAATGGGTAGGTGCACCGCCTTGAAGAGTTTGAATGAGTTGCCTCATAGATTCTTGCATGGCGGTTTGTCCTTGAGCCAGATTTGTCATAATTCCAGTCAGATCTGGTGGTGCAGATGGATTTGGAAGATTTCCAGTATTTCCAGCATTTCGATTACTGGATTCTGGATTATCTGCCATTGATAAATGATTTTTTTATGAAAAACGATAATAACAGTCGTTTCCCACAGACGGCGCCAATCTGTTGATGTAAAAAACTAGATCGCTCTAATTATTCAATCACAGATAAATAAATAAGACAAAGATTTTTAAAGTGGTTCGGCTAGGAATAAAGCCTACGTCCACTGCTATGTTATTGCTGAGTGTTTGCAGAATTCTTGATTACAAGTTCTCTCAAGAAATTCTCGTCCCCCTTGAATGAGGATGATACAAGGTATTTATAGCCCTTAGGTTGTACATGAAAGGTTCGATACATTAAATGACATACATATGAAAGGGTAATACATTTAATGCAGCGTGTGCGTCAAGAATATAAACATTCAATGAATAGTTGAACCGTTGTCCGTCTGGTAATTAATGCTACGGCCGAGATGCAGCTCGGACCGCCTTAGTTGCTCGTTGATCAAGAGTTCCTCGGAGCGCATGTAGTATCTCGGGATGATGGAGTTCCTCGGGGTGTCCTCCTCGTTGCTCGGAGAGAATATGAAATGGTTGAAGGAAGGAACTTCCTTGCTACTATCGTGCCACGTAGATTGACACGTGTCTTCGTATTATTCGTCCACGCCAGCATATTAATTTTGGTATCAACAACGAATATGAAAAGTGGATTACATGTTTCATCACATATCTGAATGGCCCCAAATACTATCACATATCTTACATATCCATAGACAAAAATGAAACGAGGGTATGCTGAAAACGAAATTTAGAGACAGAAAATGAGGGGGTTGTTGAAAAAGAGGGTGAGCATACCTTATCTCTGCGTCGTCTCTTCATCTACTGAAAACGAGGGCATATGTTCTTATAACTGCTTAAAACGATGGTGGGTTTTGCTGTACCGGAGGTAGAGAGGCGGGAGGGAGAGGCACGGGAGAGAGTTGGAGAGTGGGTTTGGAAGTTGGGGAAAATATCCCGCCCGACTTGTTTATCTATTTCTTTTTTTTTCTTTTAATGACTTTTGCATAGAATTTCAAATATATTGCAACATTTTTTCCCTCTTTCTAATGGTTTTTGCCTGTTACAAATTTATAATGGACAAAATCCGTTACAAATAGAAAAAAAAATCCGTTACAAATTTCTTATTTTGGTGTAGTGTCTGTTGAAGGAAAAACATTTCCTTCACCGAAATTATCCTTTTACTCATACTCAATTTACCTTAGTATTTTCTTTAAAAATCACCTTTCAACACACGCAACACTGTGATTGAAAATACTTGTTCTTCTTTAAAAACCTTTCATGAACACACTCTCATATTAGATATGGATTAAATATTTTTAGGTTTCTTAATTACCCATTTGATCAGTTCCCTTTACCTTCCCCTTTACTTCATGGACAATAATCAATTCTTACATAACTTGTTTACGTTATCCTTTAACCGCAACATTTATTAATTTCATTCAAGTTAGGTTTTCTTTTCTTATATTCTTCACACAACCCATTTCTTGACATGGTCCCCTTTTATTATTATCTTTTTTAGAATCTCCCAAATATTCGCATACTTAAATGGGCTCTACACCACTGGCTATGCTATCATATGCCTTGGCTAGTGATTTCGGCTCTTTCACCCCAGCGCTCTGGACCCTTCTTAATTATTCCCAATGTCATTCGAGTCCATATTAATGTGTTTTTAACACTTTTCTAATGTTCATATTAATGTGTTTTTAACACTTTTCTAATGTCCACATTATTACACTTTCTACCAGCCGAAGCCCAAACTTGGGGTTTCACCCCGCCTTGTGTTACACTTTAAAAATCATCATTTCGTATGTTTTACACACTTACGTTGATTTTATTCAAAATTCACTTTCATTTAGGACCATTTGTGTAATACCATTTCCAATATTTTTATTTCATAAAAATATTTCTACTTATGTAAAATTACTATTTTACCCATTTATTTCCAAACTTGCATTTTCCTTCATTTTCACAAGTGTTATTTTCTCAAAAATATTATTAAGCTATACACACCAATTTATCAGAAGTTTTTAACTCATTAACACTTATTTCAACACTTTGGAGTAACATACATTAAAAGTTAAAAATCCATTTATTTCATTACTTTCTTTCTGTAAGAAATCACTAAACATTTTGCAGACTACTTTATAAGAAAAACACCATTTTTCCTTGTTAACATGTGTAGTCTCAAGACCATATACTTATCGCATTTTTTACACTTTAAGGGATGAAATTTCTATTGTCTTTATTCTAAGTTAATACTAATTAAATCTCCGTTAAACTTATTTATATCCATATTATCAAAATACTGCAAGTTTACATACACGAGAAGAGAGATTTTAAGTCCAAAAATCCAAGAAAATGAGTTTAAAACGTGATATATTCTAAGAGTTTCACATCATTTGCAACAACAAGATTTTCAAGACTAAAGACATTTTTATCCTTTAAAACTTGAATGCGTGCCTATTTTCATGAAAATCTCAAGTCTTACAAGGAAACTTTAAATATTTATTCATAAAATATCTTTAACAAGATAAATATTAATTATCAAATTCTTACGACATTACACTACACCAAATATTCAGTTCGCGTAATCACATCATCATTTCCCTTTGGAAATGAGAGACAAAATCTCCTTTGAGTCATCTAGGACTCGTAGGGATAACAACAAATAAGAAAAATCCTATTCTTATACAAAATTTCTATCTACCCTAAATTCTAGAAATGAAAAAGAACATAACTCAACTATTTACAG
This sequence comes from Sambucus nigra, assembly GCA_949130495.1. NCBI lineage: Eukaryota > Viridiplantae > Streptophyta > Magnoliopsida > Dipsacales > Adoxaceae > Sambucus > Sambucus nigra. Next base: position 108,171,813 of record OX422221.1, on the reverse strand, counting down.
ACCAATACCCTAAAATATATCCGATGAAACTAATGAACTGAATCCCTGAAAATAAAATAATCTAAAGGAAAATATCAAGGATTTTAGTTGAATTATACAATAAATATTCAGTCTAGACTCAAATATCTCTCTCCCCTATTTTGTCTTAAATGGACAAAGGGTGAAAAATCACAAATTAGCATATTCTGAAGAATAAAAAGAATTAATCATTATCCAACGGGTCACTTCACGGATCTTGTACATTAAATAGATATAGGAGGCATCTTTTTTCATTTATAGAACAACCATGCCCTATATTCTCGAAGACCAATTATAAGCATGAAGTAACCGGAGGATATAATAATAGGTGCTAAAACTTGTTCAGACATTACCATACCTAGGGATTTTCTTAATGATTCAAATCGTATATTATCCAATGGTTTAGTAAATAAATCATCTAATTGATATTCAGTAAGTAACTAGTTTATCTCTAATTCTTTTAATTCAACTAATTCTCGTATAAAATGATGCCTTATTTTAATATGTTTCGTACGGGAATGTTGAATGGGATTCTAAGAAATATTTATCGCACTTTGACTATCGCATTATAGTGTAAGTTTTTCTTCATTAATGCCATAATTACTACGCATTTTCTTAATCCACATCTATTGAGCACAATAGCTTCTAGATGCTATATATTCTGATTCGACGGTGGAAAGTGATGTGCAATTTTTCTTTTTACTACTCCATCCTACCAAATTATTACCTACGTAATAATAAGAGCCTGATGTGCTTTTACTTCCATCAAAACAGCCAACCCAATCTGCATCGGTGTATCCTATAATAGTGCTAGATGTGTCGTGAGTGTACCATATTCCTAGATTTATAGTCCCTTTCACATATTTTATAATCCTTTTGACACATAGTAAGTGACTTTCCTTAGGGGAACTCTGATAGCGGGCACACACATATATAACATACATAATATCTAGATGTGAGGCTATAAGGTATAACAGGCTACCTATCACACTTGTATATAGGGTAGGATCGATTGGCTTCCCATGTTTATCTTTGAATAGTTTTACTGACGTACTCATAGGGGTCCTAGTATCTTTGGCATTTTCTAATCCAAATTTCCTTAGTAACTCTATAGCGTATTTTGATTGTGAGATAAATAACCCTTCTGAATTTTTCTTAACTTGAAGTCCTAAAAAGTATTGTACCTCCCCCATAAGTGACATTTGGAATTCCCCATGCATAATTTGAGAAAACGCTTTAACCTCATATGGGGAGGTGGAACCAAAAATGATGTCGTCTATGTAAATTTGGGCAATTAAGACTTACTTGTTAAAATTCTTAACAAATAATGTCTGGTCGTTTTTGCCTGTTCGAAAATCTATATTGATAAGAAAAGTCAACAAGCGTTCATACCAGGCACGGGGGCTTGCTTTAAACCATAAAACGCCTTTTTTAATCTATAAACGTGGTTAGGGTAATGAGGATCAATAAATCCCTTCGGTTGTTTAACATAGGTTTCCTCTATTAAAATTCCATTAAGAAATGCGGATTTAACATCCATTTGGTAAAGTGTGAATTGTAAATGACAGGCTATAGCTAAGACTCTTAGCCTAAGAGTATTTGAACAGATTCAAGGTGAGAACTGGGGAAAATGTTTCCTCAAAATTTATTCCTTCAAGTTGAGCATATCCTTGGGCCACTAACGTGGCTTTGCTTATAATTATCATCCATGTCTCATCTGTTTTATTTTTACAAATCCAGCGTGTTTCGATAACCGTCTTATTTTTCGTCCTAGGCACTAGATACCACACGTCATGAGTTTTAAACTCGATAAGCTCTTCTTACATAGAAGCTATCGAAAAAGAGTCATTAAGTGCTTCATTCACATTCTTTGGCTCTACGAGAGAAATAAAGCATGAAAAATGAACAATATTCCATAGTTGGGATCTTGTACGAACGGGCTCATTAGGGTTACCGACCACATTACCTAAAGGATGATCTTTAGAAATCCAATTAGGAACTTCCGGGGTCTCAGTTGGTAAATAATCAACTATCTCTGGAGAGTCATAAGTAAAATTATTTTCGGACTCATCCACTATAGTTGGCTCTTGATTATTACTCTCGACATTAGTGTTACTCACTATCACATTTATAGACTCCACCATAGATTTGGTACGTAAATTATAAACACGATAAGCCCAACTATTTGAGGAGTAACCTACAAATATTATTTTGTTACCGCGAGTTTTAAATTTTGACAGATTTTCATTGTCTTTGCAGACATAGCATGTACTCCAACATGTTCGAAAATATTTTAAGTTGGGCTTCTTACCATACTAAAGTTCATATGAGGTTTGTTTGGAATTTTTCCTAAGACAAACCCTATTGATTATATGACATGCTGTCTGAACGGTCTCAACCCAAAAATATTTAGGCAAGTTCTCTGTATGGATCATTACCCTAGCCATTTCTTGGATTGTGCAATTTTTACGCTCAGCTACACCATTCTGTTGGGGTATTTTTGGAGAACTAAATTCATGTTTGTAACCATTATAGTCAAAATATCCTGTTACGCTTAAGTCTTTAAACTCACCTCCTCTATCGCTACGAATTCAATTTACTTGTGTATCTTTGTCATTCTCAATGTGTAAAAGAATTTTCAAAAATGTACGAAATGTCTTGGATTTTTGTTTAAGGAAGGCTACCTAAGTGAATTGAGTGAAATCATCCACAATAACCAAAATGTAACTGTTACCACAAAGGCTTACAGCTCACGAAGGACCCATTAGGTCTATATAGATGAGCTCTAAAGGTTTTATGGTTAAGGTGTCTTTAACCTTCTTGTGAGCATTTTTAACTATTTTTCCTTCCTGGTAGGGCCCATAAACAATGTTTAAAATAGGTTTTATTTTGGGGAGATCTCTAACTATCTCTTGGGAGCTTAATTTGCCAGGTTATTATAATTTATGCGGCCCAACCTGTTATGCCAGTTCTCATTGTCATCCATTATGGCAATATTACAGATCTCAGTATCCGAATTTACTGTGTCATAGTTGTCTGGAGTTATGAGACCAGTAAGAATGCAATCACCATTCTCATTAAAAAATTATAAGGTTGTTTTAGAGAATGTGACTGTATGGTTGGAGTCATAAAATTATGATATACTTAACAAATTAGCTTTTAGACCTTTTATTAAAAGTACATCTTTGAGAATAGGTAGTCCCTTTTCTTGAAGTGTCCTTTTACCTATGATCTGAGTTGATACTCCATCTCCAAATAGAATATTTCCTCCTAAAAAGTCAGATCTGTTGAATAGTTTAGTATCATCTCTATATATTTAGAATAGCCCGAGTCTAAATACCAACCAGAAGCAGTGGGTTCATCTTTTAACGCACTAATCACAATATTACACTTCCACTGGGGTATTAGATCGTCTTTTCTAACCTAAATTGCTCTAGTTTTAAAAGGTTTGTTCTCACTTGCTCCAGTTTTAATTTTTTTGTGAGCATTTGAGTCTGGGACATTTACTCTTGGACTTCTTTTTAGTATTAAATCTTTCCTTCTTATTTTATAGTTAGAGTTCTAATATAGCTACTTGAGGAGAGCATAGTTATTTATGTTCTTTGTAGAATAGTTAAAGTTTTTGTATATTGGTGTATAAAAAACAGGCTTATATAAACTTTTTGAAAGCATTCTTCAAAATAGGGTCCATAAACATCACAGTACGAGTAGTAGAGATTACTAGATGGTTTCTTTATTTTTTCTAAGACTTTAAAAATAGGTTTGTCCATCTGTTGGACTTTGGCCTTATGTCTAACTGCAACAGGTTCCTTATGGGGGCTGACATATTTAGCCTTAAGTTCGACATTTGCCTTAGTAGTATTTTTCATCAAAATATCTGGCCCTTTATTTTTTATGTCAAAATTAGTTTTCAAGGGTTGAAAATCTAGACATATGTCAGTAGGTATTTTTCTAGTAGAGACAAATTGAGTATTTTGAAAAAGTTTGGTTTGTGCCTTGGAATTTTGTTCAAAACCTATGCCAGTTTTATCATCAGAATTGGTTTTACTTGAAGCTACACAGTCTTCAAAACAAATGGAGTTATTTTCAAATTTAGAGAATTTTTTTAAGACTGTCACTACACCAAATCTGCCAAATCATCACGATCATTGACCTTGACAAGTTGGACTTGTCAAGGTCAATGACCGTGATAATTTTGGGGGTGACAACTTTTATTATCACGGACTTGTCACGGTCATTGACCGTGATAAGTTCATTAGAATTATCACGGTCATGTCACGGTCTATGACCTTGACAAGTTTTATTACGGTCATAAACCATGACAAACTCGTGATACTCTTTAAAAAATTGCCACGGCCAACGATCGTGACAAATTTTCTTTGTCACGGACTTGTCATGGTCAATGACCGTGACAATTCTGGGCAAAATTGAAAAAATATCTGCCGGGCAGTATGGCCACTGCCACTGCCTAACAAGATATTTGTACATGTTATAGCAACGCTGTACCTGTTCAAATATCATAAATCCAAATAAAATAAAGATAATGTAAATATGCATTCAAAATAATATGCATCACGATATAATCCAAATATAATTCAAATGTAACAACTTAAAACAATTCAATTCAAATAATGTCACTACATATCTGGGGTAAGGTTAGCTCTGAGGAGGTGAGTAGGCCACAAGATATACGAATTGACACACCCAGCAATATACATCGTGTCGCATTATTCGTGTAACCACAAAGGGGAGTTCTCCTTCCCGGGTATCACATGCGTGACTAGCACCTTTGACTCGATGTCTTGAAGAAAACGTTCATGAACTGGCATACCCTTGACGGTATTCGGGTCCCTCAACCCCTTCCCTATCCGCTGGCCATCAAACATGTCAAGTAAAAACACGCTTAGCCAACCAAGTGTCGACATCAGTCAGTTGAAGGGAGCCAAATACGGGAGTGGATCATCAAAGTCCGCACGTGTCGTCGATGAAGCAGCGAGGTCCACATCCTCGTCATCCTGCACCTCCTCCTCCACCACCTTCTCCTTCCCTTTTCCCTTACGGTTTTTGCCCAAAGAACGCTTCATCAATGAGAACATATCTTAGACCGTCACCTCCAAATGGGACAGCTTCGCGTCATGCGAGTCCACCGTTCGAGCCAACTCGGTGTCGCTCGTCTCCAATCCGATGATCCTAGATTTGGCCACCCGCGAGCTCACACCCCTTGTCCTCCCCTTACGATAAGCGCCAAGCACTTGGCTGAGTGCGTCTGTGGACAAAGATGCCTTGTCGGCATCAGACTGCGACTCATGCACTTCCTTAAGCTTTGCCTGAGACGACAAAAAGCACATGATTAGTAAAATAAGTAAATAAAAAAATTATAACGTAATTAATAAAAACAAAACTGTCGGATTACTTACAATTGTGGTCACGAACCTCGGGGACACCTCCTTATCCTTTCCCTTCTTCGTCCAAATAGCCACATAAGTATCGAGCCTATGTGGCCTACCCCCAGGGCCACTCCCTATCCCCTGAAATAAAATAAAGTAAAATTAGTATTGACCCCGCAAAGTAAAATAATGCAGCATAATATATTTTCATAGTTATAGAAAATTTAAATTTTACCATCATCCTATGCTCCACCTCGGTGTAAGACGTCCGGCCAACCTCCATCTTTTTTGCCCGATTTTCCCTCCCCGATTGGCGAGATGCCAATTGTCGCTCCCCGATCTCATTGTCAATGAACTTTTGCCATTGTGCCAACGGGATCGGCTCCTTCGGCGGGACAGATTCACACATTTGGATAACGAACTCTCGAGTCTTCCAAAAGTACTAGGTCCGCATATTTTCTTTCACGTCTTGTGTTGCTCCCTCAACTTCTCCAAGACGGAATCGCGTAGCTTTGGATTCAGGCTGAATTGTTCCCGTCCAACAAATACAATGTTAGTTGCGAATAAATATAAATATAAATATAAATATCACGTTATCAGCACGAACAAGCTCGTAGCCGTCATTATCAATCTCCAGTGGTTTTTTCAGAGGTAATTTTTTTTAAGGAGGTAATCTTTTTTTAGGGTTTCGTTTTTTTTAACCAAAAAAAAAACGGGCTAAAGTTTTGTTTGGCCACTGTTTCTTGCTTTAACCTTTTGAGAATTATTTTTATTTGGATAATCTAAACAGATTTGGTGTTAACTCCGTGTGTGTTTGAGTGTTTAATCATTGGGTGCATTTTTTTGTGTGCGTGAGTTATTCACTTAGCCTTAACTCGCTGATTTATCTTGGATTTAACTCATTAACTTAACTCGGACTGCACTTTGTGTGTTAACTCGAACCAACTCCATTTAAATATTGGACTAATCTTGAATTTAACTTTTGGACATTTTTTTTGGGACATAATAATAACATGTACCATAAAATCAAACTAGAAGTTTTGGTTTTGAGAACCTGAAGATCTTCATAATTTGGGTTCCTAATTCTTATTTAAATTTTTGCGGCCTGAAGTTCGTAATTGATGTTCAATTTTTGAACATGATAAAATGTCTCGTAAAATCAAACAAGAAGTTTTGAGTTTGAGGACCTGAAGATCTTAATAATGTGGGCCTGAACTTCCCAATTATTATTTAAATTTTTGCGGCCTGAAGTTTTCAATTGATGTTCAATTTTTGAACATGATAAAATGTCTCGTAAAATCAAACTAGAAGTTTTGATTTTGAGAACTTGAAGATCTCAATAATTTGAGCCTGAAGTTCCCAATTCTTATTTAAATTTTTGCAGCCTGAATTTCGCAATTGATGTTCAATTTTTGAACATGACAAAATGTCTCGTAAAATCAGAGTAGAAGTTTTGATTTTGAGGACTTGCAGTTCTCAGTAATTAGGACATGAATTTCCTAGATGATATTCAATTTTGAACGAGAAATTTCAATAATTTTGGGGTGAAACTTTTGTCACATGTCGCACAGGTCGCGAACTTACGTCATTTTTATAAGAGGTTTTGTTGGGGTTAAAAATAATTTGACCATATTTATTGGATGCTAAAAATAGGCCTAAGCGTGCCATGGGGTCAAAATCCAAAAATGAATAAATAAATATAATATTAATATTTTATTCAAAAATAAAAATAAAATAACAAAAAAAAATTGCTCAGAAAATTCTGAAAATTATCTTACAGACTTAAAATTTAATTTTAAGCAACTTTTCCTTCTTCAACATTTTCTAAAAATGTCATTTAAACCCGATTTAGACTTTTTTCCTGTTCGGCTAGATTTTTTTTCTCTAAACTTTAATCATTTTGTTGCCTTATTTAAAGGAATGGTGGGTAACCCTTTTTGACCATTTTTGAAGCATCTTTCGGCACAATGTTTGGCAGCCAACATATTTTAATTCCCCTCATTTTATATATACATTAGCCCCTTATAATTATGTGTTCAACCATAGTTTTTGGAGGAGTTATTTGGAGAAGAGTTTTGATGATTCTTGGGCCTGAAGTTCCAAATCATAAATTAAAGTTTTTAAAATGAAATCGAAATCGAAATCAAAATCAAAATTGAAATATAAATATAAATATAAATATAAATACATTACCTATAGTGCCACCCAAATGGCTAACTTGAGATCATTTGGCACCTCCCTCCAACCAGTGTACCCCGGACCGATGATCGTCTTTACCAGCTCGAGGGATCTAACTATTAGCCCCGTCTTGTTCTCGATGGACATCCCCAATTTACCATATTTAGGGAGCCTAGGGTTCGAGGAGCCCTCGTCACCGCCGCTACCACCGAGCCCAGACGACATCATCATAATCAGCATCATCATCCTTGCCTTAATACCTAAAGGAGACATTTGCTGTAAAAAAATGTTGTTATTAATACAAATCAAAATGAATTAGAAGAAGACATGCAAATATGTACAATTACTACAAATCCAAATGAATTGTTACTCTTTAACACCTCAATTTTGAATTCCAAAACAACAGCATCTAGCTCATAATATGTACAATTACTAAAAATCCGAAACATCCCCACCCCCACCCCTACTGCCCACACACACGCACACTACACAAGAGCGAAAATGATAAAGTGAAAATCAATTAAAAGCATCAAAAATGGATTGATAAAGTACAAATTGGAATATTTATTACAAATTAAAAAATTGTTTCAAATTCGGGTTATCATAAAAAATGGATTGATATTCGGTAGGAGCAGTCAAGTCATCCACACTACTATTTAGACGCTTTGGCGCGTGTAGGACAATTGACCACGGCTCGTTGTTGATAAACTCCGAGTAAAACACTTGGTTAACCTTTTGAAATGCACAAACAACCGGCTCATCGCTCACGTGGTCATTGCTCTTCAACTTAGACAAGTCAACCATGACCAAATTGGTGACAGGATCAACTTTACAAGCATTTTTATCCTCAACTCTTACCCAATCACAGTAAAATACAATCTTTTTGAAGCTTATATAATCCAATTGAATATATATTTCGAATTACACCATAGTAAGTCATTTCAGCTTCAACGAGGTTTTTATCTTTTGCGCTCGCTCGAAAGAAAGTAAGAGCCTTGTATGAAATGCCCGAGTTCTGTACATTTGTACTTTCCTCGTACACTTTTGCGCCGAATACGTAACCGTTCAATCGATACTTTTTGTACTCGTGTGCCACGAACATGGGTCCAGTGGTTAGACGAGCAAGCCTTGATGTCGCATCACCCATCTTTAAGAGCTGAGAATATAGATAAATTACTTAGATTAGTTGTAAAGTTTGAGTGTAATGTAACGTTATATAACGACCATTTTCATTGTAATTACCTCTTGTGACAACTGCAGCCTAAATTCGCTGTCTGATTGTACCATTATTTTTCATCTTTTATTGTTCTCACAGGCTTCATATTTTCTGCATATTACAAAATTAATCATGTATAAAATAATCGAAAATATTCGAAAATAATGTTAAACATTAAAATAATTTAAACTTACTTTTTCCATTCTTCAACATCTTCATGTGTGTCAAATAGATAACGAACTACTTTTTCATGTTGCAAACTCGTTAATTTCAGTCGTTTTCCCATCACATGATGACCATCATTGATGAACTCATCATTGTCATCAACGTTGGTCGAGTCAGGCATATATTCCTGAGTATATATTGATGACTCCACGGTGACGTATTCCTATGCAATTGATCCTGCAATGTATCACGTATTCTTGACGTAATCTTTAAAAACTTTCATCAATCTGTCAAACGGATACATCCACCGATATCTAACTGGACCACAAAGAAGTGCCTCGTCCTATAGGTGTACCAATAAGTGAACAGTTATGTCCAAGAATGCTGGAGGAAAGTATTTCTCCAACACACAAATCGCTTCGGTCACCGCCAATTTTGCGGCCACTATATGTTCTCGATTGACTACCTTCTCACACAAGAGTGAGAAGGTAATACTAATTTTCATAATAGCCCTCCGCAAATCCTTGTTCTTGGAGAAATAATGCTTAAACAATAGAGGAACCAATTGCATGATCACATGCCAATCGTGGGACTTACACTTACGTAAATCATGAGTAGCATAATTCACAATCCTTTGCAAGTTGGACGAAAAATTAGATGGGCCCTTCAAATTATATATTGTGTCTAAAAGCACCCTCCTTTCCCCATTCGTCGAAGTAAATGCACCAGGGGGAATTATTGTCCTTATCCTACTATCTTCTTTCAACCATAGTTATGGCTTAAGTTTCAATGATTTAAGGTCTTTTCGTGCATTCTCTCCATCCTTCGAATGACTCCCACCAAGGAAAGTGCCCATAATATGTTCAACGAAGTTCTTCTCTGCACGCATCACATCCAATACATGGCGCACCGGGTTATTCTTCCAATAAGGCAAGTCAAATAAAAGTGACCTCCTAGACCATGCCTTTCTTGTCTCAATTTCATTCCCAGTTGGGGTCTTCTTATGCTTGACAGTCTTAAATTTGGGATTCTTACCTGGCATATTAGGGCCACATTCAAAAGATTTACTTTCAATTTCTGAACCTGAAAGTTGTCTCGGCGGTAGCCTATGTTCATCCCCGTCCAATAAAATTAGAACCTTTCTCAAATCTGAAACTATGAGCCGGGGGTAAAAACCTCCTATGGCAATGGTATACATTTTTTGAGCTAAAGGATAGACGAAGAGATTCAGTCTCCTCTCCATAAATAGGACACCCCAAATAACCAAGTACTACACAATCGGATAATGTCCCATAAGCTGGAAAATCATGAATTGCCCACGTCAACATAGCTTTCATTGTAAACTCTTCTTTTCTAAAAGAGTCAAATTATTGTCCACCCTCTTCCCACAACTCATTTAATTCTTCTACCAAAGGAGCCAGGTAGACGTCGATGTCATCACTTGGTGCCTTTGGCCCAGGTATCAACAAAGACAACATCGAAAATTCAGGTCTCATTCATCGTGAAGGAGGGAGATTGAGTGGGGCTAGGATCACTGGCCATACACTCTAATTGGTGATTAGATATCCAAATGGATTGAAACCATCTGTTAATATAGCCAAACGAATTTTGCGTTGTTCTCGAGCAAAATATGGATACTCATAATTCATCCTCCTCCAAGCTGTAGAATCAATAGGATGACGCATGAGATTACCCCCTACTTCTGCCCTAGCATGCCAAGTTATTGTCTCCGCTATCCATAGTACTGTGAAAAATCTCTTTAATCTAGGCCCAACGGGAAAATATTTCAACACTTTTTGAGGCACTTTTAAGCTTGTGCCTTCTTTACTAGTAGATTGGACATATCTAGGTTCATCGCAAACCGAACAATGATGGAGATTTTCATACTCCTTTCGGTATAGTATGCAGTCATAAACACAAGCATGAATCTATTTATACTTCATTCCCAAACCTTTTAAACCGTTCTTCATAACAGGATAGCTATTTGGAAGCGTATTCTCCTTGGGTAGTAACCCCTTCACCCATTTCAGAATTCCTATCACGCTATTGCCAGACAAACCGTACTGCGTCTTCAAACTTTGCAAACCAACTATGGCATGTAAAGTTGTTTGATCTTTCTCACAGCCAGAGTATAACGGTTGGGTCGCCTTAAATTTTAAAATTTGGTAGTCATCGTCAAGGTTTATCGTGATATCTTAACGATCACTTGAACCTTGTACATACACAGTAACCTCATTCTCCTTTGCTTCATAAACTCCGTATGCATCATCAACTAAATCCTCTAAAATATTATGATCTACGTCGTCCCCTTGTACATCTATCCCACTTGTTGAAAGTTATTGTAAAGGTTGTTTGGGGACAAAAGGAACTCTTAATTCACCGTGAAAACTCCAAAATCGATAACTATCTTGCATACCCGATCTTAACAAATGTAGTTCAATTTTTTTCCACTCAAACACCTTACCATTCTTATACTTAGCACACGGACGTGGAAACTCTTCATCACTATGACATCTCTTTGCGTATTTCACAAATTCATTAGCACCTTTGCGAAACACATCCCCCAATCTATTTGTCTCACTCGTCCATTATTTTTACTTCGGATATTCCATCACAGCTACCACAACTAATCACCTATTAAAGGTAAGAAGCATATATTCATGGATTAGTATAAACAAAACTTAAATTTATAGTATGTTTCATTTAATTATATCTTATTTATATTCTATTTTTAAATTTCAAATTCAAATTCAATTTATAATAGAAATTTATATTTCCTCTATCTCCTCTAAAGGGTGAGTGGTCATATCCCATTCAAGACCGCATTTTTCTCTAATATACTTAACAGCTCATGCACATTATTACGATTTGAGAAAAATTCGGCAGCATATCCCTGTAGTTCTCCAAGTACACGATGTATATTGGCAAGTGTGAGTGTTATTTCAATTGATCAATTGAAATAACAGTCACACTTGTCAATATAGTACGTACCCAGAGAACATTAGGATACGACTGCAGAACTTTCTCCAAAAGTAACAACTTTAAGCCACTAAGAATATTATTATACAGAAATTATGCAGTCCGAAACTGTCCAAACGGGACAATTCGAGAGATCTCATTACAGGGGTAATGACTCTCGAACTGGTTTAAGGGATATTGAATGCGTACGCATAAGAACTAGAAGGCTAGTATCTATCCGCACTATATGTAATTTCAAGTATGTTTCATTTAATCCAACCGCAGTGGTCATGCCACTTTTAAAATTAACCAACCTAACATCAATCCACTATAATCCAACCGCAATGGTAACAACAAATGTGCATCCCGTACTCCTTCTAATTCATCTACTGAATTAATTATTTTCATTAATTAAACTAACAATTATAGTATACAATTTTTAATTTACTAATTTACAATGAGGGGCAATCCTACTTGCATATGAAAGGGGCACTAATTATTAATTTACCAAAAAAATTAACAACCAATTAATATTAAACCAATCAATTCTTTTACAATGGGCACTACAATATGAGGGTCAATATCTAATAGACCAGTAAAAATTTAATTAAAAAATACACACACGCACATATACACCCCCTGCCCTCCCCCACCCCCGCTGCCCCTGCCCACCACATGCACACACACACATATATACACATGCATATATACACACACACACGCGTATATACACACATACACATATATACACACACACATACACCCCCTCCCCCCATCCCTACCGCCTCCCCCGCCCCCACACGCATATATACACCACACACACACACATGCACATTTACACACACATATATACATACACATATACATAAATGGAGGAGAAATAGAGAGATAAAACATACCAAAGTTGTAGAGAGAAAGAGAGTGAGCAGTCTCTAGAGAGACAAAGAGAAATGGAGGGAATAGAATCCGTGGGAAAAAAAGAAGAGGGTTTTTTACTGACAGAATTGTCACGAACATGTCACGGTCATTGATCGTGACAAGTCCGTGACAACTATACTTGTCATGGACTTGTCACAGTCAATGACCGTGAAAAGCATTTATCACGGCCTTATCACGGTCATTGACCATGAAGAAAAACATGTGTTTTTTTATCACGATCAATGACCGTGACAAGGCTAGCCGCTTAAAGGGTGCCAATTTGACCATTTTGGTGTAGTGTGTTGAAACTTTTTCTTTAGATTATTCCAATTCTAAAAATGAAACCTTATATTTCTTTTCTAAGACTTCATTTGCTTCAAATAGGTCTTTGATTTTATAAATAAAAGACTTAGATTTAGTTTCATAGGATAGACATTGATTAGTGTAATCTTTAGCACTATATTTTACCATAAGACTTAGGGCTTCTATTCTCTTGGTGAGTTCCTTGACAGTCTTTTCTAGTTTTGTGTTCTTCCTAAGAGTTTTGGTGTAAAGTGTGTAAATGTCTAGAAGTTCGTCATTTTTAAATCACTATGTGTTGTGCGTGAATTGTCCCCTATCGATTCATTTTTCGTACTCACACACATTTAATTCGTCATTCAAATGTTCCCTTTGACTCACTCACCCCGTTAATGAACTACTAATAGTATCAAAAGTATTAACATAATATTGACATAGAGCAGATAAACCAGTAGGCAAATTATCACAAGACATGTCAAGATTAGGCATTTTAGCATCAAGTTCAGCGTGATTTGCAGGCATATCATCAGCATATATAACTTTTGCAAAAAAAGACATGCAGGGGTCAAAGGTATTGGCTGGTTCAGGTTCATATTCATTAGAGTCTCTCGAATTATCCAAAGTCTTACAAAGATTGGACTTATTATTATTGTGGTTCAACTTAACCCTACAATTGTTGTCCATGTGACCTAATTTACCAAATCTAAAACATTTAGTTTTTTTAAGGTCTCTGCCAGGTCTATTGTTATCTTCAGTATTATGTTTATCATGTCTTCTCTCATGAGGTTTGCTATTAGAAATTTTTGGATAATCAACTTTCCCTTGTTTAGAAGTAACTTTGTTTCTAAAGTTAAGAACTTTCTTAAAATGTTCAAACATAAGGGCTATTTGATTGTCCAAATTATCTAAGTCATAATTCTCATCAGAGTCCAATTTAAGGTTAAGGACAACAAATTATGGTGTATTCATCCTAGACTGAAAAATAACATTAGGACTGGTGTGTTCTTTTGATTGTTAGACAGTTGTTTCTTAAATTTTAATTCCATTATCACAGTTCTGAGCTTGCTACTGAGGAGTTCTGGAGTTAGATTAGGATCATCCAACTCCTCAATTGCATAGCGTTTATTATCAAATTTAGGTGGAAGTGATCTTAGAATTTTCAAAGCAATCTCTTTCCTATGATATGTAATGCCATTGGCATGCAATTTTGTAACAATATTAGTAAGTCTTACGTATAATTCATTAAATGTTTCAGTCTCAACCATTAGAAGAGTGTTATAATGATGGATCAACATTTGGCTTTTGGCAGCCTTGACTAGAGTATCACCTTCATGGGCAGTGACCAGTGGGTCCTAGGCTTCCTTTGAGGTTGAACATATGGATATTCTTATAAATTAATGTTCATTTACTGATATAAATATAGAATTATGTCCTTTATTGTTCCTAAGGGAGGTCTGTTTCTCTTCTTTGGAGAACTCGCTTAGGAGTTTTTAAACTCTTTTGGTATTACCAAATGAAGCAAGCTTAGTTGGATGCGTATATCCATTTTCAATCACATCTCAGGCCTCATCTTTGATGAAGGCTATCATCCTTACTTTCTAGTAAAGAAAATTAGTCCCATCGAAGAGGGAAGGCCTGGAGAAAGTTCTCAGTCTCTCAAATTTCTCATCCATAGATAGTAGTTTTTGAAAACAGTTTCAAAAAGCATAGGATCTTAGATAGTTTTGAGAAAACAAGAACAAATCTCTGATACCAACTGAAAATAATCTTACTAGATTGTTTAACAAAAGTTAAATGAGTTAAGTAAGATCCTAGTTACGTTCTTAAGGAAACTCTTTTCTAAAATAATATGAGAACTCAAGATGTGTTTTATTATTATGAACGAGTAATTTTCAAATTCTTAGAATAGTTTTTAAGTTTTAAAAACTAAGTCTAGATATGTAGTAGTAGGCTTGAAGAAATTAAGAACACACATGCAAGAGAGATTTTTAACGTGGTAAAACTCCACCTAATTTGAAAAATATCCACGGAGGTCTCTACACCTCAAAATAAAAATCCACTATAATAGAATTTAGGTTATAAGCAGTAAATGAATTATACACACAAATACATACCTATTCTAAGTTCAGAAGTTATACCATCTCCGTTAGGTTAGTCTGATTTGTTAAGGCTCTGATGTGGTCTTTAGCGTTCTTTGTCTTGTCTCTTTTTTCCTTTAGCTTTCATTTGACTCAAATGGTCAAGATCTCATAACCAACAACATTATTTAAGTGAAGTTTTGTGAGTGTGTAGTGAATGTAGTGCCTAAACACATGCATGAACTCTCACTCACACTTAATACAAACAGAATTACAGAAATCTTCTAAGTATGAAACACAATATTTCACACTAATGAGATTAGATTTGATTTTGAAAACGTTTTGTTTTCAGATTTGTGTACTTAAGAATCTTTTAAAAATAAAGATCCTTCGAAACTTATTTATTTACAAGTTTTCAAAATGAAAAACTCATATCTAAAATATTCAAACCTTTATTTCAGTTTTGCAAAACAAAATGGAGAGATGTTGGATAAATGACATAATACAAGTATATAAACAGATCCAACATGAATAGGCCTAGAAATCTATGTGACTGTATCACTTTAAATTAGATCTAAAGTTTCAAAATCATAAACTAGATCGTATTCTAGAGAGGTTGTTGGTTAAGAGATAAAAACCAAAGAGGGTTTTGTAAATACGATTTAGAAACCCAGTAAACCTTAACTCTCTCTCATAAATTTTCTGAAATAATTTTGGCAGATTTTGGTTTAGTTTTCGAATTTTCTCTTAATGTTCTCTCTCTCTTCTCTCTCTCTCAAATATTAAGTCTCCCAAAGATTGTAAATGTGAGGACGATGGTCTAAATTTATAGGGAGGTTAGAAGGATCCGAAAACACAAACAAAATCAAAGGATGAGATTTGTTTGACAGTTCGAATGATCAATATAAGGGCTCATAATGCACTGCTTTTATTCGTACGTTGATTGGTTCATTTTCATAGCACATGCATCGTCTTAAACAAATGCAGATTGTTGATAACTTTTGATCTAACGATGGTAAATGAATATAAAATATGTGAGTGAAAAGAAACATAAATCATGTCGCTAAAGTCTCAGCACGTGTACAGCTCTGATGCAACTATAAACGCGTGTTTTTTAACTTCATAAAATCCTATTTACACCCACAATATTATCTAGCGCTTTCAATTTCTACCAAAGGTAGTTTTTAGGAAGATTTCATATTTCTAAATTAAGCCCAAACATTTTAAAACTCTAATTTTAATTCCTTGAAAAATAGATTTTAAATGTTTAAAAAATCCTAAAAATCCTTTAAAAATGTAGAAAAATCATTTTAATCCAAATAACTACACACACCTCATATATGCAAGGAAATATGATAAATGCAATCCTAGAGTGTGTATTGTTGTTGATATTTTACCTTGGGGACCATTTTTCTCCTTTTTAAGGTAGACTTGAAGGTTTTAAAGATGTAATGGTAATACAGGTGACTCAAATTTGTCTCCTTTTCCAGACGAGATGAGCTCCTATATAATGTAAACTCAAGTGAGTCAAGAATATAGTGTGCTTCAAGCGTGATTTGGCATTCATATAAAAAAAAATTTGTTTGAGAGCATTTTTATTTGGGTTAATCACACTTTCCTCCGTAAACTTTATATTTAAAAACTTAAAACTAAAATATATTGCAGGTAAATTATACTTTCCTCCCTGATGTTTAGAAAAAAAGGAGAAACTATTTTTTTTTTGTAAATTTGTAAATGAAAAAAATAAAAAATAAAAACATTTGGCAAAAAAATATATTTAAAAATACTGAAAAAGTGATGAAAAAATTAAAAATAAACAATTAAAAAATTCTAAACAAGGAGAAATTATTTTTTGTGAAATATATGTAAATGTCAAATAAAAATTTAAACACTTGACAAAAATATATTAAAATTTTGAAAACGCAAAAAAAAAAAAAAAAAATCAAACACTTGACAAAAGTATATTAAAAATATTGAAATGTAGAGAAATATTGAAAAAAAATAAAATATTTTTTTAGAGTATATGTAAATGTCAAAAAAAATTAAACATTAGACAACTATATTAGATAAACAAAAAAGGCTGATAATATTGAACAAAATAAAATAAAAGCCTTTCTAGACAAACCACCGATCAAGACACCCCTCCCCCCAACCCCCACCAAAACCGCTAGCCAAAATCCCCTCTAAACCACCGTTCATTATACAATAGTTTCCATTTTGCAACTAATAAAATATTTAATTTGTACGTGTTTATAACACTTACAAAATTTACAATGGTTTTGGACACTTACAAAGGTTGTAAGTGTTCGAAACCATTGTAAAATTTGTGATTCTGTTATAACTTTTACCTAAAAGGGTTACATAATCTCCCAAAAGTTCAAATACACAATTTATCTCCCTCACGACTTCCCTTGTCATAATTTTCCTCCTTCCTCATACTGAAATTGCAAACCCAAAAAATCCAAAATCGTGTTATACTGAAATCATAAATCCTCATCTAAAACCGCAAACCCAAAATCGTCCCGTACTTGAAAATCGCAAAAGGTTGAAGGTTAGATTTTTTCTATTAATCGTTGAAGGCTAAATATATAACCTTACATTCGATAAGGAATGAAAACCCTCGCATTTGAAATGACGAAAGACTGAAGGTGAAATCGCAAACCCTTATCTCTTTTAATTGCTGAAAGTTCAATCATTTGAATCTACAACACACACTCTTATTTGAAATTAAAATTTTCTTTCAATAATTTGAACATGTAAGGGAAAAGGATTGGACAGGAAAATCTAACAACAATAAAGGTTATTTTGGAGTGTATGTAATAAAATTTAGGCATATCATGCAGATTCCTCATAAGTCATCGAAGGAAAGCATCATTTGTCTGTGTTCTAAATATGAAGGTACTATGATTTCGTTTTCACAAATTATGGTAATAGGGAAGGGGGATTTTCTGTAATATTTAAAGTTACTATCAAAGTTAGAAATGGGGATCCAATGAAACAAATTTCAATATTTGGTTGTCTCGTAATACTTACAAGTGAAGTTTTATTAATTTACCATTTTCGTTAGAAATAGGGACTTAATAGAGAAAAAATCCCACGTATCGGGTGGTTTTCTAAGCGTGTTATTATCTTAGATGAGAGTTATGAGTTTTCTAAAGCTATGTTTGGATATGTATAAAGGAGGATGCGATACACATAAATATCTATGATGGAAAACTGAATACAGTACTAGGATTTAAGGAAAAAAAGAAGAGTATTTTGGTATTTTCTAGCTGTTTTTATCGAAACTTACAACCAACTATTGTTGAAGTTATTAGACATGATTGTGATTCGTGTTGTGTTTTGGTTGATGATTTCTTTGAAGGATCATATCATGCTAGATAAGAATGGTATGGTCAATTCATTGATGTGGGAAAAAGTTTAAGAAAAATATCACCATCATATTAGTGTTAATAGTTGTTTTTTTTTATAATAATAATAATAGGTGGTCTCATAATATTTTATTATATATTTTCATAGATTGTTTGAGTATTCATGATTTTCTTATACTGGATAAATATCTTAGAAGGATTTATAGGATAATCAAAACAGATTGAAATGATATTAAAAGAAAGATTAATTCATTGTGATGAATATTAAAGGATAAGAAATTTTTGTAGTTCAAACAACAAGAACCCTCTAAAAATGATGAATATGTGATTTTTTCAATCAAAACATCGAAACTAGGGCTCAATTATCTTATTTCATAGACCTTGGCCTCAATTGCTATTTTGTGAAGATATAATGCCCAATCTAAAACTAAGGCTCCTGATATATGTTTTTTCAATATACTTGAAGGTCATATGTTTTTTCCATACTCCTGGTTTTTTTTATATACTTTATGGTTATATATTTTTGTTTTGTTTTGATTCAGGTATATTTGGATTAATCGCAAACATAGGGCTTCGTTTTTTCACTTCTTCTCAGATATGTATAGTGCTCAATCTTTATACATATTTTTGCATTGCAGACTTTCATTTGTCCATATTTATATGTGTGTATGTTGCATTAGAGATTATTACAGTGTAATCGATGAATACATATAACCAAAAAGGGAGAGAATTTTCTTAAGCATATATTATGTTCTAAAAAGAGAACAAAAAAGAAATGTGATGAAATACAACATTCCATCACTTTAAGTGATGTGATATAACATTTTAAAACATATATTATGTTCCTCCGTTAATTATATAATGAGGTGTACCACATTGACGCAATGTTCCATAGCCTTTAGAACAATATTTATTCGCACATCCCATAAATGTGAAAGCTTTTATCCATCAAGCATATGTCCATGACATGATACATAACTACACTTTGAATTTTGTAAAAGGTCGTATGTTGTTAGTTTGCTCCACATTTCTTTATAGATTTCACACTGAGTCTTAATCTTTTTACTAATTATATTTCCCAATACTGAAGTAGTTTGTTTGGACATTGAAGAAATCAAAATGATTTTAAAAACTTTTTTTAATGTAAAAACATCTAAGCAAGGTGATGGCTTCATTGTTTCTATATAATCACTACAACCAAAAGGTAAAACACTACATATAAACACCATATGAATTCCAGAGGATTAAATTTTATGGTTTACTAATATATGCGTCCTTGGTCGCAAATGAGCTAGTTATATTGCCACTAAGAAGGGAATGAGTTTTTTTATATTTTTGGGAGTGTGTAGGGTATAATGCTCAATTTAAATTGTGTAAGGACATAATTTTATAAATGTCCGGGGTAGAATCTAGGAATTTTCTATTTTCCCTAGATCACATTTTGTATGTCTGATACCTATACATTCATCACGTCATCACGATCATCCACGACGGCCTTTATCCGAAGCCAATGCATCCATCATCTTCACGTGCATCATGATACATGCGACGTGCTGCTCAACTCATTCCCACTACTCCAATACGGAATATTAGTAAAATGGTTTTATTAGAGTTGTTTATATTTGCATAAATATATATGGGAAATTTTTCAGAAAATAATTTTTGAAGTCTGAAATATTTTATCAAAAGCAGAATTTTTCTAAGTGTAGAAGTGGAGTGCCTCAGTTGAAGAGATCATTCAAACGAGCTGTCACTGTTATCCGAGCGAGATCAGCATCTCGCGCGAAGTCGTTCGAAAGACACGTGTCCTTCATTCTAGCGAGATTCCTATCTCGTTCGAGCGCTGCCGCCGCCTCGATTTTCTTATAAATACAAGTTTACCTTCTACACATTTTCCTAAGTCTTTCTGCAAACACGAATTCTGCTAAAACAACCCAGAATCAGACTTCACCTTTTAAGGTTTTCTTAAGACTTTTTATTCACATAATCACTCCTATTTATATATGTGAATTGTTAAACCTTCAAGAGGATCATTTACTCTTCTGGAGTACTTTGTGGAGGAGCCATCTTCTTCTCTACTACTGTCCACCTGGAGTTCCTGCGGGAGATTCCAATCGACGACATCAGAATCGATGCCTGCGGGTATTTATGTGTCACACTTATTTTCATTGTAATTCGTGTAACCGTACCTTACAAAATTATGGCGAAAATAAAAGGTTTTGCCCCTTTGGGGGATTTTTCCTCACTTGTGTGTGTTTGATTGTTCTTGCATGATTTCATCATATTCAATCACACCTAGATGCATGTTTAGGATTTAATTGAAAAACTGAGTTTAATTAAATAATTTCTTAATTTGAACGCAAGCGCACTCTTCAAATTGGTATTAGAGTCGGTTACACAATTATACCGTGTAATTTTCCGCAAATTTTTTCTAAGATATCAATTTTCTAAAAAATTGATTTTTGAAAAAGAGCGTGTTCTAATGGAGAAGTTATATAATAAAATGCCAGTTTTTGATGGGACAAACTATACATACTGGAAATCCCGCATGAAATCTGCTTTAAAAGCCATTGTTGAATGTGTACGAATTTTGGTTGAAAGAGGGTGGACACCTCCCTCCATCACTGTTGAGAACGTAACTAGTTTAAAATCCTCCACTGCTTGGACTGAAGAAGAATTGAAATGGTCATCTTTTAATTCTAAGGGGTTAAGTGCTATTTCTGGATTCGTCACACCTGATGAGTTCAAACGGATAATGACGTGCACCACGTCAAAAGAGGCATGGGATGTTTTGAAACTTACCCATGAAGGAACTAATGATGTGAAAGAGTCTAAATTGAAAAATTTAACAACTCAATTTGAAACAATCACCATGCTTGAGTCTGAATGCTTTGATGAGTTTTATGTTAGGTTATCTGCTATTGTTAACACTAGCTTTAATCTTTGTGAACACATTCCTAATGCTAGAGTTGTTAAAAAGATTCTTAGATCACTGCCTAAGCGTTTTATTCCTAAAGTCACTGTGTTAAATTATATGGGTAATTTAAATACGCTTAAATTAGAGGAACTTGTAGGAGACTTGCAAACGTATGAAATTGACATGTTTCCTAAATCTGTCAAGTCTAAAGATAAAGGAATTGCACTTAATGCCCAGGAGAGAAAGAGTGAAGGGTCGACAAGAAAGAGGGGAGAGTCATCTAGAAAAAGAGAGATAGATACGTCAGATTCTGAGTGTGACTTTGATTTAGATGATTTGGCCCTATTTGCTAAAAATTTCAAGAAAATTCTCAAATTCAAGAAAAATGGTAATTTCAAAAATAAAAAGAAGTTTGAGAAAAATAAGTTTGAAAAGAAAAATGAAAAATATTTTAAAGATCCTCCTAAGAAAGAGAGTGAGAGATGCTATGAGTGAGACAGTAGGGGTCATAGAGCGTTTGAGTGTGCTACTAGGCTGAATAGAGAAAAGGGAAAAGTTGTCCTTAATTCTACCCTTAGTGACAACAGTGAGGTCGAGTCAGTGGACTCTAGAGACGAGTCACCGCATGAGTGTAACTTCACCGCATTCATGGCTAGTCATGTGAGTACTTCTAGTGCTCCTCATGACAATGAAGATGGTGCTTCACAGGGACACCTCGACGGTGAGAGCGATGTGAGTGAGGGGGAGGATGATGCAAGTGAGAGTGAGTAATCTTCAACACGCCTACGCTGAGTTATATAATGAGTCATTTAAAACCAAAAAGCGTAAAAAAAAATTAGTTCTTAGGATCACCACGTTAGAGGAAGATTTAGAAGAAGCGAGAGAGAGTGTTTCCTCCACCTACACTACCTTGAGAGAGACAGAGAGACAGAGAGAGAGTCTAACTGTGTTGAGAAAGAAAGTTTGTTTAGAGAGAGAGAGAGACTGTTTGGAGAGAGAGAGAGTTGTTTTGAGAAAGAGAAAGGGGATTTGACTAAATAAGTGGCTACTCTTATGAGTGAGCTCCATTCCTCCCTAGAGACTCAGAAGAAACTAGAAGCCCTTGTTGCCCAGCTTACTCATGATCTTGAGAGAACACGGGAAGTCAAGGTTCAAATCAAGGACAAATTAAGAAAGATGGGAAATATGCTCCTCGGCCCCACTTTTGGTGTTGGTGATAGGCAGGGAATAGGTTATGATGGTGCCTCCACGTCCCAAATTGCACCTGGACCAGTTCCTGAGTTTACTATGACTCCATATGGTAATCGTCAAAAACCACGAAGGAGAGTTCGACCAAGAAAAGAAAACCCAGGTCCGCCTAAGACTGCGTTCTTCTGTACGTACTGCAAAAGAAAAGGCCACCTCAGGGAGTTTTTCTATAGTTTGGGTTGGACACGATGTACTACTTCTCCACCACATCGTATTGATGATTTTTCTAGTCTGAGAGGGTGTGTTGAGTTTTTAGCTGCCACATCAGAGAGCTTGATGGAGGAATTTTAACGGATGTCTTTACCGTCTGTGAATGCTTCTCGCATACCGGCTAAAACCAACAACAATAAGGGTAAAGAAAAGGCTACCACTTCTTGGGTGCCTACGAAAGATAAAAAGTCTTTTGTTGTTCATGTCACTCTCAAAGCACATAATACCTCACAGTGGTATTTTGATAGTGGGTGCCCCAGATATATGACAGGTGATGTCTCATTTTTTACCTACTTAGAGGAGTATAAGGAAGGTAGAGTCACCTTTGGAGACGGGAGCAAGTCTAGCATTATAGGATGAGGTACAGTATAGTTACCAGGATTTCCTAAGATAGAAAATGTTTTGTACGTCAAAGGTTTGAAAGCAAACCTTCTCAACATTAGCTAGTTGTGCGACGCTGACTTCACCGTAAAGTTTGACCGGGAAGTATGTAATGTCTATAATCAAGCCGGTAAACTTTTAGTGCGAGGGGTGAGAACAAAGGATAATTGTTATGGAACTGTGCCCACATCCTCACTTGTCTGCAACAGCACCACGATGACTCCTATAGATCTATGGCACCAACGTCTAGGTCATGTGAATGTTAGAGATTTGACTCGCTTAGCTAAAAAGGACCTAGTACGTGGCTTACCATCTCTTGGAAAGACGACTTCCACCGTTTGTGGACCCAGTCAGTTGGGAAAGTAAATCCCTAGCCCCCATAAGAAGTTGCATTCCATCACCACCTCCCGTGTACTTGAGTTGATTCACATAAATCTTATAGGTCCTACTCGTACTGAGAGTTTGGGTGGTAAAATGTATATCCTTGTGATGGTGGATGATTTCTCCAGATATTCGATTGTAGGTTTTCTAAGAGAGAAATTCGATGCTGTAGAGTTTTTAACGACCAAGTGTCGTGTCTTGTAAAATCAACACGGAGTCACTATTAATAGGATAGGTAGTGGCAATGGCACAGAATTTAAGGAAGCAAAGGTAGATCTAACTGTGATAGCCTTGGGATCAAACATGAGTTTTCTGCTGTGAAGATTCCTCAACAAAATGGGATTGTTAAGAGAAAGAATAGGATGATCTAGGAAATGGCTAGATCTATGCTTCTAGGTCGTAAGGTTTCCAGGAAATTTTGGGCAGAGGCAGTGTCTACTGCATGCCATACGGTGAATAGGGTTTACCTTCGTCCACACACACTTAAGATGCCTTATGAATTGTAGACTAGCAAGAAACCCAACCTTGCATATTTTCGTGTCTTTGGGAGTATATGCTACATTCTAAGGGATAGAGAGCAATTAGAAAAGTTTGATTCCCGGAGCGACGAGGGAATATTGCTAGGATATTCATTAAATAGTAGAGCGTACCGAGTTTTTAACCTGAAGGGCTCTAAGGTTATGGAGTCAATAAACGTCACCGTGCAAGATGACGACCCTTCAACATTTATTGATTCTAGCCTTCAGTATGAGGATGAGGACTTTTCTGGTAGCGATTTACTTGTCCCTCACCCACAACCTGTGGACCCTACTCCTGTGTTAGGGGACACACCTACTTGGGTTCGCAAGAGTCATGGTCCCCCTGCCATTGTTGGTGATCCCACTTTAGGGGTCAAGACTCGTGCTCAGTTAGAAAATGTTGTTAGCCATCTTTGCTACACGTACAAAGTTGAGCCCAAGAATCACAAAAAAGCACTCAAGGATGAACTTTGGATATCTGCTATGCAAGATGAGTTGCTTCAGTTTAAAAAGAACAATGTCTGGGAACTTGTCGCCCGACCTACTGAGACTAATGTGATAGGGATCAGGTGGATTTTCAAGAATAAAATGGATGGAAATGGTACCATAATCCGAAATAAGGCTAGGTTGGTCGCTCAAGGCTACACATAGATAGAGGGTGTAGACTTTGGGGAGATATTTGCTCCTGTTGCGAGGCTTGAGTCCGTCCGCTTACTACTCTCCATCACATGTCATCTTCGCTTTAAGTTATATCAGATGGATGTCAAGAGTTCCTTTCTAAATTTCATTCTTCAGGAGGAGGTTTACGTGGAACAACCAAAATGGTTTGAAGACCCTAAGCACCCGGAGCACGTCTACTATCTGAGAAAAGCCTTATATGGTTTGAAGAAAGAACCTCGTGCTTGGTACGAGAGGCTTACTTCCTATCTCTTAGCCCGTGGCTTCAAAGGAGGGGGAGTTGATATGACGATGTTCGTTTGGAGAGACGATGTGCTATTTTGGTTGCCCAGGTCTATGTGGACGACATAGTCTTTGGATCCACGTGCTCCCAGCATGCTCAATACTTTGAGGAGGAGATGAAAAGTGAGTTTGAGATTAGCATGGTAGGCGAACTTACTTTCTTTCTTGGTCTCCAAGTTCGTCAGCTAGAGGATGGGATGTTCATCTCCCAATCCAAGTATGCTAGAGACCTAGTGAAGAAATTTGGTTTAGACTCCGCTAAGCATGCACGTGCACCTATGATTACTTCTAATAAGCTTAGTAAGGACACTTCAGGCAAGGATGTAGAGAAAATCTTGTATCGGAGTATGATAGGTGGTCTTATCTACTTGGCTGCCAGTCGCCCCGACAGAGCCTTTAGTGTTGGAGTCTGTGCGCGATATCAGGCGTCCCCGAAAGAGTCACACTTACTTGCTCTAAAATGTATTATCAAATACGTGAGTGGGACTCTCACATATGGTATTTGGTATTCCATTGATACCAATGACCGTTTGTCCGCCTATTCGGATGCCGATTGGATCGGGGATGTAGATGGTTATAGGAGCACTTCTGGTGGGTGTTTCTATTTTGGTTCTTCTCTTGTCTCCTGGTTGAGAAAGAAGCAAAACTCCATCTCCTTGTCCACTGCGGAGGCTGAGTACATTGCCGTCGGGAGTTGTTGCATGCAGCTCTTGTGGATGAAGCAAATGTTGGAAGATTATGGAATTTCACAGGACACCATGACTATTTCCTGTGATAACACGAGCGCGATACACATATCCCGCAATCCAGTCCAGCATTCACTCACAAAGCACATCAAGATACGCGAGCACTTTATACGTCAGTTAGTTGAGGATACAGTCGTATCCCTGATTTTCATACCCACCGACGTTCAGTTAGCCGATATATTCACGAAGCCTTTAGATGCCCTTAGATTTGAGAGTCTTAGGAAGTCTTTGGGGATTTTCACAGTTGACTGAGGGGTTGGTTCATGTCTAGGATAGGATGCATTGTCATGTTCATATCATATGATTCCTATTCCTAGGTTGTATCTTTTGTATTATTATTTTTCTACTTTTTCTATTTTTTGAAAAATCCAAAAAGATTTTCTTTTTATATAAAATTTTTGAAAAAGCACAAAAAGATTTTTTTATTTTATTTTCACCTTTTATGGATTAGCATTTAAGATAGCCGAGTCACAAATTTCATTCCATTTATTCACGTGACTGTTTGATAGTGATTTGAGACGCTACAGCATTGCATCCATGCCCTTTACATTGTTTGGAGTCTTTGAGATGTGATTAGTGATATCTTTCTACATATTTGGCTCCTTATCTCCTTTATTACACACATGCACGGTTTTATTTGATTATTTTACTTGTCTATCACATATTGGCTTGAGTGTTTTCATCTCAATTCTGTCTATATAACGAACCATATGTGATAAAACTTGACAAGATTGGAATGCATGTAAAAACCGTTTCGTGAGATTGTGTTTTTAAATGGTGAAGGGCTACGAAAGGTTCTTATCTAGCCTTTGAGATAAGCCACCGTTAAATCGGACCTAAAAAATTGAGGAATTTTATTATCCGGGTCCAAAAAGGTTAAAAGAGCTCGAAAAAATTTAAAGGCAATAAAAAGAAATACATGCCAAATATGGGTCATTTAGGTTTCACCATCAATTCTCCAAAGTTTGAGAATTTAGATTACCTCTATTCAAAATATAAATCTGAGGGAGTTTGGTTGGAGAATTTAAATGGGTTTGCACTTCCTTGAAAGTCCTAAAAAAGCATTAAATCGTTTGGACGTTATTGGTGTGGAAATCATTTTGAGATTTGATTTGTTGATTTGATTGAGTCAATGTCTCTTATTTCCATATTTTTACACCTAAGGAAGATGCTAAGTTTATTCGTTACGAGTATTCGATATTCATCATGCACATATGTCATGTTTGTATGTATTGATTTTCCTATCGAATTTGATCACACCCCTACATTTACGCTATCATCGACTTGGTTGTTTTTGTGTTTGTTCATGGTGTGATTCTTTGTTGTATATTTTGTGAGAAAATTTTTGAAAAATACAAAAATATATTTTATTTACCTTGTGACATTTTCCATATTTATGCTTCTCATATATATGTCTATTTGGGGACATTATAAAAGGGGGGAGAATGAATTATGGGGGAGATTTGTTTGGTTGATTTATCATTGATTTGCTTAAGCTTAATTGATCTTTGATTTTAGCATATCATTATATTTCAAACTGTTGCTTGTCACGGGTATCTGCTTTATCTCATGTGTGTAGGTATAAAGTTGATAGCCTTGGGAGTCAAAGTTGATTTATTGGATTGTACACCCTGATGAAAAAAGATTTGGGAGTTTCTGAAGAGCTGAAGATTTGAAGATGTTGAAGTTTGATTGAAGACATGTCATGTAGTATTCTCAGTTTGAGGGTTTAATGGGAATATTATATTGTATGTCATTTATTTTAAGGAGATTGCATAATTCGGATTTTTATGTATGTACCGACATAGACATAGGGGGAGATTTGTAAGGACATAATTTTATAAATGTCCGGGGTAGAATCTAGGAATTTTCTATTTTCCCTATATCACAGTTTATATATCTGATACCGCTACATTCGGCACGTCGTCACGATCATCCACGACAGCCTTTATCCGAATCCAATGCATCCATCATCTTCACGTGCATCATGCTACATGCGACGTGCTGCTCAGCTCATTCCTACTGCTCCACTACGCAATATTGGTAAAATGGTTTTATTGAAGTTGTTTATATTTGCATAAATATATGGGAAATTTTTCAGAAAATAATTTTTGAAGTCTGAAATATTTTTTTATCCAAAGAAGATTTTTTCGAAGTGTAGAAGCGGAGTGCCTCGGTCGAAGAGCTCGTTCAAACGAGCTGGCACTGTCGTTCGAGCAAGATCAGCATCTCGCGCGAAGTCGTTCGAACGACATGTATCCTTCGTTCGAGCGCTGCCGCCGCCTCGATTTTATTATAAATACAAGTTTACCTTCTACACATTTTCCTAAGTCTTTCTGCAAACACGAATTCTGCAAAAACAGCCCAGAATCAAACTTCACCTTTTAAGGTTTTCTTAAGCCTTTTTATTCACATAATCACTCTCATTTATATATGTGAATTGTTAAACCTTCAAGAGGATCATTTACTCTTCTGGAATACTTTGTGGAGGAGCCATCTTCTTCTCTACTACTGCCCACCTGGAGTTCCTGCGGGAGATTCCAGTCGACGACATCAGAATCGATGCCCGCGGGTATTTATGTGTCACACTTATTTTCATTGTAATTCGTGTAACCATACCTTACAAAATTATGGCAAAAATTAAAGGTTTTGCCCCTTTGGGGAATTTTTCCTCACTTGTGTGTGTTTGATTGTTCTTGCATGATTTCATCATATTCAATCACACCTAGATGAATGTTTAGGATTTAATTGAAAAACTGAGTTTAATTAAATAATTTCTTAATTTGAACGCAAGCGCATTCTTCAAATTGTTTAAAACTCTATGTAATTTAAAATTTTAAAAAGGGAATGAGTTTCATTAATCAATCATCACTTATATGTTTAAAGAGCTATGCAATTTATGCATCCTAGTTTACTTACCTTGGGGTTTTGAATAATTATAAGAGGTACGTGTGGTTGAGTTCTGCAGCTGGAAGAGAAGTCAAAATATCGCGACTTTTTATGCATTGGCATATTATTTGTCTTAATGAGGTAAGATAGACACAAACAAATATTTATGTTGTGATGGAGTATATGAAGTCCGGTTAACTGTTTGATCCCAAAGTTATGTTTATATCCATTTTTAGGGGTTATATAGGAAATTGTTAGTTAAATTCTTCATGTGTTATCCACAGTTTATGATATTCTAATGTTATTTTTGCATCCATTTTTAGGTTATATCTAGAAAAAATCATGCTGGTCCTAAGGTTGATGTTTCGAGTTGTGGTGTCATCTTGTATGTCTTACTATAATAGAGGATTCGAGGTCCTAAGAAGCATAATTATTTGGGGGATCCCCCAAATAATAGATGAGTACTTTCCATTATGACCATACTTTTTTTTCATTTCAATTATTACTGACTATATCTCAAATTCAATCATCATGTAAAACTCAGTAGTAAAAAATATTGCAATTTAGTACACCTATGTCGTAAGCATAATGACACGATGGCCATACCTTTGTAAACCTTCAAACATTTTGCATTGATACTGATATTGACTGGCAACGTTAGTTCACTTTTTTCTTTCGATTTATTTATACATCTAGCAACATTAATTGACAATAATACCATCTTGTAAATGTCAAGATCAAGGTTGAATTTCATGTTCCCTCTCCATTTGTTTTTACATGGGAGGTATACTTTGTGATGTATTGCATATAGCTAGATGTGCGAACATAGGTAGTCACCAATGTTTCTTTGTAAAATATTTTCTCTAACTCAGTCGTGAGATGTCAAAGAAGTTTATTTGGATGCGTAATTAAAGGATTTTAAAATGGATTATCAAGGGTGAATAAATATACAAAACACTAAATAATATACAATATTAATTTCCTCATATTTAAGTTTACTTACCTAACATTTTGAAAGTTTTGTAACTTCTTAGATTACCTGGGCTGAGCACAATGAAGTAGATAACGAATCAATTCACAACATATTTCGGTTACTAGTT
This sequence comes from Sambucus nigra, assembly GCA_949130495.1. Classification (NCBI taxonomy): domain Eukaryota; kingdom Viridiplantae; phylum Streptophyta; class Magnoliopsida; order Dipsacales; family Adoxaceae; genus Sambucus; species Sambucus nigra. The sequence continues at coordinate 108,141,874 of OX422221.1, read as the reverse complement.
ACATCAGGTTTAGCATTTCCTGTAATGAAGGCATCCAAAGAGAAGCATTTGAAGCCAGTGCCCATTATCAATGCGTAAGATATATTAATGAAGACCAACTTTAACCTAGATAATCGAGGAACCCCTAAAGGTGTTGCGGTAGCAGTTGCAACTTTGGTATGGATACTAATCCATGCAAAACTAGTTTTTATATTCCTCCATCCTGATAGTTATCGCAACAAGGTATGCACAAGTAGAGATGCATAATTGTTATTAAGTATTGATTGATAGAAATTTTTTGTTCAAATGTCTCAAAACTCTATGGTTTTTTTGACTTTGTTTCTCATTTATTTGTGTAAACTTAGTTTAGGTGTCCTCCGAAGTTTTCAATGTTTGACCTTTTCCACTAGTAACTTTAAGTGACACTTGAATTATAAGGGGATGCAAAAAGTCTAAAGAAATGCCCAAAAGGTCATTTTAGGGGCTAAGTGGCAATAAGAAAAAAAATCAGGGACAAGATTAGGTGAAACCAAATATATGAGGGCTAAAGTAAACAACCCGACCAACTTTAGTATGATCATTTTATTGAACTTCTTCAAATGAATTAATTTATTTCTTTGTTCAATTTATCTTTCTCCCTAGAATTACTCTTCATTTGTTTCGAGCAGTTCTATTTTGTTGTCATTAACTAATGGATTTAAGTCCTAAACGGGTTGATATATGATATATGAATATGAAAATAACCATGTTAAGTTTAATGAAAGTGAGATGACCTTTACACGAAACTGAATTGATAGTATCATAACCAAAGGAAAGTAGTTGAGGTTAGTGATTTAATGATTAATTTATGAATACTACATAGATGGACAAAGGAAAGAATAAGCGGATGCATGGGGACTCTATTTCAAAGATACCCATTGGCTACTTTAGTAACATTGGTTTATCCCTATTTGCAACATCTGGATATAGATAGTGCACTGGTCATAACACAAAGACAAGTATCCATAAATGTGTCTTCATACCTAAGATAACTAATGAAATTTGGTCCAGATGGAATTTAAATGTTAAAAGTGTAAATTGAATAGGATGGCCTTATATGATATGTGAAAGACCTTGTAAGTTCTTATTTGGTTCAATTTTTTATGTTGTTTCAAAAATGGAAAATTTACATCTAAATTCTCATCAGTTGTATTAAGAGTTTGAAAGCATTATAAGCATTACTTGTTATTTTAGGGCTCATTAGATGTAAATAAATTTTATATTTAATTGATGTACACCTTATTTTTTAAACTAAGGATTTACTTGCTAAAATGCCTTTACGATTGGGTTTGGAAAATCTACCAAGTATAAGTTGTATGTGCTTAGAAAATTTCACTATTTGTTCTTTTTTGTTTTTGCATATAGACATGGAGATAGCCCTTGAAATTTTCAGACTATGAACTGTTGAAATCAAAGTGGTTGGTTCCATCCATTCAAAATTCTTTAACATTATCTTTTGTGTTATTGAGGAAACATAGAAACTTAACTGTGTTATATGTATATGTATATTTTCTAGATTTATATCTTTGATGTTATTCCTATATTATACCTTTTTAAAACTATATAAGATGATGTTATCTCCCAAATATTACGTTTTTTTATTATTAATTGTACTCCAATATATCAATTGTATCTGCTAAAAAAACAAATGTTTAATAGTAATAAAATGGATATCATTCCAAACTTCTTGTGTGGACTCATTATAAACATAGTACCATATATTTAACAAGGATAAAATGGATGAAAAGATGGAGATATGCATGATCTTCTTCTAATGTCAATTGTTACTTAGTTTCTATGGATTGTTGGTTTGAATTGTGTTTTCAGAGAAAAAATAGTTGTCATTCCATACTACTATGTGTCTCTCCTACTGATTGTGTGGACTCCGATCATCTCTGTCCCAGCCAATGCCCTACCATCAATAATCGAAGTTAACGCTTTCAATAAAACAATCTCTGTGGTGAATTTACTATTATTATATTTCTAGTTTTATTGTAATTCTAATTTCATGTCAAATTTTTCCTTGCATTTGCATGATGAGACTTTAACATAGTCTCTTGTCAACGTCTTCCACCAGCGTATATGGATCGTGGTGGGCATATTGATTTTGTAAATAGAATATAACTGGATTTGCTTAATTTGTATACTAATTAATGAATTCTTATATTTATTGGATTAGGTAGACTATACAACGACGTTTGCTTTTCGGCTCTTAATGTTTATAGATAATGGACTTTCTTCTGTAATAGGATTGTATGACCTCTTATCTCTCTACCCTACCTTAATTGAGTTCGTCACACTCTAGAATCTCCCGATCATATTTTATGTCATTCAAGTCCCTCCCAAATTTTAGTTTGAGATGATGGTTGTTAAAGAAAACTCTTGTGCAAAGTGAACCAAGATTGGAGAGCCATGTGGTCTGTGTGACTATTTATAGAAGATGACATGCATTGAGATTGAAGATTCATTAATTGACAATTGCGATTTATTTTTTATTTATTAGTCTGTGTAGATGTTCTTGTCCATAGTGATATAGTTACACACTCATGCAATCATTTTTAGTATTTTAATATTATTTTCCATGTATACTCATATGGTTTTTTATTATTAAATTTTTTGGAACATTTTTTTCTACTTTAATGCAATTTGTAAGTACATTTATATCATTGAGATTGAAATAAAAAGACGTGTTGTGGGAGGGTGGTGGCATGTGGTGGATAATTGTTTGTCTTATGTTTTTAACCATTTTTTATTATTTGCTATATATGAGGATGGTTGCATGTGGTGGATGATTTCATATTTTTTTCAATATTTTAATTTATGTAATAGATCATAACACTTACAAAAAATGATAATTTTTTCCTTACATATTATTATTTGTAAGTGTTTTCAACCGTTGTAAAAAATATTTTTTTTCATTTGCAAGTGTTGTAACCATTTCAAAATAGAAGTGGTTACTGAATTTTACAATGGCTTTGAATACTTGCAAACAAAATTTTTACAATTGTTCAAAACCGTTACAATATTTTTTGTGAAGGTTATTCATAACGGGCATTCGTTCCCGATAAATCGTTGCAAATTGCATTTGCAATAATTTTGGACACTTGCAAAAAAAATTTGAAATGCACCAATTTGCAAGTGTTTTGAAATATTGTAAATGCCATTTGCAATTGTTGAAAACACTTACAATTTTCCTGTTTTGATGTAGTGTCCCTCAATTCCCATATTTTCAACAAAAAACACTTCCTACCGCCTTCAGTCCACACCTCCTTCCCCCACAACCACCTATAATACCCCTTACTTTTGAGTAAATATTTTTATATTAAATTTCCATGTGGGTTAGTTATATAAAATAAAAGAAATTGAAGTAATTATTAATTTAAGTAATGTAAGAGTTAATATTTATGAGTATTGCATGTTTACCAATTACGCGAATGTAAATAGTGTAATATTATGTTATGTTGAGTCACTGGGCTTTAAAGTGACGGTTATGATTTTTATTCCAGTCGGGTTATTATAAGAATGTTAATATAACGTTGTAATAAAAAAATTAATGAACGATATTTCGGATGTTAGTTTAAAGGGCATGGTTAGTCTGGGAATGGTTGAGATAGTCAAAATAAGTGCCAAGTTTGTTTTTAGGTTCCGAGGGTACTTTTGGTTGGTTATGACTTAAATATAATGTTACGAGTCATTTTAAGTATGTAGTAGCATTTAATGTTAGTCTTAATGCATTTGGGAATTTAAGTCTTGCAAGAGCATTTATATCTCATTTGTGTATTTCTTAACCTAGAGAGTTAGAGAGAAGTGGGAGTTTGAGAGAAAGAAGAGAAAAGAGGAGATTTGCCATTTCGAGCCCAAAATCATTGCTACGAAGGAGAAATCGTGACTACAATCTTGAAGCAAGTTATTAAGCTTACATAAACATATGATTGTTTTGAATAAATTGCATTTATGGTTTGTGTTCTTGAGTTTGAACCAAAAATGGTTATAGATGATTTTGGTGTTTAAACCCTTAGGTATTCGATTTAGACATGATTAGAGTTGGATATATTCATGGGTTATTGTGTAGGAATGATTTGATAAAGTTATTATTAGATGATATTGGGTGTAGTGGAAGAAAAGAGAATTGGGGGATTTAGGGTTCATATCAACCCGTAGCCCCAACTGGGCATCTCGACCAGGGTGAATCGATTCGCCCTCCTTAGCGAATCGATTCGCTAAATTTGGTGGCTACAGGTCTGGGGAGCTGAATCAATTCGGGTTAAGGACAAATCGATTCGGGCTTAGACAGAAGGTTGGTTTCCTCAGCCGAATCGATTTGCTTTTTGTGCGAATCGATTCGCTTTCAAGGGCGAATTGATTCAGCCTTAGGTGAATCGATTCGAAACTCCAGCTGTTTTATGAAAAGTTTCCAACTTAGTTTCTACTCCTTTTCTTTTGGGTTTAAGGCTTAGAAACCTTCTATTAGGATGTATTAAGAAGCATTATGACCTCACATAAGGAGAGTGATACTATCGGATAGTAAGGGAGTGTTCGGGCTCAATTCGGGGACTAATTATAGGAGTATAATGCCTCTTTTCCTCTAGTAAATGAGAGTAGGACTAGTATAGAGTCAGGTAGTGTTATGTTGGACCTTCAGGGGCTATTATGAGAGTAATTATCCCTTGTAGACAAATTTGGTATGTACATTTGGTTTCTAAAATAAGGATCGTATGTTTAAATTAATATAGTTCGTGACTATGGCGCATTTACACATACCTCTCTAAATGCTATCATAAGGTAAGTACGCGATAGAGGTAAATCCCCTAGTTAATAATGCAGGGATAGTATAGTCCTCAGGCCATGGTACGAGTTGTTACATTGTATGATTGTAGTGTTCAAAGTGAGGTAATTATGGGTATGGTTATGACTCACTATCGAAGGTATATAGTCGTTTCCCATGCATTGAGATTTAGGATACCCAGGTGGTATTTGTTATAGGCCCTGGAAGATGATAGTATTTAGGGGTACATCCAGTGGGGTGACTCTCAGAAGGATGGTTCTAGAACCGTTATTATTTAAATGTAACTGTTCTCACTGAAATGGTATTTCACACGAATGATTAATTGATTTAAGGAAATTGTGAACCAACTTTAATTGCATATGGTCCTTAATGATTATTGTTTCGTATGGTCATATTAAATTGGTATACTTGGCATGTTGAATAGAGTTAGGTTACTCCCATTAAGTAGATGCGTAATTTAACTTAACATGAATTATACTCGTTAGGTTTTGCACTTAGAAGAGAGGTGAGGATAATTACTTGAATGAAGAGCGAATTTAACTTGTTTATGAAAGTTAACATTCATAACTGTAATGCATTTTATTCACATGTATATCATATCAAACCAGTACATGACCCGTTTATATTTCTTCTTCTTGTGTGATTTTTATTTATGCTCAGATGCTCCGCCGCATGGGCGCCCGCTTTGATCTTTCCTTCCCAGTGTCATGGAGCTACAACATTTTTGCGAATATTATAGGATTTTGGTATTAAACGCATCAATCTATTTTGGATATTCTAGATATGATTTTTCTATATATTCGGGCGTGTTTCCCAAGTCTATTATTTATGACTACTATAATACTCGGTGTAACCTTTTGTAGTAGTCTGTTAACCGACAACTTATTTGGTTATGTTTTGTAGAATTATTATTAAACCATTACATGTCCTTATCTATATCCACCTTTTGTTATAGATTGAATTGTCGAAATGTTTTTTTATCAAACTCGCAAAAATTGTATGACACCCGTTTTAAAAAATATTTAGTGGTTGTCTCGTATTATTATTATACGATAGTGATGCTAAGAATGGACCATTTAAAATTCCTATTTTTATTAGAGTAGTGGTTTGGTCACGTCTTATTTTAATAAGCAAGGTGTCACACCAGCCACCCATTCCAACCAAACACCACCACATATTTCATCCAGCCCCTCATTCTCAACAACCCATAAAATGGGTTTTTAGATTTTGTGTGTGTTTCGAATACCTGTGTGTCTGTGTGTGTGTCTGTGGGTTTGCGTGTGTATATGTGTGTGTGCGCGCGACAGAAGAAGATAAATCTCCGTAAGAGAGTGAGGTATGGTTTCTATGTGAGTGGAAGAGTGAGGGGAGACTGAGAGAGAAAGAACAAGAAGAGAAATAGAGAAAATAGGGTTTCTACGAAAAGAGTATAATACCCCTTTAAAAATATCACATGACAACTTTTTTGTGGAAAAATTAACGATGTTAACGGAATGGGGTTATTTGTAGTCATTTTAAAATTCAGGGGGTTAGATGCCAAAAATGAAAGTTCAGGGAACAATGTGAAAAAAAGAGTAAAGATTAGCGAAAAAAGTGCAATTAACCCCTTTATTTTAAAATCAATGTTGAAACACTGGGCTTTTCAATAATTACCGATTAATATATCTCCTTCTAATTATAAAGAACCCTCTATGTTAATATTAATAGTTTTATGTATTTATCCATTTTATCCCCCAAATTCTTAGTTGTTTTGTATAAAAAAATTATAATACATGGCAAAACACATTACATTTTTTGTTTTGCACACACCTAGTGCATGCTCCGATTTATCGTATATATATAATTTATTATAACTACAAGCACACTCCTATATGGTGTGAAAACCAATTTCTTAAATTCCTTTAAAATTTTGAATTATTAACCGAACTTAGTAGAGATGATCTCCCATAGTGAGTAGATCATGTGTAAAAAAATCATAAAAAAATGTATTCTATAAGTGGGTAAGATGGTCATATAAATATTAATCGTAGAAATGCACATATTTATCATCTCACCCCCACTTACGGATTAAAACTCTTAATGATTTTTTGTAGTTGGTATCCTCCAAGAATATCTGCACAAGTTTGCTTGGAAAAATTATTAATATTAAAAAAAGGAGCTTGACACCATTAAGATAAAATTTCCTCAATAGGTCATATTTTCATAAGTAGTAAAAATTTATTAGCTATTTTTTAATGGGATCTAATGGAGTTAAAGTATTTTCTAATGGAATTTATTGAATCGAGGAAAAAAACACAGGACTTGTGTGACTACATACATAGTAAACATGGTTAATTACTATAGTTCCCTTTTAAAAACTTAGTCACTAGGTTAACCGATCATCACTATGAATTTCAAGAGTATTTTAAACATGAACATTTTCAAAATAGGAGTTTTTGGACTTACCTCTTATATTAATGACACAAATAGACTGAACCCCCTTGAAGATGAAAAATCTGACATAACCTCCCAAACACTAACTCGATTAACCGAACCCATTTTTATATTCTTTTTTATAAATCGGTCCTAATTCGGTCCTAAATTAAGAGACCCGAAATATTCGGTTCAGTCTAAAATTTCCATTAAAAAATCGATCTTGAGACTGGACCGAACCGTTTAACTTAATATTACATAATATATATTAATTTTATATAAATATATCATATACTAAAAGTAACTAAATATCAAAACCCTAAAGACACAACACTACACTTGAACCTTTCAAAAATATCTCACGGCCGCAAACTCTCTCCTCACTTTCCCCTTCTCTTCCTCTCTCTCTCCACTCCAACTCACCGGTCGATCTTGCGACGTGCCACCCACCACCATGAACACACGATCCCATAGCCACGATAGCCAAAAACAAATGGCCCACCTCCACAGGACCACAACAGCTGATCCGACGCACCTCACCTCTTCAGCAGCTGATCCGACGCACCTCTCCTCCACAATAGCTGCTCCGACGCACCTTGCCTCCACAACAACTGATCCGACCCACAACTCCACGCTAATATTCTTATTTTCATTTTTAGTTTCTTAACGAAAAACCCATAACCCACATTTTTTGTTACATTTTTTGGCCCTTTTTGGTTCTTGATTTTGGTTACAGTTTTTTCGGTTTCAGTTTTTATCTTTTTAGGTAAAGGGTTTGCTTAGGTTTGTAACCCACGTTTCGCTTAGATTTGTAACCCATTTGTAACTCTGTTTTTTGTTACAGTTAGTTCATATAACATTTGTAAATTGTAACTTTGTAAGGTTTAAAAATTGATTTTGTACAAAATTATGTTTAGATCTAAAGTTTTTAATCATAAAACATTTAAAATATTTTAAAACATCTAGATCTAAAATATTTTTGGTCAGATTTCAAAATTAAAATGTTATTTCAAAATAAGTGTTCCAAATCTTGACTTTGCAATATTATTGTGATGATGATCAGTGTTGAAATCACACTCAAAATTTTTAAAAGCATAAAATATTTAAATTGTATACATTTACTTAATATATAATAATTAGTAGGTATGTCTCTACAATTGAGTGTGCATAAATGTTGTAAAGATCCCCTAAAAGTTTTCCAAATTTTCTCTTTTATATGTTGACTGACTGTAAATATTTTTTAAAAGCATAAAATATTCAGATTGTATACATTTACTTTAACCATACGTACAGTTAATGGTACTTTACATGGATTTTACATACATACAGTTAATGCTATTTTACATGAATTGTATGCATTTACTTCAACCATACATACATACATTTTCTGTTTGTGGATTTTACATTTTGTTATTTTTTTTCCATGTGTAGATGGATGGAGTGACTGAAGATCAGGCGAATGCTACTTTACATGGTTCGCCAGCGTTGCCAAAAACTCATCCCGTGCGACAGAAACGGAAAAATGCATCTACGGTATGGGATCACTTCCATAGAAATAATGATGTCAAAAAGCCTAGAGCTATTTGTAATTATTGTGGCATTTCTTATGCGTGCGACTCTAAAAAGAATGGGACTAAAAATATGAAAGAACACACTCCTTCTTGTAGAGAGTTACCCGCTAATAAGAGATTAGTAGGGGAAAATTGGCAAAAAAAGTTGTCATTTATGTTGAAAAAAGAACCGAATGGAAATGAGCCAAGTTCAAATTTATTGTCTATATCTTTTAATGCGGAAGCTTGTCCTCAAGGGTTGGACGAATTGCTTATAATTGACGAGCTAGTGTATAAATTTGTGGAGAATGAGGGGTTTAGGATGTTTATGGCTCTCGCACAACCAAAATTGCATATTCCTAGTCATCGAAAAATTGCACGAAATTGCCTAAACATATATGTGGATTTAAAGAAAAGGTTGAAAAAACATTTGAAAGGTCAAAATATTTGCCTTACCACCGATACATGAACTTCCATTCAAAATGTAAATTACATGTATCTCACCGCACATTATATTGATAAAGAATGGAACCTACGCAAAAAGATTTTGAACTTTTGTCAAGTCAAAACTCATAAGGGTGAGGAATTAGGACAAGTTGTTGAGGATTATTTGTGTGATTGGGGGATAGATAGTATTTTCACTCTCACAGTTGATAATGCTAGTTCCAATAATGTTACCATTAGTTATTTGAAAAGAATGACAAAACATTGGAATGGTACCATTTTGGACCATGAGTATTTACACATGAGATGTTGCGCACACATTCTCAATCTTATTGTTGGAGATGGATTAAGGGACATGAATGAATCAATTGCAAAAGTGAGTAGGGCCGTAAAATATGTGAAGTCCTCACCTTCTAGGTTGGTAAAGTTTAAAAATTGTTGTGATAAGAAAAAGATAGAATCAAATGGTTTGTTATGTCTTGATGTTCCAACGAGATGGAACTCCACATTTATGATGTTGGTGGCGGTCATTAAATTTGATAAAGCATTTAAAAGGATGGAGGAAAATGATAATGATTATTTGTCCTACTTTGGTGTAGAAGAGGAAAATGATGGGGATGGTGATGAGAGGGGAAGAGGGTCGGTGTTTGTTAGAAATTTAGGACCTCCAAAATTTGAGGATTGGGAAAAAGCTAAGAGTTTTGTGAAGTTTCTTCGAATCTTTTATAATGCTACTCTAAAATTCTTGGGGTCATTATATGTTACATCCAATGCTTTTTTTCATGAACTTGTGATTATTGAAAGTAAGTTGGTGCATTTGAAAAATTATAGTGATGATTTTTTTATCTTCAATGGCCGGGAAAATGATTGCCAAATTTGAAAAGTATTGGAATGTAGATAAATTAACTTCTTGTTGTTTATTTCCATTGTCCTTGACCCACGTTACAAGTTAAAGTATGTTGAATTTTGGTTTAGTGAGTTGTATGGTTGTGTTAAATCAATGGAGTTGTCAAGAAGAGTTAAAGATACATTAATTCGTTTGTTTGAGTGGTATAATGGTCATAAATCATCTAATGCATCTTCAAACAATATGAATAAACTAATTAATGTGGTTGGGGTTGATGAGGTTGAGGATGGTCGTGCATTTTTAACATCTCAATTTAAAAGGCATTTAGAGTCAGAGGATAATTTAGGTGCAAAATCGGAGGTGGAAAAGTATTTATTGATACTTGTGAGGTGGAAAATGATAACTTTAATGTTCTTGGTTGGTGAAAAAATAATCAAGGCAAGTATCAAGTGCTATCTCGTATGGCACGAGATGTATTATCTATTCCCGTGTCTACCGTTGCCTCCGAATCCTCTTTTAGTACGGGTGGTCGTGTGCTTAATCCTTTTCGTAGCTCTCTAGCTCCTACAACGGTGGAGGCACTTGTTTGTGCTCAAAATTGGCTCAAATCTTCAATAAAACCTATCAACATTCGAGATGCCATGGATGAAATTCAAGAAATGGAGAAACTTGATTCGGGTAATAGTTAATTTTAAATTTAATGTATATTTTTCATAATTTAAATGTTAAACTTTTGTTATTGAATTTTTATTTGACATAATCATTGTTTTGTATGTTTTGTAAAAATATTGGGAGAGAGATTCAATACCTCAATTCCGACTATTGTGGTGGATTGATGCGCCTTTTGGAGGAGGTGGAGGAGACTCGAGGACTTTGTTTTAGCTTACTTTTGAAGCTCTTTTATTTTTATTCTAGACAATGGGACTTATAATATGGTGGGCATGTAATATTTTGTTATGGTGGACATGTAATATTTTCTTATGGTGCTTGCTTGGACATGTAATATTTTGTTATGGTGGACATGTATTACTTTTGAAGTTATTTTAATGTTTGCATATTATTGGGAAAAACAACATTTTATTCACTAAAATTAGGCAAAACAGGACATCACATTTGAAGGAAAAAACAACACCTTAAATGGTGCAAAACAACACCTTAAATGGTGATAAAACAACACTTTAAATAGTGCAAAACAACACCTAAAAAGTTCAAAACAGCCTTTAAATAGTACAAACAGCAAAAAATTAGTAGGTTTTTATTGAAAAAAATAAATAAATAAATGTAAAAAGTGGACCGATTATTAACCGAACCGAACCGAAAATAGCCTAGACCGATTAAATAGGCTAAACCGATTAAATCGGTCCGAATTCAATCTTCTCAAATATAGGACCGAATAATTCGGTTCGGCCCCTAAAATGACCAAAAATCGGACCGGACTCGACCGCGCCCACCCCTAAAGATGGATGTTAGTCTTCGTTACAAAAACTCAATAATTTGTAATTGACTTAACCCCTAATAATTTGGAAAAAAATTATCTCCCACTTCCCTTAATCGTCATGTTCCCCAAATTCAAAAACCTTAGTTTCAAAAACTCTTAAGTAATTTCAAGAAATAGAATTCAAAAGCATATTCTTATAAACACATGCGAACACACATACACACACACACACACACACACAAATATATATATATATATATATATATATATATATATATATATATGACCAGGTGCTGACCAAGTCCATGCGTACTTGGAGGCCAATTCTTTAAAAATAGTTAAAAAAAATTAGTTGATTTTTTTTTTGTGGGGTATTTTTTTTGGTCGATTTTGTGGGGTATTAAACATTACATCCTACCTTAAAAATTTCAGGACATCAACAAAGCAATTCGGGGAAGGAGTTTCTCATTTTAAACACTCAACTCGTCAGTATTTCACTGTTTTTGCTCAACTTCATACTAAAAAAGATGGAAGTGTATATATATATATATATACATACATGTGTGTGTGTGTGTGTGTGTGTGTGTGTGTGTGTGAGTATGTATTTATTTTATATTTAATTAATAGTTTTTTTAGAGTTTTTGAAATTAGGGTTATGGTTCTTAATTTGGGGATGGAGTGTGATGCCCCTTCTATCCAAATAACGAATGGCCAACCCTCTATTAGAATAAAATAGGAATCTCAGACTGGCTCATTCTTAGCATCACTGTCAAAAATCAAATTAATCATTAATAACCTTTTAAGCCCGGTGTCAAATTTTAAAAACTTATAAACTTGCTTTAAATAAAATTTTCCCTCGTACAACAAAATATTCTAGATAATATAAATATGCATTGACCGCAAGAATGAAATAAATAGTGAGAGGTAAAATATATATATTAACCAAAAAACACTAAGTAAAACTCAATACAATAATCCAAATGAGACTAAAATAAAGTAAAATCTGCAAAAAGTAAAGACTATCCAATAATAAGCAATAAGCCCTGAATAAATAACTGAATGAACTCCTTTCTAGAAAGAAAGGATAGATGCGTCGAATCGAGGCCTGCTGTCAGCTACAGCTGCTGCAGTAGGGCGACCAACGGATCAGATCTTATCCGAATCCAAATCCGATCCATCTACACGGATTTGGATCACGCCTAAAATCCAATTACCCAATTACCCGTTTATTAAATGGAGCGAATTTGGATTCATGTGATCCGATCCGTTAATAATCCGATCCGATTAATATATATCTATATATCTATATATATATAATATTTTAATTAATATATATATATATATATATATATATATATATATATATATATATATATATTATATATATATATATTGTATTTAGAAATTTATTAATATTTTAAATATATATTTTAATAGTTATTTAAAGTAGTCCTATATTAATATATATTGTATTTATTTATAATAGTAATTTATATTATAATATATACTGTATTTTGAAATTTATAATAGTTTTTTATAATATTATAATTGGATCGGATCGGATCGGATAAGCGGATCGGATTAACGGATTCTTAACGGATTCGAATTTGAAACCCTAATAGATAATTCGTCGGATAATCGGATCGGATCCAAATCCATTTAACATAAAGGGATTCGAATTTGGATTGGCCTGTTCCTGTCCAAATCCGACCCGTTTACAGGCCAATGCTGCAGCATCGTCTGACTGGAAAGATAATCACGCCTAGCATCCTGTAGCTGGGCACCTAAAATATTTTTTTATACGATTCAGAGCCCAAAACCATTTGAAAATATTTTACAAGTATTTAAAATGCAAGGGTGCAAATGTAGTACAATATTCATATTTAAACTGGTGTCGTAGTCATATGAGATAAATTTCACCCTCATCAATAGTGCCTACCTAAAGTGTATATTTTAACACCCTAGTTATGATACCCCGACTAACTAGTACCATCACTTACTTTAGCCCTACATGCTAAACTTTCTGCCTAACTGTGTTACACGTATTTTATTGATTTTATTCTCGGTGTGCAGTCACATAAGTTATAACATTATAATTCTCAATTATAATCTTATCATTAATTGATTCACATAACATTACACTAGATATAGTTTCAATGGTATCGAATTCGTTTAATTCACACATATATATTTAACACACATATCTACATAAATACACATCAATCTCGTACACATACATATATATCACTCGTTATATACTTATAATTGAATCCTCAGAGCTTAAACCTCACGGATGCATTCTCTAGCATGCTATCAGGCTCCAGGTACATCACGTACTACTTCTGGACTACCGAGTCAAAATCTCACCACCGAACCCAAATCGTAAACTCGTAACTGGAGACGGTCATAGATTTACATCCATGGGTCATAATCATACAATATCACCCCACTAGACTCTAAACTACATAGAGTGGTCATACGATAGTCCTATGACCTGGGGAACTAATCCAACACCTGTTGGTCAATGCCAGGGTGGATCGCTCCCTACACACAACCTCCAACAATAACATCCATAGAGTAGGTATGTTCACACATATCAGTCATATATATATATATATGTTAAAATAAATGGGACACAGAGAGAATTTTAGAGAGAGGAAGAGTTCTCATTAATTGGTGTGTTTAATCCTTCACAAGAGGGTCCTATTTATAACTTCTTGGCTTTCATCACATCCATTGGATCAATATTGAGATGGATGGTAGAGATTAAATTCCATTAAATACATCCCATCAACCACCTATAGTAGCTTAGGTCTTAGGTGGTTGCACATTTAATGTATTCATATTCCAACAATAATAGGAGTGGACATCCACTTAAATAGGATAAATACAATATTTATAATACTCCCTCTTGGATGTACACCATATCCACCATTCAATGATTATTGCCTCACTAAAACCTTATTAAGGAAAAATCCAGTGGGAAAAAACCAAAGTGAAGGAAAAAGAGTACAAATTTTGTGATAATTGAATCGGTATTGGATGTGCTTAGTGTTGCCTCGTTAAAACCTTTAACTGGAAAACCCAATGGGAAAAAACCTAGTTGAAGGAAAAAGAGTACAACGTGCATATGTCCAAAACATCATCTTCTTAGATTCTTCCCCTGATCAAATGCTCCCCCTGATTGGACACTCCCCGTGATTATAATATTTCTCTGATGGTTGAGTCGATGCATATCAATCTCATATACAATCTTCTGAAATGTTGATTTAGCATGGTGAATAGATTTGATCCGCTGTTACTTCAATTTCATGTTTCTTCATAAGACCGACTTCCATAAGACATGGGTAAGAGGGATGAACATGTCACTAATAGCATAACTCTTTTGGAGTTTGTGTGTTGTATAGCTCTTCTTCATAAGAAGTAGTAGGAACATATGTTTTTCGAGGCAAAGTCATAAGTTCTTTGGCTATTCCTTGTGAGGATACTAGAGATAACCTGCATCTATATAACTAACTGGATGTAGATGGTTAGATAAAAATATCATAAGATATGATTGATATTAGTCCCATGATATGCAAGTCAATGATAATTATTTATTGCCAAGATATTGACTGTAATTATAATATCCAATATCATGCATGGTTTTATATATATCAATATACTAATAACGTACAAGTGTGGTACTTTTGGACCAAATACTATAATTAAATGCACATATAGTACTTCGGGACCAAATTTATTTTTGTCATCCTCTTTAGAATGATATGAATAATATAATATCCCAATACCGGAGACCATGGGTATACTAAAATTGTATGCTTAAAGCATTTGCAGGACTTTTCAATCCATTTGATTAATGGATATGAGTTTAACATAAAATGTGCTCGATTTGCAGGCCGAGACAAAGACTTGTTACCCCAAGGTCATTAATTTTGAATTTTTTATTTGGATATTTTGCATTTTAATTGAGCTCTTCAAGAGCATATCCATTTAAGGATTTCATTTCAATTGAGCTCTTCAGGAGCACATCTATTAAGTATATTTTATAATGGCACATTTTTATATATGATTGTTTTCATACTCTTCCTTAGACAAATATTTACTAAGAAGGTTGTACCTATATCCATTTG